>CM050168.1:5474731-5522231 GCA_027410445.1 Discoglossus pictus
GATCCCCAGCAACTATTAGCGATGATCTCCTATTAACAAAAGAGTGGAGCAGAAAAGTGGATTGACAGGTAATAATTGCAAATGTAAGATTACTATAAGAAAACGCAAATCTTTATAGCACTAAATTAATAAAGCTCTTGTTATTTCCCATAGTTATTAATTATAACGCACTTGTAAACTCTGTGTTACCACTTTAATGAAAGCTTTGTTAAGTCTATTTCATTTTTTAACTTACAGACATTACAAAAGTCTACACGCACAATAAACTGATTTTCTCTCTGTCCCACGGAATGTTCTCACTCATCAGCGTCTGGTTAAGGTTTCTTTGTTATTAATTCCTTATCACAAACTCATACAAATCATTTGGCTCATTTGCCAGGGATTTCCCTGAGCAACTCAAGAAGTCCGATCTCACCACGAATCTTAAAGGAGCAAGGGTGTTACTAGGTATATAATATCCCTGGGTAGCTATTTACTGATTTGCACATTATGTTATTATGAAGTGCTTATAAGCTCTGTTTTTACTGCCTAAAATCAAACAAATAGTCCCTGTATGGGTCTGCCCACTGCAGCTAATGCAGGCAGAGTGTCTGTAGGGCAAAGCATATCTTTAGCCAGAAAATATACTTTTAAAAAACATTTTGCCTCATAAATGGCTGTTGTTGTACCTCTCCCCACTTCTCTCGGTGTCCTGAGCACTGCTAGGAGAAGATCAACACTTCAACTACGTTAACATTAATTAGGCAGGATGGGTAACCTGGAGCGTGCCCACTTTGCAGATGCAGGGCTTATGGGTTTGTAGCTATAGCCCCTTATCCTACAAAGCATGCTCCAGTTTACCAGGTCAGGCTAATTAATGTTTGAATGGAAATGTTTGTCTTCTTTTCAGCAGAGCTCAAGACAATGAGAAAGTTGGGGAGAGGTACAGCAGAAGCCACTAACGAGAAACTGCGTTTTTAAATTATATTTTCTGCCTAAAACTTTGCTTTGCTGCGGTTTGCACCTGTATTTTTAATGTTAATTTTTTAACGGTGAACAAAAATATATTTAACATGAAAAAAGTTGGCCCTTTAAGATCATTTAGAACAATGATCCTCAACATTTTTGGTACCGATTTGAATGCAGCACTTTTTAATTGCTGTGACAGTCAGGAGTGTATGTGACCCTTGTCCAGTTTCTTAAGTAAGACTGCAGGGGTTAACTTCCCTGCTCAGTTGATTAGCTGCACCTGGGCAGCCCTGATTTAAGTCTACTCCTGGAGTATGGGTTGGGTTTCCTTATGGACTGATTGTTTGTAGTTTGTCTGAGCTGGAGAAAGACACTCACAGTGAGATAGCAGCCTGGAGCTTGTGACCACTTGGCGCACAGTGGGGACCTGGAAATCTGAAGACTATACAGGCCAGTGATGTTACAAACTATTGGACGGTTTGTTTTGCTCCGCCCAGATTTAGCTTGACGAGAGCTGCTTAGTGAAGAAATTGTATATTGGTTAAGGTTGTGCTTCCGTGAAGCTAGAAATATTATTTTCTTTGATTTGTTTGTTATTTTTGTATCACTGGCTAAATTTTAGTAAAACTTCAGAGCCATAGTAGCCATTTCATTGAATGGCAACATCATACAGTGGATATAAAAAGTCTACACACCCCTGTTAAAATGTCAGGTTTCTGTGCTGTAAAAAAAATGAGACAAAGATAAATAATTTCAGAAATTTTTCCACCTTTAATGTGACAAATAAACTGTACAACTCAATTGAAAAACAAACTGAAATCTGTTACTTAGAGGGAAGAAAGATAAAAAAGAAAAATAATGTGGTTGCATAAGTCTGCACACCTTCTTATAACTGGGGATGTAGCTGTGTTCAGAATTAAGCAATCACATTCCAAATCGTGTTAAATAGGAGTCAGCATACACGTGCCATCATTTAAAGTGCCTCTGATTAACGCCAAATAAAGTTCAGCTGCTCTAGTTGGTCTTTCCTGAAATTTTCGTAGTCGCATCCCCAGCAAAAGCCATGGTCCACAGAGAGCTTCCAAAGCATCAGAGGGATCTCCTTGTTAAAAGGTATCAGTCAGGAGAAGGGTACAAAAGAATGTTCAAGGCATTAGATATACCATGGAACACAGTAAAGACAGTCATCATCAAGTGGGGAAAATATGGCACAACAGGGACATTACCAAGAACTGGAGCTCCCTCCAAAATTGATGAAAAGACGAGAAGAAAACTGGTCTGGGAGGCTACCAAGAGGCCTACAGCAATATTAAAGAAGCTGCAGGAATATCTGGCAAGTACTGGCTGTGTGGTACATGTGACAACAATCTCCCGTATTCTTCATATGTCTGGGCTATGGGGTAGAGTGGCAAGACGAAAGCCTTTTCTTACGAAGAAAAACATCCAAGCCAGGCTACATTTTGCAAAAACACATCTGAAGTCTCCCAAAAGCATGTGGGAAAAGGTGTTATGGTCTGATGAAACCAAGGTTGAACTTTTTGGCCATAATTCCAAAAGATATGTTTGGCGCAAAAACAACACTGCACATCACCAAAAGAACACAGTACCCACAGTGAAGCATGGTGGTGGCAGCATCATGCTTTGGGGCTGTTTTTCTTCAGCTGGAACTGGGGCCTTAGTTAAGATAGAGGGAATTATGAACAGTTCCAAATACCAGTCAATATTGGCACAAAACCTTCAGGCTTCTGCTAGAAAGCTGAACATGAAGAGGAACTTCATCTTTCAGCATGACAACGACCCAAAGCATACATCCAAATCACCAAAGGAATGGCTTCACCAGAAGAAGATTACAGTTTTGGAATGGCCCAGCCAGAGCCCAGACCTGAATCCGATTGTGATCTGTGGGGTGATCTGAAGAGGGCTGTGCCCAGGAGATGCCCTCGCAATCTGATAGAGCAAAGAAGAGTGGGCAAATCTTGCCAAGTCAAAATGTGCCATGCTGATAGACTCATACCTAAAAAGACTGATCACAAGGGGCTTCAACAAAGTATTAGTTTAAGGGTGTGCAGACATATGCAACCATATTATTTTATTTTTATATTTTTTCTTCCCTCTACCTAAAAGATTTCAGTTTGTTTTTCAATTTAGTTGTAACGTTTATAGGTCACATTAAAGGTGGAAATTCTGAAATGATTTATTTTTGTCTCATTGTTTTACAGCACAGAAACCTGACATTTTAACAGGGGTGTGTAGACTTTTTATATCCACTGTAAATACATTTGAAAAATTCCAAGCTGATGATATTATTTATGATACAATGCAAGTTATCTAAATAATATTATACTTGTTTTGTATCAATATCAGTTTGCAATAATATCCCACATTCATCAGAATGAATAATTTTGAGAGATGAAGGGGCAGCAGAATAACTAAAGGGCATTGTACCCACCTCTGATGCCTTCCTGTGGTCATCATCGTTGTCTAGCATCAGAACGTCCACCCCCAGGCAGCGCAGGTAGCGTCCGAGTCCTTGCAGCATGTTGTCACAGATAACACCAAACTGGCGCGGGGACATGGGTTGGCTCGGAGACTTAATGGCATTTATGGCTGGTGGGCTCTTTGGCTTCTGGGGCAGAAAACAAAAAACTGAATTGACAGAGATACAAGACATTCTACTTTAGTGATCTAGTTACATAGTTAAAGGACCACAAATGTCCCCATATGTGATCTGCACCATTAGATAGAGGGTAAAAAAGCATGTGGAAAAAGTGTTTTAATATTTAAAATTGATGCTGAATTGATGGGGTTATGATCTATAGAAATCAGGCTATTTCAGTTTGTTCCCTCTTCCTGAATGAGTAATGAGCTCTGCACGGTGTGATGTAAAAGGTATAGAGGCTTTGAATCAGACAGTGGCTAAGTGATTTTCTAACTACTTGCTTATATTCTAGCAACAAATATACCAACATATCAGACCGCACAGTAGGTAAGGTTACAGTCTGAGACGGTGAAGGACCTGGGTTCAAATACTCAGACTGAACAAATATGTTTGTTAGGTTTTATAATAAAGCATGTTATTATATTGTAAATGTGTTTGTTTGGTTACTTTTCAATTGAGTTGTACAGTTTATAGGTCACATTAAAGGTGGAAAAAGTTCTGAAATGATTTATCTTTGTCTCATTTTTTTACAGCACAGAAACCTGACATTTTAACAGGGGTGTGTAGACTTTTTATATCCACTGTATATACATATATATATATATATATATATATATACATATAAATATATATATATATGTGTGTATATCCTCTATATATGTTTGTATATGTTACGGCAATGTGTTGAATCTTTGAATCTTTTAACGTGGTCATTCTGTAGAATGACCGGGCAATGTGTTGAATGTGTTTTATATATTACAGGGTTGATTCGCTGGTTTCTATCACGTCTCCCCTCTCTCCTCAAAAACATAAATATTGTTCACCTCAATTACTTATAGGAATCCTCCAAAGTAAAAGATTTTCACCTTTTGGAGCCACTTTCTTCCTGCTCTTCCTTATGAGGACTGCCATGTTGCACAGCTGTGACCATAGGTGAGGGATCTTCAGAGTACCAGCATCTCATGCTTCTAACAAGCAGATGGTGGAATGCTGTATGTTTGAGCAGCATGAGACACTGGTAGTGTGAAGCCCCTAACTGTGGGTGTGGCGTTAAGTCAAAGTTGTATCACTTAAAGGAGACAAGGAAAAAATGGGGAGGCCACAGACGTAAGAAACTTTTATTCTGTGGGCTTCTTAGAGGTAAATCAAGTGCACAGTTTCTATCACAATCACAGTGAGTAGATAAAATAAGTTAAATCATTCCCACGGAATCCCTTTAAATGGCCACTGTATGATGAAACAGCTTGAATCTGATTAAGAGCATAAGTAGACACAAAGAAAGTTTTTAATTTAAAACAAAATGTGATCCGCTTCTCTCTCCTTCCTTACCCTCTCTCCCTCTGCCCCACTACTCTATCCCCCGTCTTACCTTCCCCCAATGCTCTCCCTTTTCCACTCAACCACCCTCTCCCTCCTTCCCTATACCCCGCCCTCTCCCGCCATCCCTATACCCCGCCCTCTCCCGCCATCCCTATACCCCGCCCTCTCCCTCCATCCCTATACCCCGCCCTCTCCCTCCTTCCCTATACCCCGCCCGCTCCCTCCTTCCCTATACCCCGCCCGCTCCCTCCTTCCCTATACCCCGCCCGCTCCCTCCTTCCCTATACCCCGCCCGCTCCCTCCTTCCCTATACCCCGCCCGCTCCCTTCTTCCCTATACCACTCCCACCTTCCCTATACCGCTCCCTCCTTCCCTATACCACTCCCTCGTTCCCTATACCCATTTCTCTCATCCCTTCCTTCCTTAAAAAATCTTGAATAAATGTGTATAAAAAATAATAGGCCATTAGAGAAGTAACGTGCGCTCCACACCTGTTTCTGTACAGCCGCTTTCTTCTGTTGCATTTTCTCTATTCTCTGCCGGGGTGCTGAGCTTTTCTGGGGTAGCTCTAAGAAGTTCTGTTTGAGTCCATATCTGTCGGGGTCCTGGCACAGGGTCTCATATAACTCTATCAGGCAGTAGGCATCAGCAGCTGGGACAGAAAGCAAGAAGATTACTAGTGACGGAAAACAACAAGCTAAGTGTCATCAATTCTGTATCACTGAACTCAGGAATATCCCAGGCAGACCTCCCTTTCCCCCCCCTTCATCCATCTCTCTCTCTCCCTCCTCCACCCATCATCTCTCTCTCTCCCTCCTCCACCCATCCTCTCTCTCTCTCTCCCCTCTCCATCCATCCTCTCTCTCAACCCTTTATCCATCCTTTCTCTCCCCTCTCCATCCATCCTCTCGCTCCCCCTCCACCCATCCTCTCTCTCCCCCTCCACCCATCCTCTCTCTCCCCCTCCACCCATCCTCTCTCTCCCCCTCCACCCATCCTCTCTCTCTCCCCTTCCTTCCATCCACTCTCTCTCCCCCTCCATCCATCCACTCTCTCTCCCCCTCCATCCATCCACTCTCTCCCCCTCCATCCATCCACTCTCTCTCCCCCTCCATCCATCCACTCTCTCTCCCCCCTTTATCCATCCTCTCCACCCATCCTCTCTCTCTTTCCCCTCTCCATCCATCCTCTCTCTCCCCTCTCCATCCATCCTCTCTCTCTTTCCCCTCTCCATCCATCCTCTCTCTCTTTCCCCTCTCCATCCATCCTCTCTCTCTTTCCCCTCTCCATCCATCCTCTCTCTCTTTCCCCTCTCCATCCATCCTCTCTCTTTCCCCTCTCCATCCATCCTCTCTCTCTTTCCCCTCTCCATCCATCCTCTCTCTCTTTCCCCTCTCCATCCATCCTCTCTCTCTCTTTCCCCTCTCCATCCATCCTCTCTCTCTCTTTCCCCTCTCCATCCATCCTCTCTCTCTTTCCCCTCTCCATCCATCCTCTCTCTCTTTCCCCTCTTTATCCATCCTCTCTCTCTCTCCCCTCTCCATCCATCCTCTCTCTATCTCCCCTCTCCATCCATCCTCTCTCTCTCTCCCCTCTCCATCCATCCTCTCTCTCTCTCTCCCCTCTCCATCCATCCTCTCTCTCCCCCCTCCACCCATCCTCTCTCTCCCCCCTCCACCCATCCTCTCTCTCCCCCCTCCACCCATCCACTCTCTCTCCCCCCTCCATCCATCCACTCTCTCTCCCCCCTTTATCCATCCACTCTCTCTCCCCCCTTTATCCATCCTCTCTCTCTCCCCCCTTTATCCATCCTCTCTCTCTCCCCCCTTTATCCATCCTCTCTCTCTCCCCCCTTTATCCATCCTTTCTCTCTCTCTCCACTCTCCATCCATCCTCTCGCTCCCCCTCCACCCATCCTCTCTCTCCCCCCTCCATCCATCCACTCTCTCTCCCCCCTTTATCCATCCTCTCTCTCTCCCTTCTCCATCCATCCTCTCTCTCCCCCCTTTATCCATCCTTTCTCTCTCTCTCCACTCTCCATCCATCCTCTCGCTCCCCCCTCCACCCATCCTTTCTCTCTCTCTCCACTCTCCATCCATCCTCTCGCTCCCCCCTCCACCCATCCACTCTCTCTCCCTTCTCCATCCATCCTCTCTCTCCCCCCTTTATCCATCCTTTCTCTCTCTGTCCCCTCTCCATCCATCCTCTCTCTCTCCCCCTCCACGCATCCTCTATCTCCCCTTCTCTCTTCTCTTTCTGTATGCTTCTCTTGTTCTCCTCTCATTTAAAACTATTTTGGGGGGAAAATGTGATTTTTTACAATCTTTACAGTACTTTACATTAAGATCATAAAGATCTATTACAAAATCCCTTATAAATATTTAAGATCTCTTTGACCATGTGACTTACACTAGAGACAATATACCCAAATCCTCAGGGGGAATCTATAATTATCGGTAATGCTCTTTAATTAACAAGAGATGTGAATCTGTGGGTGTGTGAGAGGCTACAAATCGGCAACTTCAATGTAGGAAAATGCATATATTTTTAAAGTATATTCTATTTAGAGCCTCCACTGTGTCTCTTTAAGGGTGAGCTGGTTTTGTAAGAACTCTCCTGACTTTCTTTATTTACACAAAGGTGTGGCAGCCAATTAAAAAAAAATCCAAACTTTCCTAATCAAAGTCATACAGAGGCCACATCACGATGATGTTCATTTCCAACCTCAAGTCATTGGAACATATTAGTCTACTGGTATATTGTCTATTTGCTTTTCAATAAAAGCATAGCATTGGGTACACCATATAGGAGCATTGGAATACGACATCATCTTTTATAAGTCATCAACATAAAAACATTTTTAGAATACATTTTAATTTTTAAAGATTCTTTGTGTGTATAGAAAGTTTCCATTTTGTCTGGTGAGGACTTCCTGATAGCTGGGAGCCTGGAGGCATGTTCTTTACTACTGAACAGTGAAGGAGAATGGAGAGGTGAGATTTGTGATATCATTAGAGGTTTTGGTATTTGACATCTACCCCCTTCCCCGACACACTCAGAAGCAGACAGAACAAGAATAACTGCAAGCCCTTTCCTGTAGTAACATTTTATATGTGTCATGTATGTCTCCAGTGATGTTGGTAATGATACACAGAAAGGAGTGCTGATATTGGTGTCTTGCAAGTGTTGCCAGTGATGGTGTCATGCTGTACCTCCATGAAGTCTGTAGTGTACCTGCATACAGGATCTGAGGCTCCCGGAGTGGTCTCTTGTCCCAGTTGGACAGTTGCTCGGTCTTGTCGAGTGGTTTGCCCAACACATCTCTCACCATCAGACTGAGGCCCGCGGGCTGTGTGTTGTGATCATTGCCCGATTGGTGTCCGTCTGTAAGTACATCCACAGGTCTGCTGCCATCCCGGGGTCTCTGCTGGGCTTTCTGCATCTGAACGGAGAGAGGAGGAGGAAAAGAGGGTGATGAACTCAAGGCCTGGACTTACAAACAGGCAGCACCCGATCTATGTGATAAAGATGAATCTCAGATGGTACATAAACTATGGCTGCCATATTCTACATCCCGGATCATTCCTCTGTTTTTCAATAACCTTATTGTATTGGGGAGAAAAGCTATGGCAAGCCTGGACAAGCTATTAAAAAGATATATCAATATCAACAATGATCTGACTAATTAGAATTATGGTATTTCGAGTAGTCATGCCTTTTGGATTGTGGTGTTGGAAAAAACTGCTTTGAGAGTCCCTTTGACTGCAAGAAGATCCAATCAATCAATACTATGAGAAATGAAGCCAAATCGTTCACTGGAAGGTTTGATCGTGAGGCTGAGCTCAAATATTTTGGCCATATCATGAGAGGATTCCCTAGAGAAGACTCTGATGCTGGGAAAGATTGAAGGCACACGAAGAAGGGAACGGCAGAGACAGAGATCGATAAATGAGGTAATTGTAGCATTGGACATGAGCTTGAGGGAGCTCAGAGATGTAGTGCTGCAGTCCAAAGGGACACGAAGAGTCAGACTGCACTCAATCACTAAACAACAACCACAATAAACCATATTAAGTCACCTGTTGAGCTGAACGCGTAAGTTGAATTCTTACCTGCTTATGTACAACAAATAAGTCCATTAATCCGCTCGTCTGCTTCTCTAGTCCCTTAAACTCAGGGTCAGTGGCCTCCAGACTCTGGAGATCTCCTAACATGCCATAACCTGTGGAAAGATAGAAGAGGGTCAACTAGTTGGCTCAAAGAACAAGAAGATACACTAGAAAGGAAGGAATTATGTCAATGATTCTATTCTAATATGTACTCCATTGTCCATGATATACCAGGGGAGCTCAATCTGTGGACCTGCTGGTTGCCTTTCAGTGCTCCTTTAACAAGGTATGATTTTTTTAGTTGTTATTAGCGTAATTAAAAAATATAGATCACACCATTACGAGCACTTACAGTGAGTTCAGTGGCCTGTAAATATTCATGTAATTTTGCACTGATTTGAAAAGACTACATTTTAACTGCAAAAAAGTTCCTCAATAATTTGAGGCTGTTGAGAACCGCCATGACAGACCATCTCCCTCCATACTCGTTTCATCAGAATCTAGAAAACATCTTGGATTAGTGATGTTGGAGAGGATATTCACCCAGCTTTGTAATTTTCGGAGATGAAAACAGCTCTTTGATGAAGTTGACCAGTTCGATGTTAATGCTCTCAGTCTTCTCCTGGTCTCTCACAACCCCGTTGAGCAGATCCAGCAGGAAAACTTCCCCCTTCACGGCCACCTGGATCAAGGACACATTTGGCTTTCCAAGACCACCGAATGAGGGTCTCCACTCCATGTCCACCCCGACCACCTGTCCATCCTAGAAAACAACACATTGTTTCTATTAACCAGCATCTTTAGCTTAATTCCGAGAACTACAAGGAGCCTGTCTTAGGTATGTGGACATTTAGATACTACTTGAAATATAGTTTTTTTTTTTTCCTTTGGATACCCTGAGATGGAAGATTGGATCATTCATGGAAACTGTTTTCTAAAAGAAAAAGCTGGTTAAAGCACTAGATTAGGCTAGACCAGTGTTTTCCATACTTTTGTCCCCAATTACAAGTTGTCGGGCTTCTTGGTGAACCACTTGAATCAAGCGTATATAGTGCTTTCCACAAAGTACCGTAACAGAGTGAAAACTTGCAAACTTACAATATAAAGGGTTTGGGTGTGACACAGGAGGGTGATAGATGCATTGTGCATGCTAAGGCGGAAGGTGATAAGCAGATGCATTTTTAGTGAGTGGAGCAAGGCAAGGAGTTCCAAAGAATAGGGGCAGCATGAGAAAAGTCCTAATGGTGGGAGTGAGAGGAGGTGATAAGAGAGAAGGAAATAAGAAAGGCATTAGCAGAGTGAAGAGAGAGGTTGAAGGAGAATTTGGAGACAAGGTTAGAGATATAAGGTGTCATGTTGTTGAAGGTATAATTGTGAGGGTCATGATTGTACATGTTATTCTGGAGGCTATGGGAAGCCGGTGGAGTGACTGACAGAGTAGCTGCAGACACCAAGCGACGAGTATGGCAGAAGAGTCTAGTGGAGGCATTCATTATAGATTGGAGTGGAGACAGACGGGTGATGGGGAGGCCAGCAAGGAGCGAGTTGCAGTAGTTAAGGCGAGATATGATGAAAGTGGATTAGAAATGTAGCTGAATCTTGTGTAAGATAGTGATCTATTTTGTAGATCGTAAGTTTGCAAGTTTTCAGTCTTGATTTTAAGTTCAAAACCAGGGCCCTCCATTCTTTATAAAGGTGTTAATTTTGCCATGTACTTAAACCCTGTACAGCGCTACAGAATATGTTGGCGCATTACCAATAAAGATAATAATAACAATAATAATAATAGGTGAAAATGTGATCAATTGTATGTGAGCGGCATGGCCCAGTAGAACCCCAAGACAATGTGCCTGGAAGTGATTAAAGGATTGTCAACAGCAAGAGATATTTGAGGAATGGAAGATGTAATAGAGTGTGCAAAGATCTACTATTCAGGGACTTCTGACATTTTTTTGCTTCAATAGCTTTTATTGTCACATTTGTATCCATTTTCGATTTTTTTTTCAGTTTTTTTTTGTTGTTGTTGCAATTCCAGTTGTACCATGGCCCACCTCAATGAATGTTACGGTTTGGGGACCTCTGGGCTCTACTCCAGGCCACTCATGATTATCCCACACTGACCCTCAAGAACTGAAATAGATAACCCCGACACATTACCAGGCAGTTCAATGTATACGGTTTAGAAGCAGAAGTCCAACCAGTAAATAGACCTCTGTATGCAAATTATCAACACTAGCCGTTGTGTAAACCATAGTCATAACATTTATTTTAGTAGAGCCCCTCACTCCCACAGACTAAGTAGAGGCAGATTGTAACTGCCTTAAAGGGAAGTATAACTATCATGACAGCTTCCAGGCACTAGCAAAATGTACACTCACTTTTAGCCTAATGGTAGGGAGTTGTATCTCATGGATTATAATTTGGAATTTCTGTGTCCCTTTTGTATGGTTTCTCCAGTGTGGGTTATGAATGGAGATCCAACTGTGGTACCACTAAAAATAAAGTTTACTTTTCCAATTAAATGTATTTTCCGACGTAATATTAAACTGAGAAAAGCACTTACTTTAATATAAGATTTCTAAATCATTTCTTAAGAAAACCATAAAAAAAAAGTTTAGAAATGTGTGCCATCAATGTAGATTTAATGCAAGCTTGCTATTATTTTGCCAGTTTTGAACAGCTGACCAGATCTTGGCCGGTTACCTTCAGCACCACTTTCCGGCAGTGGGACAGCTCTTCGGGGCTCTGCAGGAAATGGACCTCGTCCCTGGGAATGGGAAGTTGATAGAAGTGCTTCTTCCTGGCCTGGGGATCATCAGCTTTGCTCTCGGGATCTGACAGCCTGTGACATAGAGCAGAATGGGTGAGAAGGGCGTCCAGGGGAGGGGGCTCATTAATAAAGCTTTGGGAAATAGCACTGGGCTCTGTGTGCGCAGGGGACAGAGGAAGTGTTTGTGACAAGGTAACATATTAAGACGTCTTGCAGCAATTTGGCAGACGACTTTATAAATCAGGAATTCACACATTTCAACCACAAAACGACTTGGCCAGAATCTCTTTTTTTTTCTATGCAAACTAAGAAACAAATACCACAAAATCTTTTGTAGACATTATATAAAATTACCTAAAATGTGAATACATAAATAATAATAATTAGATAATCTTGGGAATTAAAATAAATGTGATAGGATAAATGGAAAAATCAAAAACAGATATTATGAATAAATATTCCCCAAGCACAATCCACATATTCCTTCCAAAGTAATAACCAGGTAATAGAAAAGAGTCTTTCAAGATGACCAGATCAAAAGAAGGAATATATTACAAAAATACAAAGATATCATGAACTTAAAAAAGACCACACACCTCTTACTACAGAAGATATACACTGTACTACTATACAATACAGACAATGTGTGTACAGTTCTATATGAAGCACTTAAAAGATCATCACAGGTACATTTGCTAAAACACATTTATTCTTTATTTGATGTAAAAATATTTATTATACAACTGTATTATTAACAGGGCATACAAGAGTTAAGAGATGTTACGTCTTAGCAAGACAGAACATTATTGGCTACTTATGCCTAGATAAAGACCATTGCATCTTATAAATATGAGTTGATAAGAATAATATGTTTATCCCTGAGGAAGTTTGCTTTTATCGATGAAACGTGTCAGATTTTATTATAAGTACATTTTGTTATTTTTGGGCCATAAATATTTGTTCATACTATGCCACTGTGGCCCTTTTGCGCTTCCTTTTTTATATTTTTATATTTAAAAGGTCATTTTTTTAAATATTATGATAAATGAGTTGGAAAACTCAGTGTGGAAAACTAATGGGACAGCTTTTGAATACAACACTAGTTAGACAATAAAGTGCTAGGATGGTCACAGTGAATACACTTGTTCAGGTTTCTTTCAGTTCAGTTAAGCTTGAGTCAATCAAATATATATTTTGTATATTTTTCTAGTGATAGTTTTCATGCAAAAAAATTTTCTAAAGGTATAAAACATACTCTTTTAAAAGCATAATAGGAAATTTGAGACTAGAGTGACTCGTTGAATGGTCAATCTGTTGATATATTCTGGTGGGTGCTCAGAGATGTCTTTTTGTGTACTAAGCTGGTTGAGCATCTTAAGCTATATTGTGAAACAGAAAAGTTTCAAAAGTAGAAGTCGCCCAACGTGGGGCTCGAACCCACGACCCTGAGATTAAGAGTCTCATGCTCTACCGACTGAGCTAGCCGGGCTTCTGCTTGGGCACTATCAGTAGACCACTGGTAGCTCAGGGGCAGAGCGTTAACATGTCCCATATTCTTCATACGTACAGATGGTGTTGGTGTGTAGATCTTTCATGATTTGCACTATGTGCTTTGTGTGTTGGAGCGGTTATGTGTTTATGGCGTCTTTGTTAGAAAAAATTGCGCATGCACAGTTGCAAGATTCCTGGAATTTATCAACACAACACACTACGCAGGCGTTACACACACTTTAACAATTATTATAGTGAATTATTAGTGCATTCCTATTTATGCAAAATAAATCCGCTATAAACTATAAGATACCTGGAATACAGGGTAAGTTTGTCCTTTAAGTACATAATAACGCGGGTCAGAAATTCGGTCAAGATAAGTCTCAGGTCATAGTAAATACCCTCATCCAACAGCCTCCGACATGACTCTACACATGGACATCACTAGATAGACCATATAGAAATCAAAAGCAAGATCTGAAGATGACTGCAGCTCAGACCATAAGCTTCTTATTGCAAAGGTCAGAATTAAACTGAGGAAAAGAGGGGAAATAATAAGACAAAGTAGATATAAAATAAATAAGATCCCTTGTAAATATGCAGTGGAATTAAAGAATAGATTTTAGGGACTAGACATGGAAGATAGAATGCCTGAAGAACTAGACATGGAAGATAGAATGCCAGAAGAAGTAGACATGGAAGATAGAATGCCTGAAGAAGTAGACATGGAAGATAGAATGCCTGAAGAAGTAGGCATGGAAGATAGAATGCCAGAAGAAGTAGACATGGAAGATAGAATGCCTGAAGAACTAGACATGGAAGATAGAATGCCTGAAGAATTAGACATGGAAGATAGAATGCCTGAAGAACTTTGGAGAGAAATTTGTGACAATGTCCAGAAAAAAACAAAGAATACCCCTACATGAAAGAAAACTATGAAAGGGAAACTGGCTGTCTGATGAGGCTTTGAAAGTAGATCAGAAAGAAGGAAAGTAAAAGGTGGCGGAGACAGGAAATGATTTGTCCAACTGGATGCAGAATTCCAGATAGCAAGAAGAGACAAGGATACATTCTACAATAATCTTTGTAAAGGGATAGAAGAACAGAATCGGAAAGTCAAGAGATCTCTTCAAGAAAATTGGGGATCTCAAAAGGTACCTTGTATGCCAAAGTGGGCGTGATAAAATACAAAAATGGTAGATGTTCTGAAAAACTTGAGATTACAAAATGTAATTTTCTGCATTAATCCTTAATTTCACATACATATATAGATTTATTTTTCATATTGCAAATTACAAACAAACCCATCTGATAAATTAAATGATGGCACATTGGAATTCTGACAAACATTGGGATATTTTATATTTTGAAATATATCACTGTTTATCCCTTTTGTGTGATAGTGATCCTCAAGGTAAATAAAAAAAGTATTATACATATACAGAGATCACATTGTTTATACATATTTTATCATTTTTAATTGATGCAACTGTTTTGTGAAAAGAGAAAAAAATGAAAAAATAAACAAAACAAAAAAATACTAGTGGCTCAAAGTGGGGCTCAAACCGACGACCCTGAGATTAAGAGTCTCTTGCTATTCCGATTTAGGGCCATATTAAATTCCAGCCTTGTAAGTCCAACATGTAGCACATAAGGGCTGCGTGCTTCAAATTTGGCCAAGTTACGTTGCTATTAAATTAGAAAGGACTGCGAGCTAAGAGCGAGAGACGCTATTTCGTAAACCAGTTCACGGCCGTCAGACTTGCGTGCTCACACCCAAACAATTAAGCAATCTCGTATTGACGGGTTCAGATGAAGCCAATGGGAAAAGAGATTGTTACCGTTACGTCACTGAAAAAGGGGGGGTAGATTTCGAAGTCCTATGTGCTTCAATTTCAGTTTGCGATCGGACCCACAGGCCAGATATAATGCAATATTAATAAAGCAGTAAATATGATATTCTATCACATGCGAGTTACAGTGTATGTCGATTGCAGGGATCAATATAACACAAACAATAATCATAAAATAAAGTATATTTCGTGGCCGATTTTCGGGCTTGAAAATGTTGTGCTATTAATTCTAAGACCTGACATCACTTTCCCTTATAATAAATGTACAGTAGAGTGATTCTACTTACATTACAAGTGCTACGTATTGTACTTTACCCCCCTTGTGGGTGCTCTAGAGCACACATTGGCATTTGATTTAAAGGACTCCATTTGCGTGTAACGTGCTTGCTCGCGAGTGACCACGTTGCAATTTAATTGCTGAATTAAACAATTAGCGGTTACGGGCATGAGAGATCAAAGCATTAACGTACGCAAAGTTCATCGTTGCTCTCCACATAGCCTATTCTCGGCCGTCTTGTGTGTTACCACGCAAAATCCGCTACGAGCAAGATTACGAGGCATTTTAGCACGCAAATAGCCCTCAGATGACGCTACAAGCTATAGCCCCAATTTAATAGGGCTGTTAGCTAGCCGGGCTCCTGCTTGGAAACTACAAATATGTCACCAGAGCACTGGTAGATCAGGGGTGAAACGCTCATCTATCCCATATATTTAGGCCCTCATTCAATTGTGATTTGGCCAATTGAATAGTGCTCTAAATAAGCACATAACATATTTTTTTTAAAATAAGTTTTTAGTTAGTGAAAACCTTGCTTTTGGATAGATGTTTACTAACTAAAAACTTCTTTAAAAAATATATTATGTGCTTTTTTAGAGCCCTATTCAATTGGCAAAATTGCAATTGAATGAGGGCCATAGAACTTAGAGATGGTGTTGCATTGTAGACCTAATTTTGAAATAGTTTTCAAGAATTGCACTGTGAGTTTGGTGTGTGTTGGGATGGGTTGGAGTTGTTATGTGGTTATGGAGTAGGTGCGTTAGCACAAACAGGAACATTGGCTGGTAATGTGAATTAAATTAGTTTGGAGAAGGCCAAATTCCCCAACGTTTTAAGGAACAAAAAAACAAAAAACAAACAAAAAAAGACACAGCCAATTAATTAACTATAGAATGGCATTAAAGTGAAACTATCATTTTTTTTACAACACAGTACTTAATACATTAAAGACTGCATATTTTTGTAATTTTCTATAAAAAAAAAAAAAAAAAAATCTGTTTAGTGCATCTCTGTGTGTACAAAATAAATCAGGTATAAAATACAAATCCAGACTTTTGCATTTTAAGCAAATGTGTCCTGTTATGTTAATATTTGGTTGCAATGCATATTTTTCAGTGGATTTATTGGAGTGTAAACAAATGATAAATATTGTGTGTGTGAATTTGATAAAGAGATATTCTTATCTAAAAATTTCTGAACGCCCAACGTGGGGCTCGAACCCACGACCCTGAGATTAAGAGTCTCATGCTCTACCGACTGAGCTAGCCGGGCTTCTACATTCAACTGCACATGTGTGCCAGCTCTCTGTTCATTCACATTTCTTATGCACAGCATGAGAAACCTCAGTAGAAAATCAACTTTAAAAGAAAAAAAAAAAGTTTAAAAGTCACTTTTCAGATGCTCTTAAAAATGGGAAATTACTAAAATGTAATTTTCTGCATTAATACATAATTTTACATAGATATGCAGATTTGTTTCCATTTTGAAAAATTACACACAATCTCAGCTGATAAATAAAAGTTTATCGCTTTTGTGTGATATGGATCATCAAGGTAAATACACGGTTTACATTTCAATTTTGAAAAAAAATGTATATACATCTAGAGAGTTCACTTATTTCATACATTTTACTTATTTTTACTTTAAGTAGCTGTTTGAGAAAAAAATCAAATAATAAAAAAAAAAATCTAAAATTTAAAAAAGAACTAGTCGCCCAACGTGGGGCTCGAACCCACGACCCTGAGATTAAGAGTCTCATGCTCTACCGACTGAGCTAGCCGGGCCTTCTGCTTCCCCTTTCTAGGACAGACCAGTAGAGCACAGACCAAAGTGACATCTAACAAGGAAGTAAAATGACTTCCCGTTTCCTCTTTCCTTGAAATCAAAAAAACAAATCATAAAAACAAACTTATAGAAAAAGCCTCGGGAGTCCGTTCATAAGTACAGAATGCTGTAAGACGAGTTGTCTGTAACCCAGAGACCTCCCTCCCGTATATAAAAAAAATATACAAAACATAATTAGAAATTAGTTTCTACAACCTGATCTATAGACTTACATACTGACTTGCCAGGACATTATTCACAATGCTGGCCTGTTTCTCACTTAACTCTGCGCCACAAATTCTGTTCTTCTTGTTTTTCCAATTTTTTTTTTCCTTTCCTCTCTTTCCGTTTACTGTTTTTAATTTATATTTGTATCAGTTTTGCTTTTTAACTTGATAAAGAGAGGATCTTCTCTCGAAAGCTCGTCGCTATATTTATTTTATTGAAGAACAAATACAAATAACAATACAATGACAATAGACATTCACATCTCGTCATAGACAGCAATATAACATTGATAACATTAAGGTGCAGAGTACTAAACCATCTACCCTGAGTCTCCTTGTTTGGATGTATCTACATAATTATCCCATGGAGCCCATTTCAGAAGCATTTTATTCTTATATCCCCCTTATTTATTATGTAATCCATTTCAAGATCTCGGTTATAAGCTAAAATTGAACTAATTTCCTTCCATGAGGGTAGACAGTCCGTTTTCCATTTTAATGCCAATAACTATTTAGTTACCAAAGGTATATGAACCAAAATGCCTCTATGTTTATTTTCAACAGTATTTGGAAATATATGAAAAAGGACTCTCTCAGGTGTAAATGTAAGTCTTTTTTTTAGATCTTCGAAATATTTAAGAAACACTGATTTGAAAGAAGTTGGACTCTCTCACACAGCCATCACATGTGAATCTGTGACCCTATTTCTTTGCAGCCTCTCCAGCACAACTCTGGGTGTAATTTTGGATCTATTTTATTTAATACACTCAGTACTCTATACCATCTATGAATAACTTTAAAATGAGTTTCTTGCGTCGATACACAAGCATCAAAGTCTTTTCATCCCAGGTTTTTCCTATCTCCATTTCCCATTTCATCATTGCTAAAGATTTCCTGTTGCATCTTTCCATATCTATGATACTCACACACTTGGCAATGGAGAATTTTCTATTTATCTTTATTAGTTCTTTTTCGAGTTTAGAGATCATCAGCATTATTAAATTGAGATTCGGCCAATTCTAAAGGGCCATATAAGCACAGAGCATATTTACAGAAGTTTTTAGTTAGTGAACTTCTATCCAAAAGCAAGGTCTTCACTAACTAAAAACGTCTGTAAACAAATATACTCTGTGCTTATATACAGCCCTTTAGAATTGGCCGAATTGCAATTTAATAAGGCTGCATATCTCTTATCCCCTGGCCATACTCTGATTTACCAATCATATGCCGTAATGACCCATATTGTAACCAGAGGGAGCTAGGCACTTTATTAGTAGTTTTTAAATCCTCAAATGATTCTAAATTAAAATTCTTCCAGAGATTCTGAACCGTGCACACATTTTATTGGCCCCAGTCTACCCTTATTTTTGTACTGTTTAAATCATATAGCATTTGTAATGGGGTTACTGGCGACGGGAATGGTAGTGTCTTCCATTTATTGTTGATTTTATACAATGTAGTTAAACAATATTGAATAATTGGGGGTAGCTTATTTCGGGCCTCTCTAGACAGTTCTGTCATCCATATCAAATACTCGAAATATTGAATCTCTTTTACTAATTCTCTCTCAATCAGGATAAACTTAGCAGGTGATATGCTCTCAATATATTTCAAAAGGTGACTAATACCAATATTCTCTAAATAATCTCTTAGATTCGGCGAAGATAATCCACCACAGCTAATTTTCCTTTTTGTCCACATTCCATTAATTCGAGCCTTACGGCCTCTATTAACGAATTTATCAATTATTCTTTGAAATTTAGTAATAGTACCCCCAGAGCATTTTAAGGGGATACATCTTAAGATATAGGTTATTTTTGATATTATCACCATTTTAGTCATTGAGATACGGCCAGTCCATGATAAATGTAGTCTGCCCCATTTTTTACAGAGGTTACATATAGGGAAATAGATTTGGTCCAAGTTATCAGTCATTAAAGTTGAAATCCTTTGGCCAATCCTCATCCCCAAATGTGTTATAGAATTATGATCACATCTAAAAGAAAAGGTTTCTTTCAGTCATACCACCTCTTCAATAGATAAATTAAAACGTAAAATATCAGATTTATGACTATTGATTTTATAGTAAGAGACTATTCCATAATCTTGTACAATTGTTAGTAATTTTCTTATTGAATTTATTGGATCTGACATGTTAACAACTACGTCATCAGCGAAAAGTGCTATCTTTGATATTGTTTTACCAATTTCTATCCCCTTTATATCAAGTCACATCTTATAGTATTAGATAAAGATTCAATACATAAGTTAGATATCAGTGGGGATAGGGGGCAGCCCTGTCTGGTCCCGTTTCTTTTATCGAAAGCCTCTGATTTATAACCATTTCATATTACAAATGCTGATGAAATACTGTATAAGGCCATAATGGCTTTTATACAGGAACTCCCGAATCCATAAGCTTCCAATATTGCTTTCATAAAGTCCCAGTTGATGCGGTTGAACGGATTTTCGGCGTTTAAAGCGACCGCAACAACTGGTAATCTACTCTTTATCACAAAGGCAAAAATATCGACCATCTTTCGAATGTTGTCTGCCCCTTGTCTGGTTTTAATAAAACCTGTTTGATCTTGATCCACCAACAGATGCATTAATGGTTCTATTCTCTGTGCATATACGTTGGCATACATTTTTTAATTCTGATTTCACAGTGAGATAGGTCTATAATTCATACAGAAGGCCAAATCTGAATACTTTTTTTTTTTTATTTGGGCTTGCACCCTCGCTATTTCTTTTATCGTATCTTGATCAGGAAACTTTTTATTCCTATATTCTAATTTATTTAGCTCTAAATATAGATTTCTTAAGGGCAGCCCTCTCTCTTTATTTTTCCGAATAGCTCTGACCTTAAAAATGCTGCTCATATATACTTTATGGGCTAGCCATAAGGTACAATTGGAAGAAACTGATCCTTCATTAGTTCTAAAAAGTCTGCCAACACCTGTTGTTTTTCATCTCTACCTTTTGTCTTCCTAAAAATAGAAGGGTCTATTATGTGGGCCTTATTATTTGTTCCCCTTAATTTACCGTTCAGCTGTAATTTTATATGCCCATGGTCTGACCACACTATGGGGCCAATATCGACTTTGGTCATCGCCCTCAAAGTGGGGTGACCCAACAAAAAAGAATCAAGTCTTGAATGTAAAATCCTTCTCTTCAGGGTGAGTAACTATCCATGCATCAAAGACATTGAATCTTCCTAAAGTATCTTTAAATGTCCTTGCCTTCCTATAGGTTTCAGGGTACGGGGCAGATCCATTTTTGAGATTTTCTATCAAGCAATGTATTCCAAACACATGTTTAGAACCCCACATATTATCATCGCCATATTATGAATAAGTTTATCCAATAAAAATGGTGTCACTATTTACTGCAAAACTAAAAAAAAAAAAGTATATATATCAGTGCTACGGAATATGTCGTCGAGTTATAAATGAACTATAATAATATATATATATATATATATATATATATATATATATATATATATATATATATATTGTCTTTTTGTATAAGTTGTTCGGTTTTTTTTATTAAAAGAGAGCACAATCGTTTCTGTAACTTATTATTATAGTACAGGGGTATTATTATTATCACAATAAAACCTCACAGGGAAATAATGTTCAAATTAAAATAATTAAATAAATAAAAAATTTAATAAATAAAAAAACAATTGTCACATTTCTGCATTCATCCTTCACGTACACACACACACACACACATATATATATTAATTTTGAAATATTATGCAACTAAAGAGGTCACATTGTTTACAATTATTTTACAATTTGTAATTGATTTAACTTTATGCAGCAGTTTTGTGACGCGAGAAAAAAAATATAATGATAAAAGAAAAATCTAAAATGTAAAAAATAACTTGTCGCCCAAAGTGTGGCTTGAGCAGCTAACTTTTCGTACGAAAGCAAACATATAACAGTGCACATAAGTTGTGTCACTCGACCCTTTCACATGGTGGTTATAAGGGTGGTCATCCAAGTGTTATATTGCTGACAAGCGTTTGCAAATAAATACATTTTTAACTGCTCTTTAGATCAGCACACAAAAACATCTCAATTAGAAAAATATTTCATTGAAAAAAAATGCCTTGTGCAATTGGCAGGTTTGTTGCAGTGTGTTAGTACCTTAATATGTGTGCCTTATGGTAATAGTAAGTGCAGGTTTTTATTGAAGTTTAATATATTTTTGTGCACTTCATATGATAGATATGCATACAGTGTGTTCATTTTAGCTATTATTTAATGTAGAGAAAAAAATGACAAGTCGCCCAACGTGGGGCTCGAACCCACGACCCTGAGATTAAGAGTCTCATGCTCTACCGACTGAGCTAGCCGGGCTCCTGATTCTCACCTGAGGAGCACAGCAACAGAGCACTAAACAGTGAAGTAACAACACTTCATGCTCCCACTACACACATTGGTACAACCCCACAATGCTTTGCATTCAGATAAAACAGAAAATAAGTAAAGAAATCATTTTAAAGCTGAATAAATATAAAATTTCAATAATCTCATAAAGGAATCAAAATGTCATAACATTCAAGAAATTTATGGTATGTTCATAATAGTAGCAAATTCCCAGAATATTATAGCAATCCAAAGTATCAGGGTTCAATCAGGCTGTTTACAAAGTCCAAATAAAAATGTGGATGTGACAAATATTGTAATTGAATATATATATATATATATATATATATATATATATATATATATATATATATATATATATATATATATATATATATTTTTTTTTTTTTTTTTTTTTATAGCCAACATTTATAAGCAGTAGGTATACTGTATAAATATGTATTTGTTGTGTCCAAATAAGCAGCTGAATCAAGAATAACTTTATATAAACGACAATAAATTATGAATTCGTATTATTTTTATTATCTAACTTTAGCAAGTCTAGTTATCCCAAAGAGCATACCGTAACTAATCAAACTACAGTATCCCAAAGAGCAGCAGAAGGACCGGTTATTATTCCTCACCCAGTAAAACAACAGGAAAAGCCATTGAGGTATTTGGTTGGTAGAGAGAGGTATTTGCAGAAGAAAGTAAGGAGTACAAAATGATCACAGCATTATAAATCAATGAATCATTAATATAGTTGTCGTACTGCGAGTTGTCGTCCCATTGCGGCCCTTGCGAAGCGTGGGTGAAGGCACACAGAACTTAGCTGCAATGAGCGCCAAAGGTGCTCATTGCAGGGGTGGAGATGAGCGCCACAGGCGCTCATTGCAGAAACCGAGAGTCAGCCTGACTCAGCGCGAGGCAGTTTGGCGCTGACCGCGAGGCATGCAATACTTTACGACTTTAACGGCCAAACCACCAAACTCAAAAGACCACAAAAAAATGCCAAATACTTAAAAAAATACCTTACACACACACTCAGCACAGGGAGAGCCAGGGAGCCTGTGAGTGAGGTTGCAAGTTAAATTTGAGGCATTTTTGCTGTTTTTCGGAGATCGAAAATCGGCTAAGCGAGAAAACAAAATGGCGGCTGAAAAAACGTAAACGGATGAAAACGAGGCCGAAGGCAGTAAAATCAACCCCGAAGCCAGTAACACTTAGTGCAAGAAAGTAAACACGATCACGAAGCCAGTAACACTAAGTGCAAGAAAGTAAACACGATCACGAAGCCGGTAACACTTAGCCAAACAACACAAGCAACGGCACTCATCGCGAGCCACACAAAACTGCAGAACAGACACAGAGGAGAAAGACACAGGGGAGGGAGAGGGGGAAGAGCATGGAAAGAGACACAGGGCTGAGAGACAGACGAAAAGAGACACGGGGGAATAAGGAAAAAACAAAAGACGGAGAGAGAGGGAAACAGACACAGGGGTCAGAGATTGGGGAGAGGCTTGCAATGAGCGCCAAAGGTGAACATTGAGAACCACAAAAGTTGTGGGTTGCCAAGGCCTGCAATGAGTGGCAAAGCCTCTTATTGCGGGGCTCGTGATGAGCGCTGAAGGCTTTGCATTAATGGTGTAATACAGCATGCATAAGCATGTTTGGTAATGGCTATAGATTGAAGAGCGAGGCAGTTGGGGGCACATTTGCATGTCCCAGCTCAGCTTCCCAGAATGCAGTGTAATAACTGTTTTTCTCGGAATTAACTTGGGACCTTGTGGACTTTCTCACCGCCACTGAGCTCCTGGTGAAAAACTGCAAGGGTCTGACAGATGGCACTGTTGCAAGTCTGTGTGCACTTAAGGTGGATAACTGCAGTTACCTTTATAACAATGATATAGAAGCAGAAAGAGTGTTATAGGAGATCATAATGGGGGACCTTACTAATAGTTTAATGGTATAGTGGGGGACTTTAATGGGTTAGTTTGTCCTAAAGAGCTTACAATCAGATACTATAATTGGCGGCTCTGTGCACATGAACTTACAATGTAGTAGTGTAATGAGAGACCTACATCCATGAAGCTTAACATTTAGTGGCATAATAGGATTTTCTCCCCCAATAAGTTTACAATGTAGTACAATAAATGACAATTGCAAGCTTTCAGGTTGATGAGATAGCAGGAGCTGTGTTTGTGCAGCCACAGCAAAGCAGGCAAGATACCTGAGGGTGATTGTGAAGCAATGGATATCTGTGGGGGGCCTTAGAGGCTAGGTGCATCAAGAAGAGCTTGTGCAAGGCTTAGGTTAGGTGATGGGGTCTGCCCAATATGCTATATGGGAAGGTGTGTTCAGGTGTCGATGATACATGAAAAAATTAGCAGGGCAGGAAATGTAACTGTGGTTAAGAGAGCAGTATGTATTTTATTTGTTGTGCAGGGCAGTAATATAGAAGCAGAAAGAGTGTTATAGGAGATCATAATGGGGCACCTGGGGGGATAGAGGGGGGGGGGGAATGGGAGTCTATGGGGGTGTAGGAGATCATAAAAGGGGTTGTGGGGGAGGGGTTTCAGGGAGCAAATAATGCATCCTAAAAATAATGCCAAGCAATGAATGTCGCCTGTGCCCTGAGGAAGCCAGTCTTGGTGAAACCGGTTGGCAAACATATACCACTGGGACGGCCTAATTGCAAAAAATAACGGCTTTACACATTTATTTTTTTGGATCATTATTTAGACCCAATTTTTCTTTTTTTACCACTCTTTCTGCAATAGAAGTGTACTAAACAGGTGGATAGTGAAGACTGCGGCCTAGTAAGAAGTAAGGCACGGACTCCTGCTTTGCACCTCCGTGCTAGGTGCAGTGGGTAAAAGGGGTGTTGCATAACCCCCATTATTACTTTACCACTGTTTAATATTGTATATCTTTTGGTTGTGGTTTCATTATACCACAAATTGTATTACTATGGGACTTGATCTCAGTCCATTCCCAGTGTGTGTTCTGTGTTTTCTTAGCACTTATGTGCATTATTTTTTAGTCTATGTGTTACTTTAAGTATATCCTATGATTTGCATGTGCATATATGATAATTACTTTTATGAATGATTCCCCTTGATTATCTGACCCATTGCTTGGTATTATTTTCACATTTATTGATATTGTTATATTTTGTGCTATCTTATACACATTATTGGCATCATTGGATCAATGTCGGTTTCTCAAATTGGGGTCATTAAGTACACATTTTTTTGATTGAATTAAAGGAATACTGTATTTTTTCCACTATTAAATATAGTGCTTTAATGCACATAGTAATTTCCAAAATTGTTGGAGATTCAATATATATACATACATACACACACACATATATATATATATACATACATACTGTTGAGAGTATTATTTTTATTGGTTTTATCTATACATATTGATCCTTTTGATCCCTATTATCCTCTGTACATGGTCTCTCTCTCTCTCTCTGTATATATATATACACCAAGTTGTATTTAAAGATTTGTATTGGATTAATATATTTTTCTGCACTTCGTGTGAGTTCATCTCAACTATTTTCAAATGTAGAGACAAAAATGACTAGTCGCCCAACGTGGGGCTCGAACCCACGACCCTGAGATTAAGAGTCTCATGCTCTACCGACTGAGCTAGCCGGGCTCCTGGTTATTGTCTGTGGGCAGAGCAGCAGAGCAGTAAACAGTGAGTAAGGTCTCTCCTCACAAGGACACTTCATGGTTGCATCGATGCAACCTTACAATGCTTTGAATTTTAATAAAATAAAAAATAAGTAAACAAATAATATTAAATCTGAATAAATATAAACTTTCAATGGTCTAGCAATGGAGCAGCAAGGAGCCTCAGAAATCTACAACATTGTATTTGTTTTACCATTCTTTTTAATACAACACTAGGCAGACAAAAAAAGGCTAGAATGGTTACAGTGAGACCTAGATTACACTTTGCCATAAGCTAGTTTCAGTAAATAAACCAATTTAAAGATCATATATATATATATATATATATATATATATATTAACTTTTTCTGTGCTGTTTTACTGATACTTTTCTTAATTCAATATTTTTTTCAAGCAAAAATTATTGTAAAAGGTATAAAACATGATCATATACTTTTAAATTCATAATATGAGACTACAGTGGCTCAATGCTAATAAGATATTTTATATAAATTGTGTATTTAGTTATTTTTTTTTCACTATAGACCTAGGATATGTATAGTTTGGGCGGGAGAATGGTGAATGTGTTGATATACCCTGGTGTGTGAATGGATAAAATCAAGTATTACAAACAATAGATAGAAAATGTAAGTGGTGCTGGATAAAATCCCACATGCAAAATATAGTGGGGAACCACTAACAAAAAATATCTACAATAGTCAAAAAGTAAAAAAAATAAATGATAATAAACCACTTATAAAACAGATCATTCTCACATCTGGAATACAGTTATAATATAAACGGAAAAATAAAAAACAGATATTATGAATACATATTCTCCAAGCACTTTGGAAATAGAAAAGTATAAATAAATCCTAATTCATTTAATCAATAATGAGGTAAAAGAAAAGAGTCTTCTGAGTTGACAGGATCAAAAAAAAGGAATACAAAATAAAAGAGAGCGAGACAACAGAACAGTGGCATATTATATTGGGTGGTTAATGAGTTTATTTCTTTTAGATCTCATTAGATTTCTTTCCAAATGTATCTGACAAAGTCTAAAGCATGAAACGCATTACTGTCTGCTGTGTCACTTCTGTCCCTACATTTTATTTATTACGACAATACGTTTTTGGTATTACACCGCAAGTCAGTTTGTTCTACCAAATTCTTGTTTTAAATAGACTACACTTAGTGTCTAGTTCTACCTGCTCTGTCTCCAAACAATTAATTAAAATGGTACCTAGTGTAAAAGACAAAACTCCAAAGAAAGATATAATAAGCTTAAAAGACCACCCACCTTCTACCTACAGAAAATGTCCTACTGTACAATAGAGATAGTAGGTCTCCTAACTTTATATCCAGCAATTCTATAAAAAATGTGTTTAGTGTTGAAAAATTGATATCACATGGAACTAGATGGGTTATTTTCTCTCTAGTCCTGACCTGTTGCATGAATCAGAGTAGCAAAGAGCTATGGACATTTTTTTAAATCTACATGTTTTTATTACTATTCTTTTGAATACAACACTAGATATATAAAAAATGCTAGAATGGTCAAAGGTAGCCCTAGATTGCAATTTGAATCAAGCTTGTTTCATTTTTTTTGGGGGGGGGGGGGTTATTTTTTTTCTGTATTACTTTATTGATCATTTTCTTAATTTAATACTTTTTCATGCAAACAAAAAATAATCTAAAACGTGCTTTTTCCAACTTCCAACTCTTTCATTACATTAGCACTAAAAAAGAAAAGTCTTAATTAGAAATGCATTTTATTTAAAAAAAAAATCTCTTGTGCATTTGTTTCCCTGTGCTTTATAGTATTCGTATGTGCAGGTTTTGTTAATAATAAATACAACTCGGTATACTTATTTCCTTTGTTTGTAACATGCCAATATATTGCGCAGCAAAGTACATGGGTTAAGTACAAAGTAAAATAAATATTAACATCCTGCAGACCTTTAGATTGTACGTTTTCAATCTTACAAGGTGCTTTGGGATAAACTCTGTGCAAACTAGATTTTAAACTGAAAGACAGGGCAATGCGCTAATATTGTTTTGCCTTGAACTTAACCCGTGTACATCGCTATGGAATAAGTTGGCTCCTTACAAATAAATGATAATAACTGCAGACAAGTGGAGGGCTGTGAGCTTAAAATCTAGTGTGAATAGTGCTTTCCCTAAAGCAACTCGAAAGATTAAAGCTTGCAGATTTACAATCTAAAGGGTTTGGATGTGGTCGATATTAAGGATGGAGGTGATAAGCTTTTTTGTAGAGTGACTTTTTGAAAGTTTTGAGGCAGGAAGATAGTCTAGTGGATCGAGGCAAGAAGTTCCAGAGAGTAGAGGCAACACGATAAACATCCTGAAGGTGGCAGTGAGAGGAGGTGAACAGAGAGAAGAAGAAGATCATTAGCAGAGGGTAGAGGGTAGGTGGGAGAGTATTTTGAGACAAGAGCAGAGCTATAAGTGGGGTGCAGTGTTATTGAGGGCTTTATGCGTTAGGGTCATGATTTCAAATGTTATTCTGGAGGCTAGAGGAAGCCAGTGGAGTCTACGGTAGAGGATTCTTGCATAGGCGTTAAATATGGATTGGAGTGGGGAAAGACAGGTGATGGGGAGGCCAGCAAGGAGAGAGTTGCAGTAGTTGAGGCAAAAATTAATGAGTGAATGTATTATAATTTTAGTTGCGTCTTGTGTAAGATAGTGACATATTTTGGAGATATTTTTTTTAGATGAAAAAGACAATATTTTGTTAGTGATTTTATATGAGGAATTAAAGAAAGATGGCAGGGTACAATAGAACTCCAACTGGTCTGGGAAGTGGGAGTGACGATGACATTGTCAACAGTGCAAGATATTTGAGGAGTGGAAGCTGTGGAAGAGGATGGGAAGAGCTCAGTCTTTGTCATGTTGAGTTTGAAATAGTGGGTGAACATCCAGGAGGAGATGCTTGAGAGGCAGTTGGAAACATGTGCTAGAGGAGAGGAGGATAGATCAGGTGCTGACAGGTAAGTGTTGTCTGCATAGAGAGGATGATGAAATCCAAAAGTCTTATTAGGGTACCAAGTGAGGATGTATAGACGGAGAAGGGGAGGGTGGGGTGAAGTAGTGGTACAAGCAAATGAGACACTAAATGTTCATTATTGTAGGTATGCTGTGAACCATGAGAGCGAGGTCACGAATGCTGAGAGAATGGAGAATTTGGATAGAAGAGAGTGTCAAAGGCAGCAAAGAGATCCAGGAGAATTAGAATAAAGAAGTGGCCCTTTGACATGGCAGGGACAAGTCATTAGTGACTTTTTTGCAGTCTTGGTGGAGTGATGGGGTCAGAAACCAGACTGGAAGGTGTCAAGAAGAGAGTTGGAGAAAATAAAATGGGTAAGGCAATTGTTGATGAGCTCCTTGAAAAGTTTTGAAACCAGGGGAAATAGAGACATAGGATGATAGTAAGATGCAGAAGTAGAGTCATATGAAGGTTTCCTAAGAATGGGTGTAATTATGGCATGTTTTAAGGATGATGGAAACTTGCCAGTCTTTAGGGAAAGGTTGAATATATGTGTGAGAGCTGGGATAAGTGTGTTGGAATATGATTGAGTTTACAGGTTGCAAGGTGAGAGGGTGATAGTAGTTGTTAGACTTCATCATCAGTTACAAGGGCAATGGAGTGCATAGTGTCTGTGGGATTGGGGATGGGTGAAGGCCTGACTGTTGCCAGACTGTTGAGAGGAGGGAGTGTGTGAGCCATGTAGATAATTAATTTTTAATGTTTTCAGTCTTAAGTTTAAAGTGGTTGGCAAAATCTTCAGTTGTGAGAAAGGAAGGGACAGGAGGGGGGGGGGGGCAGAGGAGAGCATTGAATGTAGAGAACAAACGTTTGTGATTGGAGGACAGATTCAATGATGAGAAATAGTGCTGCTTGACGAGAGTGTCAAGTATGGAAGTAAGAGTCATGGTGTACTGTGAGGTGATAGTGTCAGGGAAGTTGAGGTCGGTGAGAGGGTTGAGAAGGAGTTGTAGTACATTGGAAAGATGGTGTGGTTTAAGTGCTTGCAGGCTTCTGTGGGTAAAGGTAGCCAGGATTGAAGATGGGCAGCGAGTGGGAGGTTTGGTAAGGTTGAAGGTTATGAGGTGGTGGTCAGATAAAGGGAGAGGGCAAATGTCAAGGTTGGAGGTGGTGCAGAGATTGGTAAAGATAAGGTTAAGAGAGTGTCCATCAAGGTGAGTTGAGGAATCTGCCGATTGTGAGAGACCAAGGCAAAAAAGTAAGAAAAAGTAGGTTAGAAGTAGTTGGGAAGATGGGAGTGTCAATGGCCATGTTGAAATCGCCAAGTGAAGGTACGTTGGAGTAGAGAAAGTGAGGAAGCCAGGCAGCAAGAGAGCAAGAGATTACAGCAACACGTAAAGAGATAGTGGAGAACATGATGTGGAGAATTGAGGAGGAGAATCTGAGAAACAGACTGGAGGTTATAAGGAAGAAGAATGTGATAGGAAACATTGTGACACAGTGTGTAATCTTAGAGGAATAATTAAGAGTAGTCAGTAGTTGTTACTGATAGATCAGGTGTGTGGGCCTTGTCTGGGTCAATAAATTAAGAGTATCCATGGGAGGGTGGGAGAGGGGCGGTGAGGGAGGCGATGTTTCCAAATACAAAAACAGGCAGACTTGAGGGGTTTAGAAATGTTTTCTGTAACAAAAAAAGTTATAGGAATTACTGGGGGAGGAGAGAGTAAAAGTAAGGGGAATGTTTTCCCAGAGGTTGTGAAGTGCCATAAAACTAGAGGTTAAGCTAGGGGAGTGCATAACTACAAATTAAAGTGAAAAAATAGATACATTTTTTGTGAACTTCATGCATTCAGTGTGTAAAACTTTAGCTATTATTTAAGAGAGAAAAAAATTATTGTCGCCCAACGTGGGGCTCGAACCCACGACCCTGAGATTAAGAGTCTCATGCTCTACCGACTGAGCTAGCCGGGCTCCTGCCTTTGCATTCTAGGACAAACCAGCAGAGCACTAGCCAATGTGACATCTAACAAAGAAGTAAAATCACTTCCTGCTTCTTCTGCACACGTTAGTCACTCGGTGCGTCTAACTGCATGCAAAGCATTATCATACAAAACTAAAGTGAACACAATAAATGCATATTTAAATATAAACTTTCTATGGTCTAGCAAAGGAACAGCAAGGAGCCTTGGAAGTCTACAACATTGTATTTCCATTATCATTCTTTTGAAAAACTGCTAGGATGGTCATAGCGAGACCTAGAACACACTTTGCCTCAAGCTTGTTTCCGTCCATAAGTCAAATCAATCAAATAAATAGAAAAATGTTTTACTTTTTATTTGTTATTTTACTGATAATTTTTGTAATTTCATATTTTTTTCATGCAAAACATATTCTAAAAGGTAAACAAACATGCTCATAAACTTTTAAATGCATAAGAAGAATTATGAGACCACAGTGGCTCAATAAAAAAAAAAAATGTATGTAAATTATTTAGTTTTTTTTTGTTTTGTTTTTTAATATGCACCTTCAATTTGTATAGTTTTAGCTAGAGAATGGTGAATGTTCAAATACGCTGATGGGTGCATTGAGATGACTTTTTGTGCACCGAGTTTGCTGAGCATCTCTGCTAGTTTATGAAACAAAAAGTTTTAAAAGTTGTCGATTCACATTTTCACTTTGAAATAAAAATTATTATTCATCCACAAAGATCGGATTGTTTACACCTATTTTATATTTTTTTAATTATTTTTTACTTTATGCATCGGTTTTGTGAAAAGAGAAAAACTGCTAAAATAAAAATAGAACCCCCATAGCATCATTAATTAATTAACTAACCCCTGTCGCAAAGGTCCTTGACGAACAACAATGGCATCTACTTATTAATCCATAACAGCATGGGGGTCTATATGGACCCCCATGGTATCCTATTAAACCCCTAACTACCATGGCACCTATATGAACCCCTAACTATCAGGGGATCTATACAGACCCCAATGGTAACTAAAATTAAACCCTGAAGCGACATGAGGGTCCTCAAGGGTGATGAGGGTGAGCGGAGAAAGAATCGATCGGGAGCAAGTAGGGAAAGGAGCGATCGGGAGCGAGTAGGAAAAGGAGCGATCGGGAGCGAGTAGGAAAAGGAGCGATCGGGAGCGAGTAGGAAAAGGAGCGATCAAGAGCGAGTAGGGAAAGGAGCGATCAAGAGCGAGTAGGGAAAGGAGCGATCGGGAGCAGGTAGGGAAAGCAGCGATCGGGAGCAGGTAGGGAAAGCAGCGATCGGGAGCAGGTAGGGAAAGGAGCGATTGGGAGCAGGTAGGGAAAGGAGCGATCGGGAGCAGGTAGGGAAAGGAGCGATCAGGAGCAGGTAGGGAAAGGAACGATCGGAGGTGAGCAGAGAAGGGGATCCCCTTCACCACGTGCATGGATGGAGGGAATCCCCGGCAATTCTCATTGGTTAATATGAGAGTGAACAACATAACATTGCTCAATCTCCGCATTTTGCGTAATCTTATGCCTTGTGCTTAACTGACAAGGAGAGGGTTTAGGAGTGGAGGGTGTGATCAGTAATATTACGGTTGGGGGAGCACTGAATACAAGTATAATAGTGACAAAAACTCTCGCAGCCGAAATTACATATAAACGTAATTTAATTGGCTCGAAATGAATGGTGATCATAGTACTTAATTAAAGGCTTTATTTCTTTTTTTTTTTCAAAAAACATTTTCCTATTAGTGCATTCCTACATGTGCAAAATAAATAAGGTATAAACTACAAATCTAAGTTTTTTTCATCTTAAGTAAATGTGTCTCGTTATGTGTTAACAGTTGGTTGCCTTTTTTATTTTTTCAGTGGATTTATTGAAGTGTAATCTCATGATATATATTTTGTTCATGTTTAGAGATATTCTTCTCTAAAAATACTGAACGCCCAACGTGGGGCTCGAACCCACGACCCTGAGATTAAGAGTCTCATGCTCTACCGACTGAGCTAGCCGGGCTTCTGCTTCCAACATGCAGAAGTGTCAGTGTGTACCAACCAGCTCTCTGTTCCCATTTCTTCAGCATGGTATTAAAATCTCAGAGGAATTTCTTAACTTAAAAAAAAAAAAAAAAAGGTAATTTTGGAGATGGTCTTAAAAATATGAGATTACTAAAATTGTAATTTTCTGAATTAATCCTTAATTTCACATAGATATGCATTTGTTTTTTTTTTGTTTTGTTTTTTTGCATTTTGAAAAATTACACACAAACTCAGCTGATAAAGAGGGCGGCACATTGAATTCTGACAAACATTGGGATATTTTATATTTTGATTTGCGATATCATTCCTCCTCAAGGTAAATACACTATTTGCATTTTCATTTTGAAATAAAAATTATACATCTACTGTTCAAAGTTATTTTACAATTTGTAATTATTTTTACTTTAAGTAGATGTTTTGTGCAGAGAGAAAAAAAAAATGAACGGTTAAAAAAAAGCTAGTCGCCCAACGTGGGGCTCGAACCCACGACCCTGAGATTAAGAGTCTCATGCTCTACCGACTGAGCTAGCCGGGCTCCTGCATTTGCATTCTAGGACAAACCAGCAGAGCACTAGCCAATGTGACATCTAACAAGGAAGTAAAATCACTTCCTGCTTCTTCTGCACATGTTAGTCACTCGGTGCGTCTAACTGCATGTAAAGCATTATCATACAGAGCTAAAGTGAACACAATAAATGCATATTTATACACTATACCTACTGCCTATAAATACTGGCTACTAGGTTAAAAATATATCCAAAAATATATGATTTCAGTGGTCTTTTAAAGGACTCAAGATGTCACAATATTTAAAAAAAACATTATGTCATTACACAGAGTATATAACGTATTGAGACCTACTATTGTATTATATGTAAGAATATTACAATATATATTTCTTCATATGTCATTAGATCAGCAGAGAAAAAAAAAAGTTTTAACTAGCATTTTATATTAAAAAAATGTTTTCTAACAGTTTATTATTGTGTTTGTTTTAGTTTTTAGTACATGCATATTCAATATGTATTATAAATTGTATTGAAATATTTTTAGTTTAGTTTAATCTGTTTTTTGTGCGGAAGATATGCAAATCAGGGAGTTCATTTCAGCTATAATTTGAAATAGAGAAAAAAAATGTACTCGCCCAACGTGGGGCTCGAACCCACGACCCTGAGATTAAGAGTCTCATGCTCTACCGACTGAGCTAGCCGGGCACCTGTTTTAACCCAGAGGCAGAACACTAAACAGTGAGTGAGATGCTCAAACTACACAATGATACCAAAGTAGTGCAAACTCTGACTGACAAGGATTTGCATTCAGATAAAAGTTAACAAAAGTAAAATAAACAAATAATCATTGAGGGGGGGGGGGGGGGGGGGGATTAATGAGGGAACAGACCAGCATACTACATAATGTCCTGATGGGTCAGTATGCGTGTATGTAGATCAGGTTTTAGATAAGAGCACAGCAGAGTCATAATTAAGAGCAATAAATGTAACCACAGTTTGTGGATTAGAAAAACAGCCATTGAAAGTGGGGATATGTGGAATGTGTATGAGACATAAAGTTATAAGACATATAGATAGTGGGATAGAAAACCTAAATCAATATTAAGCTATCCAACAGCGGGAAAACTCACACATTAAAAATGATTACATTTTTTAATACAAAGGATACTTCCCCCCCCCCCCCCTTATTCTGTCCACTTTTTTTTTTTACTTCTCCAATATTTTTATCGGTATTGCTTTTGACTTGATAAAGAGAGGATCATCATTCGAAAGCTTGTCATGAAAACTATGAGCATGTTTGTCCAATAAAAAAGGTATCACTATATACTGCAATACTCTGATTAATTACTCTTTACAACAATCACCACACAAACCTGGCACTCACACCATACTGAGGATCGTCAGTAACCGTGAAACAGTACTGTATGTGGTTAAGTGACCTGGTTTGTGAAAAATCCATCCGTTGCTATGTCTAAAACTGTGAAATACAGTAAGCATATGCTTTAAAGGAGCCATGTTTAAAATTGTTTGGATTGACAGAGTGATGGTGCATTATGTGGCCTCATTTGCATGTCCCGCCCAGTTTTCCCAGATTGCAGTTACTGTGTTTCTGAGAAATTTGAGCAGGAAATAAGTTTCTATCAACTTATTTTTAGACATTCAAGTGGAATCACTAATGTACTATTCCTTATTTGTACTACTATATACATATATATATATATATATATATATATATATATATATATATATATATATATATATATATATATATATATATATACACGCACACATACATTTTATGTATAGCTACTTCTTGGAGGCTTAGTATTTCAAATTTATAATGTTGAAAATACTGTTACTTAGGGTCACACACTGAGAATTTACATCAGCTGTAATATGACTAACCATTGTTCACAAATGATATCAGTATGTACTCATTTTGCTCACTTTCTTTTATGTTCTAGAAAGATTTCATTGTGTTTCTGAACAAAATATTAAATTAAAAATGTGGGACCTTTCCTGTTTTATGCTACCGCGTGCACGGCGCTGGAAGCCTCCTGTTGCTGGATGCGCTGGCGTCCCAATGTACTCCCTAAGCCCCTACACACCTTGCCCCTTCACCTAACCCAAGCTCTTCTTGATGCACCTACCCCTTGCCCCTTCACCTAACCCAAGCTCTTGTTGATGCATCTACCCCTTGCCCCTTCACCTAACCCAAGCTCTTCTTGATGCACCTACCCCTTGCCCCTTCACCTAACCCAAGCTCTTGTTGATGCACCTACCCCTTGCCCCTTCACCTAACCCAAGCTCTTCTTGATGCACCTACCCCTTGCCCCTTCACGTAACCCAAGCTCTTCTTGATGCACCTACCCCTTGCCCCTTCACCTAACCCAAGCTCTTCTTGATGCACCTACCCCTTGCCCCTTCACCTAACCCAAGCTCTTGTTGATGCACCTACCCTTGCCCCTTCACCTAACCCAAGCTCTTCTTGAAGCACCTAGCCTCTAAGGCCCCCCACAGATATCCATTGCTTCACAGTCACCCTCCGGTATCTTACCTGCTTTGCTGTGGCTGCACAAACACAGCTCCTGCTATCTCATCAACCTCAAGAGCTTGCAATTGTCATTTATTTTACTACATTGTAAACTTATTGGGGGAGAGAATCCTATTATGCCACTAAATAAGCTTCATGGACGTAGGTCTCTCATTACACTACTACTTTGTAAGTTCATGTGCACAGAGCCTCCAATTATAGTATCTGATTGTAAGCTCTTTAGGACAAACTGTCCCAAACTATTAGTAAGCCCCCAGGTCCCCCACTATCCCATTAAACTATTAGTAAGGTCTGCCATTATATCCACCTTAAGTGCGCCCAGACTTGCAACAGCGCCATCTGTCGGCCCCGTGCAGTTTTGCACCAAGAGCTCAGTGGCGGAGAGAAAATCCACAAGGTCCCAGGAAAGCACCAAAATGTCATAAAGTAATAACAATCAGTTACAGTAACAGTAATCAATCTTAACCTGTAAACTAACATAACGCATATTTTCTAGAATAAGACTAAATAAACTCATCTATTTTATAATGTATTTTTTTTTCAAAGTTTACACCAGTGCATTTAGAAAAAAGCAAGGGTTTTATTTGCATTAATTTATATAACATGCACAACGTTAGTGTTAAGATAACGGTTACATAGAGCATAGTTTTACGTTTTTCTCAGCATGCTAATGGGATATTTATAATTCTGCGCCATAAATATATGGTTCTCTAGCTTCAGTTTTCCTACATATAAAGGTATTTAATTTTACTTTACAATAGCCGTGTTTAGTTATATAAACAAGTTTATTCTCGTTTTTGATCAGAGTGGAAAATGTTTGCTATATTAGCATTTTTGCATTAAAAATTGACCTGGAACCTTAACCTTAAAACCACCACATTGAATTTGTTCTTAATGGATTTTTAGATCTTTGTTTTAGTCAGAGAACCCATATATTTTTAAGTGTGTGTCAACATAGGTATTTTTGTGATTATGTAAAAAATAAATAAACAAAAAAAAATATACTAATCGCCCAACACGGGCTCGACCCTGAGATTAAGAGTCTCGCGCTCCACCGACAGAGCTAGCCGGGTCTATGTGCTTATTCACGTCTTTTTAGCAGCGCCATAAAATAAGAAGCAAAGTATAGTCTCACTCACACGTTACATTACTGGTGATAGAGTACACCAATAGAGTGCAAAATGTTTGTTATATATGTGAACATAATGAATTGTGAATTTGTACTTATATTTTTAGATCTTTGTATTAGTCATATTTTAAACTATGTATTAATATAAGTATGATTGAGAGTATCTAAACTTGAAGATAAGAAAACAAAATTCTAGTCGCCCAACGTGGGGCTCGAACCCACGACCCTGAGATTAAGAGTCTCATGCTCTACCGACTGAGCTAGCCGGGCTCCTGTGTATTCAATCCTTTGGGCAGCTCCATACCACAGTCAGTACACTACAGGCGCATTGTATTCATCTTTATGTGATTTTTAGACCCCAAATTCTCTAAAATGAAGTGACGTTTTGGTTCAAAAGCAAATTTGCAGAAATATCTGTAAATGCACCAAAGGAAAAAAAAAAAAAGTACTGTGAAGCTAAAAAAAAAAAAAAACATCTTGCAAACATTTGTTTTTGTGCATTAAAATAACATAATTCACTATAGAAGGGTTTTCTGTTTCATTCTTTGAGGGCTTTATATCATCTAGATATACAATAAATGTAAGTCCAGATGCAGTGACTTTATTACACAGATGCATTTTAATCAAAATTGTTATATTCATGTGTTTTGTGCATATATTTTGTTATGTATATGAATGCATACTGTTTGTGTTATAATCATATCTGATAACATATTTTTAATATTTGTATCTGTGTCTTTATATAAATATATATGTAATATATGGTGGGCAAAAGAGCGATAGAAGCCCTCCACCATACAGTAAATAAATAGTATATCTGTGCCAGGCATAAGCTTAAAGGAAGCCATGTTTGAAATTGTTTATGGATTGAAGAGCAAGACATTTGTGGGCACATTTGCATGTCCCTGCTCAGCTTCCCAGAATGCAGTGTAATAATAATTCTCGGAATTCTGAGCTGGTAGCGAAGCAGTTTTTTTTTACATGTTTTAGACATTCAAATGTGAACACAGATGTACTATATATATATATATATATATATATATATATATATATATATATATATACACACACACACATACACTCATACCGTACATACATACACACACACATACTGTACATACATGCATATACATACATACACACATACCGTACATACATGCATATACATATACACACACATACTGTACATACATGCATATACATACATACATACCGTACATACATGCATATACATACATACCAGCAGCTTTTTCTAGATCACTAAATCAGTGTTATGTTCAGTAGTCTAATACACTATTGCACTCCAATGTACATTTACTATAAGAAGATGAAATATTTTAATAAAGCACTTGTTCTATTGCACATTATTTGTAGGTAAGCTGTGGGGCCCAGGCAGGTAGCCACATCCTCCTGGCCGGCCGGGTGTCTGATTCCCACACAGCTCACACTGGGCTTTCTGTTGTACTCGCTGTGTGCCAGCCTTGTGCTGTGTTTGTGTGTCAGCGGAGGCAAATATTTGTGCACACTAGTCGGTGATGGTGTGATTTTTGGAGGGTTGTGATCCGGAGTGCCGGGCGGAGGTGATGAGCTTGTTTGCTCTGCGGCTTCCAAGGCCTGGGAATCACGGCTCTCACACGCCCTCCCATGGGAGCTCCGGCACCTAACCTATGGGAATGTGCTGGGTACACAGGATATGGGCATCCGTCTCGGCTTAGCACACTGAGCCCAAAAAGAGCGCTCTACCCCCTTGAGAGTCACATTGCGCTGCCATGCGCCACGGAGCCAGATACGGAGAATCAGAAATGAATATTAATAACATCAACTAAATTAGGAGTTACTTAGAATATTTATGGACAGCTTAGTATTTCATAAAGGGAAGAGTTAGAGGTGGAGAAGAATCAGTTGGCCTATCTAGTCTACCAATTACATCTAACCAAATGGACTTTGCATGCTTTCATTTATTTATTGAGCTCCTACCACCTCGGCTGGAAGACTGTTCCACTTATTTTTAGAACAGTAATCAACAAAGAGTAAAGAGTCAAAGATACAGACAGGCAGAGAGAGCGAGAGAGAGAGCCACAAGACGAGAGAGCCACAAGACGAGAGAGCCACAAGACGAGAGAGCCACAAGACGAGAGAGCCACAAGACAAGAGAGCCACAAGACGAGAGAGCCACAAGACGAGAGAGCGAGACAGAGGCCGAGCGAGACAGAGGCCGAGCGAGACAGAGGCCGAGCGAGACAGAGGCCGAGCGAGACAGAGGCCGAGCGAGACAGAGGCCGAGCGAGACAGAGGCCGAGCGAGACAGAGGCCGAGCGAGACAGAGGCCGAGCGAGACAGAGGCCGAGCGAGATCATGAAACTGTTTTGTCTTCATGTTGAGCCTCCTGTTTTCCTTCAAAAACAACCAGTTGTCTAAAAGTTCCCAACAGAGGCCACAGAACTAACAGGTAAAATAATTGAATGCCAAGCCCATTTGCAGACTAAGACAACTTCCTGATCAACCCTGATTTGGATGGGTCCGAACACTGCACCATCTGAGTTACTGAGGTTTCTGGAGAAATAATTTTCTCCCTCTGGACGGACAGGCTTCAGTGAAAATTCAGATTTTGCAATAGGGAGGCCTTGACAGTGTTGCAAAGATGCATTTGCAGTTACCTGTCACTGATGTGCAGGTCTTGAAGAGCTGCAGCCACACCCACAGGAAGGGTTTCTTTGGGGAGATTAAAACTTAGGGCCCAGCGTCCAGCAGTCTCGAGGTCACAATGCCGAGTCAGCAAGATGACCAACTGCTCCTGCAACCAGCAGTTATCAGTCACAGTGTTCTGAAAAAAAATGTGCACAGGTCAAACTGAAGGTCAAGGTCTAAATCACCAAGGACATTAAATCAATAAAGAAGTGGTGTATTTACAGTCGTAGTCACACAATATGGATAGAAAAGCTATCAGTTTGTAAACCTAAATTAGATGACCGATAAGAACCAATAGATTCATATAGTCTGCCCATGATATCTACAAGTGACACATTTACTGTATGCTCTTAAAAAAAACTTGAATTGATAAGAAACAAGAACTGATAATGTGCAAAATGTTTCTACAGACTTAAAAGTATCTGGAAGGTTCCTGGGTGTTACTAGGTATAGAATATCACTGTGTATCTATGTACTTTATTTTATTAAGAACTGCGGCACACCAGGCACATCTGTCTATGTCTCTGGCTGTGCTTATCCATAAGGTTTTCATGGCAAAGATACTACAGTGGGTTGCTAGTTCCTTCTCCAGTGGACCGCGATTTGTCTGACCTCTTCGCTATGACCTTCCCATCTTGAGTGATCCTACATGGAATAGCTCACAGCTTCATTTAGGTACACATGGCTGGAACACAGAGCCTGCACAAGATTACTTGCTGAAATGTTTCCTAGAGATTGTGTCTCATTGAGTTCTTGCCAGTATGTGTTCTGCCCCAGGGTAGGGTCAGCGCTTCCACATTCGTGCTCCCTATAGGAGTTGGTTGGCCCTCTCACTAGTTCTTAAGAAGCTATAAATATAGATATTATTTTTTCGTATACTTTAATCACAATCCCAAACAAAGCAGTGACTTCACCCCATAAAGTTCAGCAGTGAATAAAGCAGGTTTGTAGGATGAGCCCCAGTGACCTCTGACCCCAGGGCTCAGCCGTGCACAGATGGGCCCTGATAGTGTTACCTGTACATGATCTGTCCAGTTTTCATGAGTCATCGATTTCTGCAGAAGAAATAAAAATCACACTTCAAAATCCTAGTTATTTGGCTATCCATTTCTTTAAATCATTTAATATTATTTTTAATTTGGGCCATGGGACTATATTTAGATTCTTCATTGCTAGATCTCATATTGGATCAGTAACTTAATCCAACTTCACCTATAGAATATATCAAGGACTTGTCATTCCTCTCAAGACAGAGCAAAAATCCCAAATCAGTCAATCATTTTATTCCACCAAGATAACAGTCGCCCCTATTTATTGGCCCTTTACAGACTCGTGCCAGGGGCGCACTGATAAATAAATAAAAACATGAATGAATAAACAATTTAATAAAAAAAATAACATTTCATTTTGCGGATTTATATCTTTAATTAAATTATTTTAAACTTGTATTTTTCTATTTATTCTTAATTTAAAACATAATTCTTTAAAATTTTAAGTGGAAGCCGACAGCCTGGCAAGTTTTGGCTTCGAAACCCAAACCTACAGTTTCTATGCAAGACCTGTGCTAACCCATGGTAGTAACACCGTAGGCTTCCTCTAATACTTTATTTTTAAAGGTTTGTCGGTTAAATTGCGATAAACAAAAAATAATATTTCCAATCAAATAATATAAAGTTTTTTCCAGACTAAAATTCTAATAATTACAGGAAAATACACAGGCCCTCATTCAATTGCAATTTTGCCAATTGAATAGGGTGCTAAATAAGCACATAACATATACTTTTTAAATAAGTTTTTAGTTAGTAAACATCTATCCAAAAGCAAGGTTATAACAAACTAAAAACTTCTTTAAAAAATATATGCTATGTGCTTATTTAGAGCCCTATTCAATTAGCCAAATCACATTTGAATGAGGCCCTTAGAGTTTATGAAAGGTGCAGAGGATCTGGAGAGCAAGTTAGGACAAGTCCCCCAGGGAGGTGCCGGCTGTTTACTGAACTGATGAACAGATCTTTCTTCTCCCGTGTCACTGAGCCGACTCAGATGGAAATGAATGATCTCAATAGCAAATTAGCTCCACTGACAAGTTTATCTCCATCTTATTTACTACAGGCTCAGAATCATCAAGAAGAGATTTGTTGTGATGAGAAGATAAGGCAAGAGGAGAAGAAGAAATGAACCAATAGGGATGGTCCTCTGATAATATCCCTATAAATATGCTCTGTAAGCCTGGGTCAACTAAAATGGATTATGGACATACCACAGTTATGAATATTTTAACTTAAGTGCACCTTCCCTAGACCTGGCCATAGGCATTGTACCCAAATGCAAGAATGGCACCCAAACACACACAACTCTGCGCCAAACTCCCTATGCAATCCAATACGCTCCCGTAATACATACTCCTAATATCAAAGCCCCCTTCAACCCCACACGCCTCCGAATCCTGCTCAATGCTACCTGCCACCCGGATCCTGCTCAATGCTACCTGCCACCCGGATCCTGCTCAATGCTACCTGCCAACCAGATCCTGCTCAATGCTACCTGCCAACCAGATCCTGCTCAATGCTACCTGCCACCCGGATCCTGCTCAATGCTACCTGCCACCCGGATCCTGCTCAATGCTACCTGCCACCCGGATCCTGCTCAATGCTACCTGCCAACCAGATCCTGCTCAATGCTACCTGCCAGCCAGATCCTGCTCAATGCTACCTGCCAACCAGATCCTGCTCAATGCTACCTGCCAACCAGATCCTGCTCAATGCTACCTGCCAACCAGATCCTGCTCAATGCTACCTGCCACCCAGATCCTGCTCAATGCTACCTGCCACCCGGATCCTGCTCAATGCTACCTGCCACCCGGATCCTGCTCAATGCTACCCGCCAACCGGATCCTGCTCAATGCTACCTGCCACCCAAATCCTGCTCAATGCTACCTGCCACCCAGATCCTGCTCAATGCTACCTGCCACCCGGATCCTGCTCAATGCTACCTGCCACCCGGATCCTGCTCAATGCTACCTGCCACCCGGATCCTGCTCAATGCTACCTGCCACCCGGATCCTGCTCAATGCTACCTGCCACCCGGATCCTGCTCAATGCTACCTGCCACCCGGATCCTGCTCAATGCTACCTGCCACCCGGATCCTGCTCAATGCTACCTGCCACCCAGATCCTGCTCAATGCTACCTGCCATCCAGATCCTGCTCAATGCTACCTGCCACCCAGATCCTGCTCAATGCTACCTGCCACCCAGATCCTGCTCAATGCTACCTGCCACCCAGATCCTGCTCAATGCTACCTGCCAACCGGATCCTGCTCAATGCTACCTGCCAACCGGATCCTGCTCAATGCTACCTGCCACCCGGATCCTGCTCAATGCTACCTGCCACCCGGATCCTGCTCAATGCTACCTGCCACCCAGATCCTGCCCAATGCTACCTGCCACCCGGATCCTGCTCAATGCTACCTGCCAACCAGATCCTGCTCAATGCTACCTGCCAACCAGATCCTGCTCAATGCTACCTGCCACCAGGATCCTGCTCAATGCTACCTGCCACCCGGATCCTGCTCAATGCTACCTGCCAACCAGATCCTGCTCAATGCTACCTGCCACCCGGATCCTGCCCAATGCTACCTGCCACCCGGATCCTGCTCAATGCTACCTGCCACCCAGATCCTGCTCAATGCTACCTGCCACCCGGATCCTGCTCAATGCTACCTGCCACTCGGATCCTGCTCAATGCTACCTGCCACCCAGATCCTGCTCAATGCTACCTGCCACCCAGATCCTGCTCAATGATACCTGCCACACAGATCCTGCTCAATGCTACCTGCCACCCGGATCCTGCTCAATGCTACCTGCCACCCAGACCCTGCTCAATGCTACCTGCCACCCAGATCCTGCTCAATGATACCTGCCACCCAGATCCTGCTCAATGCTACCTGCCACCCAGATCCTGCTCAATGCTACCTGCCACCCGGATCCTGCTCAATGCTACCTGCCACCCGGATCCTGCTCAATGCTACCTGCCACCCAGATCCTGCTCAATGATACCTGCCACCCAGATCCTGCTCAATGCTACCTGCCACCCAGATAATGCTCAATGCTACCTGCCACCCAGATCCTGCTCAATTTTTCCACCCCATCATGCAGGTCTTTTTCCATCCACTCCTACCGCGCAGGTCCTGTTATTCTATAAATCTCCACAATCCACATGTTTTTGCTCTATCAATCCCTGCAACCATGTCCTGCTCGTTCCATCCACTTCTGCCATAAAAAAAACCTTCTTATTTTATCAATATCCGGCACCAAGGTTCTAATTGTACCACCAAAACCATTACACATCCACCCTTGCAACCCGATCTTGCTCGTTCCAACCAACACCAAAGTACTGCTGAATCCACAATGGCCCTTGTTCTCGCCACCACCCTCTCCAGGCTTCTTTTAGCCACTCACCTAGGTCAAGCTTATTCCATACAAATCCAATACCCAGGTAAAGTTTGTTTCGCATATGCCCACCACACACGTCCAGCTTGTTTTACCCACACCACCCAGATCCTGCTCAATTCCGCCCCCCCCCCCCCCCATCACCCAGGTCTTTTTCCATTTACTACTACAACCCAGGCCTTGTTCGTTCCATCAAACTCAACCACCCACGTCTTGCTCGCACCATCAAGTCCTGCTCGTTCCATCCACTTTCACCACCAAAGTCCTTCTGTTACATCCAGATCTGCCACCCAAGTCTTGCTTGTACCACCAACACCATTACACATTCACCCTTGCAACCCTGTCTTGCTTGTTCTACCCAACACCAACACTGAAGTCCTGCTGATTCCAGTCACCCTCACCCACAATGGTCCTGCTTCTTCTGGCCACCACCCACTCCCTGCTTGTTTTAGCCACCCATCCTGGTCCAGCTTATTCCATACAAACCCAATTCCATGTACAGCTCACTCCACCCACCATATCACAGAAGACTTGCTCATTCAATTCACCAAATGTCTGCACCAATTCATCCACTCGGCATCACTTTTTTCACCCACCCTTGCCAACAGGGGCTCATTCCACCCCACCTACCATCCAAGTTTTTAACACTTTTTTGTGAAGATAGATCCAAATAGCCACAAAGTAATCTACATCGTTATGACATCAAATACCATGTGCTGTTCTTGTAGCATAAATCCTAAAATTCACCCGTAGGTACCTGCCAGCGTTGCGTCCCTGAATACTTACCTCCACAAACCTCTTGTACATGAGGTATTTCAGAGTGCCCAAGTGCCGCTGGTTTATTAAATTCAGGCAGAGACCTAAAATGGAAAAACAAGGCAAAGATACGGTAAGCATGAAGCTATGTCAGGATATCTTAAGCTAATCATTTCAACTTCCATGATGCTCTTCCACCACTTCCATGGCCTCCCCCATCTTTTATTTTCATCATCCTTTTTCTACACCCTATTCAATTTGTTGCCCCACTCCTTTTACTCCACTTCAGCCCTTTGTTGATTTGATAAAATGATATTGGATAAATACCTGCCTATACCCATATGTGGTGGAAGTGTGAAAAAAATCTGATTTTCTTGGAACCATGTCTAAGCCAGATTTCTAAAATTGTGAAAATAATTAGAGAAAAAAATGGAAATTATAGTTTTGTCACAAATTTGATGAGGGTATAAAGAATCTAAGTATCTAAATGACTCAACAACTAAATGACTCATATGTTCAATTACAAAATGGTTAGTTGTAATATGTTGGATATGAAAAGAAGTTCCTCATGAAAAAAAGATTATAGAAATGGTCAAGCAGTCTGAGTAACATTAATTCCTGAAACATATTAAAATGGTCACTTTGGGATGAATACAGGATGTAAAATGAGAATAGTTTATAGATAAAAACATCTAAAGCTTTAATATGTAAAACTTCTTCTAGGTTTGATAGTGGATAAAAGTAGGAATAGTTTAATGGTTTCTAATGAAAAAAAAATGGAAATAGAACCTGTTCATGCCCCATAATAAAGATTTTGAAACTTGCAGATTTCGCCATATTGTATAATACATGCTCATTTAAGGGGTCAGATATCCCACCTGGATCAAGGTTATACTGCTCCAGGAGCTTAAAGGCCAGCCTGCACAGCGTCTTCAAGTTCATCTTGTCTGTTCTGATGGGCGGTAGACCCTTATATTTCCTGTAAATATCACATAACTGTTACTCACGGCAGCAGTTCTTCTTTAAGACAATGCTATATATATATATATATATATATATATATTCACAGAGGAGATTTGGAGGTAAAACCTCTGAATATTTCTCTATTGAGCACTAAGGAGTTCTGATATTCCCTCGGAGATTCTTGCTTTGCAATTATTGCTACAATTGGATATTGTATCACACGCCGAATTAAAAGGTATCTGGAAGTTTTTAATCTAATTGCGTCATTCTATACACACACAGAATTATTTTATTTCACATTTCCAGAGCTGTTATCGAGGCACCCGGTTCTAACCAATAGAAAAAGTGCATTTACCTATGTTTTAACCCTACACTAGCCTTCATGACATAGCAGCACGGTGCCAAAATCCAGAACAGCACTGCCCGAGTTGCTGGTGTGTGGTGAGACAAATCCCATGATGCTTTGCTGCAGAGACTGAATCCCCAGACATTACAACAAGGTTGTATCTGCCTCTGACTGACCACAACAAATTATGATTTTTATGGATTTCAGGGGAGTTAATTCTCAAAATCATCTGCCAGAAAAATCGAAGACATTTTGCACATTTTAGGGTAAGTTTATTATTGTTTATTTGGGGATTTTCTATGCAAAAAAAAGTGTTCATACCCCACGGATTCAGAATCCAGAAAACTGCTATATATGTTTAAAAATGCTGAACAGTTTAAAAAATGGCTTTACCAAAAGCAATTAAGATTAAAAGTTGAGGTGATAAGGAACATGAAAACAAAAATGAATAATGACAGACTTTACACAACGTAACAATTAAACGTCTGTGTCATTATTGCCATTTTTTCACTTATTTGTAATGACTGTATTTTCCTGTTACCTGCCCAGCACCCTGGGGTTGAAGTCGGGGCTGCTCCAGCTGTCCAGGAGCTGCACCAGGCGCCCCTGCAGCTCGGGGTAACCCACCACATAGGCCTCAACTAGGTTGAATCTCTCGAGTAGCAGCAGAGGGGCGCACATCTGCAAAGAGACCAAGTAAGTGTATAGGTTACATATAAGCTCTGTATTTACTACCTTAAATCCCACAAATAGTCCCTGTATGGGTCTGCCCTCTGCAGCGTATGCAGACACCGACTGTGAAGTACTTGCTGTGCTGTGCTTTATATTAAGAATTGAATTACCATCTCTCAGCAACATGCAGCTCAGACATGAACCCTGATAGGCTAGGACACTACACTGCACACCCAGGGCTACAGAGTCTGTGTCCGCATATGCTGCAGTGGGCAGACCCATACAGGGCTTATTTGTTTAGTAAATACAGAGCTTATAAGTACTTCCTAATGAGATAAAGTACATACAAGTAAATGGATACCCTTCCATGTCGGTTGACCTTGACCTGTGAAGGTCGCACCAATACTTCTAGTTGTTGTCTAATCTGTGCCACTCACCTCCTCCAAGTCCAGATCCATCTGCAGGTCCAGTTTGGTACTTATAATCGCCGCCTAAACAAGAAAACAAATGCAAAAACTTCACTATAAGGAACTTTTAAAGGGCCAGTGTAGTATGTTCTATCAGGCAATTAAAACATCACAAGTACTTGTCTACATCATGTGCAGTCTAGACAAATTACAATGTTATCTCATGATTGATAAATGGCCCCCTGGATTAATGGTTTCCTTTTGCATATGGCTTCAGAGGTCTGACTGAAGAGCCAGACTAGTGATATGCAAAAGGAAGTAATTAAAGGGCAATGGCAGGTTCCTGGGTGTTACTATGTATATAATATCCCTGTATCTATTTACTGTTATGTACTTTATTTTATTAAGAAGAGCTTATAGGCTCTGTATGTTCTGCCTAATATGAAAC
>CM050168.1:5524731-5526163 GCA_027410445.1 Discoglossus pictus
ACAAAATTAAAGATGGATACTTCTACACACACAAAAAATCCAGACTTTCTTTAAAATAATAGAATGACCGAGGCTTATCAAGCTGCTAATGTCCATTTGCACTCACTGTAATTTTCAGTGAAGAGTTAATTTATTTCCCATGTTTTCTAAAGGTTTGTTAGAAATGTTTTCTGAATAAATAAATGTGATAATGGGGAAAAAAAATAATCATAAAATAAAAATAAATACATAAATAAACTAGAAAACAAATATATGTTTAATTTAATATTAATTTGATATAATAACAATAATAACAATAAAAACAAATAAAATGATTAGTTATTCTTGTGTGATTCAATTTTCTTTTATAAACTGGTTCTTTCTAGTTCTTATAAACTAATGAGCTTTCCTGGTGAAAGGACTGGCAGTTTTAGATGTAAAAATCTGACTTTGCAGACAGAAGCTCCTCCCACCTCAGGAAGCAGATCATCAGAAATCAAAATCTGCAATATCCCTGTTTAACATACCTGTTTAAACTTGCCCGTGCGGTGCATGTGGGTGATGTGCCCCAGCAAGAAGTCCCGTTCTGCCCTGCGCATCTGGTACATATCGATCAGGAGGTCCAGGGGCTGCCCCTCGGTCACCAGGCCAAATACGCGACTCTGCAGCTTCTTCAGTCTTACACCAGACTAAATGTAGGGAAATTAGACATGAGTGATGGTTAGGAAAGGAGGGGCATTATTTGATTAATTAATTGTATTAAGAACACAATACAGAAGTGACTCCAGGCCTTCTTCTCAAGGCCACCTATAATATATTAATATCAAGAATCTAATAAGGAGCAGGGACACTTTTCTCTTCAGATCACCTTAAGTCACCTTTTTTAATACTGCCATAGTGGAAGTGTAAGAAGCGAGAGGAAGGGTAAGAAGCGAGAGGAAGGGTAAGAAACGAGAGGAAGGGAAAGAAGCGAGAGGAAGGGTAAGAAGCGAGAGGAAGGGAAAGAAGCGAGAGGAAGGGTAAGAAGCGAGAGGAAGGGAAAGAAGCGAGAGGAAGGGAAAGAAGCGAGAGGAAGGGAAAGAAGCGAGAGGAAGGGAAAGAAGCGCGAGGAAGGGAAAGAAGCGCGAGGAAGGGAAAGAAGCGAGAGGAAGGGAAAGAAGCGAGAGGAAGGGGAAGAAGCGAGAGGAAGGGGAAGAAGCGAAAGGAAGGGGAAGAAGCGAGAGGAAGGGAAAGAAGCGAGAGGAAGGGAAAGAAGCGAGAGGAAGGGAAAGAAGCGAGAGGAAGGGAAAGAAGCGAGAGGAAGGGAAAGAAGCGAGAGGAAGGGAAAGAAGCGAGAGGAAGGGAAAGAAGGGAGAGGAAGGGAAAGAAGCGAGAGGAAGGGAAAGAAGGGAGAGGAAGGGAAAGAAGGGAGAGGAAGGGAAAGAAGGGAGAGGAAGGGAAAGAAGCGAGAGGA
>CM050168.1:5528360-5538360 GCA_027410445.1 Discoglossus pictus
CCTCTCTATATCTGACTGGGGGTCTATAGAGTGACATTAGTCCCTCTCTATATCTGACTGGGGGTCTATAGAGTGACATTAGTACCTCTCTATATCTGACTGGGGGTCTATAGAGTGACATTAGTACCTCTCTATATCTGACTGGGGGTCTATATAGTGACATTAGTCCCTCTCTATATCTGTCTGGGGGTCTATAGAGTGACATTAGTACCTCTCTATATCTGACTGGGAGTCTATAGAGTGACATTAGTACCTCTCTATATCTGACTAGGGGTCTATACAGTGGCATTAGTACCTCTCCTATATCTGACTGGGGGTCTATAGAGTGACATTAGTACCTCTCTATATCTGACTGGGGGATCTATAGAGTGACATTAGTACCTCTCTATATCTGACTGGGGGTCTATAGAGTGACATTAGTACCTCTCTATATCTGACTGGGGGTCTATAGAGTGACATTAGTACCGTCTCTATATCTGACTGGGGGTCTATAAGTGGCATTAGTACCTCTCTTAATCTGACTGGGGGTCTATACAGTGACATTAGTACCTCTCTATATCTGGACTGGGGGTCTATAGAGTGACATTAGTACCTCTCTATATCTGACTGGAGTCTATAGAGTGACATTAGTACCTCTCTATATCTGACTGGGGGTCTATAGAGTGGCCATTAGTACCTCTCTTAATCTGACTGGGGGTCTATACAGTGACATTAGTACCTCTCTATATCTGACTGGGGGTCTATAGAGTGACATTAGTACCTCTCTATATCTGACTGGAGTCTATAGAGTGACATTAGTACCTCTCTATATCTGACTGGGGGTCTATAGAGTGACATTAGTACCTCTCTTTATCTGACTGGGGGTCTATACAGTGACATTAGTACCTCTCTATATCTGACTGGGGGTCTATAGAGTGACATTAGTACCTCTCTATATCTGACTGGGGGTCTATAGAGTGACATTAGTACCTCTCTATATCTGACTGGGGTCTATAGAGTGACATTAGTACCTCTCTATATCTGACTGGGGGGTCTATACAGTGACATTAGTACCTCTCTATATCTGACTGGGGGTCTATAGAATGACAATAGTACCTCTCTTTATCTGACTGGGGGTCTATAGAGTGACATTAGAACCTCTCTATATCTGACTGGTGGTCTATACAGTGACATTAGTACCTCTCTATATCTAACAGGGGGTCTATAGAGTGACATTAGTCCCTTTCTATATCTGACTGGATGTCTATAGAGTGACATTAGTACCTCTCTATATCTCACTGGGGGTCTATAGAGTGACATTAGTACCTCTCTATATCTGACTGGGGGTCTATACAGTGACATTAGTACCTCTCTATATCTGACTGGGGGTCTATAGAGTGACATTAGTACCTCTCTATATCTGACTGGGGGTCTATACAGTGACATTAGTACCTCTCTATATGTGACTGGGGGTCTATAGAGTGACATTAGTACCTCTCTATATATGACTTGGAGTCTATAGAGTGACATTAGTACCTCCCTTTATCTGACTGGGGGTCTATAGAGTGACATTAGTACCTCTCTATATCTGACTGGGGGTCTATAGAGTGACATTAGTACCTCTCTATATCTGACTGGGGGTCTATAGAGTGACATTAGTACCTCTCTATATGTGACTGGGGGTCTATAGAGTGACATTAGTACCTCTCTATATATGACTTGGGGTCTATAGAGTGACATTAGTACCTCTCTATATCTGACTGGGGGTCTATAGAGTGACATTAGTACCTCTCTATATCTGACTGGGGGTCTATAGAATGACATTAGTCCCTCTCTATATCTGACTGGTGGGTCTATATAGTGACATTAGTACCTCTCTATATCTGACTGGGGGTCTATAGAGTGACATTAGTACCTCTCTATATCTGACTGGAGGTCTATAGAGTGACATTAGTACCTCTCTATATCTGACTGGGGGTCTATACAGTGACATTAGTACCTCTATATCTGACTGGGGGTCTATACAGTGACATTAGTACCTCTCTATATCTGACTGGGGGTCTATATAGTGACATTAGTACCTCTCTATATCTGACTGGGGGTCTATAGAGTGACATTAGTACCTCTCTATATCTGACTGGAGGTCTATAGAGTGACATTAGTACCTCTCTATATCTGACTGGGGATCTATAGAGTGACATTAGTACCTCTCTATATCTGACTGGGGGTCTATATAGTGACATTAGTCCCTCTCTATATCTGTCTGGGGGTCTATAGAGTGACATTAGTACCTCTCTATATCTGACTGGGAGTCTATAGAGTGACATTAGTACCTCTCTATATCTGACTAGGGGTCTATACAGTGGCATTAGTACCTCTCTATATCTGACTGGGGATCTATAGAGTGACATTAGTACCTCTCTATATCTGACTGGGGATCTATAGAGTGACATTAGTACCTCTCTATATCTGACTGGGGGTCTATAGAGTGACATTAGTACCTCTCTATATCTGACTGGGGGTCTATAGAGTGACATTAGTACCTCTCTATATCTGACTGGGGGTCTATAGAGTGGCATTAGTACCTCTCTTAATCTGACTGGGGGTCTATACAGTGACATTAGTACCTCTCTATATCTGACTGGGGGTCTATAGAGTGACATTAGTACCTCTCTATATCTGACTGGAGTCTATAGAGTGACATTAGTACCTCTCTATATCTGACTGGGGGTCTATAGAGTGACATTAGTACCTCTCTTTATCTGACTGGGGGTCTATACAGTGACATTAGTACCTCTCTATATCTGACTGGGGGTCTATAGAGTGACATTAGTACCTCTCTATATCTGACTGGGGGTCTATAGAGTGACATTAGTACCTCTCTTTATCTGACTGGGGGTCTATACAGTGACATTAGTACCTCTCTATATCTGACTGGGGGTCTATAGAGTGACATTAGTACCTCTCTATATGTGACTGGGGGTCTATAGAGTGACATTAGTACCTCTCTATATCTGACTGGGGGTCTATACAGTGACATTAGTACCTCTCTATATCTGACTGGGGGTCTATAGAGTGACATTAGTACCTCTCTATATCTGACTGGGGGTCTATAGAGTGACATTAGTACCTCTCTTTATCTGACTGGGGGTCTATACAGTGACATTAGTACCTCTCTATATCTGACTGGGGGTCTATAGAGTGACATTAGTACCTCTCTTTATCTGACTGGGGGTCTATACAGTGACATTAGTACCTCTCTATATCTGACTGGGGGTCTATAGAATGACATTAGTACCTCTCTATATCTGACTGGGGGTCTATAGAGTGACATTAGTACCTCTCTTTATCTGACTGGGGGTCTATACAGTGACATTAGTACCTCTCTATATCTGACTGGGGATCTATAGAGTGACATTAGTACCTCTCTATATCTGACTGGGGGTCTATAGAGTGACATTAGTACCTCTCTATATCTGACTGGGGGTCTATAGAGTGACATTAGTACCTCTCTTTATCTGACTGGGGGTCTATACAGTGACATTAGTACCTCTCTATATCTGACTGGGGATCTATAGAGTGACATTAGTACCTCTCTATATCTGACTGGGGGTCTATAGAGTGACATTAGTACCTCTCTATATCTGACTGGGGGTCTATAGAGTGACATTAGTACCTCTCTATATCTGACTGGGGGTCTATACAGTGACATTAGTACCTCTCTATATCTGACTGGGGGTCTATAGAATGACAATAGTACCTCTCTTTATCTGACTGGGGGTCTATAGAGTGACATTAGAACCTCTCTATATCTGACTGGTGGTCTATACAGTGACATTAGTACCTCTCTATATCTAACAGGGGGTCTATAGAGTGACATTAGTCCCTTTCTATATCTGACTGGATGTCTATAGAGTGACATTAGTACCTCTCTATATCTCACTGGGGGTCTATAGAGTGACATTAGTACCTCTCTATATCTGACTGGGGGTCTATACAGTGACATTAGTACCTCTCTATATCTGACTGGGGGTCTATAGAGTGACATTAGTACCTCTCTATATCTGACTGGGGGTCTATACAGTGACATTAGTACCTCTCTATATCTGACTGGGGGTCTATACAGTGACATTAGTACCTCTCTATATCTGACTGGGGGTCTATACAGTGACATTAGTACCTCTCTATATGTGACTGGGGGTCTATAGAGTGACATTAGTACCTCTCTATATGTGACTGGGGTCTATAGAGGGACATTAGTTCCTCTCTATATCTGACTGGGGGTCTATAGAGTGAGATTAGTACCTCTCTATATCTGACTGGGGGTCTATAGAGTGACATTAGTACCTCTCTATTTCAGACTGGGGGTCTATAGAGTGACATTAGTACCTCTCTATATCTGACTGGGGGTCTATACAGTGACATTAGTACCTCTCTATTTCAGACTGGGAGTCTATAGAGTGACATTAGTACCTCTCTATTTCAGACTGGGGGTCTATACAGTGACATTAGTACCTCTCTATATGTGACTGGGGGTCTATAGAGTGACATTAGTACCTCTCTATATCTGACTGGGGGTCTATAGAGTGGCATTAGTTCCTCTCTATATCTGACTGGGGATCTGTACAGTGACATTAGTACCTCTCTTTTTCTGACTGGGGGTCTATAGAGTGACATTAGTACCTCTCTTTTTCTGACTGGGGGTCTATAGAGTGACATTAGTACCTCCCTATATCTGACTGGGGGTCTATAGAATGACATTAGTTCCTCTCTATATCTGACTGGGGGTCTATACAGTGACATTAGTACCTCTCTATATCTGACTGGTGGTGTATAGAGTGACATTAGTACCTCTCTATATCTGACTGGGGGTCTATAGAGTGACATTAGTACCTCTCTATATCTGACTGGGGGTCTATAGAGTGACATTAGTACCTCCCTATATCTGACTGGGGGTCTATAGAATGACATTAGTTCCTCTCTATATCTGACTGGGGGTCTATAGAGTGACATTAGTCCCTCTCTATATCTGACTGGTGGGTCTATAGAGTGACATTAGTACCTCTCTGTATGTGACTGGGGGTCTATAGAGTGACATTAGTACCTCTCTATATCTGACTGGGAGTCTATAGAGTGACATTAGTACCTCTCTATATCTGACTGGGGGTCTATAGAGTGACATTAGTACCTCTCTATATCTAACTAGGGGTCTATAGAGTGACATTAGTACCTCTCTATATCTGACTGGGGGTCTATAGAGTGACATTAGTACCCCTCTATATCTGACTGGGGGTCTATAGAGTGACATTAGTACCTCTCTATATCTGACTGGGGGTCTATAGAGTGACATTAGTACCTCTCTATATCTAACTAGGGGTCTATAGAGTGACATTAGTACCTCTCTATATCTGACTGGGGGTCTATAGAGTGACATTAGTACCTCTCTATATCTGACTGGGGGTCTATAGAGTGACATTAGTACCTCTCTATATGTGACTGGGGGTCTATAGGGTGACATTAGTACCTCTCTATATCTGACTGGGAGTCTATAGAGTGACATTAGTACCTCTCTATATCTGACTGGGGGTCTATAGAGTGACATTAGTACCTCTCTATATCTGACTGGGGGTCTATAGAGTGACATAAGTACCTCTCTACATCTGACTGGGGGTCTATAGAGTGACATTAGTACCTCTCTATATCTGACTGGGGGTCTATAGAGTGACATTAGTACCTCTCTATATTTGACTGGACGTCTATAGAGTGACATTAGTCCTTCTCTATATCTGACTGGGGATCTATAGAGTGACATTAGTACCTCTCTATATCTGACTGGGGATCTATAGAGTGACATTAGTATCTCTCTATATTTGACTGGACGTCTATAGAGTGACATTAGTACCTCTGTATATCTGACCGGGGGTCTATAGAGTGACAGTAGTACCTCTCTACATCTGACTGGGGGTCTATAGATTGACAGTAGTACCTCTCTACATCTGACTGGGGGTCTATAGAGTGAGATTACTACCTCTCTATATCTGACTGGGGGTCTATAGAGTGACATTAGTACCTCTCTATATCTGACTGGAGGTCTATAGAGTGACATTAGTACCTCTCTATATCTGACTGGGGATCTATAGAGTGACATTAGTACCTCTCTATATCCGACTGGGGGTCTATAGAGTGATATTAGTACCTCTCTATATCTGACTGGGGTCTATACATTGACATTAGTACCTCTCTATATGTGACTGGGGGTCTATACAGTGACAATAGTACCTCTCTATATCTGACTGGGGGTCTATACAGTGACATTAGTACCTCCCTATATCTGACTGGGGGTCTATATAGTGACATTAGTACCTCTCTATATCTGACTGGGGGTCTATAGAGTGACATTAGTACCTCTCTATATCTGACTGGGGGTCTATAGAGTGACATTAGTAACTCTCTATATCTGACTGGGGGTCTATAGAGTGACATTAGTACCTCTCTATATCTGACTGGGGGTCTATAGAGTGACATTAGTACCTCTCTATATCTGACTGGGGGTCTATAGAGTGACATTAGTACCTCTCTATATCTGACTGGGGGTCTATAGTGTGACATTAGTACCTCTCTATATCTGACTGGGGGTCTATAGAGTGACATTAGTACCTCTCTATATCTGACTGTGGGTCTATAGAGTGACATTAGTACCTCTCTATATCTGACTGGGGGTCTATAGAATGACATTAGTCCCTCTCTATATCTGACTGGTGGGTCTATATAGTGACATTAGTACCTCTCTATATCTGACTGGGGGTCTATAGAGTGACATTAGTACCTCTCTATATCTGACTGGAGGTCTATAGAGTGACATTAGTACCTCTCTATATCTGACTGGGGGTCTATAGAGTGACATTAGTACCTCTCTATATCTGACTGGGGGTCTATAGAGTGACATTAGTACCTCTCTATATCTGACTGGGGGTCTATAGAGTGACATTAGTACCTCTCTATATCTGACTGGGGATCTATAGAGTGACATTAGTACCTCTCTATATCCGACTGGGGGTCTATACAGTGACATTAGTACCTCTCTATATCTGACTGGTGGTCTATACATTGACATTAGTACCTCTCTATATGTGACTGGGGGTCTATACATTGACATTAGTACCTCTCTATATGTGACTGGGGGGTCTATACAGTGACAATAGTACCTCTCTATATCTGACTGGGGGTCTATACAGTGACATTAGTACCTCTCTATATATGACTGGGGGTCTATAGAGTGACATTAGTACCTCTCTATATCTGACTGGGGGTCTATACAGTGACATTAGTTCCTCTCTATATCTGACTGGGGGTCTATACAGTGACATTAGTACCTCTATATCTGACTGGGGGTCTATACAGTGACAATAGTACCTCTCTATATCTGACTGGGGGTCTATACAGTGACATTAGTTCCTCTCTATATATGACTGGGGGTCTATAGAGTGACATTAGTACCTCTCTATATCTGACTGGGGGTCTATACAGTGACATTAGTTCCTCTCTATGTCTGACTGGGGGTCTATACAGTGACATTAGTACCTCTCTATATCTGACTGGGGGTCTATAGAGTGACATTAGTTCCTCTCTATATATGACTGGGGGTCTATAGAGTGACATTAGTACCTCTCTATATCTGACTGGGGGTCTATACAGTGACATTAGTTCCTCTCTATATCTGACTGGGGGTCTATACAGTGACATTAGTACCTCTATATCTGACTGGGGGTCTATACAGTGACAATAGTACCTCTCTATATCTGACTGGGGGTCTATACAGTGACATTAGTTCCTCTCTATATATGACTGGGGGTCTATAGAGTGACATTAGTACCTCTCTATATCTGACTGGGGGTCTATACAGTGACATTAGTTCCTCTCTATGTCTGACTGGGGGTCTATACAGTGACATTAGTACCTCTCTATATCTGACTGGGGGTCTATAGAGTGACATTAGTACCTCTCTATATCTGACTGGGGGTCTATACAGTGACATTAGTTCCTCTCTATATCTGACTGGTGGGTCTATATAGTGACATTAGTACCTCTCTATATCTGACTGGGGGTCTATATAGTGACATTAGTCCCTCTCTATATCTGACTGGGGGTCTATATAGTGACATTAGTTCCTCTCTATATCTGACTGGTGGGTCTATATAGTGACATTAGTACCTCTCTATATCTGACTGGGGGTCTATATAGTGACATTAGTCCCTCTCTATATCTGACTGGGGGTCTATAGAGTGACATTAGTACCTCTCTATATCTGACTGGGGGTCTATAGAGTGACATTAGTACCTCTCTATATCTGACTGGGGGTCTATAGAGTGACATTAGTACCTCTCTATATCTGACTGGGGGTCTATAGAGTGACATTAGTACCTCTCTATATCTGACTGGGGGTCTATAGAGTGACATTAGTACCTCTCTATATCTGACTGGGGGTCTATAGAGTGACATTAGTCCCTCTCTATATCTGACTGGGGGTCTATAGAGTGACATTAGTACCTCTCTATATCTGACTGGGGGTCTATAGAGTGACATTAGTACCTCTCTATATCTGACTGGGGATCTATAGATTGACATTAGTACCTCTCTATATCTGACTGGGGGTCTATAGAGTGACATTAGTACCTCTCTATATCTGACTGGGGGTCTATACAGTGACATTAGTCCCTCTCTATATCTGACTGGGGGTCTATAGAGTGACATTAGTACCTCTCTATATCTGACTGGGGATCTATAGATTGACATTAGTACCTCTCTATATCTGACTGGGGGTCTATAGAGTGACATTAGTACCTCTCTATATCTGACTGGGGGTCTATAGAGTGACATTAGTACCTCTCTATATCTGACTGGGGGTCTATAGAGTGACATTAGTCCCTCTCTATATCTGACTGGGGGTCTATAGATTGACATTAGCACCTCTCTATAAGGGGTGATGATCTATGAGGGGGTGCAGGGAGAGGGTGGGTGATCTGTAAGGGGTGATGATCTATGAGGGGGTGCAGGGAGAGCGTGGGTGATCTGTAAGGGGTGATGATGTATAAGGGGGTGCAAGGAGAGGGTGGGTGATCTGTAAGGGGTGATGATCTATGAGGGGTGCAGGGAGAGGGTGGGTGATCTGTAAGGGGTGATGATCTATGAGGGGGTGCAGGGAGAGGGTGGGTGATCTGTAAGGGGTGATGATCTATGAGGGGTGCAGGGAGAGGGTGGGTGATCTGTAAGGGGTGATGATGTATAAGGGGGTGCAAGGAGAGGGTGGGTGATCTGTAAGGGGTGATGATCTATGAGGGGTGCAGGGAGTGGGTGGGTGATCTGTAAGGGGCGATGATCTATGGGGAGGTGCAGGGAGAGGGTGGGTGATCTGTAAGGGGTGATGATCTATGAGGGGGTGCAGGGAGAGGGTGGGTGATCTGTAAGTGGTGATGATATATGAGGGGGTGCAGGGAGAGGGTGGGTGATCTGTAAGGGGCGATGATCTATGAGGGGGTGCAAGGAGAGGGTGGGTGATCTGTAAGGGGTGATGATCTATGAGGGGTGCAGGGAGTGGGTGGGTGATCTGTAAGGGGTGATGATCTATGAGGGGTGCAGGGAGAGGGTGGGTGATCTGTAAGGGGTGATGATGTATAAGGGGGTGCAAGGAGAGGGTGGGTGATCTGTAAGGGGTGATGATCTATGAGGGGTGCAGGGAGTGGGTGGGTGATCTGTAAGGGGCGATGATCTATGGGGAGGTGCATGGAGTGGGTGGGTGATCTGTAAGGGGTGATGATCTATGAGGGGGTGCAGGGAGAGGGTGGGTGATCTGTAAGGGGTGATGATGTATAAGGGGGTGCAAGGAGAGGGTGGGTGATCTGTAAGGGGTGATGATCTGTGAGGGGTGCAGGGAGTGGGTGGGTGATCTGTAAGGGGTGATGATCTATGAGGGGGTGCAGGGAGAGGGGGGGTGATCTGTAAGGGGTGATAATCTATGAGGGGT
>CM050168.1:5543360-5593360 GCA_027410445.1 Discoglossus pictus
CCCGAGGGGCAGACAGCCCTCCACCAATCGGTCATTGATGGCAACCTGGAGCTGGTCAAGCTGCTGGTTAAGTTTGGAGCGGATATCAGACTGGCCAACAGGGATGGCTGGAGTGCCCTGCACATAGCAGCATATGGTGGGCACCAGGACATAGTACTGTACCTGATCACCAAGGCCAAGTATTCCTCCAGCACCCGGTAACCCACCCTACTGAGACATTCCACCACACTTGGGAGGCCACCAGGACCACGCATCTGGTAACCTAACCAGGTGGACAACTATCACCACTATTTATATTTCATGGTGTACTTGGGTATTGTAGAAGGACATATACCACAAGTATAGTGGCCACAGTATTGGGGGGTCTACCAGATCCCCAAGTACAAGGACTCTCCAGTGATCCAAGCTATGGATGGACACATTCCAACACTTTGTGTTATGGCCCCTCTGCTTGACCACAGGGCCAAGTAACCCTCCAGCACACGGTAACAGAACCTCAATGGATGGACACAACTTGAAGTTATCATGGAGGGTTGGTGGGGGTTTAAATCCATATTGTGATGTCTTAACCCATAAGAAGCCAAGCTGCTCCTGATGTTGGGGCTCCCCATCTTTATTTCATGGGGGTCCCCATATATTTGTCCCAGTTCTTTTCTACTTGGGGGGGGGGGGGGTTATCATTGATATTTTTTCACTTGCTAAGGAAGTCATTTTCTTATAAGGTACAATGGGGGATAATGTGTTTTTTTATATGAGAAACAACTCAAGCCTCTTAGGTCTTCGACTTTTTTTTTTACTATTTGAAGAAGCTGCTTTTGATCTCCAAGTTTAGGACACCTGGGGGTCTGCAAAGAACTGTATATAAATATATCATTTTTTTTTTAAGATCTGTTTTTGATATTTTTTCCTTAATCCCCACTTTGCCATCTACCTCAGTTTTATTACAGTGTTTAACAGCAAAATCCAGAAGCTTGCACTTCAAAATGCCACATCTGGTCCATGTTGCTTTCTTTCTAAATTCTGTCCCATTTATAGAATTTCTGAATATTTCAGAATTTATAGATTGATTTGCAATTCCTTTCAGTTCTGAAACATTTACAGCATTTAAAAAAAAAAAAAAAAAACTTATATATATTTTAACATTTAATTTGGGAGTTTTTTTCTTTCTCCAACAGATCTTATTTTTTTCTCCAGATCTAATTGATTAATTGGGAATATAAATATTTTCACACAAGGCTTTGCCTTAATGCTAGGCAAGGACATAAATCCAGAAGACTGAGGTGTTGACTAACAATCTGTGAATTATTGAATATTATATATATATATATATATAAACACTTGTTTGCACAGAAAAGGAGCAAGGGTACCACCTGCTGTCCATCACAAAAGTTGCAGGGATTGTGTATTAATCTACTGAGTATGATGGCATGCCTAGAACCACACACATTGCCATGCAGGAATATCCTAAACTGCAACAGTAAAACATAGAATTTGGAGGGGAGGGGGCTGTTTGGATTAAAACCAACTGATGCTGCTTTTTCTTTTAATTTTTTTTTCCCCTCTTTTTTTATTTTTTTTTTACCAAACTCCAGGAGATGGGCAACCCTTTTGTGTGTGTGTGTGTTTGTGTCTTGCTTGATTGCATTAAGGGAACTTCACCCTCATTCTATAATGTGGTTTTGTTTGTCTGGAAGCCTCATATTGGGAGAGGGGATTGACACTGATCCAGTTTGTGGATCTTTGTAGGTATTTGCTTCAGTGTAAGTTAATTGTATACTTTTTTTTTTTTTTAACAAAATGTTGGCCAATACTTAAATGTGCAAAATCCAGCAAACACAATGACATATTTATGGGAGCCAGAGCAGAGACCCTTAAAATAATAAAACTTATTTTTTAGGTGCTTTTGGCTGCAAATTGTGCATTTTTTTTTTTTTTTTGCATCGGTTCTATTTGCAACCACAGGAGGTTGGTGACCACATTTTGCAGTTATGAACCAATAATCAGAGCAGAAATCACCCTTCCCATCTGTGTTGAAAAAAAACCACTAAAGTGAATTTCCCACGCTCTTATTCTTAGGTGTGTTTGTGGTGAGTTTATGACATCTTTTTCAGCTGGTTAAGGTCTTATTTTTTGGGGGGAGGTGGGAAAAAATTTAGAAAAATATGCATCAAATGAAAAAATATCTTGTCTGCTGTGTTTTATTGCACTGTCTCTACAGCAATTTATGCCTTAAAGTTTGACCAATTTTAAAATCAATAAATACATGGTTACTGGGTACTTAATTTACCTTTTTTTTAATATTATTATAAAAAAAACTTATTTTTTTTAACCTGAAAGACAATCTCTTTTTGGCAAAAAATTACTGCAATTCCAGTGAACCATTCAGCAACTGGACAGACTACATCCAATTCATCACAAGTACCCCATAAACCATGTATATTTTGATTTGTGTCTAGGTCTCTTTAAGCTGTTTGTATATTGTTTAAAATAGCTTGATCTAAAACTTTTTTAACAGGAAAAAAAGTTCTTTGTTATGCTGAATTTTTAGCATATTTTCCTTATTTAATCAGTCTAAATATTTAGACTGGAGTGTATTACATGGCACCAGCCTGTGCTTCTGGGTAATAGTTTCAATGTGGGGGGCAGCATCAAAAATTACTTTTTTTGTGTATAAAAAAAAAATTCCAGCTTGTTGCACATTTTTATTGTTTTAGTGGATCAGCCACAAAATAATGTCATAATATTTATGATGTAATTATCCTGTTTTCATCCCATTTCTTTCTTTTTATTTTAAATAAGAAAATCCCAATTGTAACAGGGATTATACAGTTTGTAATTCTATTTAATTTTTCTGTCTGTGATTATTTTATTTTTTTTTGCAAATAAATGCAGTTTTTCTGTATAAAATGTATGTCCAATTCATATACATTTTCTTGTTTCTCATATTCTAACCTGTGTCCACACAGTTTTTTTGTTTTTTTTTTTCTTACTTTTCTTAGATTTTTTTTTTCTTTCCATGGGATGAACAGGACAGTGTGGCTGTAATCTACTCCAGAAAGGAGTTGTGTTCAATTTTATTCTAGATGCTGAAATGTTTTTTTAATTATGTTAATTAAAGTAATAGGCTTATATTGAAGCTGTGTTTGAGATCGCCATGTTGTAACTGGATGAAAATCTGTACATACAGCATATTTTGGAGTGTATTATATGACCTGTAGCCCAAGAAATGATTTTTTTGTTTTTCTATAAAAATGAAAAAAAAAAAACTATTGTTTCTCCCTGGTTTGTCTTTGTGGGCTCTATGAAAAGAATTTCAGTCTCATTTGGGAAGTGGGTTGGGGGATGGCGTTACAATATTGACAATGGGTGGAGGTGCTATATATAAGTATTTGATTACCTAACCCAACAGGGTGGGAGCAGTAAAGATGGGGAGATATATAAACCCTTTACAGAATATGCTTACATGGACAGCAGATAAGCACTCTCTTGGCATCTCTCCTTTCCCTGCAACTGTCTTTTTATTTGGGGGGGTAGTCATTTCTTAATGTCTCTTTCCCTTATCTGTTAGATTCAATCTAGTGTCTTGGACTGTCTATTTCTCCTATCTCTTTTGCCTTGTCTTTGCCACCTCCTATTTTCTATGGAAGTTTCTCCAATTTTCCTTGCTCTCTTCTGGTTAATTATTATCTTGTCTCATGTTGTTCTCTTACTCCCCCATTTTCTTTATGTAATTTGTACTCTTTTGCTGACTGTCTTCCCTTACCCTGTCTCTAATCTCATGCTCCATCTTGTCTACAGATAAAATATATATTCCCACTGAGACCCATTTTGTTGTTGATGCCAATATCCCAAGGATGCACATGCCAAAACAATATGGCGGTTGATAATGAAAAGTGAACCTCCATAAACTATGACAAATATCATGGTGCTTAGACCTCTTCTATTGGGTGGGACATGGTTCCAATTCTACATAAACGTGCACATTGCTTCGTGAGTGTTGAGAAAACACTTGTGGATCTCGAAGAGTAAATCGGTGTGTATCTAGAGGAGGACTAAATGCCACATTCCCTTATTGAGGGCAGTTGGGGGTCTCCTAGGGAGTGTTGCTGGGTTCCCACACTTGCTTGGCACAGATTTTGGCCGAGGTCTTTGCAGCCCCTCCCTCCCAGACAATGCTTCCCGCAGGTCCCCCCTCCTCTCGTTTTCCTGTTTTCCCTCTGTGCTGCAGGATGTGAGGGAATCTCTGCAATGGGCTGCGCCAGATAAGGAGCCATAAGTGGCCTGGGATGGAAGGGCTCATGGCCATGACTGTGAACGTTAGACTATATATTAGAAGTTGCTATGGTAACATTATGGTGGGCTTGGGACACAGCACACTAGGCCCAAAGCCTGCATTGAGTGTTGTCATAGCAACTCCTGCTGCATATAAGGCATGTACAGTAGGCTTTGGGCCAATGTTAAATTATATGTTCCATGCACAAGGCCCAAAGCCTGCCATAATATTACCATAGTGACAACTGCTGTATATTCCTGCTATGGTAACACTATGGTAGGCTTTGGGCCTAAGGAACAGCGCACTAGGCCCAACGCCTGACATCAAGTTTTATCATAGAAACTCCCGCTATATATAAAGTATTGAGCACATAATCTACACTAGGCTTGAGGCCTATTTTATATTATATGTCCTGGGCACTAGACCCAAAGCCTACCATTGTATTACCATAGTAACTCCTGCTGTATTTTATACATTTAGCCACATGTGTACTCATACAAAATAAACCAATACCAGAATAATAAAAGTTTGCACATTTTGGGCAGTCATTATATTGATACAAAAAAAACGTGGCCTCTGCTAATATTATATTTTTACTCATTTGAGTTTAATTACACTGTTTGACCTCCCTTGGGGGGCTTCTGAGTGGTGTATTGTCATTTTATTTGTAGGCTGGAGAATTACAATATATATAATTATACGAATAGAAACACAAAGGTATTATTCATCTCTTGTACTATAATATATATATAGATAGATAAAGAGGTATGGGGGGAAGAAGGGCACCACCACATCCTAGTGCAGATAAAAAAAGACTAAAAAAAATAAAATAAAAATATACATATATTAATTTACAAGGCTACAGCTGAAAGAAAGCAATACATTCAGTGTTTCCATTTTTTCCTGAAGCACCACATTACACAGGGTATTTGTACACCAAAATAACAGAGTCAGAGAACGAATTAACCTTAATAGGCTAGTTCTATGGACATGATAACCCACTCAGAGAGCAACCTGTTTATCTTACAGGGAGAATACCCTGTAGTATATCAGTCCGGCCTCATTTAAAAGCGTGACCCAGCCCCGAAATACCAGGCAATTCTACCCTGAACAGGAGACACCAAACCCCAGATATGTTTTGGCCTCTATGGGCCTCATCAATGAGGTGCAGCTGTTAAGGCACAGTGAGCAAGGGGTCCATGTCTCGAGTCCCCTATCACCCTTCGGGAGAATAACCCCTAAGAGTAATTTGCATAAACAAAACAACAGAGTCAGAGGTGCTCATCAGAGAACGAACTAACCCTAAGAGTGATAGGGGGAGCTAGACGTGGACTCCTTGCTCACTGTGCCTTAGGGAGTAAAGCTGCACCTCACTGACGAGGGCGAAACGTGTCTGGGGTTTACTGTTTCTCCTGCTCAGGGTAGAATTGCCTGGTATTTCGGGACTGGATCATTAGTGAGTGAGACCAGACTAATATATATTACAGGATAATTCTCCCTGTGAAGGGCACAAGTTATTATTATTATCATTTGTTTCTAAAGCGCCAACATATTCCGTAGCGCTATACAGGGGTTAAGTACAAGTATAAACAGTTATAAACAATTTCACCACAATGAAAATAATGGAAGACCCTGTTATTGAGCTTCCAATCAGATATACACTGTGCTTTCCCTAAAGCACCTCACAAGAATGAAAACTCACAAACTTACATTCTAAAGGGTAGCTAAAAGAGGTAACCAGACTTATAGGACAAACCTACTTAGGTATTGTCCATTCTCAGATTGAGCACCTCTGATTTCTTTTTTGTATTTGTACAAAAGTTGAATATTCTTGATGGACCGCTTAATTTTTCTGTTATATATATTCACCCAATATACTCTGGTATGACATAATACAGCACAATTGTTAATCAAACATAAACTGTACCTTCTAAGCACACTGGCACCATATTATTTCTATATTTTTAATTATTGTATTAATTTTTATATTTTTTGGGAATCCCAGTTAATCTGTGGACCACCTGAATGAATTGTGCAAACCACTGGTGGTCCGCAGACCACATGTTTCACACATCTGCAATGGTTATTAAAGTAAAGGTTAATTGTGACTGCAATGTCCTAAAAACTTTCCACTGAATCGCGGGCAGGGTGCACTAAAGTATTCCATCATATACATACATGTAGCACGCTATAATTCTAGGCAGGGCTGTTTATGGGCTTGGCTACACGGCTCTTTAAATACACACAGAGTTACATGTGACGAGCAATCTTTGCACTATTTATGATTTGACTCTCAGACTTTATACTTTTCAATAGCAATTGGTTTAAAAGTTGAAGTTTTGTGCTACACTTGAAAACAGTCTTCGTGTTTTTAGTATGAAAAAAACAATAATATAGTTTGGGTGGAGACTCCAGAAAAGAACCTCTCAATTCCACAAAGGGGTTGTGACATCTCCAACTGCCATTGCTTCATTAGAATTGAAAGCTTGTTATACAAGGATAAACTTTCATGAGAAGGTGGCAGAATAACCCAAAGAAAATGGGACCCCACCATGAATAATAATTGCATAAAAAGGTAAAAATGTAAAGGTCATGTAACGGTCCTTAAAATTCGTATTGTGAATTATGAAGTTTAAAGGGATGGAAGGTTTCTGGATTTTACTAGGTATATAATATTCCTGTGTATCTATTCACATATAAGCTCTGTTTTTACTGTCTAGCATTAAACAAATAGTCCCTGTATGGGTCTACCCATTGCAGCAGATGAAGATACAGACTCTGTAGGGCTGGATGTGCAGTGTAGTGCCCTAGCCTATCAGGGACCATATCTTAGCAGCATGTTCCTGAGACATGTCACTGATTGGTTAGTATGAGACAGGGACTATTTGTTTGATTCTAGGCAGTAACAACAGAGCTTATAAGCACTTCTTAACATAAGCTACATAAAAGTAAGTTTAATACACAGGGGTATTAAATACAGAGTAACATCCAGGGGCCTTCCACTTCTCTTTAATTCTCCATCGAAGAAAAATGACCACAGTGGTCCCTTAACACAGAATATTTGACGCTGCTCCCAGGCCTATGGGGGTGCGTCCAACAGTGTCACTGAGCAGCAATGCTACAGGCCAAGTACTGCTGTAGGAATTCCACCTTTGAAGAGTTTCCTTGCATTGTCTTTTGGCTGCGGCTTTGTTTGAGCCTCAGGCTGCAGAGCAGATGGAAGCCCCCTCTTCTCGCCTCCCTCCCCCTTCTTCTCTCTCAGTGCAAAAGCTGGAAATTAAGCAGGCTGTCAAAGGCAAGTCTGCTGCCCCCCTACATGCTCCTAGGCAGGGGTCATGAGAATATAGCCATGCCACATACACATGCCCGGGAGAGAAGGGGCATTCAGAGAAAGGGGTGTACATACAAGAAAGCTGCTCATCTCTGTGACCCCGCTCTGTCTATCAACAGTTTTTTTTTAATTCCCAAGACATCAGATGAACCTTTTTGTGCTTTATGGGAAACTAAAGAATTTAATAGCATTTAAAGGACCTATGTAACCTATATGATATTTTATTTTTTATTAATAAATATTATTTTTATTAAATAATTAAATAAACATTAAATTATAAAAAATAACATATTATACCATATTATAACATATTATACCATATTGTAACATATTGTAACATATTGTAACATATTGTAACATATTATTTCATATTATACCATATTGTAACATATTGTAACATATTGTAACATATTGTAACATATAACATATTATACCACATTATAACATATTATACCATATTGTAACATATTATACCATATTATAACATATTATACCATATTGTAACATATTATACCACATTATAACATATTATACCATATTGTAACATATTGTATCATATTATAACATATTATACCATATTATAACATATTATACCATATTGTAACATATTATACCATATTATAACATATTGTATAACATATTATACCATATTATAACATATTGTAACATATTGTAACATATTATACCTTATTATAACATATTATACCATATTATAACATATTATACCATATTATAACATATTGTATAACATATTATACCATATTATAACATATTGTAACATATTGTAACATATTATACCTTATTATAACATATTATAACATATTATACCATATTGTAACATATTGTAACATATTGTAACATATTATAACATATTATACCATATTATAACATATTATACCATATTGTAACATATTATACCATATTGTAACATATTATAGCATATTATAACATATTATAACATATTGTAACATATTGTAACATATTATACCATATTGTAACATATTGTAACATATTGTAACATATTATAACATATTATACCATATTGTAACATATTATAACATATTATAACATATTATAACATATAACATATTATAACATATTATAACATATAACATATTGTATATACAATCTCACTGTGGTCATTTTGTACATTCAGAAGAAACTAAAACTTTCAGCCTCTCGGGTATCTGTCCAGCTGATACTCAGTGACCCGAGCAGTGTACATATATATATTTATTTGTCTGACATTATGCTCCTAATCTGTAAATTACGTACTGACGACTATTTTCCAGTGATTGCTAAAGTCTAATTGATTAATAAATCACACAATAGATTTCAGGGTAAAAGCCAAGGTATTATTATGTATTACAATATTTATACTTGGTCTTATACATGTTTACTTTGAGGTATATATGTACCAATATACACAGCCCTGCCCTACAGCTTTCATATAGGGAGATTTCCACTTCATGTTTAAAGAACTATTGTAGTTTGGTAAAAACCTCACCTGGTTATGGAGTATGTAACAAGATTATCAAGTATGGAGTATGTATGGAGTATGTATGGAGTATGTATGGAGTATGTATGGAGTATGTAACAAAGTAACAACATTAACAGCTGTGCAAGTCAGGAGCATAAAAGTATTTCAGAGAAACTCTTATATTTGGCTGCTTGTGTCATGGGGGTCCCGTCTTGGAAAACTAGTCTTTCCGTAGCATGAGGAGGAGTTATGTTATGGGACTTACTCTACTGTTTAGTTCTACTTAACAGTGATGGTAGTTTCCAACAAATAACTAAAGGAGCTATGTATAACGTGGTATTGTATGCATTGTGGACTCATTTGCATGTCCCTGTCCAGTTTCCCAGAGTGCAATGCAATATCTCAATAACTGTATTTCTCTAAGTCTGAGCAGGAAATACGTTTTTTTACTTATTTTTAGACATTAAATGTGAACAAATGTACAACATATTATTTATAGTTTCTCCACATATTCCTAATCATGTTAGACCACATGTCTCCCTGCTATTAAACAATATTAAACACAATAATACAAAAAAATACACATTGTAATTATTTATTTAAAATTAGTAAAACTACTTAAATACTATAAATATGGGTCTTCCGTGATCCTTTAGAGATGCGAGACTCACAGATTGTCAGCAGAAGGGGCGTGCTTTTTGTGGATAGGAGCTGGGTATGTGTATAGATGGGACAGAGGAGAAGTCCCAAAGGATGCCCTTCAAGGGCATGACTGGGTGCCATGACAGGGGTCACACCTGCCAACCCTCCCCCTGCATACAAGTTCATCAAACTAAAGCAAGCTTAAAAATGCACCCCCCTTCCCCTCTCCCCCACACCCCTCCCTCGCCCTAACACCCTGATTCAAGAATCCATTCTTCTCTGCCTCTCCAGGCCTTTCTTTCAGGCCTCCCTGGCCTATTCATGGCCTGGACACCCGAGTCCCTCTCTTGTTCTTGGGGCCTCATGAAGCAGCTGCTATGCTAATGAGAGGGACACAGAATAGCCCCCCTCACTTTCCCAAATGCTAAATAAATCCAGCACTGCCCAGGCAGTCGTGTAGTCTCACAAAGCCCTAACACTGAGCGCCTTTCACATTCAAATGCATTAACCAGAGGCAGAATAGGTTTGGATGGCAGAAAATAGATGCACAGAGAGCCCCCTCCCCAGTCCCCCCCACTCCCAGACAGGGGCCGCACCATCCCACATACTCACAGACTGTTGTGTCTGCAGTGGAATTTGTAAAGGCAACCCCCCCCCCCACACACTCCTACATAGGAAATACATAATACAAATGTGTATATATCAGCTCCTACATGCCAAATACACGCATGTGCAAGTGACATATGTACTGCTACACATAAAAATACAAATATATCAATGTCTACATGCCAAATACACGCATGTGCAAGTGACATATGTACTGCTACACATAAAGATACAAATATATCAATGTCTACATGCCAAATACACACATGTGCAAGTGACATATGTACTGCTACACACAAAGATACAAATATATCAACGTCTACATGCCAAATACACACATGTGCAAGTGACATATGTACTGCTACACATAAAGATACAAATATATCAACGTCTACATGCCAAATACACGCATGTACAAATGGATATATCTACTGATACACATAAATAAACAATTATATAAACTCCTACATGCCAAATACACGCATGTGCAAGTGACATATGTACTGCTACACACAAAGATACAAATATATCAATGTCTACATGCCAAATACACACATGTGCAAGTGACATATGTACCGCTACACACAAAGATACAAATATATCAATGTCTACATGCCAAATACACACATGTGCAAGTGACATATGTACTGCTACACACAAAGATACAAATATATCAACGTCTACATGCCAAATACATGCATGTACAAATGGATATATCTACTGATACACATAAATAAACAATTATATCAACTCCTACATGCCAAATATACACATGTACAGCTACACATAAATATACAATTATATATCTATATAGTACACCTACACACAAAATACACAATACAAATGTGTATATATAAACTAATACATGCCAAATACACGCATGTGCAAGTGATATATGTACTGCTACACACAAAGATACAAATATATCAACTCCTACATGCCAAATACACACATGTACAGATACACATAAATATACAATTATATATCTATATAGTACACCTACATACAAAATACACAATATAAATGTGTATATATCAACTCCTACACGTATGTACAAATGGATATATGTACTGATACACACAAATATACATTAATACATAATCACACTCCAAATATAGAAACATATACGGACCTATCCTGTTATATGTACGCACGCATGCTGCATTGCTCTGCGCCAAGTGCCCGGTAAGTGATTAGGGGTTAGAGGGTTAGGGTTAGAGGGTTAGGGGGTTAGGGCCGGTAAGTGGTGTAGGGGGTTAGGGGCTTAGGGTTAGGAAGTTACTTTTAGGGGGTTAGGGTTAGGCTAAGAGGGTTAGTAGGTTAGGGTTAGAGCCGGCAAGGGGTGTAGGGGGTTAGGTTTAGGGCTAGGGCTTAAACATGTACCTATAAATAAGAATATATTAAATTGGTTGTTATTTAAAGAAATTGTAGTTGCTATTTTTAGACAGTAATTATTATTTAAGGTTCTCCCTCTTGCCTCTGTATCTTAATTAATTATTTCATTAATTACATAGTTAACACTACCAATAGGGTGTGATTAACTGAATGAGCAATCCCAGGGGGTTGGATTAGAATAAACACAGATGCTTTAACAGCTTTAAGCCTCTGTGGTTACTCTGATTCAAGCCACAGCTGATGCGCAGAGACCCCCGAGATCAGCTGCTGATTGGACGACAGGATTCTCTGCGCTGGTAATAATGTAACGTATCTAATACAGAGCAGGTGAGGAGACGACATTTACTAATCACTGGAGGTTTTGGTATTTGACACCTACTCACTTCCTATTCACATGCCCAAGACCCAGCGGCTTAGAATAATAACTCTCATCCACCTCCATCATGGAGGCCTCCATTTAGCAAATTATACTCAAATTGCCGTCCAGCCTTCCTGGGACCCGCGCGGTAATCCCAGATATCTCTTTATTAACTGGGCAAATATATTGTGGTTTTATGGTGCAGACGTTTGGGGAATGGTTGGGTGAGCTCTGTGTGGTTTATTTATAGGGTTTAAAGCCGGATTTAGATTTAATTCTCCAGGCAACACAAAGTGCCGGAAGCCTGACCAGATGTGGTCACTGAGTGTCCGGGTCCGGATCTAGAAATAGGTCTCTAATATCATCAAGAGATACAATTAAATAACAATGTCACAGAGAAAGAGATTACAAAGGCAGAAGCCCCCAGTAAAGAGTTTACTTTAGTTTTAATGCTGAATTTAAGAGAAACCCGCCAAAGATAAAATAAATTCAGCACTGCGACCCTTCTATACAATGTGACGAGTTATAGACTAAGGATTGGAACAAGAGCTGCTTGTTATATCCTACCTACACCCTGTGACTGTGTGACTAGTTACAGACTAAGGACTGCAGGGGGAGCCACGTAATACCTACACATTGCCACATACCCCCTACATACTCTGCATGTGTGACTAGTTACAGACTAAGGACTGCAGGGAGAGCCACGTAATACCTACACATTGCCACATACCCCCTACATACTCTGCATGTGTGACTAGTTACAGACTAAGGACTGCAGGGAGAGCCACGTAATACCTACACATTGCCACATACCCCCTACATACTATGCATGTGTGACTAGTTAGAGACTAAGGACTGCAGGGAGAGCCACGTAATACCTTAACATTGCCAAATACCCCTACATACTCTGCATGTGTGACCAGTTAGAGACTAAGGACTGCAGGGAGAGCCACGTAATACCTACATATTGCCACATACCCCCTACATACTCTGCATGTGGGACTAGTTACAGACTAAGGACTGCAAGGGGAGCCACATAATACCTACACATTGCCACATACCCCCTACATACTCTGCATGTGTGACTAGTTACAGACTAAGGACTGCAGGGGGAGCCACGTAATACCTACACATTGCCACATACCCCCTACATACTCTGCATGTGTGACTAGTTACAGACTAAGGACTGCAGGGAGAGCCACGTAATACCTACACATTGCCACATACCCCCTACATACTCTGCATGTGTGACTAGTTACAGACTAAGGACTGCAGGGGGAGCCACGTAATACCTACACATTGCCAAATACCCCTACATACTATGCATGTGTGACTAGTTACAGACTAAGGACTGCAGTGAGAGCCACGTACCACCTACACATTGCCACATACCCCCTACATACTCTGCCTGTGTGATCAGTTAGAGACTAAGGACTGCACTGATTCCTTCTCTCTCCTACACTCTGATACACTGTGATTGTGTGACACATTGGAGACTAAGCATTGCAGGTTGAGCCTCTCGTGTCACCCAAAACTAAGACATAAACATCACAAACAGGTCACTTTGCATCTGCTGCTGTTTAGAGATAATAAGTATAATTTTGCTTTTGTGAGCATTTTATGTGATTTTTTTTTTTTTTTTTTTTATGGGAAGTTCCTAAACTGTTGTTACCCGGGGCAGAGAAGTCCGGTTCCAGGCTTTAGATCCCCCCGTTTTCTTCATGCAGTAACCTCTAGACTTTGGGGCATAGCCTTGTAACATTTGGGGGATTTGGTATAATTAATAAAGATAGGGAAACAAGTCAAAAGAAACAAATAATACGAAGAAAACCAATAATTGTATATATAATATTTTCGGTGATACTATCATTCTAGGGTTTTAACCTAGAAATAAAATGTAATTATTCATTTATACAAGAAAAATGGGAAATAAGTTGTTCCGTTCCGCTATTTCCCAAGCCATGGAATAGTTTAATGATTTGATTGTTTTGCCGGCATATGATGGGTTAAACCCCCAGCCCCCCCCCCCCCCTCCATGGCTCTCCAGCCCCCCCCCCCCCTCCATGGCTCTCCAGCCCCCTCCCCTCTCTCCATCACAGCTTTCAATGGCCCCATTCACCCTGTTCAGCCACACAGAAAATGCATGGCCGGGGACTGATTCCTATAGAAAGAAAAGTTACCATAGGCTCAGCTGAGAAGGGGGTGGGGGGCTTTTTGATGTTGTAATCTTCCCACCCCCAACCCCCCTAAAAAGTCTTTAGGACGCTTTGTAATTCCTGATAAAGAGCTGGGAATGGGGCCTGTTTCACTCCTGAGGTTGGGATATCAGCAGATGGGTCGGGCTGTGGTCGGGCTCACATTATAGACGGTCAAAATATGGGACTGACCAACAGAGTCCTAGACCACCAGAGCCAAGTGGGACGGCATCTGGACAATGAGAGTATCCTCCAGTGGTTACATGTTGCCGTTATCTCCATATCTGGTTCCTACCTAGAGGTGCTCTATCTCCCAGTGATATCACCAATGCAGATTTTGGAGGCAGTTTGGGCCATTTTGGGTTTTTATCTGCTGTTGAATTGTAAATAATAATGATCGGTGTCCATGTTGTGATGGAATTTCCTGTGGAATTGATTGTTGTGTATGTCGGGTTATCATGTGCTTCTAGAGTCGCCCTATAGTAACAATCATGTAATGTAATCCTTAAGGTATCAGCTGTTGCTGGACACAACTATTATATCAAATTATTATTGGGCCCTGCCATTCCTGGATCTGATCATTGCAAGGTCAACCATTATGGGCCATATTTATTACTACACTCTAGCCATTGCTAAACTCAACCATTGCTGGACTTCAAACTATTACTACACCCCACCATTACTGTGTCCAGCTTTTACTAGATACAACCAAGATGGAAAACTCACAAACTTACAATCTAAATGACTGTAATTATTATTGCACCCAGTCATTACTGGACTCAACTATTATTGGACCTAACCTTTACTAGTCTCCATCCACTACTGAACCCAACCATTACTAGTCTAGTTATTATTGAATTCAACCATTACTGGACCCAACCATTACTAGTCTAGTTGTTATTGAATTCAACCATTACTGGACCCAACCATTACTAGTCTAGTTATTATTGAATTCAACCATTACTGGACCCAACCATTACTAGTCTAGTGTTATTGAATTCAACCATTACTGGACCCAACCATTACTAGTCTAGTGTTATTGAATTCAACCATTACTGGACCCAACCATTACTGGACTCAACTATTATTGGACCTAACCTTTACTAGTCTCCATCCACTGAACCCAACCATTACTAGTCTAGTTATTATTGAATTCAACCATTACTGGATCCAACCATTACTAGTCTAGTGCTATTGAATGCAACCATTACTAGACCCAACCATTAGTAGTCTAGTTGTTATTGAATTCAACCATTACTGCACCCAACCATTACTAGTCCAGTTATTATTGAATTCAACCATTAATGGACCCAACCATTACTAGTCTAGTGTTATTGAATTCAACCATTACTGGACCCAACCATTACTAGTCTAGTGTTATTGAATTCAACCATTACTGGACCCAACCATTACTAGTCTAGTTATTATTGAATTCAACCATTACTGGACCCAACCATTACTAGTCTAGTGTTATTGAATTCAACCATTACTGGACCCAACCATTACTAGTCTAGTTATTATTGAATTCAACCATTACTGGAACCAACCATTACTAGTCTAGTTATTATTGAATTCAACCATTACTGGACCCAACCATTACTAGTCTAGTTGTTATTGAATTCAACCATTACTGCACCCAACCATTACTAGTCCAGTTATTATTGAATTCAACCATTACTGGACCCAATCATTACTAGTCTAGTTATTATTGAATTCAACCATTACTGGACCCAACCATTACTAGTCTAGTTATTATCTAATTCAACCATTACTGGACCCAACCATTACTAGTCTAGTTATTATTGAATTCAACCATTACTGGACCCAACCATTACTAGTCTAGTGTTATTGAATTCAACCATTACTGGACCCAACCATTACTGGACTTAACTATTATTGGACCTAACCTTTACGAGTCTCCATCCACTGAACCCAACCATTACTAGTCTTGTTATTATTGAATTCAACCATTACTGGACCCAACCATTACAAGTCTAGTGCTATTGAATGCAACCATTACTAGACCCAACCATTAGTAGTCTAGTTGCTATTGAATTCAACCATTACTGCACCCAACCATTACTAGTCCAGTTATTATTGAATCCAACCATTACTGGACCCAACCATTACTAGTCTAGTGTTATTGAATTCAACCATTACTGGACCCAACCATTACTAGTCTAGTGTTATTGAATTCAACCATTACTGGACCCAACCATTACTAGTCTAGTTATTATTGATTTCAACCATTACTGGACCCAACCATTACTAGTCTAGTTATTATTGAATTCAACCATTACTGGCCCCAACCATTACTAGTCTAGTTGTTATTGAATTCAACCATTACTGCACCTAACCATTACTAGTCCAGTTATTATTGAATTCAACCATTACTGGACCCAACCATTACTAGTCTAGTTATTATTGAATTCAACCATTACTGGACCCAACCATTACTAGTCTAGTTATTATTTAATTCAACCATTACTGGACCCAACCATTACCAGTCTAGTAATTATTGAACTTAACCATTACTGGACCCAACCATTACTAGTCTAGTTGTTATTGAATTCAACCATTACTGCACCCAACCATTACAAGCCCACTTATTATTGAATTCAACCATAACTGGACCCAACCATTACTAGTCCAGTTATTATTGAATTCAACCATTAATAACACAACCATTACTGGACCCATCTATTACTGGACCAAACCATTGCAATATCCAACCATTACTGGGTCTGGCTATCACTAGATACAACCATTACACGACCCCCTACTATTGCTGGACCTAGTCATTACTGGACTCATCCTTTACTAGACCCCAACTACTACTGAACCCAACCATGACTAGACCAATTATTACTGAACAGAACCATTAGTAACCCAACCTTTGCAGTACCAAGCCTTTACTAGACCCAATCGTTTACAGTAACCAACAATTTCCAGACTACCCATTTCAGTACCCAACAATTACTGGGCCCGATCAATACCGGATTTGTCTGTTGCCATCAGTATACTCAGTTATCCCAACCATTACCAGACAAGCAATCGCATGTGAATCACGTATGTAAATATAAATGGCACCTAATCAAATGACAAATGTATCTTCTAATATTTATTGTTTTATATTAATTAGAGTATTTGCTGATATTTTCTTGCACTTTGTTAAAAAGCTACAGATAATTTGTCTCTGATACCATTCCTTGTATAATATAAGTAAGCCCCCTGTTTACGCACCAAGATGGAGATGTACTAAAGGGAGACATTAAGGAAAAAGTGATCAGAGACTCAAATTCTCTGCTTTCACCCCAAAGGATCTCAGATTTTGGAGCAAACGGTAAAATCTCCATGTTCTGTATAAATGTTCCTGCACTGCCACCTGGTGGTGTAGGGCTCATGTGCAAACAATGTTGCAAGTACTACTAATAATACTACTAATAATACTACTAATAATACTGTAACAATATTTTGTATGTATGTGACCCATAGAAGAGTGTATAATCTTTTAAATTATTACCTTTCCAATAAGAATTTAATTCCCTGCAGTCATTAGTCTGTAACCTGTCCCTCACCCTTGCAAAAAAAAACTCCAAATCTGTCCTTTTCTCACAACATACACAACTAATATCCTGATTTGTGTGTAATTTAGGATTTTGCTCGGCTGCACATAACCTGTAAGTAGACTGACCCTTCCAATATAATACACTTTTTTCTGCTAATCTGTGGCTGATTGTCTGGAAACCTCTTTATTATTATTATACTAGCGAATTGCCCGTCAAAAAATGACGGCAATGAAATTGTAAGGTAGCTAATGCTGTTTGGTGTATAATAATGAAATATATAATACATTAATAAATGAATATACTTTACGTATTTTGAAGCATTGTGATGAAGAGCTGGCAATCTGTTTTGATGTTGCTGCAGCATTAGTGGTGTGGAGCTGCTGTGTGAGTGTGCTGAATGTGTGCAGTGTAAGAGTGTGCGTGCGCGAGACCGAACCGTTAGCGTAGTTGTGTACTTCCGCATTGGCGTAAAATGGCGGGTTATCTGTGGTATGCGTCTTCGCGGATTATCCGTCGGTGCTTCGTGGTGGTTTTGCGAGTTTCGTGTGGTGTTTTGCGTGTTTCTTGTGGTGTTTTGCGTGTTGAGAGTGCTGTAGTCTCGTTTTCGTTTTGTTCGTCGGCCATTTTTTCTGTCGCTTAGCGATTTTATTAGTGTCTAAAGTGTTTTATTTTTATGTAAATGAAGGTGTAACTTGTTTTTTTGAGGTGCTGGATGGTTCCTCTTGCTGTAGGTAAGTTTTTTATGTGGGTGTTGTGTGTATTTATTGTGTTGTAAATGTTTGTATGTCGGCGTGTTGCGTCCAATGTTTGCAAGCTCGTAATGTCTGGTAACGTGTCTCGTATGGTGTTTGCGTGTGTAGCCTCGTTTTCGTTTTGTTCGGTGGCCATTGTTTCTCTCGCTTAGCAAATATTTTCGTGTGTAAACTCTTTTATTTTAAGTGAAATGAAGGTGTAAGTTGCATTTTTGAGGTCCTGGGTGCTCCCTCTTGCTGTAGGTAAGTTTTGTATGTATTGTGGTTTTAATTTTGTAATGTTCGCGAGTAGCGTCCGAGTGTTGCGAGGCCGTAATGTGTGTGAACGTGTGTCGTATGTTGTTTGCGAGTGTCGTAATGTGTGTGTCGTGCTCTTTGGGTTGCGACTTGAAGTTTGCGAGGGTCGCAGTTGCTGGCATGGAGCGCCTTCGGCGCTCCATGCCAGCAACTGCGGCCCTTGCTTTGGAGGTCCTCAGGTGCTGGCATGGAGCGCCTATGGCGCGCCATGCCAGCAACTGAGACCCTCGCCCAGTGCCCTCGCTTCGCGAGGGCCGCGGGCTTGCTGCGCAAGCCCGCAGCGTTAGCAACAACTCGTACGCTCACAACTATATATGTGATTTGTATATTTGTATATACCTACAGACAAGCTTACAACCATAATCACTAATATCCACAAAATTACCTCTTTCTATATAACACTGTAAATTCCTCCTCTTAGGGGTAATGACTTCTACAGACTAAGGACTGGACAGAAAAGCTCTATTCTCCTAATCACCGTAACTGTGTGACATATTACAGACTAAGGACTGCAGTGGGACTCCATCCATCAAACGCAGTGTGACAAGTTACAGTCTAGGTATCCACTGATATATAAACTTTATTACTATCACATGTGCCCCTAGTTGCAAAATACATAATACTTCAGATAACTTATATTAAATAATCTTTTGTATTGTAATGTTTTTGAAGTTTAAGACTAAGGACTGCTGGAAGACCCCCCCGCCCCACCCCTCCTATGCACTGTGTAACAAGTTACAGACTAAGGCCTGCAGGGAGAGCCCCCGCCCCAACCCTCCTATACACTGTGTGACAGGTTACAGACTAAGGACTGCTGGAAGAGCCCCCCGCCCCACCCCTCCTATGCACTGTGTAACAAGTTACAGACTAAGGCCTGCAGGGAGAGCCCCCCACCCCACCCCTCCTTCACAATGTGTGACTGCTTACAGACTAAGGACTGCAGGGCGGACCCCCCGCCCCAACCCTCCTATACACTGTGTGACAATTTACAGACTAAGGAGTGCAGGGAGAGCCCCCCCCATACACTGTGTGGCAAGGTACAGACTAAGGACTGCAGGGAGAGCCCCTGGCCCCACCCCTCCTATACACTGTGTGACAAGTTACAGACTAAGGACTGCAGGGAGAGGCCACCGCCCCACCTTCCTATACACTGTGACAGGTTACAGACTAAGACCTGCAGGGAGAGCCCCCCGCCCCACCCCTCCTTCACACTGTGTGACTGCTTACAGACTACGGACTGCAGGGACGACCCCCCGCCCCACCCCTGTGACAAGTTACAGACTAAGGAGTGCATGGAGAGCCCCTGGCCAATGCCTCCTATACAATGTGTGACATGTTACAGACTAAGGACTGCAGGGAAAGCCCCCCTATACACTGTGTGACAGGTTACAGACTAAGGACTGCAGGGAGAGCCCCCCGCCCCACCCCTCCTATACACTGTGTGACAAGTTACAGACTAAGGACTTCAAGGAGAGCTCCCCCGCCCCACCCCTCCTATACACTGTGTGACAAGTTACAGACTAAGGACTGCAGGGAGAGGCCACCGCCCCACCTTCCTATACACTGTGACAGGTTACAGACTAAGACCTGCAGGGAGAGCCCCCCGCCCCACCCCTCCTTCACACTGTGTGACTGCTTACAGACTACGGACTGCAGGGACGACCCCCCGCCCCACCCCTCCTATACACTGTGTGACAAGTTACAGACTAAGGAGTGCATGGAGAGCCCCTGGCCAATGCCTTCTATACAATGTGTGACATGTTACAGACTAAGGACTGCAGGGAAAGCCCCCCTATACACTGTGTGACAGGTTACAGACTAAGGACTGCAGGGAGAGCCCCCCGCCCCACCCCTCCTATACACTGTGTGACAAGTTACAGACTAAGGACTTCAAGGAGAGCTCCCCCGCCCCACCCCTCCTATACACTGTGTGACAAGTTACAGACTAAGGACTGCAGGGAGAGCCCCCCGCCCCACCCCTCCTATACACTGTGTGACAGGTTACAGACTAAGGACTGCAGGGAGAGACCCTCACCCCACATCTCCTATACACTGTGTGACAGGTTACAGACTAAGGACTGCAGGGAGAGCCCCCCGCCCCACCCCTCCTATACACTGTGTGACAGGTTACAGACTAAGGACTGCAGGGTCACAAAATTTGCTCTTCCTATATAACACTGTAAATTCCTCCTCTTAGGGGTAATGACTTCTACAGACTAAGGACTGGACAGAAAGGCTCTATTCTCCTAATCACCGTAACTGTGTGACATATTACAGACTAAGGACTGCATTGGGACTCCATCCATCAAACGCAGTGTGACAAGTTACAGTCTAGGTATCCACTGATATATAAACTTTATTACTATCACATGTGCCCCTAGTTGCAAAACACATAATACTTCAGATCACTTATATTAAATAATCTTTTGTATTGTAATGTTTTTGAAGTTTAAGACTAAGGACTGCAGGGAGAGACCCCCACCTCTCTATACATTGTGTGACAAGGTACAGACTAAGGACTGCAGGGAGAGCCCCTGCCGCACCCCTCCTATACACTGTGTGACAAGTTACAGACTAAGGACTGTAGGGAGAGCCCACTGCCCCACCTCTCCTATACACTAATTGACAGGTTACAGACTAAGGACTGCAGGGAGAGCCCTCCGCCCCACCCCTCCTATACACTGTGTGACAAGGTACAGACTAAGGACTGGAGGGAGAGCCCCCCGCCCCACCCCTCCTATGCATTGTGACAAGTTACAGACTAAGGACTGCAGGGAGAGCCACCCGCCCCACCCCTCCTATACACTGTGACAAGGTACAGACTAAGGACTGCAGGGAGAGCCCCTGCCGCACCCGTCCTATACACTGTGTGACAAGTTACAGACTAAGGACTGTAGGGAGAGCCCACTGCCCCACCCCTCCTTTACACTGTGAAAAATTTACAGACTAAGGAATCCTGGGAGAGCCCTCCGCCCCACCCCTCCTATACACTGTCTGACAGGTTACAGACTAAGGACTGCAGGGAGAGCCGCCCGCCCCACCCCTCCTTTACACTGTGAAAAATTTACAGACTAAGGAATCCTGGGAGAGCCCTCCGCCCCACCCCTCCTATACACTGTCTGACAGGTTACAGACTAAGGACTGCAGGGAGAGCCCCCAGCCCCACCCCTCCTTTACACTGTGACAATTTACAGACTAAGGACTGCAGGGAGAGCCCCCACCTCTCCTATACATTGTGTGACAAGGTACAGACTAAGGACTGCAAGGAGAGCCCCCCGCCCCACCCCTCCTATGCATTGTGACAAGTTACAGACTAAGGACTGCAGGGAGAGCCACCCGCCCCACCCCTCCTATACACTGTGACAAGGTACAGACTAAGGACTGCAGGGAGAGCCCCTGCCGCACCCGTCCTATACACTGTGTGACAAGTTACAGACTAAGGACTGTAGGGAGAGCCCACTGCCCCACCCCTCCTTTACACTGTGAAAACTTTACAGACTAAGGAATCCTGGGAGAGCCCTCCGCCCCACCCCTCCTATACACTGTCTGACAGGTTACAGACTAAGGACTGCAGGGAGAGCCCCCAGCCCCACCCCTCCTTTACACTGTGAAAAAGGTACAGACTAAGGACTGTAGGGAGAGACCCCCACCTCTCCTATACACTGTGTGACAAGGTACAGACTAAGGACTGCAGGGAGAGCCCCCGGCCCCACCCCTCCTATACACTGTGACAAGTTACAGACTAAGGACTGCAGGGAGAGGCCCCCGCCCCACCCCTCCTTCACACTGTGACAATTTACAGACTAAGGACTGCAGGGAGAGCCCCCACCTCTCCTATACACTGTGTGACAAGGTACAGACTAAGGACTGCAGGGAGAGCCCCCCGCCCCACCCCTCCTATACACTGTGTGACAGGTTACAGACTAAGGACTGCAGGGTGAGCCCCCCGCCCGACCCCTCCTATGCACGGTGACAAGGTACAGACTAAGGACTGTAGGAAGAGCCCCCCGCCCCACCCCTCCTATGCACTGTGACAAGTTACAGACTAAGGACTGCAGGGAGAGCCCCCAGCCCCACCCCTCCTTTACACTGTGAAAACGGTACAGACTAAGGACTGTAGGGAGAGCCCCCAGGCCCACCACTCCTTCACACTGTGACAATTTACAGACTAAGGACTGCAGGGAGAGACCCCCACCTCTCCTATACACTGTGTGACAAGGTACAGACTAAGGACTGCAGGGAGAGCCCCCGGCCCCACCCCTCCTATACACTGTGACAAGTTACAGACTAAGGACTGCAGGGAGAGGCCCCCGCCCCACCCCTCCTTCACACTGTGACAATTTACAGACTAAGGACTGCAGGGAGAGCCCCCACCTCTCCTATACACTGTGTGACAAGGTACAGACTAAGGACTGCAGGGAGAGCCCCCCGCCCCACCCCTCCTATACACTGTGTGACAGGTTACAGACTAAGGACTGCAGGGTGAGCCCCCCGCCCGACCCCTCCTATGCACGGTGACAAGGTACAGACTAAGGACTGTAGGGAGAGCCCCCCGCCCCACCCCTCCTATGCACTGTGACAAGTTACAGACTAAGGACAGCAGGGAGAGCCCCCCGCACCACCTTCCTATACACTGTGTGACAGGTTACAGACTAAGGACTGCATGGGGAGCTGTCACGCTATCCAGAAGTAGGGTTGAGAAGTGATGAACATAAATAGTCAGTAACAGGTGAGAGTTTTCGGATTCCCAATGGGGAGGAATTTGGGAAACAGTCACATTTGTAATTAATAAATTGTCCTTTAGACTGGAATCCTCTTCATGTGATGTCGGACCGGCCTTGGCTGAAGGAACAGGACAAGCGCTTGTAAAGACATAATAATAATAATAATAATAATAATAATAATAATAATAATATAATAATAATAATAATAATAATATAATATAATAATATAATATAATAATAATAATATACACACGTGCACATGTATATTAGGGTGCGCTGTTACATCTGTTGCATTGTATAAATTGTATAAATTGTAATTAATCACTTTGAAAATAACTCTATTAGAACAATTAAAGTGACCTTTTAGTTTCTCCCACACTCACAATCGAGTCACATTATTATGACCACCTCCTACTTTTGACGTCAGCAGCGCGTAGCCAATGAAATACGGTAAGTGTCATGAGTTGGCTTGGTGGGTATATAAGGTGACATGTAGCATTCTGCAAATATATCAACCATCGCTGTCATAGGTAAAATGTGCAATTTATCCGACTTTGGTCATTGGCTTTCAGGTCAAGGGTGGGGTATTTCAGAAACAGCGCAGTTTGGGAACTGTTAGCGGGCTGCTGGCGTTACAGTGTCCTGTGACTGGACAAACGGTGCCATTGTGAATAGACGTCGTGGAAACTGCAGAGCATCACGTGCCATTGATGTCAGAGGTGAGCGTCGGCTGGGAAGGTGTGTGAGGGTAACCGACGCGCTATAGGTGAGCAGCTCACCCTCCAAATGAGCCAGGGGGCTACCAGACATGTGTCGAAAATGACAGTACAGCCAACCCTGTTACGTATGGGGCTCCGAAGTAAACAGCTGGTCACTGCACCCATGGGACGAGGAGTCATCATCAGAACCCTCCAAGAACAAACACAAGCTGGTGGCGGCAGCGTTATGGTCTGGAGAATGTTTTGTTATCATTGTCTGGGTCGACTCATACCTCTGGAAGGCACTCTCATCCAATTGGGTTATCTGTCCATCCTTGCAGATCAAGTACACCCTGACATGTCTGTCTTCCCTGGAGTGGATGGGATCTTCCAGAAGGACAATGCAACATGTCATACGGCCAGAATTTTCCGGGAGTGGCCAGAGACAAGGAAGACTTCCAAGTACTTCCCTGGCCTCCAAATTCCTCAGACTTGAACCCCATTGAGCACCAGTGGGACCACCGTGATCACCGTATGGATCCCCCACCACGCGCTCTTCAGCAGCTGTAGGATGCACCGCAGTCTGCATGGCTCCAGGTACCAGCGCCAACCTTCCAGCACCTTATTGACTCACTACCACGCCGTCTATTTGGGATATTAGCTGGTGGTCATAATAATGTGACTGGTCCATGTATATATATATATATATATATATATATATATATATATATACATATTTTTATTTTTATATACTTTTTATTTTTTTCAAAATGCAAACCCCTCAAGAAGTCCATCTTCTCACTGCAACAAATAATTCTACTGATGTGGCCAATGGTGGATCTGGTGAATAGAGGGCCCCGGTGCAAATAATTTGCAACTTCCCTATGTAACATAGGTGCTTATTATCTTTGCCTCGGCAGTGACCCTTTCATGGACTGTATTTATTACTTTGTGTTTTAGTGACCTTGATTTTCCTTTTATGTCCTCTGTCTCCCTCTGGTGGTTTCAGATCTGAGTTTCAGATTTTGCCACATGACATCTCTCTCTGATGTTTTGTTGCCTCCTCTGCTGCCATTATTAATATTCTCACATCAGTGTGGAAATATTTCAATAATTTTGCGCTTTGTCCAGTAATTATTCTTTCATAAAAATACATCTATTGCACTAAAATATATTTTTTATAGAGGAAGTTTCAGCTAAACACAAGTTGGTCTTATACACAGTAACATAGTAATTGATGTTGAACACCATATGTAATCCACCATTTTCAGTCTCACCTGATCCCTGTATTATGTGACTTGATAAATGATCCAGAGGAAGGTAAACAAAAAAAACCCATGAAACATTGTCACTTAAAGGGAAATTATACTTTCTGACCCAAATCAGAATACTCCCTGGATCAATAACCCTCCTACTCTAGTTATCCATCACAAAAGGTATTCCTCCCCCCAATCAGAGCCTTGTATCCCACTGGATGTATTTAAATAAGGTAATCATATCTCCTCTTAGACACCTTTTTCTAGAGAAAATAAGTATAATTTGATTAGTCTTTCTTCATAACTTAGCCCCTCCATCTCCCTTATTAGTTTTGTTGCCCTTCTCTGTACTTTTTCCTGATCTAAAATCTCCTTTTTATGAAGTGGTGCCCAAAATTGTACTCCATATTCCAAATGAGGGCGTACTAGAGATTTGTATAGTGGCAGAATTATATTTGCTTCCCTGGCTTCTATACCCTTCTTAATACATGCTAATATTTTACCTGCCTTTGCAGTTGCTGCTTGGCATTGAGCACTGTTACCTAGGTGGTTGTCCACTAGTACTCCCAAATCCTTTCAATATCTGATACCCCTAGATTTGCTCCATTAAGATTATAAATTGCATGGCTTTTTTTCCTTCCCAGATGCATAACTTTACATTTATTCGTATTAAATCTCAGCTGCCACTTAGATGCCCATTCCTCTAATTTATGCAAATCCCTTTGGAGGGAAAGTGCATCATTATCTGATTTAATTACCTTGCGCAACTTCGTGTCAACAGCAAAAATGGAGACACTACTTTCCAATCCTACTTCTAAGTCATTAATAACTATGTTAAAAAGGTGGGGACCTAATACTGAGCCCTGAGGAACCCCACTTACCCCATTAGTCAAATCAGAGTATGTTTCATTTAACACAACCCTTTGCTTCCTGTCTTTTAGCCAGCTCTCAATCCATGAGCAGATATTTACTGCAATTCCTGCATCCCTTAGTTTGCACAATAGTCTTCCATGTGGCACTGTATTAAAAGCCTAACTATTAAAAGACACTACTTTCCAGTCCTAAGTTGGTTGTAGCTTTAGGGTTGACCGCCAAGAACACCAAGCCCTGGAGCTCTGACATTGGAAACAGCGCCAACACCTTATGGTGAAATACATGGGGAATACATGGCACCAGTGTGTTGGTCATTCTAGTCCCTGCTAACTACTACATGCCCAATACTACATGACCTCCTGGTCAGTAAAGTCCCTGGAAGTTTGAAGACACTCAACCTCAGCTAGGAAGGGAGGACATTCACTGCAGAAGAGTCATATACAATACATATTTTGGGGGTGCCTTTACTGGGGTCATAGATCACTTTCTGGGCTTGAATACTTGCCCTTATTCCCAGCTAACCTCCAATCCCATCCCATATGGGTAACATGTAACAAGCAAGTACCAAGAAATGATAACATAGCTGTGACCGGCCATCTACACTGGTGGCTTTTAAGGCAGAGATCTATTTCCATGGGCCAAAGATGACAGCCAAGGTCTTCAATCAAGAAAGAAGAGGATGAATACTTCAATCAACCTGGAACTTCCCGCTTATCCAACGCTGAAGAGTTAGGACCAAGGCACCAATGATTTAAATATTCCCACTTACAGGTGTATTTGTTTTAATTTTATGTCATTTTGTATGTATTTATTCAGGTTTAGAGTCCTGGTGGTTCCATATAGACCCCTGTGGTTGTATGATTGGTGCTATCGGGTCCTTAATTACCTTCATGGTATAGGGGTTAAGTTTGAGTGCCCTGGGGGTCCACGATGACCCCTATGGTCATAATTTAGTAAGGAACCTCATGGTATAGGGGTTGATATTAGGTACCATGGGTGTCCATAGGGACCCACATGAGTATACTTTAGATTACCATGGGGATCCATTAGGACCCCCTGGTTACAGGTTATATTTAGGTGCCATGGGGGTCCATCTCTTTGCCTCTCTCCTCTGGTCATACTCCATCCTCTAAGCATCTACATGAGAACCCCATTCCATCTCTCTGCACCTCTTTCCTGGTCACTCTCCATCTTTTCACCCTTTACGTGAGTACCCCAGCAGTTTGTGGGAAATTCTGTATATTTGTAATTCAAAGAACATTTATTGTGTGAGCTCCACCCCAGAGGAACCTATGTAGGCAGAGTGTTCTAGACAATGAGATGTGCAGACTTGTGTCCTAGCCAATCAGTTGTCAGTATCATGGCTGCATTCCAAGCAGCTTTGTCTCATCCAGTGAAAGGGAAACAGATATATTGTTGTACCTCTGTTTGGCCACGCTACTATGAATTGTATACTAATACTAATAGTGTCTTCAATACCCTAAGTATACCAACATCTGCAAGGAAAACCATAGGTCTAACCAACAACATAGAATTTCTAGGAATTACTCTACATTCAAATAAAATGGGAACTATCATTCCTCTAGAAAATGAGCGACACTACCGCTGAATTAATTAAGAAAGATTATCGTGGTAAATCTTAATTGCAATCGATACAATGTTATTTAAACCTTGCTACCCAATTTTACCCCTTTAAACCATTCCTTTATTTCTCCCTTATAAAATTTACTATATTCTCACACAAAAGTTAGTTTAAAGCAAGAAATTAAAGATGACGTAATAATGGGGCTCACCAAATTCTCCAATATTAATTTGGTCAGATTATTCTGCAATGGCTCCAACAAATCAGTTGTTACAATAATCATAACCTCGATACGTTGTGGCCAATTGAAATGACCTGGTTTAGTAATACTTAAAAATTATAATCAAATTAAGAATCTACACAATATATTGGAATTGTCCCATTTTGAGGGCAATCATTTGTTCTATAAAAACATAATACTTTCCATTAATGATTCTTCCATTCCAATCATTAATAAAATGTGATCAGTATCAATTCTATTAATGAAGCTAATAAGAAATATTAAATTAATATCTGTATATAAGCATTTAGTTATTAACAAGTAGGGGACAATGTTGTTGAGAAGTACAAGTCAGGGTTAGGTTATAAAAAATATCCAAATTTTTGCTGATCCCCAGGAGCACCATCAAATCTATCATAACCAAATGGAAAGAACATGGCACAACAGCAAACCTGCCAAGAGACGGCCGCCCACCAAAACTCACGGACCGGGCAAGGAGGGCATTAATCAGAGAGGCAGCACAGAGACCTAAGGTAACCCTGGAGGAGGTGCAGAGATCCACAGCAGAGACCGGAGTATCTGTACATACAATAAGCCGTACGCTCCATAGAGTTGGGCTTTATGGCAGAGTGGCCAGACGAAAGCCATTACTTTCAGCAAAAAACAAAATGGCATGTTCTGAGTTTGTAAAAAGGCACGTGGGAGACTCCCAAAATGTATGGAGGAAGGTGCTCTGGTCTGATGAGACTGAGATTGAACTTTTCGGCCCTCAAAGAAAACTCTATGTCTGGCGCAAACCCAACACATCACCCAAAGAGCACCCCCCACAGTGACACATGGCGGTGGCAGTATCATGCTGTGGGGATGGGACTGGGAAACTGGTCAGAGTTGAGGGAAAGATGGATGGTGCTAAATACGGGGATATTCAGGAGCAAAACCTGTACCCCTCTGTGCGTGATTTGAGGCTAGGACGGAGGGTCACCTTCCAGCAGGACAATGACCCCAAACACACGGCTAAAGCAACACTTGGGGGGTTTATGGGAAACATGTAAATGTGTTGGAATGGCCGAGTCACAGCCCAGACCTCAAGCCAATAGGAAATCTGTGGTCAGACTTAAAGATTGCTGATCACAAGCGCAAACCATCCAACTTGAAGGAGCTGGAGCAGCAAGGAGGAATGGGCAAAAATCCCAGTGGTAAGATGTGGCGCTCATAGAGACTTATCCCAAGTGACTTGGAGCTGTGAGGTGGAGCTACAAAGTATTGACTTTAGGGGGGTGAATAGTTATGCACAGGGACTTTTTCTGTTATTTTGTCCTATTTGTTGTTTGCTTCACAATAATAATAATAATAATAAAAAAAAAACATCTTCAAAGTTGTGGCAGGTTCTGTAAATTAAATGATGCAAATCCTGAGACAATCCGAGTTACTTCCAGGTTGTGAGGCAACAAAACACGAAAAATGCCAAGGGGGGTGAATACTTTTGCAAGGCACTGTAGCTTCTGTTGTTAGGACATTACAGGGGCCAATTTAAGTTTTTATTTATCTATAATAATGACAAATCTCCCCCCTCTTGCTTTCCCTCTCCTGTCAGATAAGACCGGCACATTTTTATATGAATAAAGCATTTGGATGAGGACATTTGTTTATCCGTTATCTTCTACAGGTAGATAAATAGCAGGTTTTATTGGACAGGTCAATCTTTATTCTATTTAACAATAAATTACATTTAGCAATATTTACAATAATACCTCTGCACCTATTTAATAAACTGAAACAGCCAGATGTGATCCTTCCTGAACTAGATGATTTCCCAATCCCAAACCCTTGTTGGATGGAACAAGTCCATGGGCTTCTAGCCACGCAGAGCTCTCAGCTTCGTACTTTTGCCAGGTGCTGCCTGTCAGCAGAGAAACTTAGAGCAGATTATAATCCTAAAAGTCACAGCATGAGTTAGGAACCAGCCCCACAATGATGAGATCCAAAAGACTGAAACAGCACTGTCTGCGGGTAGTTTACCTGCCTCATCCATCCCATCATTTGCTGTAACAGTAGGCATGTGCTATACCGATGCCTTGTTTAAAATGGTTTAGGATTAAAGAATTGTGGCCACATTCCTATGTTCCTTTGCAGTTTCCCAGAGTGCAATGCAAACACTGCATTTCTTGAGATTCAAAGCAGTGTATAAACGTATTTTTGCAAATGTACAAAACAAATGTATTATTTTTCTTAAAATAAAATATATCCATATATTCATTTATAGGTTTATATATACATTTTTACAATTATTATTTTAAATCCGACCCACCAGCTCACTAGCCAATATAAATCCGATCTAATAGCTCCCTGGCCAAGTGAAACCTGGCTCCCACACTAAAGAAGTTGGACTGCGCTGCTCTAGAACGCTCAGGATGGTTCCACTGCATCTTGGCATACACGACTCCATCTTACTTAGGATTTTCTTGCATTTTAGGTTTGGTCAAAGTAATGGTCATGACGGCCGTTGGTATTAAAGGTTCTGGAAGCAATAGAACGACTGGATCTGTGAATAACAAAATACTATTGTATAAGGTTACTAAGATACTTGTTGAGCTAGACGGACCTGAACTTCATCTCAGATACTTTGTAAGAGTAATATTGGCCCTTGCCAGACTCCCAGTTTACTCCATTTGCGTAGGTCTTATGTGGTCCCCTCAGATAATGTCCATTCAGATTCGAGTTATGACACGCTCCGTACCACCAGGCTCCAGTAAAAAGCTCCGCACAGTTGGATGGATGCTCATCATTGTCTTGGTCTTTTGTGGTGAATGGTCGGCCATTGTGGTAGGTCAGAGAGTCGCCTGAAAGTAAAAGTTTCACATGAGATTATTCAGGTTAGTCTTAATGGACCACTGTAGTTCAAGAAAAGGGCACTTATTTGTAAAGTGTGTAACACGCTAACAACATGCAGTGTAAGTTTGTTTATGAATACATGTATCCGTGGTGTGTATGTTACATCACATCCTGAGAGATCAGGAGGTTGTATTATGACACCTTTTATCAAGAAATGCAAGCAATGCTCCCAAGAAATGTAAACACACAAAATACTTCTCAACACTTCCTTCTAATAAAAATTATAATTAAACAAAGTATCTTAATAGCATTGTCTCTGCTTAATAATGCTCTTAGATTAAGGCTCAATTTTTTTTTACCGAGATGCTTAAAATAAACATAAATAAATTCTGCTATCTCATCCTTAGATGCTGGGGTCATTCACCCTCTTGGGGTACAAGGCTTGGAGTTCTGGAATACTGGGCTTCGGGGTCACCTTCCAGTATTTGAAATTCTTAACTTGAGCCATATCTTGCCCCCCCCCCGCAATATAATGTTCATGTGAGCAAACAATATGAGGGGACAAATTATAAATCCGGCATTGCCTATTGGTGAAAGCAATTAGGCGATTAAGGCAGCTGCCTAGAGGCGCCTCCCTGGGAGGGGTGGCTCATTTGCATAACAATTTACATTTCAGTTTATGTTCCACACATAGACCCGGCCTCTCTAGCCAAGTACCATGAGCATGTTCTTTTGTGGGGAGGAGGTGGGTGTGACATTGCAGGTTTGCAGTGAGCTGCACTATAGTAAAACAAACAAGACAAATAAAAAAACAGTATCTTGTGCCCTTATCTATAGCTTTATATTGTGTACTAAATAAAAAAGTCTGAGTATTTTATACATTATAATGTCTTGTTCCTGCCGGCACCTTTCCGAAAATCCCCACTCAATTTTTCAGCCCACTGTTTCTTTTTCCATCAGAGAGATATCACTTTTAGAGTATTTACATATGTTGTTTCCACATCCCTAAGACATTACAATCAACAACAATATTTTGTGTAAAAATAATTTTAAGGACTTGATGTAGCCCTAAAAAAGGAAATATTATAGTACAGTAGACTCATGCGGATTAAGAGTTACTATTATTAGATGCATAGATGAGCTGCACATAGGATGCTCTGCTAAGTATATTTGAGGGCTGTTCTAGTAGCAGCAGCTTTCACTCCTCACTTAAACACAGATACGTTGGGCTGGAAGGTGCGGTGCTGATCCCGGGGAATGTAACCCCAACACTGCCCTGGCTCAGTTACTCATGCCCAGGGAATGTAGCCCCAACACTGCAATGGCTCAGCCACTCATGCCCGGGGAATGTAACCCCAACACTGCCCTGGCTCAGTCACTCATGCCCGGGGAATGTAACCCCAACACTGCCCTGGCTCAGTCACTCATGCCCAGGGAATGTAACCCCAACACTGCACTGGCTCAGCCACTCATGCCCGGAGAATGTAACCCAAACACTGCCCTGGCTTAGTAACTCATGCCCGGAGAATGTAACCCCAACACTGCACTGGCTCAGCCACTCATGCCCGGGGAATGTAACCCCAACACTGCACTGGCTCAGCCACTCATGCCCGGGGAATGTAACCCCAACACTGCACTGGCTCAGCCACTCATGCCCAGGGAATGTAACCCCAACACTGCCCTGGCTCAGTCACTCATGCCCAGGGAATGTAACCACAACACTGCCCTGGCTCAGTCACTCATGCCCGGGGAATGTAACCCCAACACTGCCCTGGCTCAGTCACTCATGCCCGGGGAATGTAACCCCAACACGGCCATGGCTCAGTCACTCATGCCCAGGGAATGTAACCCCAACACTGCCCTGGCTCAGTCGCTCATGCCCGGGGAATGTAACCCCAAACTGCTCTGGCTCAGTCGCTCAAGCCCAGGGAATGTAACCCCAACACTGCCCTGGCTCAGTCACTAATGCCCGGGGAATGTAACCCCAACACTGCCCTGGCTCAGTCACTCATGCCTGGGGAATGTAACCCCAACACTGCCCTGGCTCAGTCACTAATGCCCAGGGAATGTAACCCCAACACTGCCCTGGCTCAGTCACTAATGCCCGGGGAATGTAACACCAACACTGCCCTAGCTCAGTCACTCATGCCGGGGAATGTAACACCAACACTGCCCTAGCTCAGTCACTCATGCCGGGGATGTAACCCCAACACTGTCCTGGCTCGGTCACTCATGCCCGGAGAATGTAACCCCAACACTGCCCTGGCTCAGTCACTCATGCCCGGGGAATGTAACCCCAACACTGCCCTGGCCCAGTCACTCATGCCCGGGGAAAGTAACCCAAACACTGCCCTGGCTCAGTCACTCATGCCCGGGGAAAGTAACCCAAACACTGCCATGGCTCAGTCACTAATGCCCGGGGAATGTAACCCCAACACTGCCCTGGCTCAGTCACTCATGCCCGGGGAATGTAACCCCAACACTGCACTGGCTCAGCCACTCATGCCCGGGGAATGTAACCCCAACACTGCACTGGCTCAGCCACTCATGCCCGGGGAATGTAACCCCAACACTGCACTGGCTCAGTCACTCATGCCCAGGGAATGTAACCCCAACACTGCCCTGGCTCAGTCACTCATGCCCAGGGAATGTAACCCCAACACTGCCCTGGCTCAGTCACTCATGCCCGGGGAATGTAACCCCAACACTGCCCTGGCTCAGTCACTCATGCCCGGGGAATGTAACCCCAACACTGCACTGGCTCAGTCGCTCATGCCCGGGGAATGTAACCCCAACACTGCACTGGCTCAGCCACTCATGCCCGGGGAATGTAACCCCAACACTGCACTGGCTCAGCCACTCATGCCCAGGGAATGTAACCCCAACACTGCCCTGGCTCAGTCACTCATGCCCAGGGAATGTAACCCCAACACTGCCCTGGCTCAGTCACTCATGCCCGGGGAATGTAACCCCAACACTGCCCTGGCTCAGTCACTCATGCCCGGGGAATGTAACCACAACACTGCCCTGGCTCAGTCAAACATGCCGGGGATGTAACCCCAACACTGCCCTGTCTCAGTCACACATGCCGGGGAATGTAACCCCAACACTGCCCTGGCTCAGTCACTCATGCCCGGGGAATGTAACCCCAACACTGCACTGGCTCAGTCACTCATGCCCGGGGAATGTAACCTCAACACTGCCCTGGCTCAGTCACTCATGCCGGGGATGTAACCCCAACACTGCCCTGGCTCAGTCACTCATGCCCAGGGAATGAAACCCCAACACTGCCCTGGCTCAGTCACTCATGCCCAGGGAATGAAACCCCAACACTGCCCTGGCTCAGTCACTCATGCCGGGAATGCAACCCCAACACTGCCCTGGCTCAGTCACTCATGCTGGGGATGTAACCCCAAAACTGCCCTGGCTCAGTCACTCATGCCCGGGGAAAGTAACCCTAACACTGCCCTGGCTCAGTCACTCATGCCCGGGTAAAGTAACCCAAACACTGCCCTGGCTCAGTCACTCATGCCCGGGGAATGTAACCCCAACACTGCCCTGGCTCAGTCACTCATGCCGGGGATGTAACCCCAACACTGCCCTGTCTCAGTCACTCATGCCCGGGGAATGTAACCCCAACACTGCCCTGGCTCAGTCACTCATGCCCGGGGAATGTAACCCCAACACTGCCCCGGCTCAGTCACTCATGCCCAGGGAATGTAACCCCAACACTGCCCTGGCTCAGCCACTCATGCCCGGGGAATGTAACCCCAACACTTCCCTGGCTCAGTCACTCATGCCCAGGGAATGTAACCCCAACACTGCCCTGGCTCCGTCACTCATGCCCAGGGAAATGTAACCTCAACACTGCCCTGGCTCAGTCACTCATGCCCGGAGAATGTAACCCCAACACTGCCCTGGCTCAGTCACTCATGCCCGGGAAATGTAACCTCAACACTGCCCTGGCTCAGTCACTCATGCCAGGGAAAGTAACCTAAACACTGCCCTGGCTCAGTCACTCATGCCCGGGGAAAGTAACCCAAACACTGCCCTGGCTCAGTCACTCATGCCCGGGGAATGTACCCCCAACACTGCCCTGGCTCAGTCACTCATGCCCGGGGAATGTAACCCCAACACTGCCCTGGCTCAGTCAATCATGCCGGGGATGTAACCCCAACACTGCCCTGTCTCAGTCACACATGCCCGGGGAATGTAATCCCAACACTGCCCTGGCTCAGTCACTCATGCCCGGGGAATGTAACCCCAACACTGCCCTGGCTCAGTCACTCATGCCCGGGGAATGTAACCTCAACACTGCCCTGGCTCAGTCACTCATGCCGGGGATGTAACCCCAACACTGCCCTGGCTCAGTCACTCATGCCCAGGGAATGAAACCCCAACACTGCCCTGGCTCAGTCACTTATGCCCAGGGAATGAAACCCCAACACTGCCCTGGCTCAGTCACTCATGCCGGGAATGCAACCCCAACACTGCCCTGGCTCAGTCACTCATGCTGGGGATGTAACCCCAAAACTGCCCTGGCTCAGTCACTCATGCCCGGGGAAAGTAACCCTAACACTGCCCTGGCTCAGTCACTCATGCCCGGGTAAAGTAACCCAAACACTGCCCTGGCTCAGTCACTCATGCCCGGGGAATGTAACCCCAACACTGCCCTGGCTCAGTCACTCATGCCGGGGATGTAACCCCAACACTGCCCTGTCTCAGTCACTCATGCCCGGGGAATGTAACCCCAACACTGCCCTGGCTCAGTCACTCATGCCCGGGGAATGTAACCCCAACACTGCCCTGTCTCAGTCACTCATGCCCGGGGAATGTAACCCCAACACTGCCCTGGCTCAGTCACTCATGCCCGGGGAATGTAACCCCAACACTGCCCCGGCTCAGTCACTCATGCCCAGGGAATGTAACCCCAACACTGCCCTGGCTCAGCCACTCATGCCCGGGGAATGTAACCCCAACACTTCCCTGGCTCAGTCACTCATGCCCAGGGAATGTAACCCCAACACTGCCCTGGCTCAGTCACTCATCCGTGTCTGCTTACAGGTAACATTGATAGTGGATAAAATCTATGTGCCTGTAAGCAGTTTGTGGCATGACTACCTGGCTTCTGGCATTTGTTGAGCACTGAAATGTAATTTTTATTTAAAGTACAGGATAAAAAAATTTTTGGTTGCTTGAGTTCTGGTAACTGAGAGTCCACTGTATGTAGAATAAAATATGTCCGTACCAATAGCCAATAGCATGCGGCCTGTCATCCTAGCCACCGTCATGAGGTAATTACATTAGAAGGTTCATTAATAAATACATTATTAATTATATTATGACTTTCGTGTATGGATAATGTCATTTAACAATGTATGTGTTTTGTATGTGACATGGAATAAAGTAGTTATATATATAAATATATAGTAATTAAATAGTACATCTGTGTTCACATTTGAATGTCTAAAACAAGTTAAAAAATCTGCTTCCAGCTCAGAATTCCGAGAAAAACAGTTATTACACTGCATTCTGGGAAGCTGAGCCGCGACATGCAAATGTGCCCACAAATGCCTCGCTCTTCAATCCATAAACCATTTTAAACATGGCTTCCTTTAAGCTTGGTGGTTGGTGAGCTTGTCTTGCTATCACTATGGAGGGGATCCCTGGTCTAGAGGAACTGGGCTGATGAGTCTTGTGATTGGCTGAATAGCACCCCCCCCCCCAAATCCAGGTCTGTCAATAGGTGTCCCTAACCTTTTAAAAAAGTTACCTTTGTACATAAATTTGAAAGTTATGTTTATTCACCATTTATAGAGCAAAATATACAAATAAATTGTGTTTAAATGATTGCAGCTTTTGGAATTTGACACCTACTCCCTTCCACTGCAATGCTCAGAAGAGGGCAGCGTGCGACAATAATGGCAAGACTTTCTCCAATGTGAGCATAAACACGCTTCTCGCACATATATCCTTCACCAAAGTATCATGGATGCCTCCAGGGACCAACAGGGTCATTAACATGTATATTTTTCCAGTTAAAAATTATGGTCTGATATTTTTCTGACTAATTAAGCTCTTAAACCAGATGCATAACAAGGTTTAGACTCCACACAGATACATCACTGAACTGCGCACGCACCTGCATCGCCGCCGGTAAATGCCCCGATTGTCAGTTTGTATTTTTCCGATTCTGCCGCAATCTTGAAGTCGCCGTATTTGGCAAAACTCTTCACGTCATCATAGTCTAATAAATCTATACGTATCTCGTAGGTTCCTGTGGGCAATAAAGAAAAGTATTTGCATCTCGTTATCTGCTGGGGCTAGTTAGCTCTGAAACCATTTACCTGTTAAAGGGACACTGCAGGCAGATCATTATTATGCATTTACAAAGAAATAGTACTAAAAATAGGAAAAAACTAAGTCGCTCAGTAGTGTCCGACTCTCCATGACCTGATGGACCACTGATAAACATGGTATTCATGGCAGAGATACTGGAGTGGGTTGCCAGTTCCTTCTCTAGTTAGCCACAGCATACAGCTCCTGGTATTCCTAGGTGGTCTCCCAACCAAGTACTGGTCAGACCTAACCCTGTATGGCTTCCGGGTGGTGTGACCTCTTGGTTCCCTGACTGGAATCAAGCCCAGGTTGCAGCGGTGAATGCACTGAATCCTAATCACTGGACCACCAGAGAACCCATTGCACATATTAGAACTCTCCTATCTAAGAGGAGGCTGAGATTGAATTGTGAATTGATATTTTCACTTTTAGACCACATTTGACTTTTGCTTATCAGTCATTCAAGCAGGAAGGAGTCTTGGAAATTGTGACATTAGAGGTGAGGTCTTTGAAGACAACAAAGGAGATGGACTACATATAATAAAACATTTTGCCATTATTCATTTTTGCTGTTTAAAATAAAGCCAGGAAATATAAGACTGTCCCTTTAAATTAAATCTGGAACTATTTACAATAAAACTGGCAGGACCAGCAGGCTTCTTAAAAACTTCAGATCACTCTGTTTTGAGAGATATATTTAAAAAATGCTCTTTTAAATCTATATTAGGAAATTTGTAAATAACACTAACACTTGGCTGCCTTAAAGGACCACTGTAGTTTTGGTAAAGCGTCACGTGTTTGTGAAATACGTAAAAAAACAACAACATTAGAGCTGCGCAACCGATGAGCATAACAGTATAAAAAGGGAAATTCTTCATTTTGGTGACTCTGCTAGTGTATGGAAGCTGCCATGAAAGTAATATTTGTTATCCTGAGATATTCTAACATGTTAATCAGGTTATTGCTCTGAATATATAAATATAATGATAGACGGATCCACTTGATATCTGGATCACATCAACTAAAAGATCCTTCACATATTAAAGTTGTCGTAATTGTGAATTGTCATCACGTAAGGTAAAAAATTGCGTGACTGACAAATCGCAAATTAAAAAAAAAATAGCAAAAGTTGCAAAATGCACATGCAAATTGCGCTTCATCAGCCGCGCATGCGGGTGCATGCGCAATGCACGATGGACACGAGAGGAGACACGGGAGGGAAAGAAGTGAGCAGAGACACTGGAGGGAGAGGAGTGGGAGGGAGAGACACACAGGAGGCAGAGGAGGGGGGAGAGACACAGAGGAGGGAGATGGAGGGAAGGAGACGCAAGGGAGGGACATGGGGAAAAGAGACACATGGGAGGGAGGAGGGGGAGAGAGAAGAGGGGAAAAGAGACACAGGGGAGAGGGGAGGGGGAAAGAGACACAGGGAAGGGAAAAGGAGGGGAAGACACGCAGGGGAGGGAGAGAGGGGAAGAGACACAGGGGAGGGAGGAGGGGGAAGAGACACAGGGGATGGGGGAGAGACACAGGGGAGGGAGGGGGGGAAGAGACACATGGGGGAGAGGAGGGGGAAAGAGACACAGGGGAGGTAGAAGAGACACATGGGAGGGAGGAGGGGGAAGAGACACAGGGAGGAGGGGGAAGAGAGACACAGGGGAGGAGGGGGGAGAGACACAGAGGAGGGAGAGGAGGTAAGAGACACAGCGGAGGGAGAGGGGGGAAGAGACAGAGGGGGAGAGACACAGGGTAGGGAGAGGGGGAAGAGACACCGGGTAAAGAGATGGGGTAGGAGACAAAAGGGAGGAAGAGGGGGTAAAGAGACACATGGGAGGGAGAGGGGGGAGAGACACAGGGGAAGGAGAGGGGGGAGAGAAACAGGGGAGGGAAGGAGAAGAGGCAAAGGGGAGGGAGGGGGGAAGAGATACAGAGGAGAGAGAGGGGGTAAGAAACACAGGGTAGGGAGAGGGGAAGAGATACAGGGGAGAAAGAGGGCCAGTAAAGTAGAGGCATGTAGGTTGGGGGGGGGGGGGGGGGAGAGACGCGCATTGTGTGGCAAACACCATTGCCAGGTTTTACGGGCAAGTCGCTAGTACAAATATAAATATGAGAGGAGACAATGGGCAGCCATGACAGGCGCCATTTGTTCTACATCTGAGACTTAAAATAATTATGATATCCAATAGCTACAAATAACTTCCTCCAATTAGCGGCATATTCCATGTGTACTAATGACACCAATCTAGAGATTACCCAAATTCACCATACAGCTAAGAAACAATAGATCATGAGGCAGGGGCGGGCCTACCAGAGGTGCAGGTGGTGCAATGCACCATGGCCCTCCTCTGTAGAGAGCTGTATAATTGTTTCTTGCATTCATTTTTTTCTGTAGTGTAGGGACCCCCTCAACCGGCCACTCCCCCCTCCCCCCCAGGCCATCCTGGGCCTCTTTGATGCACCCCACCCCGTAACTGTAAATTGTTCCATGCCTATTTACAAAAGAGCATTTCTACTGAAGCTCCAAGAGGTGGCAGTGTGGAGCATTTCAGCACACTGGAGATGTGTATCAGGGAAGAGGTGAGAGAGCAAGGGCTGGATAACAGCAAAGTACAGGGGAGGTGGGTTCTCTGAGGAGGGAGCAAAGGAGATGGGGATGGGTGCTATGTGAGGTGGTTCTGAGTGGGGTTGGGTGCTGTGTGGGATGGATGTCGAGAGGGTCTGGGTGCAATTATAGGAAGTTATGTCTCATTAGCAAAAAATATTATTCTTGCTATCCTGAGATACACAGCAAAAAAAAGGGCACAAAGGGACACACATGATTGGTTGGCCCCTCACCTGATGATGTCAGTAGGTACAGATTATCATTCCCCAGCCAGAACTCACTGCCCTGGTTACCAAAACCTTTCTTGTAGGAACTCCAGTCACGGTAAAAATCAACAGAACCATCTTGGCGTCTTTGGAACACCTACAATAAGATGTAAGACACATGGAATATAATTTAGAGACATTTACAAGCAGAGGAGGAGATGCTAGGGGTCTAACTGCCAGATAACATTGGGGGTCTTTATTGTGGCCACTACAGAGACAGACAAGCAGACTGTAATCCTAATTATCACATTAAAGCAACTAATTAATATGCCTGAGCTGCTCATTTGCATATAAATACAGCAACAACAACACACAATTTCCCAGGACTGATTCACTTTAGAAAAAAATGGATGGCACATATAGACACTCCTCCTTATCCTCCTCCCCACTGCTCCCAACCCCCCACACTTTCCTAATCCTCCTCCCCACTGCTTCCTATCCCCACACTCCTCCTAATCCTCCTCCCCACTGCTCCAAATCCCCCACACGCCTCCTAATCCTCCTTCCCACTGCTCCCAACCCCCACACTCCTCCTAATCCTTCTCCCCACTGCTCCCAATCCCCCACACTCCTCCTAATCCTCCTTCCCACTGCTTCCTATCCCCACACTCCTCCTGAACCTCCTCCCCACTGCTCCCAATCCCCACACTCCTCCTAATCCTCCTCCCCACTGCTCCCAATCCCCCACACTCCTCCTAATCCTCCTCCCCACTGCTCCCAATCCCCCACACTCCTCCTAATCCTCCTACCCACTGCTTCCTATCCCCACACTCCTCCTAATCCTCCTCCCCACTGCTCCCACCCCACACTCCTCCTAATCCTCCTCCCCACTGCTCCCACCCCACACTCCTCCTAATCCTCCTCCCCACTGCTCCCAATGACCCTCCCCACTGCTCCAATCCTCCCACTGCTTCCTATCCCCCACACTCCTCCTTATCCTCCTCCCCAATGCTCCCAACCCCCCACACTTTTCCTAATCCTCCTCCCCACTGCTTCCTATCCCCACACTCCTCCTTATCCTCCTCCCCACTGCTCCCAACCCACCACACTCCTCCTAATCCTCTTCCCCACTGCTCCCAATCCCCTACACTCCTCTTTATCCTCCTCCCCACTGCTCCCAACCCCCCACACTCCTCCTTATGCTCCTCCCAACTGCTCCCAATCCCCCACACTCCTCCTAATCCACCTCCCCACTGCTCCCACCCCCCACACTCCTCCTAATCCTCCTCCCCAATGCTCCCAACCCCCCACACTCCTCCTAATCCACCTCCCCACTGCTCCCACCCCCCACACTCCTCCTTATCCTCCTCCCCACTGCTTCCTATCTCCACACTCCTCCTAATCCTCCTTCCCATTGCTCCCAACCACCACACTCCTCCTAATCCTCCTCCCCACTGCTCCCAACCCTCACACTCCTCCTTATCCTCCTCCCCATTGCTTCCTATCCCCACACTCCTCCTAATCCTCCTCCCCACTGCTCCCAATCCCCCACACTCCTCCTCCTCACTGCTCCCAATCCCCCACACTCCTCCTAATCCTCCTCCCCACTGCTCCCAATCCCCCACACTCCTCCTAATCCTCCTCCCCACTGCTCCCAATCCCCCACACTCCTCCTAATCCTCCTTCCCCACTGCTCCCAATCCCCCACACTCCTCCTAATCCTCCTCCCCACTGCTCCCAATCCCCCACACTCCTCCTAATCCTCCTCCCCACTGCTCCCAATCCCCCACACTCCTCCTAATCCTCCTCCCCACTGCTCCCAATCCCCCACACTCTTCCTAATCCTCCTCCCCACTGCTCCCAATCCCCCACACTCCTCCTAATCCTCCTCCCCACTGCTCCCAATCCCCCACACTCCTCCTAATCCTCCTCCCCACTGCTCCCAATCCCCCACACTCCTCCTAATCCTCCTCCCCACTGCTCCCAATCCCCCACACTCCTCCTAATCCTCCTCCCCACTGCTCCCAATCCCCCACACTCCTCCTAATCCTCCTCCCCACTGCTCCCAATCCCCCACACTCTTCCTAATCCTCCTCCCCACTGCTCCCAATCCCCCACACTCCTCCTAATCCTCCTCCCCACTGCTCCCAATCCCCCACACTCTTCCTAATCCTCCTCCCCACTGCTCCCAATCCCCCACACTCCTCCTAATCCTCCTCCCCACTGCTCCCAATCCCCCACACTCTTCCTAATCCTCCTCCCCACTGCTCCCAATTCCCCACACTCCTCCTAATCCTCCTCCCCACTGCTCCCAAACCAGAAGGTAGAGGGGCCAATGAGACATGCGAGGGAGATAGAGGAAAAAACACAGGGAAGGTAGAGGGGGCAAAGAGACACAGGAGGGAGAGGGGAAAGGGACACAGGGGAGGGAGAGGGGGGAAGAGACAAAAGGGAGGGAGAGGGGGGAAAGAGACACAGGGGAGGGAGATAGGGGAAAAAACACAGGGAAGGTAGAGGGGACAATAAGACACGGTAGGGAGAGGGGGGAAGAGACACAGGGGAGGGAGATAGGGGAAAAACACAGGGAAGGTAGAGGGGACAATAAGACATGGGAGGGAGAGGGGGGAAGGGACACAGGAGAGGGAGAGGGGGGAGAGACAAAGGGGAGGGAGAGGGGGAAAAGAGACACAGGGCAGGGAGATTGGGGAAAAAAGCACAGGGAAGGTAGAGGGGACAACGAGACACGAGAGAGAGAGGGGGGAAGAGACACTGGGGAGGGAGAGGGGGGAAAGAGACACAGGGGAGGTAGAGTGGCTGCTGAAGGCGCTCATTGTGAGACTTGCAGAGAGGAGAGAAGCTACTATATTATATTACTGATACAATGGTAGATATGGTAATAATCAATGGGCTCATATGGCCTGCCCATTCTATCTAATAACAAGATGTCCCTCGCAATGACAGGGTTGCAATCCTGGGAAAAGCAGAGTCCACTTACTATCCAGCCGCCGCCATCGGTCTCCAGGTCACACAGCACTGGCAGAGTGCGCCCATTATCAGGGTAGATATTGTACCACCCACTCAGGGAGTTGCCTTCATCCAGAACCTCTTTGCAGTTTCTGGGTCCTGAAACAAATAATTGATAATTAGTGAGCAAGAACATACAGGAATTAAATGGCTGTCGACTTCATCCAGATACATTTAAATTATTATTTTTTAATTGTATTTCTGTATGGAAAATTGGCAATGTGAGGGTTAAGAAACTGAACTTCTAGTTCTTCTGCAGACTATATCCGTCTTAATACATGCTAATATTTTATTTGCCTCATTCTATTGCTACGTTTTTGAGATCCGGGCTTGCAAATGCCGATCGCAAGCTACGTTGCTATTCAATTGCCCTCCGTTTGCGTGCTCGGGTTACGTGCTGCGAGCTACAATTCCTTGTGATTTCGTCAATCGCAGCTTACCTCCCTCAAAGCCTTTGATCTTTCGCAGCCGCAAAAGTCATGGCCGCAAAAAATCCCTAATCGATATTCAATGGCTCCGATTTCTCCTTCGTCAAGCCCGTAAATGGCTAAACGCGAACCACAGCTTACTTGTACCAAGGAGGTGTGGCAAAGGGCTTACTGACTAATCGCAGCACGTGCAAATGCAAATACAATATCAATCCTGTACTGTAAATGATGGTGAACACAATGGATGACATTAGAAATAAAAGCACAATATTCTCAAGCTCGCACATCGCCAAAATATAATACTTTATTTCATGTTTATTTTCCGTCAGAAGTCCTACGGGCTTCAACCTCCAAGCCCGTAGGACTGTGGAATCCAACCTCCATCATTCATTGAAGTCCTACGGGCTTGAATAACGAGTTACGGGCTTGGAGATCATTCAAGCCCGTAGGACTTTGGACCGAAATTAAGCATGAAATAAAGTATTTGATTTTGCCGATGTGCGAGCTTGAGTATGTTGTGCTTTTAACCCTTAAGTCACCCATTGTGTTCGCCATAATTTACAGTGCTTTACAGTGCTGGATTTAATTTATATTTGCATTTACCGTGCTCCAAGTTTGCGGGCTTGAAACATGAGTTACGGGCTTGTGGCCGCGATCATGTTCAAGCCCGCGAATGCTTACTGCCAATATCATGGGTTGCGATCAGCGGGAAGGAGGGCTAACTTGCGCGTTCGGCCAATTGAATAGCAGAGTAAACGTAGGGCAACGCGAGGACGTAACCCGATCGCAGCAAACCGGCAAATGGCAATCAAGTTACGTCCCGCAATAGAATGAGGCCCTTTGTTTGTATAACTTTGTGCCTGAAAATTTAGCAGCTGCCTGCTAGACAAGGCCACCTCTTCTTATTGGCCTTATAGTGGAGGAGACCAGCAGCAGCTCAGTAATAATATTGAATATTAGTTTTTTCTATCATTGATTATGAATTTTATTAATGATCAATGCCTAAATGACACATCTAGGTCATGTTGTTAGTGCATTACACTGGCCCTTTAAATGCCTCTATAATCCTCTTAAGAGAGTTGCTAGATTTTTTTTAATTAGGCATCAATCTTTCATAAAATTCCTATTCAATGATTCAGGAAAGTTATATTTAATAATAAACATAGTTTCAAACATTAACTTCTAAACCACAATTTGAACTGCTTGCCTCCGCCCATTATAAGGTAATAAAGGGGTGAGAACCGCTCCGAGGATGCCCTGAATGGTAAGACACAAGCTTGTGCCAAGACCGGAGCAGATGCCCGATAGGGGAAGAGGAGTATTTTTGTGAGGGGCCCAACCTGGAAGGGGGTCCCCAAGCTAACAACTAGCAGCATCAGGTTGTCTGGCTCCTAAGTGTTGGATAAGATAAGTTGAGAAATAGATAAGTGTGTGAAACAAATTAAGATATTTCACTACTATATGATCTGTAAAGGCAGGTATGGGGTGGAATGAGTGTGTGTCATGTTGGGGGGCTCTGGCTATTACATTTGTATTGAGCCCTAAGATTCCTGATGGCGCCATGATGCCTATTCTAAGGTGGCATTTATATATTTTTTGTTCAGTCAAGTCCAACTCTCCATGACCATATGGACCGCAGCACACCAGGCAGCTGATTGTGCTTATCCATAAGGTTTTCTTGGCAAAGATACTGGAGTGGGTTGCCAGTTCCTTCTCCAGTGGACCACGACCTGCCCATCTTGGGTGCTCCTACACAAGCCCACCAGGACAAGGTAATGATCCACAAGGGGATTGATTTTTTTAATTTTTCACCAAATGACAAGAATATTCACAAACAGGTAACCAAATATCCATTCAGCCCAGGATAATATAGTTTATTGGACTGTATATATAATAATCCCAGATGATACACTAAGTAGCAAAAATACAATGTTACAATTCAGATTCCATTAAGGAAATATCATATTGTGTTAACAAAGTGTATCGTAAAAGTTTTTTGTCCTTCTATATACCACAACATCCCGTACTGTTGCAGTGATACAGTGTAGCTATGATATAAAGTCACACATTTTTAGCCAATTAAATAGATGCAAATAAATGTTTATGTATGAATAGATCAGGCTATAAAAAGGTCACAGGGCCTCATGTAACGCTCATGTGCCCTAACTAATGAGTAAAACCTACCTAGCAATGATAATCCCTCTTCCCTAAAAGATTGGAGAAAGATGCTACGGATCACTGCTCCGAGTGAACTTCACGGCACAGACAAAAACATTTTTTTTTTTGTGTGTGTTTTTTGGGGGGTAGGGCCCTTTCCTGGTCCAGAAGATGAGGACATGGGCTTCAATCAAGAAAGAAGAGGACTGGACCTTCTACAATCAACATGTATAGCCCGACTAGTCCAGGGCAAAAGAGTGAGGACCAAGGCCTCATCGACCATCTCTGGAGCGACATTTTGGCCAGGTAAGTGGCATTTTTAACCCTTTCTTTTTTCACAGGTTGTATTTATTTTTTATTTTCATAGTATGTTTTTTCTTTTTATTAATGTAGTTTTTTTTTATTTTAGAACTTGGGGGTTAATTGTATTTGATTAGGGGATTAGTTAATTAATTAGGGGGGTTAGGTAGTTTAATGAGGGGGATGAGTATTTAATTAGGGGGGCTAGGTATTTTATTAGAGGGGGTTTAATTAATTAGAGATGTTAGAGGGGGAGTAGTATAGTCAACTAAAGAGTGTTAGTTTAATTAATTAGGGGGTTAGGTAGTTTAATTAGGGGGATGAGTATTTAATTAGGGGGGTTAGGTATTTTATTAGAGGGGGTTTAATTAATTAGAGATGTTAGAGTGGGGGTAGTATAGTTAACTAGAGAGGGTTAGTTTAATTAATTAGGGGGGTTGGATATTTAGTTAGTTAAATAGTTAATGGGGGTGAGGTAGGTAGTGTAGGGGTTAATGGGGTAGTGTAGTGGTTAATGTGGTAGTGTAGGGAGTAGTGGGGGGATAATCGGGTAGTGTAAGGGTTAATAGGGTAGTGGGGGTTTATGGGGTAGTGTAGGGGATAATGGGGTAGTGGGAAACAATAGGGTAGTGGGGGATAATAGGGTAGTGGGGGATAATAGGGTAGTGTATATAGACCCTTTGGCACTTATGGGTTTAATTAGGGGTTAATTTTAGGTGCAGCAGGGGTACTTATAGTACCCCAATGGCAGGAGTTAATTTAATAGAAGGGGGAAATTCAATTTTGATATGCTGTGGTGGTCCTGTTCCGGCAAGGGTCATTTGTTGAGCTTCTGCAGAGGACCTGTTTGGGACCAAGTAGCATGGGGGTTAATTTTAAGTGTTGCAAGGGGTACTTGTGGTACCCCCTTGGGCGGGGTTAACCATTTAGATGCTTTGGGTCATTTAAAACCTGTGGCAAGGGTTCATTTGTGGCATGGGTCCTTCAAGGACTCTCGCGGGTGGGGTTATAAGCTGATGGGGACTGGCTTATAGGGGGTTAATAGGTGCCAGGGAGCCCTGATTGGCGTTCTTGCCAGCAACTGCGGACCCCGCAAAATTAATACAAGACGCGTTACGACCCATTACGACCTCGCAAAAATACGACCTTAGCGCCCGAAACCCACACACATGAAAACATGAAAAACACAATAAAACACAATAAATACACACAACAAATACATAAAAAGCTTACCCACAGTAAGGGGGGGGCACACAGGACCTCGAAAACTGAACTTACACCTCAATTTCACTCGAAATAAAAGAGTTTAGACACCCGAAAATCCCCTGAGCAAGAGAAAAAATGGCCGCCGAAAAAAACGAAAACGAGGCTACAGGACCCTAAAGACGCAAAACACCACCAAACACTTACAGATGTTCCGAAAAAAAAGGTACGAGATCCGAAAACAAGGACGCAACCCGCGCGACCCCAAAAACATTACAAACACGCTAAATACACACAACAAACACATAAAAAGGTTACCCACAGCAAGGGGGGCACAGAGGAACTCAGCAAGTGAAGTTACACCCCAATTTAAGTCCAAATCACAGAGTTTAGACACCCGAAAATCACCTAAGCAAGAGAAAAAATGGCTGTCGAACAAACGAAAATGATGCTAAAGGACCCTAAACACGCAAAACACCACCAAACACCTACGGATTTTCCGAAAAAGTCGTATGACATCCGAAAACAAGGACGCTAAATCAGCCACAGCCGCGTACCACACATTAGGCGCCATTTTACAACACTAACTTATACAATGCGGAAGTACACAGCTACCCTAATGGATTTGCCTCGCGCACGCACAGTATTACACTGCACACATTCATGACGCTTACACAGCAGCTCCACAGCACTGATGCTGCAGCAACATCAAAACAGATTGCCAGCTCTTCAGCACTATGCTTCCTGCATCTATTACTTCACAATACGTAAAGTATATTCATTTCTTATTTTATTAATTATTCATTGCCATACCAAAAAAAACGTTACTCATAGCACACAAACAACCAAGAGCCTCGCAATGTGCGCCAAAGGCGCTCAGCATGAGGCTCGCAATGAGCGCCGAAGGATCTTGGAACACTAACAAAATTAATTTCGCACACAAACAACATTACCTGCCTTACAATCTTATTGCCATCATTTTCTGACGGGCAAGTCGCTAGTTTTTATATAATTAGCTGCCTATCCTCGTGTCATGGGTAATTATATTGTAGACTGGATCTCTGTGTAACCTGAAAAGGTTATCCTACTATTCTCTTGAGTTCTATCACCAAGTAAAGTGGCAGTCATTCAATACAATTGAATAGAGATATTATCTGAATCTAAGGTTCCCTACAGTGCTCTAAGGTTTCTAATCCTGTAAGCAACAAAAAGAAAATATCTGATGCCTTTAATGAAAAATTTAATAACAAAAGAAAGGCTGTATTTATATATTTATTTACTTATAATTTTTGTAAAAACATTGTGCACATTATCAAGTCAGAGCATACTATAAATATGACACTACGGTGTTTCTTTGAAGAGAGATCTAGGATGCAACAATAAGTGTAATCACTAGTTAATCAGTGTAAGTGTATATGGTCTGCCTATTATATGCATTATATCATTATTGTATAGAATAATTGCATGTAATAGTTGAACATCAATTAATCTAAATCAGACACTGACAAATTGATTTTTTTTTAAATTGATGCACTTTTTTGAGTTTTTATATAACCCAGTTATTTCTTTCCTCCAGCCACCCATCTTCACTGCTGCAGATTTGTGTCTGCAGCTGCAGAAATGACCAAAAATCATAAGCTCCTTGCATTCTATTTACTACAATAAAATGCCAGCCTTTTGGTTTGGTCTCTACAGACATACTAACCCAATGTAGAATGTAAGCAAACATTTTGAGGGCTTTAATAAGATAAAACTGCAAAAATCATTCTAAAACAGCGAAAAAAAGCTAAAATGAATAGTGAAGATTTTCAAGGGACTCCATATGGACCCGCAACATAGTTACCTTTAACCCCTTGTGGTCCAGGTGGCCCTCTGTCTCCTAAAAAACAAGATAAATATTCAAAAGTTTACATTGCAAGTTGTGATAAAGGGAGTGGACCAAGTGGCCTAATTTTCAGTGCGGCTAATAATATATTGGGAAGAGCAGCAAACAATTTCACTGAAATACTAGAAGTGCCTATGCTTACAGATGGCTGGGTGTACACGATAGGATCCGCCACATGTACTAAAGGAGTTATTAAAGTTCAGGAGGGAGATACTTTTCCAGAAAAAGAGAAATGCTAGAAATCATGATTTGATTAGTCTAGACCAGTGGTACCCAAACCTCTCGTCAGGGCTCCCCAGACAGGTCGGGATTTCAATTTAACAGTGTGTGGACTTGGATGAGGAAATGAGACGCTCCATTGCCTGTTGAATACGAATTGTCTCATCTGTGTTAAATTGAAAACTCGACCTGTGGACCCCCGAGGAGAGGTTTGAGAACCACTGGTTTAGATTTTGGAAGATTCAAGCGTAAAGGAATTCAAGTTTAGTTGGAAAATGCATAAGGAATCATTATGTCTGAGCTTTTTTTTGTAGATAGGAGAATGGATAGTTTCGTCTTTGAGATGTGATGAGATTCTCATGAGCCAGCATTTCAACCCAACTTCCTTGTGAGGTAGCTTTAGATGACTTTATAACATCTTCTAGAATGTACTTTTATTTTAGTACACTGCCTCTAATATATGTGATTCTTTAGATCTAATTTATTAAATTATGTAAAAGTAATTATTTGCTAGATAGGTCCCAGAGAATAGCATAGGAATCTGAGACGTTAAT
>CM050168.1:5595860-5643360 GCA_027410445.1 Discoglossus pictus
AATCCTTCCCCCCACATCTTATTTCCTCCTCCTCTTCTTTCTTTCCCCTCTCCCTCTTCTCTCATCCCACTTCCCTCTTTTTCCTCCCACCTCTTCTCTCTTATCCACTCACTCTTCTCTCCTTCCTCCTCCCTCTTCTCTACTCCCCCTCTTCTTTCTTACCCCCCCCCCTTCTCTACTTCCCCCTTATTCTTTTCTTCCTCCTTGGAACTTATTGGTCACACCAGACAAAGTTATAGAGTGAAACATGACTGTACCTTTTTCTCCTCTGGGGCCCACCTCTCCCTTGGGCCCAGCGGCCCCTGGAATTCCTGGACATGACTGGACGATGGCCAACTTATCACTGCCCCCCAAACCAACCAGTTTCACCTCTGGAGAAAGAGAAGAGAGCGTATAATCATTGGGCAAAAACTCAACTTCAGATCACTCAGTTGTCATATAAATGTAATATCCACTATAAAAAGTAGTAACATGCGAGTAACGCCTGCGTGGAGCGTTCTGCGCAGGCGCGCACAGGCGTTACAATTGTTGTCAATCGTGCGAGCTGTAACAAAGTCGTACATGGGCAGTTACTAAGAGTTCATTGCTACAAATGGCAGCCGAGAGAGAGCGCACACACAGAGCAAGAGAGAGAGAGCGTGCTCAGAGAGAGAGAGAGCACAAAGAGCGCACAGAGAGAGAGAGAAGAGAGAGAGCAAATAAAGAGAGAGTGAGAAGGCACAGAGAGAGAGGGGGCAAAGAGAGAGAGAGAGGGCACACAGACAGAAAGTGCACACAGACAAAAAGAGAGAGAGCGTGCTCAGAGAGAGACAGAGTGGGCACAAAGAGCGCACGGAGAGGGCACAGAGAGAGAGCAGAGAGAGAGCAAACAAAGAGAGAGAGAGAAGGCACAGAGAGAGAGAGGGCACACAGACAGAGAGTGCACACAGACAAAGAGAGAGAGAGCGTGCTCAGAGAAAGAGAGACAGAGTGGGCACAACAAGCGCACAGAGAGGGCAGAGAGAGAGAGAGCAGAGAGAGAGCAAACAAAGAGAGAGAGAAGGCACAGAGAGAGAGAGGGCACACAGACAGAGAGTGCACACAGACAAAGAGAGAGAGAGGGCACACACAGAGCAAGAGAGAGAGAGAGCACAAAGAGCGCACAGAGAGAGAGAAGAGAGAGAGCAAATAAAGAGAGAGTGAGAAGGCACAGAGAGAGAGGGGGCAAAGAGAGAGAGAGAGGGCACACAGACAGAAAGTGCACACAGACAAAAAGAGAGAGAGCGTGCTCAGAGAGAGACAGAGTGGGCACAAAGAGCGCACAGAGAGGGCACAGAGAGAGAGAGAGCAGAGAGAGAGCAAACAAAGAGAGAGAGAGAAGGCACAGAGAGAGAGAGGGCACACAGACAGAGAGTGCACACAGACAAAGAGAGAGAGAGCGTGCTCAGAGAAAGAGAGACAGAGTGGGCACAAAGAGCGCACAGAGAGGGTACAGAGAGAGAGAGAGAGCAGAGAGAGAGCAAACAAAGAGAGAGAGAAGGCACAGAGAGAGAGAGGGCACACAGACAGAGAGTGCACACAGACAAAGAGAGAGAGAGCGTGCTCAGAGAAAGAGAGACAGAGTGGGCACAACAAGCGCACAGAGAGGGCAGAGAGAGAGAGAGCAGAGAGAGAGCAAACAAAGAGAGAGAGAGAAGGCACAGAGAGAGAGAGGGCACACAGACAGAGAGTGCACACAGACAAAGAGAGAGAGAGCGTGCTCAGAGAAAGAGAGACAGAGTGGGCACAACGAGCGCACAGAGAGGGCAGAGAGAGAGAGAGCAAACAAAAAAAGAGAGAGAAGGCAGAGAGAGAGGGGGCAAAGAGAGAAAGAGGGGGGAACACAGACAGGGAGGGTGCACAGAGACAAAGAGAGAGAGAGCGTACTGAGAGAGAGAAACAGAGTGGGCAAAAAGAGCGCACAGAGAGAGAGAGAGAGAGAGAGAGAGAAGGCACAGAGAGAGAGAGGGGGCAAAGAGAGATAGAGGTCACACAGATAGAGGGTGCACAGAACGAGAGGGTGCACAGAGAGACAGAGAATGTACAGAGAGACAGCAGAGAGAGAGATAAGGAGCACAGAGATAGACAAAGGGAAGAGAGAGAGAGCAAAGAGAACCACAGAGGGCACAGAGAGAGAGAGAGAGAGAGAGTGTGCACAGAGAGACAGAGGGTTTACAGAGAGGGAGACAGCACAGAGAGAGATATTACTAGTGGCATAATATAGGATATTATAGATTAGAGGGTCTTACCTGGGCAGGTGGTCTGTGCTGTGCAGACCCTCCACGTGACCCCCAGCATACACACAGTTATCAGTGTGAAGCCCCCCATAGCAGTATGTCTGGTGTCACTCTCTGAGTGGTATTTATAGGGTCACTCACCCATGTGCCTGTCAGACCCCACCTTCACAGCCCCACTGAACCCAAAGGAACAAGGTCAGGGGATTAGTTGCGCCATTGAACTGGGTAAATAAACACTGATTTATCAATAATCCGGTTACACCATCCCTTACTGTCATGGGGGGGGGGGGGGGGGGGCTGGCCGGGGGTAACTGGAAACAATGTCATTTGTTGGACAATAAAACCAAATGTAACCATATAAACAATCAGATTCTTTTATTATAATACAACGATATTTAATGGCAGATAACAATGAAAAAAGCCCATCTGGAATGTTTGTTGTATCTACCAAAAAATGGTCTTCTGCTTATCCCAGGCATGCTTGAATTCCTTAACTGTGTTTTACCCAACTACTTCCCCTGGAAAGCGGTCCCACGTATCTACTACCCTATGCAGAATGATTATCATATTTACTATAGTACAAAAAGCAAAACACAGGCATGTGATCCCCTATCCAATGTCATCCTAATGTGAAGCTCATTAGTTTACTCTTTGGTAGTCATGAATACTTGCATATAAAAATAAAAAATGTACACTATGTCTCTATTTTATTTATTGATTTATATATTTGTATTTTTTTATTTAACATTAGTTTATTTATTTATTTATTTATTTATAGGGTTTAAAAAAATGTTTGCCCAGTATCAAGAAAAAACTGACAACAGTAATAATTTATCAGAGGCAGAATTTGAAGGCCATCGCACTACATTACCAGGGTATGCCCCCTTCAAGTACTCCACTTTATTACATTACCAGGGCATGTCCCCTACAAGTGCTCCACTTTATTACATTACCAGGGCATGTCCCCTACAAGTACTCCACTTTATTACATTACCAGGGTATGCCCCCTTCAAGTACTCCACTTTATTACATTACCAGGGCATGTCCCCTTCAAGTACTCCACTTTATTACATTACCAGGGTATGCCCCCTTCAAGTACTCCACTTTTTTACATTACCGGGGCATGTCCCCTTCAAGTACTCCACTTTATTACATCACCAGGGTATGTCCCCTTCAAGTACTCCACTTTATTACATTACCAGGGCATGTCCCCTACAAGTACTCCACTTTATTACATTACCAGGGCATGTCCCCTACAAGTACTCCACTTTATTACATTACCAGGGTATGTCCCCTACAAGTACTCCCCTTTATTACATTACCAGGGCATGTCCCCTACAAGTACTCCACTTTATTACATCACCATGGTATGTCCCCTTCAAGTACTCCACTTTATTACATTACCAGGGTATGTCCCCTACAAGTACTCCACTTTATTACATTACCAGGGCATGTCCCCTACAAGTACTCCACTTTATTACATCACCATGGTATGTCCCCTACAAGTACTCCCCTTTATTACATTACCAGGGCATGTCCCCTACAAGTACTCCACTTTATTACATTACCGGGGCATGTCCCCTTCAAGTACTCCACTTTATTACATTACCAGGGTATGTCCCCTTCAAGTACTCCACTTTATTACATTACCAGGGCATGTCCCCTTCAAGTACTCCACTTTATTACATTACCGGGGCATGTCCCCTTCAAGTACTCCACTTTATTACATCACCAGGGCATGTCCCCTTCAAGTACTCCACTTTATTACATTACCGGGGCATGTCCCCTTCGAGTACTCCACTTTATTACATTACCAGGGCATGTCCCCTACAAGTACTCCACTTTATTACATTACCAGGGTATGTCCCCTTCAAGTACTCCACTTTTTTACATTACCGGGGCATGTCCCCTTCAAGTACTCCACTTTATTACATTACCGGGGCATGTCCCCTTCAAGTACTCCACTTTATTACATTACCGGGGCATGTCCCCTTCAAGTACTCCACTTTATTACATTACCAGGGTATGTCCCCTTCAAGTACTCCACTTTATTACATCACCAGGGCATGTCCCCTTCAAGTACTCCACTTTTTTACATTACCGGGGCATGTCCCCTTCAAGTACTCCACTTTATTACATTACCAGGGTATGTCCCCTTCAAGTACTCCACTTTATTACATCACCAGAGTATGTCCCCTTCAAGTACTCCACTTTATTACATCACCAGGGTATGTCCCCTTCGAGTACTCCACTTTATTACATTACCAGGGCATGTCCCCTTCAAGTACTCCACTTTATTACATTTCCAGGGCATGCCCCCTTCAAGTACTCCACTTTTTTACATTACCGGGGCATGTCCCCTTCAAGTACTCCACTTTATTACATTACCAGGGTATGTCCCCTTCAAGTACTCCACTTTATTACATTACCAGGGTATGTCCCCTTCAAGTACTCCACTTTATTACATTACCAGGGCATGTCCCCTTCAAGTACTCCACTTTATTACATCACCAGAGTATGTCCCCTTCAAGTACTCCACTTTATTACATCACCAGGGTATGTCCCCTTCAAGTACTCCACTTTATTACATTACCAGGGCATGTCCCCTTCAAGTACTCCACTTTATTACATTACCAGGGCATGTCCCCTACATGTACTCCACTTTATTACATTTCCAGGGTATGTCCCCTTCAAGTACTCCACTTTATTACATTACCAGGGCATGTCCCCTTCAAGTACTCCACTTTATTACATTACCGGGGCATGTCCCCTTCGAGTACTCCACTTTATTACATCACCTGGGTATGTCCCCTTCAAGTACTCCACTTTATTACATTACCAGGGCATGTCCCCTTCAAGTACTCCACTTTATTACATTACCGGGGCATGTCCCCTTCAAGTACTCCACTTTATTACATCACCAGGGTATGTCCCCTTCAAGTACTCCACTTTATTACATCACCAGGGTATGTCCCCTTCAAGTACTCCACTTTATTACATCACCAGGACATGTCCCCTTCAAGTACTCCACTTTATTACATTACCAGGGCATGTCCCCTACAAGTACTCCACTTTATTACATTACCAGGGCATGTCCCCTTCAAGTACTCCACTTTATTACATTACCAGGGCATGTCCTCTACAAGTACTCCACTTTATTACATTACCAGGGTATGTCCCCTTCAAGTACTCCACTTTATTACATTACCAGGGCATGTCCCCTTCAAGTACTCCACTTTATTACATTACCGGGGCATGTCCCCTTCGAGTACTCCACTTTATTACATCACCTGGGTATGTCCCCTTCAAGTACTCCACTTTATTACATTACCAGGGCATGTCCTCTACAAGTACTCCACTTTATTACATCACCAGGGTATGTCCCCTTCAAGTACTCCACTTTATTACATTACCAGGGCATGTCCCCTACAAGTACTCCACTTTATTACATTTCCAGGGCATGTCACCTTCAAGTACTCCACTTTATTACATTACCGGGGTATGTCCCCTTCAAGTACTCCACTTTATTACATTTCCAGGGCATGCCCCCTTCAAGTACTCCACTTTTTTACATTACCAGGGTATGTCCCCTTCAAGTACTCCACTTTATTACATTACCAGGGTATGTCCCCTTCAAGTACTCCACTTTATTACATTACCAGGGCATGTCCCCTTCAAGTACTCCACTTTATTATATCACCAGAGTATGTCCCCTTCAAGTACTCCACTTTATTACATCACCAGGGTATGTCCCCTTCAAGTACTCCACTTTATTACATTACCAGGGCATGTCCCCTACAAGTACTCCACTTTATTACATTACCAGGGCATGTCCCCTACAAGTACTCCACTTTATTACATTTCCAGGGTATGTCCCCTTCGAGTACTCCACTTTATTACATTACCAGGGCATGTCCCCTACAAGTACTCCACTTTATTATATCACCAGAGTATGTCCCCTTCAAGTACTCCACTTTATTACATTACCAGGGCATGTCCCCTACAAGTACTCCACTTTATTACATTACCAGGGCATGTCCCCTTCAAGTACTCCACTTTATTACATCACCAGGGCATGTCCCCTACAAGTACTCCACTTTATTACATTACCGGGGCATGTCCCCTTCGAGTACTCCACTTTATTACATCACCAGGGTATGTCCCCTACAAGTACTCCACTTTATTACATTACCAGGGCATGTCCCCTTCAAGTACTCCACTTTATTACATTGCCAGGGCATGTCCCCTTCGAGTACTCCACTTTATTACATCACCAGGGCATGTCCCCTTCAAGTACTCCACTTTATTACATCACCAGGGCATGTCCCCTTCAAGTACTCCACTTTATTACATTACCAGGGCATGTCCCCTACAAGTACTCCACTTTATTACATCACCAGGGTATGTCCCCTTCAAGTACTCCACTTTATTACATTACCAGGGCATGTCCCCTACAAGTACTCCACTTTATTACAATACCAGGGCATGTCCCCTTCAAGTACTCCACTTTATTACATTAACAGGGCATGTCCCCTTCAAGTACTCCACTTTATTACATTACCGGGGCATGTCCCCTACAAGTACTCCACTTTATTACATTACCAGGGCATGTCCCCTTCAAGTACTCCACTTTATTACATCACCAGGGTATGTCCCCTTCAAGTACTCCACTTTATTACATTACCAGGGTATGTCCCCTTCAAGTACTCCACTTTATTACAATACCAGGGCATGTCCCCTTCAAGTACTCCACTTTATTACATTTCCAGGGCATGTCCCCTTCAAGTACTCCACTTTATTACATTTCCAGGGCATGTCCCCTTCAAGTACTCCACTTTATTACATTACCAGGGCATGTCCCCTTCAAGTACTCCACTTTATTACATCACCAGGGTATGTCCCCTTCAAGTACTCCACTTTATTACAGTACCGGGGCATGTCCCCTTCAAGTACTCCACTTTATTACATTACCAGGGCATGTCCCCTTCCAGTACTCCACTTTATTACATTACCAGGGTATGTCCCCTTCAAGTACTCCACTTTATTACATCGCCAGGGCATGTCCCCTTCCAGTACTCCACTTTATTACATTACCAGGGTATGTCCCCTTCAAGTACTCCACTTTATTACAGTACCGGGGCATGTCCCCTTCAAGTACTCCACTTTATTACATTTCCAGGGCATGCCCCCTTCAAGTACTCCACTTTTTTACATTACCAGGGTATGTCCCCTTCAAGTACTCCACTTTATTACATTACCGGGGCATGTCCCCTTCAAGTACTCCACTTTATTACATTACCGGGGCATGTCCCCTTCAAGTACTCCACTTTATTACAGTACCGGGGCATGTCCCCTTCAAGTACTCCACTTTATTACATTACCGGGGCATGTCCCCTTCAAGTACTCCACTTTATTACAGTACCGGGGCATGTCCCCTTCAAGTACTCCACTTTATTACATTACCGGGGCATGTCCCCTTCAAGTACTCCACTTTATTACATTACCGGGGCATGTCCCCTTCAAGTACTCCACTTTATTACATTACCGGGGCATGTCCCCTTCAAGTACTCCACTTTATTACATTTCCAGGGCATGCCCCCTTCAAGTACTCCACTTTTTTACATTACCAGGGTATGTCCCCTTCAAGTACTCCACTTTATTACATTACCGGGGCATGTCCCCTTCAAGTACTCCACTTTATTACATTACCGGGGCATGTCCCCTTCAAGTACTCCACTTTATTACAGTACCGGGGCATGTCCCCTTCAAGTACTCCACTTTATTACATTACCGGGGCATGTCCCCTTCAAGTACTCCACTTTATTACAGTACCGGGGCATGTCCCCTTCAAGTACTCCACTTTATTACAGTACCGGGGCATGTCCCCTTCAAGTACTCCACTTTATTACATTACCGGGGCATGTCCCCTTCAAGTACTCCACTTTATTACATTACCAGGGCATGTCGCCTTCAAGTACTCCACTTTATAAAGGACAAAAGGATTGTTGGAAAGTAAAACAAATTATTGCACATTTTAACTTATTAACATTTTAATGCAGTTACCCAGGAATAGAAAAAGTATTTAGGTAAATGTATAGACTGTATATATATATATATATATATATAGTATATACCTACTCATAAGGTCCACAACACAGGCTGGGATCCCGCTCCATGCTGGTGATAGCCAGTAAGCTTGAAACAGTTGTACATGGATAGGATTCTCAGCTTGTGTTTAATCCAACCTTGGTTTTGAATTAATGCTGTGTAATACAGCATGCATAAGCACAAAGGAAGCCATTTTTGATAATGGCTATGGATTGAAGCGCAAGTCATTTGAGGGCACATTTGCATGTCCTGGCTCAGCTTCCCAGAATGCAGTGCAATAACTGTTTTTCTCAGAACAGAGCTGGAAGCAGTTTTTATTTAACTTGCTTTAGACATTCAAATGTGAGCACAGATGTACTATTTATTTACTATATATATATATATATATATATATATATATATATATATATATATATATATATATATATATATCATATACCATGTACCACCAATGCTGCTCCTTATATACCATGTACCACCAATGCTGCTCCTCATATACCATGTACCTCCAATGCTGCACTTCATATACCATGTACCACCAATGCTGCTCCTCATATACAATGTACCTCCAATGCTGCTCCTCATATACCATGTACCTCCAATGCTGCTCCTCATATACCATGTACCACCAATGCTGCTCCTTATATACCATGTACCACCAATGCTGCTCCTCATATACCAAGTACCACCAATGCTGCTCCTCATATACCATGTACCACCAATGCTGCTCCTTATATACCATGTACCTCCAATGCTGCTCCTCATATACCATGTACCACCAATGCTGCTCCTCATATACCATGTACCACCAATGCTGCTCCTTATATAACATGTACCACCAATGCTGCTCCTCATATACCATGTACCACCAATGCTGCTCCTTATATACCATGTACCACCAATGCTGCTCCTCATATACCATGTACCTCCTTTGCTGCACTTCATATACCATGTACCACCAATGCTGCTCCTCATGTACCATCTACCACCAATGCTGCTCCTCATATACCATGTACCACCAATGCTGCTCCTCATATACCATGTACCACCAATGCTGCTCCTCATGTACCATGTACCACCAATGCTGCTCCTCATATACCATGTACCACAAATGCTGCTCCTCATATACCATGTACCACCAATGCTGCTCCTTATGTACCATGTACCACCAATGCTGCTCCTCATATACCATGTACCACCAATGCTGCTCCTCATATACCATGTACCACCAATGCTGCTCCTCATATACCATGTACCACCAATGCTGCTCCTTATATACCATGTACCACCAATGCTGCTCCTCATATACCATGTACCACCAATGCTGCTCCTCATATACCATGTACCTCCAATGCTGCTCCTCATATACCATGTACCACCAATGCTGCTCCTCACATACCATGTACCACCAATGCTGCTCCTCATATACCATGTACCACCAATGCTGCTCCTTATGTACCAGGTACCATCAATGCTGCTCCTTATATACCATGTACCACCAATGCTGCTCCTCATATACCATGTACCTCCAATGCTGCTCCTCATATACCATGTACCTCCAATGCTGCTCCTCATATACCATGTACCACCAATGCTGCTCCTTATATACCATGTACCACCAATGCTGCTCCTCATATACCGTGTAACACCAATGCTGCTCCTCATATACCATGTACCACCAATGCTGCTCCTCATATACCATGTACCTCCATTGCTGCACTTCATATACCATGTACCACCAATGCTGCTCCTCATGTACCATGTACCACCAATGCTGCTCCTCATATACCATGTACCACCAATGCTGCTCCTTATATACCATGTACCACCAATGCTGCTCCTCATATACCATGTATCACCAATGCTGCTCCTCATATACCATGTACCACCAAAGCTGCTCCTCATATACCATGTACCACCAATGCTGCTCCTCATATACCATGTACCACCAATGCTGCTCCTTATGTACCAGGTACCACCAATGCTGCTCCTCATATACCATGTACCACCAATGCTGCTCCTCATATACCATGTACCAACAATGCTGCTTCTTATGTACCAGGTACCACCAATGCTGCTCCTTATACACCATGTACCACCAATGCTGCTCCTCATATACCATGTACCACCAATGCTGCTCCTCGTATACCATGTACCACCAATGCTGCTCCTTATATACCATGTACTACCAATGCTGCTCCTCATCTACCAGGTACCACCAATGCTGCTCCTTATATACCATGTAACACCAATGCTGCTCCTTATATACCATGTACCACCAATGCTGCTCCTCGTATACCATGTACCACCAATGCTGCTCCTTATGTACCAGGTACCACCAATGCTGCTCCTCATATACCATGTACCTCCAATGCTGCTCCTCATATACCATGTACCACCAATGCTGCTCCTTATACACCATGTACCACCAATGCTGCTCCTTATATACCATGTACCACCAATGCTGCTCCTTATATACCATGTACCACCAATGCTGCTCCTTATATACAATGTACCACCAATGCTGCTCCTCATATACCATGTACCACCAATGCTGCTCCTTATATACAATGTACCACCAATGCTGCTTCTCATATACCATGTACCACCAATGCTGCTCCTCATATACCATGTACCACCAATGCTGCTCCTCATATACCATGTATCACCAATGCTGCTCCTCATATACCATGTACCACCAATGCTGCTCCTCGTATACCATGTACCACCAATGCTGCTCCTTATGTACCAGGAACCACCAATGCTGCTCCTCATATACCATGTACCACTAATTCTGCTCCTCATGTACCATGTACCACCAATGCTGCTCCTCATATACCATGTACCACCAATGCTGCTCCTCATATACCATGTACCACCAATGCTGCTCCTCATATACCATGTACCACCAATGCTGCTCCCCGTATACCATGTACCACCAATGCTGCTCCTTATATACCATGTAACACAAATGCTGCTCCTCATATACCAAGTACCACCAATGCTGCTCCTCATATACCATGTACCACCAATGCTGCTCCTCATATACCATGTACCACCAATGCTGCTCCTTATGTACCATGTACCACCAATGCTGCTCCTTATATACCATGTACCACCAATGCTGCTCCTCATATACCATGTACCACCAATGCTGCTCCTCATATACCATGTACCACCAATGCTGCTCCTTATGTACCATGTACCACCAATGCTGCTCCTTATATACCATGTACCACCAATGCTGCTCCTCATATAACATGTACCTCCAATGCTGCTCCGCATATACCATGTACCTCTAATGCTGCTCCTCATGTACCATGTACCACCAATGCTGCTCCTTATATACCATGTACCACCAATGCTGCTCCTCATATACCATGTACCACCAATGCTGCTCCTCATATACCATGTACCTCCAATGCTGCTCCTCATATACCATGTACCTCTAATGCTGCTCCTCATATACCATGTACCTCCAATGCTGCTCCTTATATACCATGTGCCACCAATGCTGCTCCTCATATACCATGTACCTCCAATGCTGCTCCTCATATACCATGTAGCACCAATGCTGCTCCTTATATACCATGTACCACCAATGCTGCTCCTCATATACCATGTACCACTAATGCTGCTCCTCATATACCATGTACCTCCAATGCTGCTCCTTATGTACCATGTACCACCAATGCTGCTCCTTATATACCATGTACCACCAATGCTGCTCCTCATATACCATGTACCACCAAAGCTGCTCCTCATATACCATGTACCACTAATGCTGCTCCTCATATACCATGTACCACCAATGCTGCTCCTCATATACCATGTACCACCAATGCTGCTCCTCATATACCATGTACCACCAATGCTGCTCCTCATATACCATGTACCACCAATGCTGCTCCTTATATACCATGTACCACCAATGCTGTTCATTATATACCATGTACCACCAATGCTGCTCCTCGTATACCATGTACCACCAATGCTGCTCCTTATATACCATGTAACACCAATGCTGCTCCTTATATATCATGTACCACCAATGCTGCTCCTCATCTACCAGGTACCACCAATGCTGCTCCTTATATACCATGTACCACCAATGCTGCTCCTCATATACCATGTACCTCCAATGCTGCTCCTCATATACCATGTACCACCAATGCTGCTCCTCATATACCATGTACCACCAATGCTGCTCCTCATATACCATGTAACACAAATGCTGCTCCTTATATACCATGTACCACCAATGCTGCTCCTCATATACCATGTAACACCAATGCTGCTCCTTATGTACCATGTACCACCAATGCTGCTCCTTATATACCATGTACCACCAATGCTGCTCCTTATATACCATGTACCACCAATGCTGCTCCTTATATACAATGTACCACCAATGCTGCTCCTCATATACCATGTACCACCAATGCTGCTCCTTATATACAATGTACCACCAATGCTGCTTCTCATATACCATGTACCACCAATGCTGCTCCTCATATACCATGTACCACCAATGCTGCTCCTCATATACCATGTATCACCAATGCTGCTCCTCATATACCATGTACCACCAATGCTGCTCCTCGTATACCATGTACCACCAATGCTGCTCCTTATGTACCAGGAACCACCAATGCTTCTCCTCATATACCATGTACCACTAATTCTGCTCCTCATGTACCATGTACCACCAATGCTGCTCCTTATATACCATGTACCACCAATGCTGCTCCTCATATACCATGTACCACCAATGCTGCTCCTCATATACCATGTACCACCAATGCTGCTCCTCATATACCATGTACCACCAATGCTGCTCCCCGTATACCATGTACCACCAATGCTGCTCCTTATATACCATGTAACACAAATGCTGCTCCTCATATACCAAGTACCACCAATGCTGCTCCTCATATACCATGTACCACCAATGCTGCTCCTCATATACCATGTACCACCAATGCTGCTCCTTATGTACCATGTACCACCAATGCTGCTCCTTATATACCATGTACCACCAATGCTGCTCCTCATATACCATGTACCACCAATGCTGCTCCTCATATACCATGTACCACCAATGCTGCTCCTTATGTACCATGTACCACCAATGCTGCTTCTTATATACCATGTACCACCAATGCTGCTCCTCATATACAATGTACCACCAATGCTGCTCCTCATATAACATGTACCTCCAATGCTGCTCCTCATATACCATGTACCTCTAATGCTGCTCCTCATGTACCATGTACCACCAATGCTGCTCCTTATATACCATGTACCACCAATGCTGCTCCTCATATACCATGTACCACCAATGCTGCTCCTCATATACCATGTACCACCAATGCTGCTCCTTATGTACCATGTACCACCAATGCTGCTTCTTATATATCATGTACCACCAATGCTGCTCCTCATATACCATGTACCACCAATGCTGCTCCTCATATACCATGTACCACCAATGTTGCTCCTCATATACCATGTACCACCAATGCTGCTCCTCATATACCATGTAACACAAATGCTGCTCCTTATATACCATGTACCACCAATGCTGCTCCTCATATACCATGTAACACCAATGCTGCTCCTTATGTACCATGTACCACCAATGCTGCTCCTTATATACCATGTACCACCAATGCTGCTCCTTATATACCATGTAACACCAATGCTGCTCCTTATATATCATGTACCACCAATGCTGCTCCTCATATACCATGTACCACCAATGCTGCTCCTCATATACCATGTAACACAAATGCTGCTCCTTATATACCATGTACCACCAATGCTGCTCCTCATATACCATGTAACACCAATGCTGCTCCTTATGTACCATGTACCACCAATGCTGCTCCTTATATACCATGTACCACCAATGCTGCTCCTTATATACAATGTACCACCAATGCTGCTCCTCATATACCATGTACCACCAATGCTGCTCCTTATATACAATGTACCACCAATGCTGCTTCTCATATACCATGTACCACCAATGCTGCTCCTCATATACCATGTACCACCAATGCTGCTCCTTATATATCATGTACCACCAATGCTGCTCCTCATATACCATGTAACACAAATGCTGCTCCTTATATACCATGTACCACCAATGCTGCTCCTCAAATACCATGTAACACCAATGCTGCTCCTTATGTACCATGTACCACCAATGCTGCTCCTTATATACCATGTACCACCAATGCTGCTCCTTATATACCATGTACCACCAATGCTGCTCCTTATATACAATGTACCACCAATGCTGCTCCTCATATACCATGTACCACCAATGCTGCTCCTTATATACCATGTACCACCAATGCTGCTCCTCATATACCATGTACCACCAATGCTGCTCCTTATATACCATGTAACACCAATGCTGCTCCTCATATACCATGTAACACAAATGCTGCTCCTTATATACCATGTACCACCAATGCTGCTCCTCAAATACCATGTAACACCAATGCTGCTCCTTATGTACCATGTACCACCAATGCTGCTCCTTATATACCATGTACCACCAATGCTGCTCCTTATATACCATGTACCACCAATGCTGCTCCTTATATACAATGTACCACCAATGCTGCTCCTCATATACCATGTACCACCAATGCTGCTCCTTATATACCATGTACCACCAATGCTGCTCCTCATATACCATGTACCACCAATGCTGCTCCTTATATACCATGTAACACCAATGCTGCTCCTTATATATCATGTACCACCAATGCTGCTCCTCATATACCATGTACCACCAATGCTGCTCCTCATATACCATGTACCACCAATGTTGCTCCTCATATACCATGTACCACCAATGCTGCTCCTCATATACCATGTAACACAAATGCTGCTCCTTATATACCATGTACCACCAATGCTGCTCCTCATATACCATGTAACACCAATGCTGCTCCTTATGTACCATGTACCACCAATGCTGCTCCTTATATACCATGTACCACCAATGCTGCTCCTTATATACAATGTACCACCAATGCTGCTCCTCATATACCATGTACCACCAATGCTGCTCCTTATATACAATGTACCACCAATGCTGCTTCTCATATACCATGTACCACCAATGCTGCTCCTCATATACCATGTACCACCAATGCTGCTCCTTATATATCATGTACCACCAATGCTGCTCCTCATATACCATGTAACACAAATGCTGCTCCTTATATACCATGTACCACCAATGCTGCTCCTCAAATACCATGTAACACCAATGCTGCTCCTTATGTACCATGTACCACCAATGCTGCTCCTTATATACCATGTACCACCAATGCTGCTCCTTATATACCATGTACCACCAATGCTGCTCCTTATATACAATGTACCACCAATGCTGCTCCTCATATACCATGTACCACCAATGCTGCTACTTATATACAATGTACTACCAATGCTGCTTCTCATATACCATGTACCACCAATGCTGCTCCTCATATACCATGTACCACCAATGCTGCTCCTCATATACCTTGTATCACCAATGCTGCTCCTCATATACCATGTACCACCAATGCTGCTCCTCGTATACCATGTACCACCAATGCTGCTCCTTATGTACCAGGAACCACCAATGCTGCTCCTCATATACCATGTACCACTAATTTTGCTCCTCATGTACCATGTACCACCAATGCTGCTCCTTATATACCATGTACCACCAATGCTGCTCCTCATATACCATGTACCACCAATGCTGCTCCTCATATACCATGTACCACCAATGCTGCTCCTCATATACCATGTACCACCAATGCTGCTCCTCGTATACCATGTACCACCAATGCTGCTCCTTATATACCATGTAACACAAATGCTGCTCCTCATATACCAAGTACCACCAATGCTGCTCCTCATATACCATGTACCACCAATGCTGCTCCTCATATACCATGTACCACCAATGCTGCTCCTTATGTACCATGTACCACCAATGCTGCTCCTTATATACCATGTACCACCAATGCTGCTCCTCATATACAATGTACCACCAATGCTGCTCCTCATATAACATGTACCTCCAATGCTGCTCCTCATATACCATGTACCACCAATGCTGCTCCTTATATACCATGTACCACCAATGCTGCTCCTCATATACCATGTACCACCAATGCTGCTCCTCATATACCATGTACCTCCAATGCTGCTCCTCATATACCATGTACCTCCAATGCTGCTCCTTATATACCATGTGCCACCAATGCTGCTCCTCATATACCATGTACCTCCAATGCTGCTCCTCATATACCATGTAGCACCAATGCTGCTCCTTATATACCATGGACCACCAATGCTGCTCCTCATATACCATGTACCACTAATGCTGCTCCTCATATACCATGTACCTCCAATGCTGCTCCTTATGTACCATGTACCACCAATGCTGCTCCTTATATACCATGTACCACCAATGCTGCTCCTCATATACCATGTACCACCAATGCTGCTCCTCATATACCATGTACCACTAATGCTGCTCCTCATATACCATGTACCACCAATGCTGCTCCTCATATACCATGTACCACCAATGCTGCTCCTCATATACCATGTACCACCAATGCTGCTCCTCATATACCATGTACCACCAATGCTGCTCCTTATGTACCAGGTACCACCAATGCTGCTCCTCATATACCATGTACCTCCAATGCTGCTCCTCATATACCATGTACCACCAATGCTGCTCCTTATACACCATGTACCACCAATGCTGCTCCTCATATACCATGTACCACCAATGCTGATCCTTATATACCATGTACCACCAATGCTGCTCCTCGTATACCATGTACCACCAATGCTGCTCCTTATATACCATGTAAAACCAATGCTGCTCCTTATATACCATGTACCTCCAATGCTGCTCCTCGTATACCATGTAACTTTTATGCTGCTCCTTATGTACCATGTACCACCAATGCTGCTCCTTATATACCATGTACCACCAATGCTGCTCCTCATATACCATGTACCACCAATGCTGCTCCTTATATACCATGTAACACCAATGCTGCTCCTTATATATCATGTACCACCAATGCTGCTCCTCATATACCATGTACCACCAATGCTGCTCCTCATATACCATGTACCACCAATGTTGCTCCTCATATACCATGTACCACCAATGCTGCTCCTCATATACCATGTAACACAAATGCTGCTCCTTATATACCATGTACCACCAATGCTGCTCCTCATATACCATGTAACACCAATGCTGCTCCTTATGTACCATGTACCACCAATGCTGCTCCTTATATACCATGTACCACCAATGCTGCTCCTTATATACAATGTACCACCAATGCTGCTCCTCATATACCATGTACCACCAATGCTGCTCCTTATATACAATGTACCACCAATGCTGCTTCTCATATACCATGTACCACCAATGCTGCTCCTCATATACCATGTACCACCAATGCTGCTCCTTATATATCATGTACCACCAATGCTGCTCCTCATATACCATGTAACACAAATGCTGCTCCTTATATACCATGTACCACCAATGCTGCTCCTCAAATACCATGTAACACCAATGCTGCTCCTTATGTACCATGTACCACCAATGCTGCTCCTCATATACCATGTACCACCAATGCTGCTCCTTATATACCATGTACCACCAATGCTGCTCCTTATATACAATGTACCACCAATGCTGCTCCTCATATACCATGTACCACCAATGCTGCTACTTATATACAATGTACTACCAATGCTGCTTCTCATATACCATGTACCACCAATGCTGCTCCTCATATACCATGTACCACCAATGCTGCTCCTCATATACCTTGTATCACCAATGCTGCTCCTCATATACCATGTACCACCAATGCTGCTCCTCGTATACCATGTACCACCAATGCTGCTCCTTATGTACCAGGAACCACCAATGCTGCTCCTCATATACCATGTACCACTAATTTTGCTCCTCATGTACCATGTACCACCAATGCTGCTCCTTATATACCATGTACCACCAATGCTGCTCCTCATATACCATGTACCACCAATGCTGCTCCTCATATACCATGTACCACCAATGCTGCTCCTCATATACCATGTACCACCAATGCTGCTCCTCGTATACCATGTACCACCAATGCTGCTCCTTATATACCATGTAACACAAATGCTGCTCCTCATATACCAAGTACCACCAATGCTGCTCCTCATATACCATGTACCACCAATGCTGCTCCTCATATACCATGTACCACCAATGCTGCTCCTTATGTACCATGTACCACCAATGCTGCTCCTTATATACCATGTACCACCAATGCTGCTCCTCATATACAATGTACCACCAATGCTGCTCCTCATATAACATGTACCTCCAATGCTGCTCCTCATATACCATGTACCTCTAATGCTGCTCCTCATGTACCATGTACCACCAATGCTGCTCCTTATATACCATGTACCACCAATGCTGCTCCTCATATACCATGTACAACCAATGCTGCTCCTCATATACCATGTACCTCCAATGCTGCTCCTCATATACCATGTACCTCTAATGCTGCTCCTCATATACCATGTACCTCCAATGCTGCTCCTTATATACCATGTACCACCAATGCTGCTCCTCATATACCATGTACCTCCAATGCTGCTCCTCATATACCATGTAGCACCTATGCTGCTCCTTATATACCATGTACCACCAATGCTGCTCCTTATATACCATGTACCACCAATGCTGCTCCTCATCTACCAGGTACCACCAATGCTGCTCCTTATATACCATGTACCACCAATGCTGCTCCTCATATACCATGTACCACTAATGCTGCTCCTCATATACCATGTACCACCAATGCTGCTCCTCATATACCATGTACCAACAATGCTGCTCCTCATATACCATGTACCACTAATGCTGCTCCTCATATACCATGTACCACCAATGCTGCTCCTCATATACCATGTACCACCAATGCTGCTCCTCATATACCATGTACCACCAATGCTGCTCCTTATGTACCAGGTACCACCAATGCTGCTCCTCATATACCATGTACCTCCAATGCTGCTCCTCATATACCATGTACCACCAATGCTGCTCCTTATACACCATGTACCACCAATGCTGCTCCTCATATACCATGTACCACCAATGCTGATCCTTATATACCATGTACCACCAATGCTGCTCCTCGTATACCATGTACCACCAATGCTGCTCCTTATATACCATGTAACTTTTATGCTGCTCCTTATGTACCATGTACCACCAATGCTGCTCCTTATATACCATGTACCACCAATGCTGCTCCTCATATACCATGTATCACCAATGCTGCTCCTCATATACCATATACCACCAATGCTGCTCCTCATATATCATGTAACACCAATGCTGCTCCTCATATATCATGTAACACAAATGCTGCTCCTTATATACCATGTACCACCAATGCTGCTCCTCATATACCATGTAACACCAATGCTGCTCCTTATGTACCATGTACCACCAATGTTGCTCCTTATGTACCATGTACCACCAATGCTGCTCCTTATATACCATGTACCACCAATACTGCTCCTCATATACCATGTATCACCAATGCTGCTCCTCATATACCATGTAACACCAATGCTGCTCCTTATGTACCATGTACCACCAATGCTGCTCCTTATATACCATGTACCACCAATGCTGCTCCTCATATACCATGTACCACTAATGCTGCTCCTCATATACCATGTACCACCAATGCTGCTCCTCATATACCATGTACCACCAATGCTGCTCCTCATATACCATGTACCACTAATGCTGCTCCTCATATACCATGTACCACCAATGCTGCTCCTCATATACCATGTACCACCAATGCTGCTCCTCATATACCATGTACCACCAATGCTGCTTCTTATGTACCAGGTACCACCAATGCTGCTCCTCATATACCATGTACCTCCAATGCTGCTCCTCATATACCATGTACCTCTAATGCTGCTCCTCATGTACCATGTACCACCAATGCTGCTCCTTATATACCATGTACCACCAATGCTGCTCTTCATATACCATGTACCACCAATGCTGCTCATCATATACCATGTACCTACAATGCTGCTCCTCATATACCATGTACCTCTAATGCTGCTCCTCATATACCATGTACCACCAATGCTGCTCCTTATATACCATGTACCACCAATGCTGCTCCTCATATACCATGTACCACCAATGCTGCTCCTTATATACCATGTAACACCAATGCTGCTCCTTATATATCATGTACCACCAATGCTGCTCCTCATATACCATGTGCCACCAATGCTGCTCCTCATATACCATGTACCACCAATGCTGCTCCTCATATACCATGTACCACCAATGCTGCTCCTCATATACCATGTAACACAAATGCTGCTCCTTATATACCATGTACCACCAATGCTGCTCCTCATATACCATGTAACACCAATGCTGCTCCTCATATACCATGTACCACCAATGCTGCTCCTTATATACAATGTACCACCAATGCTGCTCCTCATATACCATGTACCACCAATGCTGCTCCTCATATATCATGTAACACCAATGCTGCTCCTCATATATCATGTAACACAAATGCTGCTCCTTATATACCATGTACCACCAATGCTGCTCCTCATATACCATGTACCACCAATGCTGCTCCTTATGTACCATGTACCACCAATGCTGCTCCTTATATACCATGTACCACCAATGCTGCTCCTCATATACCATGTACCACCAATGCTGCTCCTCGTATACCATGTACCACCAATGCTGCTCCTTATATACCATGTAACACCAATGCTGCTCCTTATATACCATGTAACACAAATGCTGCTCCTCATATACCAAGTACCACCAATGCTGCTCCTCATATACCATGTACCACCAATGCTGCTCCTTATGTACCATGTACCACCAATGCTGCTCCTCATATACCATGTACCACCAATGCTGCTCCTTATATACCATGTAACACCAATGCTGCTCCTTATATACCATGTAACACAAATGCTGCTCCTCATATACCAAGTACCACCAATGCTGCTCCTTATGTACCATGTACCACCAATGCTGCTCCTTATATACCATGTACCACCAATGCTGCTCCTCATATACCATGTACCTCCAATGCTGCTCCTTATATACCATGTACCACCAATGCTGCTCCTCATATACCATGTACCTCCAATGCTGCTCCTCATATACCATGTAGCACCAATGCTGCTCCTAATGTACCATGTACCACCAATGCTGCTCCTCATATACCATGTACCTCCAATGCTGCTCCTTATATACCATGTACCACCAATGCTGCTCCTCATATACCATGTACCTCCAATGCTGCTCCTCATATACCATGTAGCACCAATGCTGCTCCTTATATACCATGTACCACCAATGCTGCTCCTTATATACCAGGTACCACCAATGCTGCTCCTTATATACCATGTACCACCAATGCTGCTCCTCATCTACCAGGTACCACCAATGCTGCTCCTTATATACCATGTACCACCAATGCTGCTCCTCATATACCATGTACCACAAATGCTGCTCCTCATATACCATGTACCTCCAATGCTGCTCCTCATATACCATGTAGCACCAATGCTGCTCCTTATATACCATGTACCACCAATGCTGCTCCTTATATACCATGTAACACCAATGCTGCTCCTTATATACCATGTACCACCAATGCTGCTCCTCGTATACCATGTACCTCCAATGCTGCTCCTTATATACCATGTACCACCAATGCTGCTCCTTATATACCATGTAACACCAATGCTGCTCCTTATATATCATGTACCTCCAATGCTGCTCCTCATATACCATGTAGCACCAATGCTGCTCCTTATATACCATGTACCACCAATGCTGTTCCTTATATACCATGTACTACCAATGCTGCTCCTCATCTACCAGGTACCACCAATGCTGCTCCTTATATACCATGTACCACTAATGCTGCTCCTCATATACCATGTACCACCAATGCTGCTCCTCATATACCATGTACCACCAATGCTGCTCCTCATATACCATGTACCACCAATGCTGCTCCTTATATACCATGTACTACCAATGCTGCTCCTCCTCTATCAGGTACCACCAATGCTGCTCCTTATATACCATGTACCACTAATGCTGCTCCTCATATACCATGTACCACCAATGCTGCTCCTCATATACCATGTAACACAAATGCTGCTCCTTATATACCATGTACCACCAATGCTGCTCCTCATATACCATGTACCACCAATGCTGCTCCTTATATACAATGTACCACCAATGCTGCTCCTTATATACCATGTACCACCAATGCTGCTCCTTATATACAATGTACCACCAATGCTGCTCCTCATATACCATGTACCACCAATGCTGCTCCTCATATACCATGTACCACCAATGCTGCTCCTCATATACCATGTATCACCAATGCTGCTCCTCATATATCATGTACCACCAATGCTGCTCCTCGTATACCATGTACCACCAATGCTGCTCCTTATGTACCAGGAACCACCAATGCTGCTCCTCATATACCATGTTCCACTAATTCTGCTCCTCATGTACCATGTACCACCAATGCTGCTCCTTATATACCATGTACCACCAATGCTGCTCCTCATATACCATGTACCACCAATGCTGCTCCTCATATACCATGTACCACCAATGCTGCTCCTCATATACCATGTACCACCAATGCTGCTCCTCGTATACCATGTACCACCAATGCTGCTCCTTATATACCATGTAACACAAATGCTGCTCCTCATATACCAAGTACCACCAATGCTGCTCCTCATATACCATGTACCACCAATGCTGCTCCTCATATACCATGTACCACCAATGCTGCTCCTTATGTACCATGTACCACCAATGCTGCTCCTCATATACCATGTACCACCAATGCTGCTCCTCGTATACCATGTACCACCAATGCTGCTCCTTATATACCATGTAACACCAATGCTGCTCCTTATATACCATGTAACACAAATGCTGCTCCTCATATACCAAGTACCACCAATGCTGCTCCTCATATACCATGTACCACCAATGCTGCTCCTTATATACCATGTACCACCAATGCTGCTCCTCATATACCATGTACCACCAATGCTGCTCCTTATATACCATGTAGCACCAATGCTGCTCCTTATATACCATGTAACACAAATGCTGCTCCTCATATACCAAGTACCACCAATGCTGCTCCTTATGTACCATGTACCACCAATGCTGCTCCTTATATACCATGTACCACCAATGCTGCTCCTCATATATCATGTACCTCCAATGCTGCTCCTTATATACCATGTACCACCAATGCTGCTCCTCATATACCATGTACCTCCAATGCTGCTCCTCATATACCATGTAGCACCAATGCTGCTCCTTATGTACCATGTACCACCAATGCTGCTCCTCATATACCATGTACCTCCAATGCTGCTCCTTATATACCAAGTACCACCAATGCTGCTCCTCATATACCATGTACCTCCAATGCTGCTCCTCATATACCATGTAGCACCAATGCTGCTCCTTATATACCATGTACCACCAATGCTGCTCCTTATATACCAGGTACCACCAATGCTGCTCCTTATATACCATGTACCACCAATGCTGCTCCTCATCTACCAGGTACCACCAATGCTGCTCCTTATATACCATGTACCACCAATGCTGCTCCTCATATACCATGTACCACAAATGCTGCTCCTCATATACCATGTACCTCCAATGCTGCTCCTCATATACCATGTAGCACCAATGCTGCTCCTTATATACCATGTACCACCAATGCTGCTCCTTATATACCATGTAACACCAATGCTGCTCCTTATATACCATGTACCTCCAATGCTGCTCCTCATATACCATGTAGCACCAATGCTGCTCCTTATATACCATGTACCACCAATGCTGCTCCTTATATACCATGTACCACCAATGCTGCTCCTCATCTACCAGGTACCACCAATGCTGCTCCTTATATACCATGTACCACCAATGCTGCTCCTCATATACCATGTAGCACCAATGCTGCTCCTCATATATCATGTACCTCCAATGCTGCTCCTTATATACCATGTACCACCAATGCTGCTCCTCATATACCATGTACCACCAATGCTGCTCCTTATATACCATGTAACACAAATGCTGCTCCTCATATACCAATTACCACCAATGCTGCTCCTCATATACCATGTACCACCAATGCTGCTCCTCATATACCATGTACCACCAATGCTGCTCCTTATGTACCATGTACCACCAATGCTGCTCCTTATATACCATGTACCACCAATGCTGCTCCTCATATACCATGTACCACCAATGCTGCTCCTCATATACCATGTACCACCAATGCTGCTCCTTATGTACCATGTACCACCAATGCTGCTCCTTATATACCATGTACCACCAATGCTGCTCCTCATATACAATGTACCCACCAATGCTGCTCCTCATATAACATGTACCTCCAATGCTGCTCCTCATATACCATGTACCTCTAATGCTGCTCCTCATGTACCATGTACCACCAATGCTGCTCCTTATATACCATGTAACACCAATGCTGCTCCTCATATACCATGTACCACCAATGCTGCTCCTCATATACCATGTACCTCCAATGCTGCTCCTCATATACCATGTACCTCTAATGCTGCTCCTCATATACCATGTACCTCCAATGCTGCTCCTTATATACCATGTACCACCAATGCTGCTCATATACCATGTACCATCCAATGCTGCTCCTCATATACCATGTAGCACCAATGCTGCTCCTTATATACCATGTACCACCAATGCTGCTCCTATATACCATGTACCACCAATGCTGCTCCTCATCTACCAGGTACCACCAATGCTGCTCCTTATATACCATGTACCACCAATGCTGCTCCTCATATACCATGTACCACTAATGCTGCTCCTCATATACCATGTACCACCAATGCTGCTCCTCATATACCATGTACCACCAATGCTGCTCCTCATATACCATGTACCACCAATGCTGCTCCTCATATACCATGTACCACCAATGCTGCTCCTCATATACCATGTACCACCAATGCTGCTCCTCATATACCATAGACCACCAATGCTGCTCCTTATGTACCAGGTACCACCAATGCTGCTCCTCATATACCATGTACCTCCAATGCTGCTCCTCATATACCATGTACCACCAATGCTGCTCCTCATATACCATGTACCACCAATGCTGCTCCTCATATACCATGTACCACCAATGCTGATCCTTATATACCATGTACCACCAATGCTGCTCCTCGTATACCATGTACCACCAATGCTGCTCCTTATATACCATGTAAAACCAATGCTGCTCCTTATATACCATGTACCTCCAATGCTGCTCCTCGTATACCATGTAACTTTTATGCTGCTCCTTATGTACCATGTACCACCAATGCTGCTCCTTATATACCATGTACCACCAATGCTGCTCCTCATATACCATGTACCACCAATGCTGCTCCTCATATACCATATACCACCAATGCTGCTCCTCATATATCATGTAACACCAATGCTGCTCCTCATATATCATGTAACACAAATGCTGCTCCTTATATACCATGTACCACCAATGCTGCTCCTCATATACCATGTAACACCAATGCTGCTCCTTATGTACCATGTACCACCAATGCTGCTCCTTATGTACCATGTACCACCAATGCTGCTCTTTATATACCATGTACCACCAATGCTGCTCCTCATATACCATGTATCACCAATGCTGCTCCTCATATACCATGTAACACCAATGCTGCTCCTTATGTACCATGTACCACCAATGCTGCTCCTTATATACCATGTACCACCAATGCTGCTCCTCATATACCATGTACCACCAATGCTGCTCCTCATATACCATGTACCACCAATGCTGCTCCTCATATACCATGTACCACCAATGCTGCTCCTCATATACCATGTACCACTAATGCTGCTCCTCATATACCATGTACCACCAATGCTGCTCCTCATATACCATGTACCACCAATGCTGCTCCTCATATACCATGTACCACCAATGCTGCTCCTCATATACCATGTACCACCAATGCTGCTTCTTATGTACCATGTACCACCAATGCTGCTCCTCATATACCATGTACCTCCAATGCTGCTCCTCATATACCATGTACCTCTAATGCTGCTCCTCATGTACCATGTACCACCAATGCTGCTCCTTATATACCATGTACCACAAATGCTGCTCTTCATATACCATGTACCACCAATGCTGCTCCTCATATACCATGTACCTCCAATGCTGCTCCTCATATACCATGTACCTCCAATGCTGCTCCTTATATACCATGTACCACCAATGCTGCTCCTCATATACCATGTAGCACCAATGCTGCTCCTTATATACCATGTACCACCAATGCTGCTCCTTATATACCATGTACCACCAATGCTGCTCCTCATCTACCAGGTACCACCAATGCTGCTCCTTATATACCATGTACCACCAATGCTGCTCCTCATATACCATGTACCACCAATGCTGCTCCTCATATACCATGTAACACAAATGCTGCTCCTTATATACCATGTACCACCAATGCTGCTCCTCATATACCATGTACCACCAATGCTGCTCCTTATGTACCATGTACCACCAATGCTGCTCCTTATATACCATGTACCACCAATGCTGCTCCTCATATACCATGTACCACCAATGCTGCTCCTCATATACCATGTACCACCAATGCTGCTCCTCATATACCATGTACCTCCAATGCTGCTCCTCATATACAATGTACTTCTAATGCTGCTCCTCATGTACCATGTACCACCAATGCTGCTCCTTATATACCATGTACCACCAATGCTGCTCCTCATATACCATGTACCACCAATGCTGCTCCTCATATACCATGTACCTCTAATGCTGCTCCTCATATACCATGTACCTCCAATGCTGCTCCTTATATACCATGTACCACCAATGCTGCTCCTTATATACCATGTACCACCAATGCTGCTCCTTATATACCATGTAACACCAATGCTGCTCCTTATATACCATGTACCTCCAATGCTGCTCCTCATATACCATGTAGCACCAATGCTGCTCCTTATATACCATGTACCACCAATGCTGCTCCTCATATACCATGTAACACCAATGCTGCTCCTTATGTACCATGTACCACCAATGCTGCTCCTTATGTACCATGTACCACCAATGCTGCTCTTTATATACCATGTACCACCAATGCTGCTCCTCATATACCATGTATCACCAATGCTGCTCCTCATATACCATGTAACACCAATGCTGCTCCTTATGTACCATGTACCACCAATGCTGCTCCTTATATACCATGTACCACCAATGCTGCTCCTCATATACCATGTACCACCAATGCTGCTCCTCATATACCATGTACCACCAATGCTGCTCCTCATATACCATGTACCACCAATGCTGCTCCTCATATACCATGTACCACCAATGCTGCTCCTTATATACCATGTACCACCAATGCTGCTCCTCATATACCATGTACCACCAATGCTGCTCCTCATATACCATGTACCACCAATGCTGCTCCTCATATACCATGTACCACCAATGCTGCTTCTTATGTACCAGGTACCACCAATGCTGCTCCTCATATACCATGTACCTCCAATGCTGCTCCTCATATACCATGTACCTCTAATGCTGCTCCTCATGTACCATGTACCACCAATGCTGCTCCTTATATACCATGTACCACCAATGCTGCTCTTCATATACCATGTACCACCAATGCTGCTCCTCATATACCATGTACCTCCAATGCTGCTCCTCATATACCATGTACCTCCAATGCTGCTCCTCATATACCATGTACCACCAATGCTGCTCCTCATATACCATGTACCACCAATGCTGCTCCTTATATACCATGTACCACCAATGCTGCTCCTTATATACCATGTACCACCAATGCTGCTCCTCATCTACCAGGTACCACCAATGCTGCTCCTTATATACCATGTACCACCAATGCTGCTCCTCATATACCATGTACCACCAATGCTGCTCCTCATATACCATGTAACACAAATGCTGCTCCTTATATACCATGTACCACCAATGCTGCTCCTCATATACCATGTACCACCAATGCTGCTCCTTATGTACCATGTACCACCAATGCTGCTCCTTATATACCATGTACCACCAATGCTGCTCCTCATATACCATGTACCACCAATGCTGCTCCTCATATACCATGTACCACACCAATGCTGCTCCCCATATAACATGTACCTCCAATGCTGCTCCTCATATACAATGTACTTCTAATGCTGCTCCTCATGTACCATGTACCACCAATGCTGCTCCTTATATACCATGTACCACCAATGCTGCTCCTCATATACCATGTACCACCAATGCTGCTCCTCATATACCATGTACCTCTAATGCTGCTCCTCATATACCATGTACCTCCAATGCTGCTCCTTATATACCATGTACCACCAATGCTGCTCCTCATATACCATGTACCTCCAATGCTGCTCCTCATATACCATGTACCACCAATGCTGCTCCTCATCTACCAGGTACCACCAATGCTGCTCCTTATATACCATGTACCACCAATGCTGCTCCTCATATACCATGTACCACCAATGCTGCTCCTCATATACCATGTAACACCAATGCTGCTCCTTATGTACCATGTACCACCAATGCTGCTCCTTATGTACCATGTACCACCAATGCTGCTCCTTATGTACCATGTACCACCAATGCTGCTCCTTATATACCATGTACCACCAATGCTGCTCCTCATATACCATGTACCACCAATGCTGCTCCTCATATACCATGTACCACCAATGCTGCTCCTCATATACCATGTAACACCAATGCTGCTCCTTATGTACCATGTACCACCAATGCTGCTCCTCATATACCATGTACCACCAATGCTGCTCCTTATATACCATGTACCACCAATGCTGCTCCTCATATACCATGTACCACCAATGCTGCTCCTCATATACCATGTAACACCAATGCTGCTCCTCATATATCATGTAACACAAATGCTGCTCCTTATATACCATGTACCACCAATGCTGCTCCTCATATACCATGTACCTACCAATGCTGCTCCTTATGTACCATGTACCACCAATGCTGCTCCTTATATACCATGTACCACCAATGCTGCTCCTCATATACCATGTACCACCAATGCTGCTCCTCATATACCATGTACCACCAATGCTGCTCCTTATATACCATGTAACACCAATGCTGCTCCTTATATACCATGTAACACAAATGCTGCTCCTCATATACCAAGTACCACCAATGCTGCTCCTCATATACCATGTACCACCAATGCTGCTCCTTATGTACCATGTACCACCAATGCTGCTCCTTATATACCATGTACCACCAATGCTGCTCCTCTATATACCATGTACCACCAATGCTGCTCCTTATATACCATGTAACACCAATGCTGCTCCTTATATACCATGTAGCACAAATGCTGCTCCTCATATGATACCAAGTACCACCAATGCTGCTCCTTATATACCATGTACCACCAATGCTGCTCCTTATATACCATGTACCACCAATGCTGCTCCTCATATACCATGTACCTCCAATGCTGCTCCTCATATACCATGTACCAACAAAGCAGCTCCTATGGTACCATGTACCACCAATGCTGCTCCTCATATACCATGTACCACCAATGCTGCTCCTCATATACCATGTACCTCCAATGCTGCTCCTCATATACCAAGTACCACCAATGCTGCTCCTCATATACCATGTACCACCAATGCTGCTCCTCTTAGTACCATGTAACACAAATGCTGCTCCTCATATACCATGTACCACCAATGCTGCTCCTCATATACCATGTACCACCAATGCTGCTCCTAATATACCATGTACCACCAATGCTGCTCCTCATATACCATGTACCTCCAATGCTGCTCCTCATATACCATGTAGCACCAATGCTGCTCCTTATGTACCATGTACCACCAATGCTGCTCCTCATATACCATGTACCTCCAATGCTGCTCCTTATATACCATGTACCACCAATGCTGCTCCTCATATACCATGTACCTCCAATGCTGCTCCTCATATACCATGTAGCACCAATGCTGCTCCTTATATACCATGTACCACCAATGCTGCTCCTTATATACCATGTACCACCAATGCTGCTCCTCATATACCATGTACTACCAATGCTGCTCCTCATCTACCAGGTACCACCAATGCTGCTCCTAATATACCATGTACCACCAATGCTGCTCCTCATATACCATGTACCACCATGCTGCTCCTCATATACCATGTACCACCAATGCTGCTCCTCATATACCATGTACCTCCAATGCTGCTCCTTATATACCATGTACCACCAATGCTGCTCCTCATCTACCAGGTACCACCAATGCTGCTCCTTATATACCATGTACCACCAATGCTGCTCCTCATATACCATGTACCACCAATGCTGCTCCTCATATACCATGTACCTCCAATGCTGCTCCTCATATACCATGTACCACAATGCTGCTCCTTATATACCATGTACCACCAATGCTGCTCCTTATATACCATGTACCACCAATGCTGCTCCTTATATACCATGTAACACCAATGCTGCTCCTTATATACCATGTACCTCCAATGCTGCTCCTCATATACCATGTAGCACCAATGCTGCTCCTTATATACCATGTACCACCAATGCTGCCCCTCATATACCATGTACTACCAATGCTGCTCCTCATCTACCAGGTACCACCAATGCTGCTCCTAATATACCATGTACCACTAATGCTGCTCCTCATATACCAAGTACCACCAATGCTGCTCCTCATATACCATGTACCACCAATGCTGCTCCTCATATACCATGTACACCAATGCTGCTCCTCATCTACCATGTACCACCAATGCTGCTCCTTATATACCATGTACCACTAATGCTGCTCCTCATATACCATGTACCACCAATGCTGCTCCTCATATACCATGTACCACCAATGCTGCTCCTCATATACCATGTACCACCAATGCTGCTCCTCATATACCATGTACCACCAATGCTGCTCCTTATATACAATGTACCACCAATGCTGCTCCTTATATACCATGTACCACCAATGCTGCTCCTCATATACCATGTACCACCAATGCTGCTCCTTATATACCATGTACCACCAATGCTGCTCCTTATATACCATGTAACACAATGCTGCTCCTCATATACCATGTACCACCAATGCTGCTCCTCATATACCATGTACCACCAATGCTGCTCCTCATATACCATGTACCACCAATGCTGCTCCTTATATACCATGTACCACCAATGCTGCTCCTCATATACCATGTACCACCAATGCTGCTCCTCATATACCATGTACCACCAATGCTGCTCCTTATATACAATGTACCACCAATGCTGCTCCTTATATACCATGTACCTCCAATGCTGCTCCTCATATACCATGTACCACCAATGCTGCTCCTTATATACCATGTACCACCAATGCTGCTCCTCATATACCATGTACCACCAATGCTGCTCCTCATATACCATGTACCACCAATGCTGCTCCTCATATACCATGTACCACCAATGCTGCTCCTCATATACCATGTAGCACCAATGCTGCTCCTCATATATCATGTACCTCCAATGCTGCTCCTTATATACCATGTACCACCAATGCTGCTCCTCATATACCATGTACCACCAATGCTGCTCCTTATATACCATGTAACACAAATGCTGCTCCTCATATACCAAGTACCACCCATTGCTGCTCCTCATATACCATGTACCACCAATGCTGCTCCTCATATACCATGTACCACCAATGCTGCTCCTTATGTACCATGTACCACCAATGCTGCTCCTTATATACCATGTACCACCAATGCTGCTCCTCATATACCATGTACCACCAATGCTGCTCCTCATATACCATGTACCACCAATGCTGCTCCTTATGTACCATGTACCACCAATGCTGCTCCTTATATACCATGTACCACCAATGCTGCTCCTCATATACAATGTACCACCAATGCTGCTCCTCATATAACATGTACCTCCAATGCTGCTCCTCATATACCATGTACCTCTAATGCTGCTCCTCATGTACCATGTACCACCAATGCTGCTCCTTATATACCATGTAACACCAATGCTGCTCCTCATATACCATGTACCACCAATGCTGCTCCTCATATACCATGTACCTCCAATGCTGCTCCTCATATACCATGTACCTCTAATGCTGCTCCTCATATACCATGTACCTCCAATGCTGCTCCTTATATACCATGTACCACCAATGCTGCTCATATACCATGTACCTCCAATGCTGCTCCTCATATACCATGTAGCACCAATGCTGCTCCTTATATACCATGTACCACCAATGCTGCTCCTTATATACCATGTACCACCAATGCTGCTCCTCATCTACCAGGTACCACCAATGCTGCTCCTTATATACCATGTACCACCAATGCTGCTCCTCATATACCATGTACCACTAATGCTGCTCCTCATATACCATGTACCACCAATGCTGCTCCTCATATACCATGTACCACCAATGCTGCTCCTCATATACCATGTACCACTAATGCTGCTCCTCATATACCATGTACCACCAATGCTGCTCCTCATATACCATGTACCACCAATGCTGCTCCTCATATACCATAGACCACCAATGCTGCTCCTTATGTACCAGGTACCACCAATGCTGCTCCTCATATACCATGTACCTCCAATGCTGCTCCTCATATACCATGTACCACCAATGCTGCTCCTTATACACCATGTACCACCAATGCTGCTCCTCATATACCATGTACCACCAATGCTGATCCTTATATACCATGTACCACCAATGCTGCTCCTCGTATACCATGTACCACCAATGCTGCTCCTTATATACCATGTAAAACCAATGCTGCTCCTTATATACCATGTACCTCCAATGCTGCTCCTCGTATACCATGTAACTTTTATGCTGCTCCTTATGTACCATGTACCACCAATGCTGCTCCTTATATACCATGTACCACCAATGCTGCTCCTCATATACCATGTATCACCAATGCTGCTCCTCATATACCATATACCACCAATGCTGCTCCTCATATATCATGTAACACCAATGCTGCTCCTCATATATCATGTAACACAAATGCTGCTCCTTATATACCATGTACCACCAATGCTGCTCCTCATATACCATGTAACACCAATGCTGCTCCTTATGTACCATGTACCACCAATGCTGCTCCTTATGTACCATGTACCACCAATGCTGCTCTTTATATACCATGTACCACCAATGCTGCTCCTCATATACCATGTATCACCAATGCTGCTCCTCATATACCATGTAACACCAATGCTGCTCCTTATGTACCATGTACCACCAATGCTGCTCCTTATATACCATGTACCACCAATGCTGCTCCTCATATACCATGTACCACCAATGCTGCTCCTCATATACCATGTACCACCAATGCTGCTCCTCATATACCATGTACCACCAATGCTGCTCCTCATATACCATGTACCACTAATGCTGCTCCTCATATACCATGTACCACCAATGCTGCTCCTCATATACCATGTACCACCAATGCTGCTCCTCATATACCATGTACCACCAATGCTGCTCCTCATATACCATGTACCACCAATGCTGCTTCTTATGTACCAGGTACCACCAATGCTGCTCCTCATATACCATGTACCTCCAATGCTGCTCCTCATATACCATGTACCTCTAATGCTGCTCCTCATGTACCATGTACCACCAATGCTGCTCCTTATATACCATGTACCACAAATGCTGCTCTTCATATACCATGTACCACCAATGCTGCTCCTCATATACCATGTACCTCCAATGCTGCTCCTCATATACCATGTACCTCCAATGCTGCTCCTTATATACCATGTACCACCAATGCTGCTCCTCATATACCATGTAGCACCAATGCTGCTCCTTATATACCATGTACCACCAATGCTGCTCCTTATATACCATGTACCACCAATGCTGCTCCTCATCTACCATGTACCACCAATGCTGCTCCTTATATACCATGTACCACCAATGCTGCTCCTCATATACCATGTACCACCAATGCTGCTCCTCATATACCATGTAACACAAATGCTGCTCCTTATATACCATGTACCACCAATGCTGCTCCTCATATACCATGTACCACCAATGCTGCTCCTTATATACCATGTACCACCAATGCTGCTCCTTATATACCATGTACCACCAATGCTGCTCCTCATATACCATGTACCACCAATGCTGCTCCTCATATACCATGTACCACCAATGCTGCTCCTCATATACCATGTACCTCCAATGCTGCTCCTCATATACAATGTACTTCTAATGCTGCTCCTCATGTACCATGTACCACCAATGCTGCTCCTTATATACCATGTACCACCAATGCTGCTCCTCATATACCATGTACCACCAATGCTGCTCCTCATATACCATGTACCTCTAATGCTGCTCCTCATATACCATGTACCTCCAATGCTGCTCCTTATATACCATGTACCACCAATGCTGCTCCTTATATACCATGTACCACCAATGCTGCTCCTTATATACCATGTAACACCAATGCTGCTCCTTATATACCATGTACCTCCAATGCTGCTCCTCATATACCATGTAGCACCAATGCTGCTCCTTATATACCATGTACCACCAATGCTGCTCCTCATATACCATGTAACACCAATGCTGCTCCTTATGTACCATGTACCACCAATGCTGCTCCTTATGTACCATGTACCACCAATGCTGCTCTTTATATACCATGTACCACCAATGCTGCTCCTTATATACCATGTACCACCAATGCTGCTCCTCATATACCATGTAACACCAATGCTGCTCCTTATGTACCATGTACCACCAATGCTGCTCCTTATATACCATGTACCACCAATGCTGCTCCTCATATACCATGTACCACTAATGCTGCTCCTCATATACCATGTACCACCAATGCTGCTCCTCATATACCATGTACCACCAATGCTGCTCCTCATATACCATGTACCACCAATGCTGCTCCTTATATACCATGTACCACCAATGCTGCTCCTCATATACCATGTACCACCAATGCTGCTCCTCATATACCATGTACCACCAATGCTGCTCCTCATATACCATGTACCACCAATGCTGCTCCTTATGTACCAGGTACCACCAATGCTGCTCCTCATATACCATGTACCTCCAATGCTGCTCCTCATATACCATGTACCTCTAATGCTGCTCCTCATGTACCATGTACCACCAATGCTGCTCCTTATATACCATGTACCACCAATGCTGCTCCTCATATACCATGTACCACCAATGCTGCTCCTCATATACCATGTACCTCCAATGCTGCTCCTCATATACCATGTACCTCCAATGCTGCTCCTTATATACCATGTACCACCAATGCTGCTCCTCATATACCATGTAGCACCAATGCTGCTCCTTATATACCATGTACCACCAATGCTGCTCCTTATATACCATGTACCACCAATGCTGCTCCTCATATACCAGGTACCACCAATGCTGCTCCTTATATACCATGTACCACCAATGCTGCTCCTCATATACCATGTACCACCAATGCTGCTCCTCATATACCATGTAACACAAATGCTGCTCCTTATATACCATGTACCACCAATGCTGCTCCTCATATACCATGTACCACCAATGCTGCTCCTTATGTACCATGTACCACCAATGCTGCTCCTTATATACCATGTACCACCAATGCTGCTCCTCATATACCATGTACCACCAATGCTGCTCCTCATATACCATGTACCACCAATGCTGCTCCTCATATACCATGTACCTCCAATGCTGCTCCTCATATACAATGTACTTCTAATGCTGCTCCTCATGTACCATGTACCACCAATGCTGCTCCTTATATACCATGTACCACCAATGCTGCTCCTCATATACCATGTACCACCAATGCTGCTCCTCATATACCATGTACCTCTAATGCTGCTCCTCATATACCATGTACCTCCAATGCTGCTCCTTATATACCATGTACCACCAATGCTGCTCCTCATATACCATGTACCTCCAATGCTGCTCCTCATATACCATGTACCACCAATGCTGCGCCTCATCTACCAGGTACCACCAATGCTGCTCCTTATATACCATGTACCACCAATGCTGCTCCTCATATACCATGTACCACCAATGCTGCTCCTCATATACCATGTAACACCAATGCTGCTCCTTATGTACCATGTACCACCAATGCTGCTCCTTATGTACCATGTACCACCAATGCTGCTCCTTATGTACCATGTACCACCAATGCTGCTCCTTATATACAATGTACCACCAATGCTGCTCCTCATATACCATGTACCACCAATGCTGCTCCTCATATACCATGTACCACCAATGCTGCTCCTCATATACCATGTAACACCAATGCTGCTCCTTATGTACCATGTACCACCAATGCTGCTCCTCATATACCATGTACCACCAATGCTGCTCCTTATATACAATGTACCACCAATGCTGCTCCTCATATACCATGTACCACCAATGCTGCTCCTCATATATCATGTAACACCAATGCTGCTCCTCATATATCATGTAACACAAATGCTGCTCCTTATATACCATGTACCACCAATGCTGCTCCTCATATACCATGTACCACCAATGCTGCTCCTTATGTACCATGTACCACCAATGCTGCTCCTTATATACCATGTACCACCAATGCTGCTCCTCATATACCATGTACCACCAATGCTGCTCCTCGTATACCATGTACCACCAATGCTGCTCCTTATATACCATGTAACACCAATGCTGCTCCTTATATACCATGTAACACAAATGCTGCTCCTCATATACCAAGTACCACCAATGCTGCTCCTCATATACCATGTACCACCAATGCTGCTCCTTATGTACCATGTACCACCAATGCTGCTCCTTATATACCATGTACCACCAATGCTGCTCCTCATATACCATGTACCACCAATGCTGCTCCTTATATACCATGTAACACCAATGCTGCTCCTTATATACCATGTAGCACAAATGCTGCTCCTCATATACCAAGTACCACCAATGCTGCTCCTTATGTACCATGTACCACCAATGCTGCTCCTTATATACCATGTACCACCAATGCTGCTCCTCATATACCATGTACCTCCAATGCTGCTCCTCATATACCATGTACCACCAATGCTGCTCCTCATATACCATGTACCACCAATGCTGCTCCTCATATACCATGTACCACCAATGCTGCTCCTCATATACCATGTACCTCCAATGCTGCTCCTCATATACCAAGTACCACCAATGCTGCTCCTCATATACCATGTACCACCAATGCTGCTCCTCATATACCATGTAACACAAATGCTGCTCCTCATATACCAAGTACCACCAATGCTGCTCCTCATATACCATGTACCACCAATGCTGCTCCTCATATACCATGTACCACCAATGCTGCTCCTCATATACCATGTACCTCCAATGCTGCTCCTCATATACCATGTAGCACCAATGCTGCTCCTTATGTACCATGTACCTCCAATGCTGCTCCTCATATACCATGTACCTCCAATGCTGCTCCTTATATACCATGTACCACCAATGCTGCTCCTCATATACCATGTACCTCCAATGCTGCTCCTCATATACCATGTAGCACCAATGCTGCTCCTTATATACCATGTACCACCAATGCTGCTCCTTATATACCATGTACCACCAATGCTGCTCCTCATATACCATGTACTACCAATGCTGCTCCTCATCTACCAGGTACCACCAATGCTGCTCCTAATATACCATGTACCACTAATGCTGCTCCTCATATACCATGTACCACCAATGCTGCTCCTCATATACCATGTACCACCAATGCTGCTCCTCATATACCATGTACCTCCAATGCTGCTCCTTATATACCATGTACCACCAATGCTGCTCCTCATCTACCAGGTACCACCAATGCTGCTCCTTATATACCATGTACCACCAATGCTGCTCCTCATATACCATGTACCACCAATGCTGCTCCTCATATACCATGTACCTCCAATGCTGCTCCTCATATACCATGTAGCACCAATGCTGCTCCTTATATACCATGTACCACCAATGCTGCTCCTTATATACCATGTACCACCAATGCTGCTCCTTATATACCATGTAACACCAATGCTGCTCCTTATATACCATGTACCTCCAATGCTGCTCCTCATATACCATGTAGCACCAATGCTGCTCCTTATATACCATGTACCACCAATGCTGCCCCTCATATACCATGTACTACCAATGCTGCTCCTCATCTACCAGGTACCACCAATGCTGCTCCTAATATACCATGTACCACTAATGCTGCTCCTCATATACCATGTACCACCAATGCTGCTCCTCATATACCATGTACCACCAATGCTGCTCCTCATATACCATGTACTACCAATGCTGCTTCTCATCTACCAGGTACCACCAATGCTGCTCCTTATATACCATGTACCACTAATGCTGCTCCTCATATACCATGTACCACCAATGCTGCTCCTCATATACCATGTACCACCAATGCTGCTCCTCATATACCATGTACCACTAATGCTGCTCCTCATATACCATGTACCACCAATGCTGCTCCTTATATACAATGTACCACCAATGCTGCTCCTTATATACCATGTACCACCAATGCTGCTCCTCATATACCATGTACCACCAATGCTGCTCCTTATATACCATGTACCACCAATGCTGCTCCTTATATACCATGTAACACAAATGCTGCTCCTCATATACCATGTACCACCAATGCTGCTCCTCATATACCATGTACCACCAATGCTGCTCCTCATATACCATGTACCACCAATGCTGCTCCTTATATACCATGTACCACCAATGCTGCTCCTCATATACCATGTACCACTAATGCTGCTCCTCATATACCATGTACCACCAATGCTGCTCCTTATATACAATGTACCACCAATGCTGCTCCTTATATACCATGTACCACCAATGCTGCTCCTCATATACCATGTACCACCAATGCTGCTCCTTATATACCATGTACCACCAATGCTGCTCCTCATATACCATGTACCACCAATGCTGCTCCTCATATACCATGTACCACCAATGCTGCTTCTCATATACCATGTACCACCAATGCTGCTCCTCCTATATATGAATGAGCTGAGTGGCCGACCTCACAGTGATGTCAGAATCCCAGATTCCCATTGGTAGTTCTGGTTCTTCTGTCTGTAGTTGATATAATGTATCAACACAAAACTACAACTCTTAGCATGCAGAGTAGATTGGCAGCACATTCAGGAGCTTTGCTGAAACATTGTGCCCCCTAGAGGCAGGCACCCATAGTCAGCTGCCTATTCTGCCTAATGCGATATCTGGACTTGATTGTAATACATATAATATCTTACATTTGAAATGTCAATACATCATTTTACACACAAAGCAACACAAGATGTGTTTAATTATTAAACTGTATAATTATAGTTGTACTAGCGACTTGCCCGTCAAAAAATGACGGCAATGAGATGTGTATGTTTGGAAAGTTGTTTAGTTATTAATATACATATAGAATTGTAAGGTAGCTAATGTTGTTTGTGTGTACTACTCAAATATAGAATTCAAATTAATAAATGAATTTACCTATTTTTATGCATTCTGCTGAAGAGCTGGCAATCTGTGTTGATGTTGCTGCAGAATTAGTGGTGTGGAGCTGCTGTGTGAGCGTGGTGAACGTGTGCAGTGTAATAGTGTGCGTGCGCGAGACCAAACCGTTAGCGTAGCTGTGTACTTCCGGATTATGGTAAAATGGCGGATAATGTGTGGTATGCGTCTTAGCGGATCATACGTACGGCGTTTAATGGCGGGTAATGTGTGGTATGCGTCTAAGCGGATTATCTGTACGTGTTCTCCGTGGTTGTAGCCTCATTTTCGTTTTGTTCGGTCGCCATTTTTTCTGTCGCTTCGAGAATTTTTTAGTGTCTAAACTCTTTTATTTTGAGCTAAATGAAGGTGTAAGTAGTTTTTTTGAGGTGCTGGATGCTCCCTCTTGCTGTCGGTAAGCTTTTTATGTATGTGCTGTGTGTATTTATTGTGTTTGTATTTTTTTTCATGTTCGCGAGTTGCAGCCGTATTTTTTTGCTATGGTTTAACGGCTCGCCTCGCTACGCGAGGCTCGCCTGCAATGAGGGCCTGCGGCGCTCATTGCCAAAGTGCTAGGGTTTAACGGCTCGCCTCGCTATGCGAGGATCGCCTGCAATGAGCGCCTGCTGCGCTCATTGCCAAAGTACTACGGTTTAACGGCTCGCCTCGCTGTGCGAGGCTCACCTGGCGATGAACGCCTGCGACGCTCCCTGCTAAGCCTGCTAAAGTACTACGGTTTAGCGGTAAATATGGTAAAACGGTAAAATGACGGTCAATAAAAATCAAATGTTGTGAAATTTGTTTGCCACACAACATGACGCTACATTTGTCCCTTTTTTTTTTTCTTAAAATAAATACCCATTTTTTTTTTTTACTTTTTATTTTTTTAACTTTCAACTTATATTTCATCAAATGCGTTGTTTTAGGCGGGAAATTCGATGTGGCGCGAGACAAAGTCGTTAAATCTGTGTTAATGCGTAAATCTGTAATTGTGTTTCGTAAAATGAAGTCGCTACTGTCTTTTTACTCATTGTGCGGTTAATCTGCATCCTTTGTCTCGATGTTTTTCGAGCACATACGTCTGTGGCTGTGTTTTACGCAGTTCGTAGTAGTATAGCCTCGTTTTCATTTTTTTCGACGGCCATTTTTTTCTCGCTTAGCCGATTTTCGATCTTTGTAACTCGTCTAAATCAATGTAAATTGCAGTTCCAACTCACTTCCAGACGTCCTGCCTGGTTCCCCATGCTGTAAGTGACCTTTATTTTATTTTTTAGTGTGTATTTACTGTTTTTTTTTCATTGTTTTGGTTCCGCCGCTTATCTCGTAATTTTTTTCATCTCGTATTTTTTTTCTAAGTCCTGCGTCTTGTGTAAAAAAGTGCTACGGTTTAACGGCGCTCATTGCCAAAGTGCTACGGTTTAACGTAACGGCTCGCCTCGCTACGCCTGCGGTGCTCATTGCCAAGTGCTACAGTTTAACAGCTCACCTCGCTATGCGAGGCTCGCTTGCAATGAGCACCTGCGGCGCTCATTGCCAAAGTGCTACGGTTTAACGGTTTAACGGCTCGCCTCGCAGTGCGAGGCTCGCCAGGCGATGAGCGCCTGCGGCACTCATCGCGAAGTCGTACGATCGGCAAAGTGGTACGGTTTACTGGCTCGCCTCGCTGCGGGCTTGTTAAGTCGTACGCACCACGCAACACAGCGTGACGACGAATCGTAGTTGGACAATTATAATATGTAATAATAGGGACATCGATACAATGTATCAGTGCCGTTATTACCAAACACACACTAGGATGCAAAATATACAAAAAAAAAACAAAAAAACATAAAAATATAATAAACATAAAGATTAAAATGCAGGCAATATTCAAGGTCTCCACATAATTCATTTGAGTGAATATGTTTTGCCACCTAGAGTTTACAACAATGGGCACCCTCCCTACAATCTGGTGGGGATTTATCTCCCCTTAATCCCCTACGCCCCATATTATCTGTAGCAGAAAAAAAAACCTGACTCATATTTATATTGAGGGAACCATAGTGATAGGAGTGGCTTTCATCTGATATGTATTATATTACACAGGGGTTATAGTTTCTCTCCCATTACCCCTGTGCTGTATATAAGTGTAATCCTGCTCACATGTGATGCCTTTAGTTTTGTTTCAATTAATAATTAACCCCAATCAGATGAAAGTAACTCCCATCAACATGGCCCCACAAGACTAATGTGCAGGAAAGGAGTTGGAGAAAGCACCAGCACCTCCGCCAGATCATGGAGATTTGATAAATTCCCACTAAGCCGACACAGAAAAACTACAGAGGGAAGAGTCTGCAAAATCATTTAGCTTTTGGGGGGCCTGGGGTGGCTGGCAGACTGCCAGGGGTTAACTGGAAACAAGGACCCCCCCGCCCCCAGCATATACAGCACTATTAGACATAGATGGCTTCCTCCCATTCTGTTGTTTACAATGTTTTGAGTATTATGAAGTGACCAAAAAGCACAAGCAATAATACAAAGATATTTAATGGCAGATAACAATGAAAAAAGCCCATATGGTCTATCCATTCTATCTACCAAAAAAGCTTGGCCTTGTCTTATGCTTATGCCAGGCATGCTTGAATTCCTTAGCTGTGCTTGCCCTTCCACCTCCGCTGGAAGGCTGTTCCACTTATCTACTACCGTTTATGTAAAATGATTATCACAATTACTATGGTAAGGGGCTCACGGATAAAAACCGAAACATAGTCAATTATTCTTATACATTACTCCTGTCATGTCATCCCCTATCCAAGTTAATACTAATGGAAAGCTCATTGGTTTACTTGCATATAAAAGTTACAAATGTAAACCATGTTTGTATTTTCTGTATTAATATATTCATTTATTTATGTACTTATGCATTGTTTATTTCATTCATTTATGTATTTAGAGTTTTCGCCTGTTATCAAAGAAAAAATGGCAACAAATAATTGCAATTTCCCCTAATCCATCCAGTTATAATGCAGTTACCCAGTATTAGGGGGTATTACTTGGTCATTAACATAAGAGCTCATGAGGATAAGTTTGTATGTCCTGAAGGGACCATAAATTACAAGCTCCCTCTAAATACTTTTGTACTCTTGTCACTGCTGTAGTAAATATCACATTTTTATATTTGGGTTAGAATATCTAAAGAAGCACCAGATGAGCAGAAATGTGCAACTTATTGTATTGGCATTTGAGCCTGCTTGTGATTTTTGGTCCTTTCAGGACCTGCTGAGTCTGGAAAGCTGAGGACTGTTTGAGGATTTACTAAATTATATAAAAACTCTTATAAAAGAGTCAAATATGCATAATCTCTAAAAAAAAAAAAAAATTCGATGAATTCCACGTCCCTTTTTATGGATGCAGAGCCTGACAAATATCCAGAAATACGTCTCAAATCCTTTCCAATCTGGAACAGACTTAAATTGTTGGAGCCTTTACATCTAAAGGTGTCACGCTGTGTGTATGTTAAGGATATGACTTAATATGGAGGGTCCAAATGCAATTGCAGTAAATATACATTATATTGTGCAGCCTTTCTGATCCACCCAAAAACAGAGTTGTAATTGTTTGTTAATGTTAATTATTAATATTTCCTAATTGCCCCCTAGAGCTCTGATTCTATTGTCTTCAGTGGGACCCACTAAAGATGGGCAAGGATCATACCCAGTGAAGGTAGATAGATCTGATAGAAAGTCAATTGAGGTGAATGGCTCTAGTGTGTAATATGTTATCTGCCCGTAGGGGTCAGATACTATGTCCTGAAAGTGGGCGGATGTCAGGTGAGGGGTCTGGGTTCGCAAAAGTATTCACCCCCCGTGACTTTTTGCCTATTTTGTTACATTACAGCCTTAAGCTCAATGTTTTGTTAATCTAAATTTTATGTGGCGGATCAGAACACACTCTAAGTTGGTGAAGTGAAATGAGAAAAATATATACAAAAAACTATTTTTTAGAAATAGAAAACAGAAAATTGGTATGTGCGTATGTATTCACCCCCTTTGTTATGAAGTCCAGAAAAAAGCTCTGGCGCAACCAATTACCTTCAGACGTCACATAATTAGTGACATGATGTCCACCTGTGTGCAATCTAAGTGTCACATGATCTGTCATTGCATATACACACCTTTTTTGAAAGGGCCCAGAGGCTGCAACACCTAAGCAAGAGGCACCACTAACCAAAGACTTATTCAAAGCCACTTGGCTCTACAAAGTATTGACTTTAGGGGTTGAATAGTTATGCACAGGGACTTGTTCTGTTATTTTGTCCTATTTGTTGTTTGCTTCACAATAATAAAAAAAACATCTTCAAAGTTGTGGCATGTTCTGTAAAGTAAATGATGCAAATCCTCAAACAATCCATGTTACTTCCAGGTTGTGAGGCAACAAGACACGAAACATGCCAAGGGAGGTGAATACTTTTGCAAGGCACTGTAAATACCTCTCCATGTCTCCTCTGCTAGCTCCGGCCTTTGTCATTGCTGCTCCTCAGATGTAGCTGGGAAAGTTCTCTGACCTTCCATTGAGCCAGCTGAGGGGCCGACCCCAGAGCGATGTCAGAACCCCAGACCCACTGTAAGTTTTGGTTATTTTGTCTGTAGTTGATATAATTTATGTGAACATAAAACTCCTAGCGTGCCGTGTAGATTGGCAGCGCATTCAGGAGCTTCGCTATTGTTTTTTTCCCAGCCCTGAAACATTGTGCCCCCTAGAGGCAGGAGCCCGTAGGCAACTGCCTATTCTGCCTAATGGGATATCTGGACGTCTAATACATATAACATCTCACATCTGCATTCTTAATATAGAACTACATAAAGCAACACAACATGTGTTTAATGATGCAATTGTATAATTACAGCTGTATAATAATGACATAGACACAATGTATCAGGGCGCCTCCTCTCTCTTTAATGATAACAAATATATTAATAAAAGCGACTGATGGCACCGCTGAACATTGTGAGGGAAGATGTGAAAAGTGTTTGATTCACATTAGACTGACACTGAAAGCTTGTCGAGTGCTTGTTAAGCCGGCTGTTTGTGTTTGCTTGGCTAGTTGTGCATTGACAAGTGTAGTTATAAACAGTTATCTTGTGAATGTATAATAGATGCCCAAGGGTTTGCAGCCATTCTTTTTTTATGCTCCTATATGTAGAGATACAACTGCATTACCAAAAAATGGACACTGGAGGGAGACAGAGAATGAGATAAAATGACCCTATATCAAAAAAGTGGGAGAAATGAGAAAATAATGGCTCATAAGGAAAAAACAATAATGGCAGTTTTTGTTTCCTCAGCAAGTACGGTGTCTGGTCAGAGCTATTTCTTTTAAAGGATAAATGGTGAATAATCCGGAAGCTATAATATGCACAAAGGGTCCTCGGTATATCCTCACCCTCCTATATCCTTGGTCTTATCTATAAGTATGTCCGGAGGCGCCACCATTGCTCTGGTTTGGGCTGTTTTTATAAAAAAAAGTATTAAAATGAACCTTACCTGTCTGAGGTGCTGGGGCTTCCTCCCAGAATTAGTGATGAGGGAGCCATGGTGATAGGAGTTGTTTTCATCTGATATAACACGTTGGTGGAAGCTATGTGTGTGAGACTGGTGTTTCTGGAGAATTGTGGTTGCAGTGATTGATGCAAGTTGTCAGCCACCCATAATCCAGCTTCCAGGATAGGATGTAATGAACACAAAATGGATTCCTCTACCTATAAACAGAGTCTTTAAAAATTCAGATTTATCTAAAAATACTTTATGCCCTCTATGCGGCTAATATTGTTAGTTTGGTAAATACTTAGCAAAAAAGTGACTTTTTTCTTGAACTACAGTGGTGCTTTAATAAAGATATTACTGTATCAAATCAAAGGAGCATATCTGACACCTAGTGGCCATGATAGAAACTGCACATTAATTCCCTGGTTCACTAAACACTAATATGCAAATGACTATGCAATACAGGGCAAAGGTCGCGCACTCACATTTATTTCCCTTGGTTGTGCGATACATTTATTTAAATACTATAATAACAGAGACTTAGTTAGTACAGTGAGGTTCATGTCTCCAGACTGCGGCCTCCTTGTGTCCATCCGGTCACTCCTGTCTTGCGCTCTCACGTATATTTAGAATAATCCGGGATAAATCCTCCACTGCGTCTCGAAGAAAAATGTGATCCTCTTAGGGGAGCTCAGCCAATTTAGCGTCTCGAGTGAAGACAAGAAGGGGCCGGTGCTCAGGACAGGGACTAATCCTGTTGGGTCACTTCTTTGACAGCAGAATAAAAAATATATATATTTTTTATTCAATGTTTTTATTGAAGACAATTTGGTAAAATTATTACAGCAGTTTGTATCATATTTCAAATCGAACAAAACATATATCTGAAGACGAGAAATAAAAAAGAACAATATTGTATCAGGAAAATAATGTTTATCTTCTTGTTCTTTTTTTTTTTTTTTTAATGATTTTTTAGTTTGAATTTATAAAAGTTAATTATTAACTAATTTTCATTTCCCCTCTCATATTTAAATTATTAAAATATTTTATTTAGTCTGCCGTTATTAAATTCACAGGATGTAAGTAAGTATATAGCAGATGAAATAAGAAAGCTTGTCTCTATCTGGCACCTTCATACAGGCACAAGCCATGGGTTATATTAGGACATGAGGGGACATTTAAACAATGTTTTTTCAATTAATAAATAAAATAGAGAGAAATGAAATAAAAAATTGGAAAGAACTCAGGTGGCGGACAAGCGTCCTCCTTAAAATATGCCAATTTGTGAATTTTAGGAAGGATCGGTTAGAATGGTTTGGTTACCTTATTCTGCATCTCAGATCTGAGGTCCAGGTTCCTTCAGTCTTCTGCTCCCGGACAAGAAGGAGGGTTTGGTAGTTAGTAAAAGACTTATGGGAGAGATTTGCAGTCTGGGGATGTTAGCCAAGGTTCCCATATCTGTAAGAATAGGGGGTAGGAGTCAAGATGTGCGATAGCCTTCCAGCAGTATGAGGTTGACTTTATGAGGTTGACAGATTGGGTTTTCCAGTTTTTAGCTATAATATAAAGTGAGATAGTTTGTTTTGTGATGTATTTAAGTTGTCGATGT
>CM050168.1:5648360-5760971 GCA_027410445.1 Discoglossus pictus
TATGCCTTCCCGTGCTTGTATAACACAGTATTGTGTGTGTAATTGCTGCTATGGATCTAATAAGTGTGTGACAAAGCCCTTGCGGGTCCTATTTAGTACAATACATTTTTGACAGAAACCGTTTTTCAGTTGCGGGTCAGACTTTATTTGCGATCTAGCGCTATGGGTCTAATAGAATATCGGTTTTGTGTAACTTTAATTATTTAGAGCTTGTTATATTCGAGCGGTTCCCTAGTGGTCCAGTGGTTAGGATTCAGTGCTTTCACTGCTGCGACCTGGGTTCGATTTCAGACCGGAAACCTTTAGGTCACACCACCCTGAAGCTAAACAGGATTGGGCCTGGTCAGGTCTTGGGTGGAAGACCACATAGGAATACCAGAAGCTGTATGCTTTGGCATACTGGAGAAGGAACTGGCAATCCACTGCAGTATCTCTGCATGAAAACCAAGTGGATCAGCATGACCAAGTGGACCAGGACATAAAGATTTGCCTGGTGTGTTATGGTCCATGAGGCCACAGAGAGTCAGACACAAAAAAAAAATCCTGTCTTAGAAAATGTCCTTTTTTCATCCAAAATGTTTTACCTTTGTAAATAAATTGATCTAACGTAGAAAGTCTTTTAGTTTGCAAATTGGTGTTTTGATAAATATGTTATTTTAGGCAGTGCTGTCATTTTAATGTGCTTTCCTTCCAATCCAATCACTTTTCATTTCAATCTTCCCTCAATATTATGGTTTATTGATAGCACTTCTGATGAGGAATATTTAACTTCTAATAGTATCGGCTACTGTAGCCCTCAATAATTTTGTTAGGGGATTTCTCTGGATTAGTAACAGTGGTAATTATATCATCAGCAGACGGTAGTTTTATTTGTTAGATTTCCAATTACTATTCCTTGTAAAATCGAATCATTTCTATTAAAGGTTCAATAATTAGCGCAAATATTAATGGGGAAAGAGGGCAGCCTTGTCTAGTGCCATTACTTATATTAAAGTTTTCGGATCTAAACCCGATTCCTAGAACATGAGCGTTTACTTCTGTATAAAGAGCTTGAACTGTGTAGGAGCCAAATCTGCCAAGACCATATCCATCGGAAACTATTTCCATAAATTCCATATCAAACGCCTTTTCAGTGTACAATGATAGGACTACAACTGGGAAAGTTTTTGGAAAGGCAAAAAGATTTATACGTTTACAACTGCAGCTTCAAGTGTCTCTGCAGGAGATGCACCCATTTATTTTATTTCATTAGTTGTATTAATTAAATGCCTAATAATCAAGGATGTAAATATCACATATATAGCTGTCAGCAGCCGGGCTTGGCAAAATCCGTTGCTAACCCAACGGTGAAACTGCTGCCCTCGCAAAGCGAGGGATGCAGTTGCGGCCAGGCGCTCATCCCTACGACCCCGTAGCACATAGACAGGGAGCGCCAAATGCGCTCCTTGCGCTGGTGGAGATGAGCCCTGCAACACTTTACCATCATACCTACGACCCACGGGACTATACATGAACACAACACCCAAATACACAATTCACATTGCGAGACCTGTAGCACCAATTCAGGAAAAAAAATACGGCCCGTAACACTTACAAAAGGAAACCGCGAACACCGAAAAACACGAGAAACACACAAAATACAAAATAAAATAAAATAAAAACATCACTCGCAGCAAGGGGCGGCACCCAGGACGTCTGCAATTCATCTTACACCTCAATTTAACTAAAATTTTCACAGTTTAGACACTCGAAAATCCCCTAAGCGGCAAAAAAAAATGACCGCCCCAAAAAACTAAAACGAGGCTACACGACCCCTAAAGCCGCAAAGCACCACCAAGCACATAGGACTTTTACAAAAAGCCGTACGGGCTGCAACATACACCTTTTAGCAAGGACGCTAAATCATCCACACCCGTGTACCACATACACAATCGCCGCCATTTTATAACACTAACTTGCACAATGTGGAAGTACCCAGTTACACTAACGACTTCCCCTTGCGCACGCAGCCTATTTACACTACACACTGCGCACATTGCTGACACTTACACCTCAGCTCCACAACACTGCAAATCTACATTGTATGCTGCAGGAACATCAAAACAGATTGCCAGCTCTTCAGCACAATGCTTCCTGCATATATTAATTACAAATAGGTAAGGTATATTCATTTAGGATTTCATTTATTTAGTAATTAATTATCATTAAAACATACATATATACAAAACTTTAAAAAAAACACCACAACACACTATCGCAATAAACGGCAAAGGTGCTCACCGCGAGGCTCGCAATTAGAGCAGAAAAAAACCTCAATTTGTGTGCCAAACACCATTCTTCTACTTACAATTCTATTGCCGTCATTTTTTGACGGGCAATTTGCTAGTTTTATAATAAATGTTTGGAAATCCATCAGGTCCTGGAGATTTCCCTATTTTTAATGATGAAATGCTTAATTGTATCTTCTTTTCTGTTACGTCTTTTTCTAATTCTTTAAGTTGTTCTTCTGTTATTTTGTTGTTGTTTAGTCGTTCAGTCATGTCTGACTCTCCATGACCCTATGGACCCCAGCACATCAGGGACATCTTGTATCTGGTTGTGCTCATCCATATACTTTCATGGCAAAGATACTGGAATGGGTTGCCAGTTTGTTCTCCAGTGGACTGCAATTTGTCTGACGTCTTCTAGGGCCTTCTCATCTTGGGTAGCCCTACATAGTATAACTCATAGCTTCATTGAAGCATACAAGCCCCTTTACCACGACAAGGTAACGATCCAGAAGGGGTCTGTCATTTTAAGAAATCTTAATTGATCTAGAAATAAATATATTAAATCAAATTAAATAATATATAATAAATATTTGTATTTTAGGGGGTTTATGGAAACATATACTTTTCTAGATATTATAAGGTTTTATAATAGTCTGCAAATATTTTACCTATGTCTGTGGGATTCCTATGAATATTTCCGTTTTTGTCTTGTAACCTTTCTATTCTTTTGCAGGAATTTTCCCCTTTATTTGATTACCTACACGTTTTCTGGAATGCTTTCCCATATGATGCAAGGTCAGATCTTGGCGAGTTCTCTCTGTGAGACGCCGCCTTGTTGTACTCCGTACGCTGACGTTTCTTATTTCTATAATGACAGTTTATAGGCACGATCACATCAGGGCCCGAGAGCCTGTCCCCATGAGGTTAATGTCCGTCCAGTGCAGCTGAACCCTCAATTGAATGTATTTTATTTTCTTGGTGGCCTCAGAGAGTATTTTACAATGTGCCACAGTGTATTTTCTATTTTAAATAAGGATTTCAGAGCCTAAAAACTAATTCTAAAATGTAACTGCTTTTGGGGGCTTGCCTCTCTCAGCCAATGAGATCAACTCTTTGCATTTCCCGCTAGTTTCAATTAAGTTTAAAACCGGTTTAAAAGAGAAATGGAGGGTTCCCAGGTGTTACCAAGTATATAAAATCTATCTACTTTTATGTACTTTATTTTATTTAGAAAGTGCTTATAATTTCTGTATTTATTGCCCAAAATCAGACAAATAGTCCCTGTAGGAGCATCAAATGATTTCTCACAGGCTCTACATGATGACGCAGCGCAGTATCTACGAGTAACAACGCACTTAAAGGTATTTTTTGAGAGAAAAAAAAAAAATCAAACCAGTTTGATTAATGTAAAAAAGACATATTTGTCCCTTGTTCGTTCATTGGACACTGTAGCACTTCCATGTTGAGTCTCATATCTCATTACCCTGTGTTTATTCTCTTTTGTCCATCGGATACGTCCCCCGCCTCCTTGTAAGGTTTCAGTTTATAAAGCGCGTTTCACGGCGTCCTGTAACTCGAATCCCCACTTACGTATTCTTTTATTCAGATTCTCTTTGTTAAAACCCTTTAGAACCATAGAAGCCTTTGATGTTTTGTTGTGTGTTTAAAAAGAAAATAAGATTAGAAAAGAGCGAGAGAAAAAGAGCGAAGCTTCAGAGAGAACCATTGTAATAAAGGAAAAAAAACTGGTCATATACTACAACAGCCAATGTAAGTAATTTACATGTAATACACACCTACATTGGCAATGATCGGTTTATAAGACATATTAGTTCAAATTGTTATTTTAGCAAACAATCGCACACATATTGTAAAATATGGATTTAATAAAAAAATACTTTTAAAATGTGGAAAAAGAAAAGTAGGAGGAGCTACATGCGCCACCATTGTATTCAAGAAAAACTGCACATGCTTATCAAGTATTTAACAAACTTACACCTATCTAAGTCTATATATATATATATATATATATACAGTGGATATAAAAAGTCTACACACCCCTGTTAAAATGTCAGGTTTCTGTGCTGTAAACAAATGAGACAAAGATAAATCATTTCAGAACTTTTTCCACCTTTAATGTGACCTATAAACTGTACAACTCAATTGAAAAACAAACTGAATTTTTTTAGGTAGAGGGAATTAAAAAAAATAATAATAATAATATGGTTGTATAAGTCTGCACACCCTTACACTAATACTTTGTTGAAGCCCCTTGTGATCAGTCTTTTTGGGGATGAGTCTATCAGCATGGCACATTGTGACTTGGCAAGATTTGCCCACTCTTCTTTGCTCTGTCAGATTACGAGGGCATCTCCTGGGCACAGCCCTCTTCAGATCACAATCGGATTCAGGTCTGGGCTCTGGCTGGGCCATTCCAAAACGTTAATCTTCTTCTGGTGAAGCCATTCCTTTGGTGATTTGGATGTATGCTTTGGGTCGTTGTCATGCTGAAAGATGAAGTTCCTCTTCATGTTCAGCTTTCTAGCAGAAGCCTGAAGGTTTTGTGCCAATATTGACTGGTATTTGGAACTGTTCATAATTCCCTCTATCTTAACTAAGGCCCCAGTTCCAGCTGAAGAAAAACAGCCCCAAAGTATGATGCTGCCACCACCATGCATCACTGTGGGTATGGTGTTCTTTTGGTGATGTGCAGCGTTGTTTTTGTGCCAAACATATCTTTTGGAATTATGGCCAAAAAGTCCAACCTTGGTTTCATCAGACCATAACACCTTTTCCCACATGCTTTTGGTAAACTTCAGATGTGTTTTTGCAAAATGTAGCCTGGCTTGGATGTTTTTCTTCGTAAGAAAAGGCTTTCGTCTTGCCACTCTACCTCATAGCCCAGACATATGAAGAATACGGGAGACTGTTGTCACATGTACCACACAGCCAGTACTTGCCAGATATTCCTGCAGCTCCTTTAATGTTGCTGTATGCCTCTTGGTAGCCTCCCAGACCAGTTTTCTTCTCGTCTTTTCATCAATTTTGGAGGGAGCTCCAGTTCTTAGTAATGTCACTGTTGTGCCATATTTTCTCTACTTGATGATGACTGTCTTCACTGTGTTCCATGGTATATCTAATGCCTTGGAAATTACCATGGCTTTTGCTGTGGGATGCGACTAAGAAAATTTCAGGAAAGACCAACTAGAGCAACTGAACTTTATTTGGGGTTAATCAGAAGCACTTTAAATGATGGCAGGTGTATGCTGACTCCTATTTAACACGATTTGGAATGTGATTGCTTAATTCTGAACACAGCTACATCCCCAGTTATAAGAGGGTGTGCAGACTTATGCAACCACATTATTTTTATTCCCTCCACCTAAAAGATTTCAGTTTGTTTTTCAATTGAGTTGTACAGTTTATAGGTCACATTAAAGGTGGAAAAAGTTTTGAAATGATTTATCTTTGTCTCATTTTTTTACAGCACAGAAACCTGACATTTTAACAGGGGTGTGTAGACTTTTTATATCCACTGTGTGTGTGTATATATATATGTAATTTTGTGAAAAATCCATTCGTTGCTATGCCTAAAACTGTGAAATACAGTAAGCATATGCTTAAAAGGAGCCATGTTTAAAATGGTTTGGGTTGACAGAGTGATGGTGCATTATGTGGCCTCATTTGCATGTCCCGCCCAGTTTTCCCAGACTGTAGTGCATATACTGTATTTCTGAGAAATTTGAGCAGGAAATACGTTTTCATCCACTTATTTTTACACATTCAAATATAATCACTGATGTACTATTCCTTATTTGTACTACTGTACTTTTTACGGTAGAGGGCTTCTATCACACTTAGCCCACCATATGTGAAACAATTGCTGTGTATATATATATATATATATATATAATTTATTTATTTATTTTTTATTTTTTTATATATATTTTTAGGTTTTTTTTTTTCCGTCTAATGGAGTTTCTGATGTCACTTTCTTGGGTAAAATACAAGTAATATAAAATAAATACAAGTACCAAATAATGTAATAAACCAACAAGATATTTTATTTCTGGACACAGAAAAAGTAGTTAGAAAAGGAATTCTGTAGAGAAGATTCTCGCAGGTGACGAGGCGTCGGTTCTTTCTTGCGGACCCCTTATAGTGGATGACGTCTTATGATCGGATGTCGGAGCAAAGAGAAACGCAGAGATGTTTGGGACAAGTTCATAAGGGTCATCTAAGGAGTCCCCCTTCAAGTAGGCGCATTCTCTGTTGGGTTATAAGCCCTTCAAGTTTATCTAGAGTCACAAATTAGGCAGAAAGAGCCATCACAGTTATGTTCAAAAATAAAAATATTTTAACAAAAATATTCCCTCTCGTTTTTGTTTCCTGGGTCAAAGTTCAAGATAGTTGTGAGGCCATATTGTTTGAGACAGTAAATTTAAATATTGTAACTAAGGCACTGCAATAGAAATAAGGTTAGATGACCTGCAATAACGAGGATAGATCACACCCAAGATTGGCATGAGGAGTCTTCGATCACCATCGACACCACCAAAGAGGTAGAATCCACCAACCCTACTTGAGTGTAACTTAAAACAACGATAAAGTGTGTTCTTGATAAAAAAAATTAAATCCATACTCGCCCCGTATTTTGGGTTGAGTGAAACATTCTAAAAAGGAGTTAACAATTCTGAAGAGAAAACATGGCGGCCATGACCTCTCTTGCATGGAGCGTCCAGTTGGCGAGAGTCACGGCACAGACATTAGAGGCAAGAGGGTAATATCCACAAAAATATATCAAGTCCGTTCAATAAATACCATTTTCTGTATCACTATTTATCATCTTTCCCAGATTTTCCTTGGAATCCGGAGTCGGTCTGTACAGCTATTTACAAGTGGGAGAGTCCATGGCTATTGGCCACATTTCTGGAGTTCTATCTGGGATTCCAGAGTTTCGGCCACATCCTCCAGATCATCCAGAACTTCACTGAATGAGGGTCTTTTAAAAGGTTCAAGCTGTGAGAAAAAAAGAGAATATGTTTCATGGGATATTGGAGTCAAAATGATGGAACCAATGTGGGACCCTACACCTTCCAATCATGACCTCTTGCTCTTCCTCTAGAATACATTTCCCTCTTGAACTTTTTTTAAACCGTTTGACATTTTTTCAGGTTATTTGCACATCCCCCTCTCAGCTCTAATCTATACATATTACTGTCATGGAGTCCCCTCTAATCTATACATATTACTGTCATGGAGTCCCCTCTAATCTATACATATTACTGTCATGGAGTCCCCTCTAATCTATACATATTACTGTCATGGAGTCCCCTCTAATCTATACATATTACTGTCATGGAGTCCCCTCTAATCTATACATATTACTGTCATGGAGTCTCCTCTAATCTATACATATTACTGTCATGGAGTCCCCTCTAATCTATACATATTACTGTCATGGAGTCCCCTCTAATCTATACATATTACTGTCATGGAGTCCCCTCTAATCTATACATATTACTGTCATGGAGTCTCCTCTAATCTATACATATTACTGTCATGGAGTCCCCTCTAATCTATACATATTACTGTCATGGAGTCTCCTCTAATCTATACATATTACTGTCATGGAGTCCCCTCTAATCTATACATATTAATGTCATGGAGTCCTCTCTAATCTATACATATTACTGTCATGGAGTCCCCTCTAACCTATACATATTAATGTCATGGAGTCCCCTCTAACCTATACATATTAATGTCATGGAGTCCCCTCTAATCTATACATATTACTGTCATGGAGTCCCCTCTAATCTATACATATTACTGTCATGGAGTCCCCTCTAATCTATACATATTAATGTCATGGAGTCTCCTCTAATCTATCCATATTACTGTCATGGAGTCCTCTCTAATCTATCCATATTACTGTCATGGAGTCCTCTCTAATCTATACATATTACTGTCATGGAGTCCCCTCTAACCTATACATATTAATGTCATGGAGTCCCCTCTAATCTATACATATTACTGTCATGGAGTCCCCTCTAATCTATACATATTACTGTCATGGAGTCCCCTCTAATCTATACATATTAATGTCATGGAGTCCTCTCTAATCTATACATATTACTGTCATGGAGTCTCCTCTAATCTATCCATATTACTGTCATGGAGTCCTCTCTAATCTATACATATTACTGTCATGGAGTCCCCTCTAATCTATACATATTACTGTCATGGAGTCCTCTCTAATCTATACATATTACTGTCATGGAGTCCCCTCTAATCTATACATATTACTGTCATGGAGTCCCCTCTAATCTATACATATTACTGTCATAGAGTCCCCTCTCTAATCTATACATATTACTGTCATGGAGTCCCCTCTAATCTATACATATTACTGTCATGCAGTCCTCTCTAATCTATACATATTAATGTCATGGAGTCTCCTCTAATCTATACATATTACTGTCATGGAGTCCCCTCTAATCTATACATATTACTGTCATGGAGTCCCCTCTAATCTATACATATTAATGTCATGGAGTCTCCTCTAATCTATACATATTACTGTCATGGAGTCCCCTCTAATCTATACATATTACTGTCATGGAGTCCCCTCTAATCTATACATATTAATGTCATGGAGTCTCCTCTAATCTATACATATTACTGTCATGGAGTCCCCTCTAATCTATACATATTACTGTCATGGAGTCCCCTCTAATCTATACATATTAATGTCATGGAGTCTCCTCTAATCTATACATATTACTGTCATGGAGTCCCCTCTAATCTATACATATTAATGTCATGGAGTCCCCTCTAATCTATACATATTACTGTCATGGAGTCCTCTCTAATCTATACATATTACTGTCATGGAGTCCCCTCTAATCTATACATATTACTGTCATGGAGTCTCCTCTAATCTATACATATTACTGTCATGGAGTCTCCTTAGTAATTGTGTCTTTCCAATCTTTTGCCATTTTGGATATTAACTTATTAAAGAACTACTAGTTGGATATTTATAAGATGCTATTTTTAAGAAATTAAACTTGACAACAGCCAAGTAAATTTAATAACTTTTATATGCAATTATTCTTAAGTGTGCATTACCATTGCCTTTTTTCTGAGTCACTTTTTGAGCTACTTTCTCAGCAAGGTATGATCTAGTAAAGTGAGATTTAACTAGCACCATCCACTGCGATCAAAGTAGATCAGAAGAAACCAAAATGGAGCTTAAACTATAGCATAAATGTTTATCAGGCAATAAATTAAAGGCTATATTTATTTATTTTGTTTAAAATGTTTAACATTTCCCCATTTTGAAGTCTATATATATATATATATATATATATATATATATATATATATATATATATATATATATATATATAAAAAATAATTTGATATATAAAATTACCCGACAGCAGCTCTCGGCTAGATCCAGGGCTCTTTTCGGACAATCCCGGATCAGCTCCTGAAATCCCACCACATCCAACCCAAAATCCTGAGGAAGTAACAAACAATAACCATGTGTGAAGCAGGCAAGTACATGTAGTGCCTGGCATTAAAGGGATAGGAGAGGTTCTAAATAAGGAATAATAGAAAACGATAGGTAATAACGAGTAATTATGAATTTAATATTATTTTTAAGTGTTTCTCACAATAAAATTAAGTTGAAGTTTGCAGTTTTTACCTGTTAAATAGTCTTTCTGATCCACCCAAAAAAGGACAGATTGATATCAGTTGCCAATGGTAAATCATTGTCCGTAATTACTAGTTATGATCTGAATCTGTAAATTGGGCATGCTCAGACCCCAGGGTGTAACTACTATGATTAGATCAATTACCCCCTGGGGTCTGAGCATACCTAGCCAAAGGGGGAATTAGTAATTACTGGCAATGATACCACTAGCAAGAGATATCAGGGGGAGCATCGGGAAGGCAGGTTGTCAGATAAAAGTTACAAACCTCAATGTAAGTTTAATGATGGAAAAATGTACTTTTAAATTAAACTTCAGTGGATAAAGGGCTTGTTCTACCTCATACCTTATGTGGAAGCTCTGCGCTGGCCCTTTAATAAGAAGACAAAGTTATTATTATAAATTTTGGCAGATAAGAGGAGGGGGGCTGTACGGACCTGTGTTCTGGGTAGGATTTCAGGGTCCGCAGGTATCCGACCAAGAACTTCACACAGCATGATACCAAATGAGAAGACATCGACCTGTGGGGTACAATGCAGGCACCATCAGGATCAGAAATCTTGTGGCCCTACAGAGGGGCGGAGCTAGTGCTGGCGCAGGCAGTGCAATGCACCAGGGTCCTTCTCAGGGGGCAGGGCCTGCGCTGAGCTTCAGCAGTGTAGGGCCCCTCTGAGGATCGGCCTTGCCTCATTGGCTGGGGCCACAGGGGAGGGGAGAGGAAGAAGGCAGGTTCGAAAAGAGGTCTTGGGAAAGAGGGCCGCTTCGGGGAGGGGTCTTGGGAAAGAGGGCCGCTTCGGGGAAGGTGTCTTGGGAAAGAGGGCCGCTTCGGGGAGGGGTCTTGGGAAAGAGGGCCGCTTCGGGGGAGGGGTCTTGGGAAAGAGGGCCGCTTCGGGGAGGGGTCTTGGGAAAGAGGGCCGCTTCGGGGAGGGGTCTTGGGAAAGAGGGCCGCTTCGGGGAGGGGTCTTGGGAAAGAGGGCCGCTTCGGGGGAGGGGTCTTGGGAAAGAGGGCCGCTTCGGGGGAGGGGTCTTGGGAAAGAGGGCCGCTTCGGGGGAGGGGTCTTGGGAAAGAGGGCCGCTTCGGGGGAGGGGTCTTGGGAAAGAGGGCCGCTTCGGGGGAGGGGTCTGGGGAAAGAGGGCCGCTTCGGGGGAGGGGTCTGGGGAAAGAGGGCCGCTTCGGGGGAGGGGTCTTGGGAAAGAGGGCCGCTTCGGGGGAGGGGTCTTGGGAAAGAGGGCCGCTTCGGGGAAGGGGTCTTGGGAAAGAGGGCCGCTTCGGGGAAGGGGTCTTGGGAAAGAGGGCCGCTTCGGGGAAGGGGTCTTGGGAAAGAGGGCCGCTTCGGGGAAGGGGTCTTGGGAAAGAGGGCCGCTTCGGGAAGGGGTCTTGGGAAAGAGGGCCGCTTCGGGGGAGGGGTCTTGGGAAAGAGGGCCGCTTCGGGAAAGGGGTCTTGGGAAAGAGGGCCGCTTCGGGAAGGGGTCTTTGGAAAGAGGGCCGCTTCGGGAAGGGGTCTTGGGAAAGAGGGCCGCTTCGGGGGAGGGGTCTTGGGAAAGAGGGCCGCTTCGGGGGAGGGGTCTTGGGAAAGAGGGCCGCTTCGGGGGAGGGGTCTTGGGAAAGAGGGCCGCTTCGGGGGAGGGGTCTTGGGAAAGAGGGACGCTTCGGGGGAGGGGTCTTGGGAAAGAGGGCCGCTTCGGGGGAGGGGTCTTGGGAAAGAGGGCCGCTTCGGGGGAGGGGTCTTGGGAAAGAGGGCCGCTTCGGGGGAGGGGTCTTGGGAAAGAGGGCCGCTTCGGGGGAGGGGTCTTGGGAAAGAGGGCCGCTTCGGGAAGGGGTCTTGGGAAAGAGGGCCGCTTCGGGGGAGGGGTCTTGGGGGGACAAGAAAATTTAAAAAACACAAAGAAAAGGGGCTTTGGGTAGGATTTATATACTTATTTTATTGTTAATTAATAACTAAATAACAAATTCAATCCTTTTATTTCAAGTCTCCTCCATACACATGTACTCCTCCCCCCCCCATAACAGCCCTGCGCCACTAACACGCAATGTGCCCATGTGACCAGACCTGCCTTGTATGTACAGATCCCCAGATAAGGTGCGACCTTGAGGGAGTCTCATGACTGACCAAGGACATCACTCAAGGACTAAAACAAATGTGCTCGGCATGCTTGTTATCCAAGGCTGCAGTGCTGTGAGTGTTCAACCCAACATGAAAAGTGCATATACCGGCCCTTTAAATTTTATAAGAGACTCTTATTAAGAAGACAAGTGCGCCTGTCCTGTATTACAACTTAAACAGGAGTGACCATAAAGATAATTTGCTGCGTTTGCTTGGGAAGTTGAACATTCAAAGAATGGTAATACAGCAAAGCTACCTGATTTTACAAACCCTTACATACAATTTGCATCATAAAAAAAAATTGGTGAGTTCAATGTCCCTTTAATTGTATAACACTCTCAGCCCAGCAGAAAAGCATGCCCACGGCCAGTCATCAATTGCAGACACTTGTGGGGGGATTTGTGTCATGTCATTTATGCTTAAAGGAACATGGCAGGTTTCTGGATTTCCCTAGAAGTATAATATCCCTGTGTATCTATTTACTCTTATGTACTTTATTTTATTATAAGGTGCCTAAATGCTGTGTACCTATTTGGGTATGCCCTCTGTAGCTCATAATTACACTGACTGTGAATGGCAATGTTTCAAATGAGCCTGTCAATGACCTCTCTCAAGCAGCATGTTGTAGAAAGTTGCCACTGATTGGTTACCGTGAGATACTGCACACCTGTACTTAGAAGTACACTTATTTCTGCACTATCTGGGACCTTTGCTGTGTCGATGACCCCATCATATATTTTTACAGGTAGTGGATAGGACTAATGGAAAGGAAGAGTTCGATTCACTGATTGGTTCGCACCTTTCTGTCGTAAGGCTCCCCGCGCAGCATTTCTGGCGCCATCCAGAACGCCGACCCCACCAGGGACAGTTTCCTTTCTCCGTTCTTCACTGGCAGCTCCACCACTTCCCTGGCCAACCCGAAATCCGTCACCAGAGCCTCCCGGCCCCTCGGTGTCACCCGGATCAGGCAGTTCTGCAGAACCATCACAAAACGTCATATTCAGGGCGAATTACCGTAGAAAAAAACATGGATACCTCCAAAAGGGCTCTTATTATTTAATCAAATGTTATTTATTTATAGATTTATATTTTATTAATTCTTATTTTATATTGTTTTATTCATTTATATTTTATGCATTTATTTTATCATTATTATTATTATATATTTAATTAAAAATAGATTATAAATGTTGAATAAATTAAAGTCTGTATTTACTTTTCTGACTAAAAACCTTTTGCAAATTATCCAGTCAAGTTCTTCAAACCAACTTATTGCAAATAAGAGACCAAAATGGGTTATAAAGGGACACAGTAAATGTACATTTATAAAAGACACAAATATTTTTTATTTTTTTAATATTTTATAAAAGGATATATATATATATGTAAAGATATCGAGTCTAAGAGTATAATTAGGTAGAAACAATCATAAAGCTAATTACTAATTAGTACAAATTAGATGGTGATGCCTCTGCTGGACCACGGAGGCATCCATGACACTTTGGTGCATTTATTGTTGCGAGCTGCCTGCTTCTGAGCATCTGCTGGGGAAGGAGGGAGGTGTCAAATTGAAGAAGATCTAAGTTTATAACAACCTGCTAATTTCTTTTGTTTCCACTGAGCATGCCCCTCAGGCTCCAGGTATCAGTAAGTGATTAAACTTGACAACATAAAATATTCAATACACAAAAGTCTTCAAAACCTCTGATTTGCTAAAAAAAAAAAGGTTTTATGTCCATAACTTACACAGCTGATAATTGTTAGTTTGATACATGATGTTTTTCTTCAACTACAGTAGCCCTTTAAGAAAATGGAATAAGGAGCAATTGAGCACTACAGTATCTCTCTAACACATAAAAATGCCTTTAATGCACTTTAATTCCTGCACATTCTCACTCTTGAAAACCCCTTAACAACCCATATGGGAGAGAACAAGATCTCTTTTTCTATTACCCTCCTTACACGTGTAGTGGCCCATAAACAGGCGATACCCCAGCTATCTATCCCACAAACAAACAAACAAACAAACATTCTCAGAGGTCAACCCCAGGAAGTTAGAAGTAAAAACAATGTCATCTAAAGAAATAATATAGAGCTCTTCACAATAAGACAGTCAGATGTGGAACTATCTAACAAAGAAGGCTTATTGCCAGTATTTCAGTTGGGTTAAGTTGTTTTCCTTTTCATCAATTTGCAGTTTACAGAATACAATTATGGAGACCTAAAAAGGTTGAACTTGAGGGACTGCATTTTTTTTAAACTCAATTACTATGTGAAAAAGGAAGACTACACCATCACCATCATCATCATGGCAAGGTTTGAAGATCCAAGGATATTTTTTGTACATATAGCTTTACTTAAAGTGATATACACATGGAATGGGCTCCCAGTAGAATTTGTTGGGTCATATATAACTGGTAGAGTAGATGGGCCTATTGGTTCTTGCCTCCATTCCATGGCTCCTACAAGAAAAGAAAAAAAAAGAACCAAGGCCTCTATCCCATCGCTCCAATAAAAGGAAGCCTGACCTGTAACTATGGCAGTCTTGACTTGCACCCAGGGGGTTTGCCCGGAGCTCAATTCTTACAAGAGCCACGGAATGGTGACCAGTGTTTCTACGACTCAAAGCTACCACGAAGTGCGAATGAGCTTCACCCAAAAGAGGTCAGAAGCCTCGTTGGAGATGCACCTTTCACTGAGATTTCCAAGGCTTAGGTTAGAGCCTGAATATCATTATCAACTGGACAAGATACTCCACCACATACCTTAGAGTTGAGGTCCCGATGGTAAATATTCTTTGAGTGTAGATAGACCATCCCTCGACTGATATCACAGGCCAGATCCACCTTCTCTTTCCAATTGAGTGTGACCTCTTTACTGGCCAATAATTCTTCAAGGCAGCCTCCATTTACATACTGGAATGTGGGAAAGGAAGTGTTAATATAATAGCTATCTGGGAATGAGTACATGGGGGCAAACGTTGGAGGGTCAGAGACATTTGGCAAGGAGAACCCCATGTACCAAATAATGTCCGTCTAATTGATATTACAATCTCCATAGAGGTCCTACATCACGGTTTTATTTGTTTATTTAGTAACGTAGTATTAATTAATCTGTAAAATTACATTGTACTTGTGTACTTCGATGAAGCTGTGAGCTATACCATGTAGGGTCAGCCAGGATGGGCAGGTAATGGCAGAGACGTCAGACAAATCATGGTCCACTGGAGAAGGAACTGGCAACCCACTCCAGTATCTTTGCTAAGAAAACTTTATGGACAGGCACAACCAGAGACATGACGATATGGCACTGGAAGATGAGCCCCTCAGGTCAGAAGGTGCCTACCCCATTAGGGAGGAAGAGCAGAGGGCAAATACAAGCATCACCAGATCTAATGAAGTGGTTGGGCCAAAACCGAAAGGTCACCCAGCTGCGGATGTGTCTGGAGGGGAAGGAAAGTTCGATGCTGCAAAGATCAATTCAGAATAGGAACCTGGAATAGAACTATGACCCAACGCAAACTAGATGTGGTCAAGAAGGAAGTTACAAGGTTACACGGTGATATCCTGGGAATTGGTGAACTTAAATGGACTGGAATGGGACATCTCACATCAGACAACCACCAGACCTTCTACTGTTGTCAATAATCCTGCAGAAGAAATGGAGTCACCATCCTAGTCAATCAAAGAGTGGCCAAAGCCATGCTCAGTTACAACCCAATAAATTACAGAATTACTTAAATTCCAATTCAAGGCAAAGCCTTTTAATATCACAGTGATCCAAGTCTATGCTCCAACCACGGGTGCTGAAGAGGATGAAGTTGTCCAGTTCTACGAAGACATTCAACACGTCATAGATATAACACCAAGAAAATATGTTACTATCATCATAGGAGATTGGAACCAAAAGACACAAGAAATAACGGACAGGTTTGGGCTTGGAGTACAAAATGACGCAGGTCAAAGATTAGTAGAATTCGGTCAAGATACAGTCAGGTCCATAAATATTGGGACATCTACATAATTCTAATCTTTTTGGCTCTTTACACCACCACAATGGATTTGAAATGAAACGAACAAGATGTGCTTTACCTGCAGACTTTCAGCTTTAATTTGAGTATTTACATCCAAATCAGGTGAACGGTGTAGGAATCACAGCAGTTTGTATATGTGCCTCCCACTTTTTAAGGGACCAAAAGTAATGGGACAGATTAACAGTCATAAAACAAACTTTCACTTTTTAATACTTGGTTGCAAATCCTTTGCAGTCAATTACAGCCTGAAGTCTGGAACGCATAGACATCACCAGACGCTGGGTTTCATCCCTGGTGATGCTCTGCCAGGCCTCTACTGCAACTGTCTTCAGTTCCTGCTTGTTCTTGGGGCATTTTCTTCTCAGTTTTGTCTTCAGCAAGTGAAATGCATGCTCAATCGGATTCAGATCAGGTGATTGACTTGGCCATTGCATAACATTCCACTTCTTTCCGTTAAAAAACTCTTTGGTTGCTTTTGCAGTAAGCTTCGGGTCATTGTCCATCTGCACTGTGAAGCGCCGTCCAATGAGTTCTGAAGCATTTGGCTAATTATGAGCAGATAATATTGCCCGAAACACTTCAGCGTTCATCCTGCTGCTTTTGTCAGCAGTCACATCATCAATAAATAATAGAGAACCAGTTCCATTGGCAGCCATACATGCCCACGCCATGACACTACCACCACCATGCTTCACTGATGAGGTGGTATGCTTTGGATCATGAGCAGTTCCTTTCCGTCTCCATACTCTTCTCTTCCCATCACTCTGGTACAAGTTGATCTTAGTCTCATCTGTCCATAGGATGTTGTTCCAGAACTGTGAAGGCTTTTTTAGGTGTTGTTTGGAAAACTCTAATCTGGCCTTCCTGTTTTTGAGGCTCACCAATGGTTTACATCTTGTGGTGAACCCTCTGTATTTACTCTGGTGAAGTCTTCTCTTGATTGTTGACTTTGACACACATGCACCTTCCTCCTGGAGAGTGTTCTTGATCTGGCCAACTGTTGTGAAGGGTGTTTTCTTCACCAGGGAAATAATTCTTCAGTCATCCACCACAGTTGTTTTCCGTGGTCTTCCGGGTCTTTTGGTGTTGCTGAGCTCACCGGTGCGTTCTTTCCTCTTAAGGATGTTCCAAACAGTTGATTTGGCCACACCTAATGTTTTTGCTATCTCTCTGATGGGTTTGTTTTGTTTTTTCAGCCTAATGATGGCTTGCTTCACTGATAGTGACAGCTCTTTGGATCTCATATTGAGAGTTAGCAGCAACAAATGCAAATAGCACACTTGAAATGAACACTGGAGCTTGTATCTGCTCTTTGTAAATGGGATAATGAGGGAATAACACACACCTGGCCATGGAACAGCTGAGCAGCCAATTGTCCCATTACTTTTGGTCCCTTAAAAAGTGTGAGGCACATATACAAACTGTTGTAATTCCTACACCGTTCACCTGATTTGGATGTAAATACCCTCAAATTAAAGCTGAAAGTCTGCAGTTAAAGCACATCTTGTTTGTTTCATTTCAAATCCATTGTGGTGGTGTATAGAGCCAAAAAGATTAGAATTGTGTCGATGTCCCAATATTTATGGACCTGACTGTAATTCTCTGGTCGTAGCAGACAGCGTCTTCCAACAGTCTATGGGGATAGCAAGAAGAGACAAGGAGACATTCTACAATGAACAATGTAAAGAGATAGAAGAAGATAACAGAATGGGTAAATCAAGAGATCTCATCAAGAAAACTGGGAACCTAAAAGGCCCCTTTCATGCAAAAGTGGGAGAGATAAAATACAAACATGGTAGGGACTTAACAGAAGAAGATCAGATAAAGTGTAAGAGGTGGCAGGAATACACTGAAGATCTATACAGGAAGGATCTTAACAGCAGTGATGACCTCAGCAGTTTGTCCAGTGAGCTCGAGCCGGACATCTTGGAGAGTGAAGTGAGCTGGGCCCCAGGATGTCTTGCTGATAATAAGGCTGCCGGAGGTGATGGAATCCCAGGTGAACTATTCAAAATCCTACAAGATGATGCTGTGAAAGTGTTACTTGCCTTATGCCAACACATTTGGAAACTCAAGAATGGCCAATAGACTGGAAAAGGTCAGTCTACATCCCAACCTCCAAAAAATGGCAGTGCCAAAGAGTGCTCCAATTATCGAACAATTGAACTCCTTTCACATTCCAGCAAGGTAATGCTTAAGATTCTACAAGCTCAACTCCAACAATATATGGACCAGGAACTACCAGATGTGCAAGCCGGGTTCTGCAGAGGAAGAGACACAAGAGATCAAATTGCCAATGTCCGCTGGATAATAGAGAAAGCAAGAGAGTTCAACAAAAACATTTACTTCTGCTTCATAGACTATTCTAAAGCCTCTGACTGTGTGGATCACAACAAAATGTGGCATGTCCTTAAAGAGATGGGAGTACCAGATCATCTCATCCTCCTCCTGAGGAATCTGTATGTGGACCAAGAAGCCACGGTCAGAACCAAACATGGGACAACAGAATGGTTCAAGATCAGAAAAGGAGTGCGACAAGGTTGTATATTGTCACCTTATTTATTCACCTTATACCCAGAGTACATCATGCGTAAGGCTGGACTGGATGAATCCAGACAGAATCAATATTGCTGGAAGGAATATCACCGACCTCAGATACGCCAATGATACTACTCTGATGGCTGAAAGTGGGGAGGAACTAAAGGACTTATCGATGAGGGTAAAAGAAGAGAGTGCAAAAGCTGGCCCGGTGCCAACGTTATAAAGACGAAGATCATGGCAAATGGCAATCTCACTTCCTGGCAAATAGATGGGGAATAAGTGGAAGCAGTGACAGATTTTATTTTCCTTGGATCCAAGATCTCTGCAGATGGTGACTGTAGTCATGAAATTAAAAGAGGTTTGCTTCTGGGGAGGAAAGCTATGGCAAGCTTGGACAAGTTAGTAAAAAGTAAAGATATTAAACTATCAACAAAAGGTCCACATGGTTCAAACTATGGTATTCCCAGCAGTAACATACGGATGTGAGAGCTGGACCATAACATATCAGTGCAGGATGGGGGGTGGCCGCAGGCAAAAAAATGTTGTACTGGGGCCCTTCATTCACTAGCTCCACCATTGGTGCCAGGGGGTTGGCAAGTATGTGCCTAGAACAGGGCCTGAAGGGCCACACACAGGCCTGGATTTGAAGATATCCTTTCAGTTCACAGGTGAGTCAATCAGGTTGACTGAAGAAGTGATTGACTCGCCTGTGCACAGCAGGGATATCATCAAATCCAGGCCTGTGTGTGGCCCTCCGGGACTGAACTTGCAGACCCCTGGCCTAGAAGGCTCTCCTAAAATGTATATGAGACGAGTCTAAGTAATATTCACTTCAGAGAAGCATTTCCTTCAGGACAGCTTCCTGGGCATACCCTCTCTCACTACCAAATCAGGTTGGAGAGAAGCAGTTGTGGTGAAGTCCGAAACACTAACGTTTAAGTGCAAGTAATAAAAACGACAGTAACTTTTTTGCCTTAAATTCTGATTGTATTACTAATAAGATAAATCCATTCTATACCCGCTACAATAGTCAGATTAAATGCAAGAAAAAATTGAGGAGGAGAAAGAACGAAGGTAGAAAAGATAAAGTAATTTATAGATTATAGTTAAGTGGAGGGAGATATTAGGCAGGGGCAGAGATATAGACTTCGGCTAGTCTTCAGGTGTTTGGTGAATCTCCCCAATACAAACTGAGCTTCTCTAAGTGTAGGAAACATTTGTTCATAGTTGGATCAATTATGTGAAGACAAATATCTAGTTCTAATATCAGAATTAAATATGTAATTATGTGACGGCTATAGAAGATGAATCGTCTTGGGATTGGCAGCTCGAAAAGCCAGTAGGAAGCTTGGAAGAGGAATTGGAAGATATAGAGAGGTACTAATGTCACTCTATAGACCCCAGTCAGATATAGAGAGGTACTAATGTCACTCTATAGACTCCCAGTCAGATATAGAGAGGTACTAATGTCACTCTATAGACCCCAATCAGATATAGAGAGGTACTAATGTCACTCTATAGACCCCCAGTCAGATATAGAGAGGTACTAATGTCACTCTATAGACCCCCAGTCAGATATAGAGAGGTACTAATGTCACTCTATAGACCCCCAGTCTGATATGGAGAGGGACTAATGTCACTCTATAGACCCCCAGTCAGATATAGAGAGGGACTAATGTCACTCTATAGACCCCCAGTCAGATAAAGAGAGGTACTAATGTCACTCTATAGACCTCCAGTCAGATAAAGAGAGGTACTAATGTCACTCTATATCTGATTAGGGTTCTATAGAGAGGGACTAATCTCACTCTATAGACCCCCAGTCTGATATGGAGAGGGACTAATCTCACTCTATAGACCCCCAGTCAGATATAGAGAGGGACTAATGTCACTGTATAGACCCCCAGTCACATATAGAGAGGTACTAATGTCACTGTATAGACCCCCAGTCAGATATAGAGAGGTACTAATGTCACTCTATAGACCTCCAGTCAGATAAAGAGAGGTACTAATGTCACTCTATAGACCCCCAGTCAGATATAGAGAGGTACTAATGTCACTCTATAGACCCCCAGTCAGATATAGAGAGGTACTAATGTCACTCTATAGACCCCCAGTCAGATATAGAGAGGTACTAATGTCACTCTATAGACCCCAGTCAGATTTAGAGAGGTACTATTGTCACTCTATAGACCCCTCAGTCAGATATAGAGAGGTACTAATGTCACTCTATAGACCCCAGTCAGATTTAGAGAGGTACTAATGTCACTCTATAGAACCCCAATCAGATATAGAGAGGTACTAATCTCACTCTATAGACCCCCAGTCTGATATGGAGAGGGACTAATGTCACTCTATAGACCCCCAGTCAGATAAAGAGAGGTACTAATGTCACTCTATAGAACCCCAATCAGATATAGAGAGGGACTAATCTCACTCTATAGACCCCCAGTCATATATAGAGAGGTACTAATGTCCCTCTATAGACCAAAGTCAGATATAGAGAGGTACTAATGTCACTCTATAGACCTCCAGTCAGATATAGAGAGGTACTAATGTCACTCTATAGACCTCCAGTCAGATATAGAGAGGTACTAATGTCACTCTATAGACCCCCAGTCAGATATAGAGAGGTACTAATGTCACTGTATAGACCCCCAGTCAGATATAGAGAGGTACTAATCTCACTCTATAGACCCCCAGTCTGATATGGAGAGGGACTAATGTCACTCTATAGAACCCCAGTCAGATATAGAGAGGGACTAATGTCACTCTATAGACCCCCAGTCAGATAAAGAGAGGTACTAATGTCACTCTATAGAACCCCAATCTGATATGGAGAGGGACTAATGTCACTCTATAGAACCCCAATCAGATATAGAGAGGGACTAATGTCACTGTATAGACCCCCAGTCAGATATAGAGAGGTACTAATGTCACTGTATAGACCCCCAGTCAGATATAGAGAGGTACTAATGTCACTGTATAGACCCCCAGTCTGATATGGAGAGGTACTAATGTCACTCTATAGAACCCCAGTCAGATATAGAGAGGGACTAATGTCACTCTATAGACCCCCAGTCAGATAAAGAGAGGTACTAATGTCACTCTATAGAACCCCAATCTGATATGGAGAGGGACTAATGTCACTCTATAGAACCCCAATCAGATATAGAGAGGGACTAATGTCACTCTATAGACCTCCAGTCAGATAAAGAGAGGTACTAATGTCACTCTATAGACCCCCAGTCAGATATAGAGAGGGACTAATGTCACTCTATAGACCCCCAGTCAGACAAAGAGAGGTACTAATGTCACTCTATAGAACCCCAATCAGATATAGAGAGGGACTAATGTCACTCTATAGACCTCCAGTCAGATAAAGAGAGGTACTAATGTCACTCTATAGACCCCCAGTCAGATATAGAGAGGGACTAATGTCACTCTATAGACCCCCAGTCAGATAAAGAGAGGTACTAATGTCACTCTATAGAACCCCAATCAGATATAGAGAGGGACTAATGTCACTCTATAGACCTCCAGTCAGATAAAGAGAGGTACTAATGTCACTCTATAGACCCCCAGTCAGATATAGAGAGGGACTAATGTCACTCTATAGACCTCCAGTCAGATAAAGAGAGGTACTAATGTCACTCTATAGACCCTCAGTCAGATATAGAGAGGTACTAATGTCACTCTATAGACCTCCAGTCAGATAAAGAGAGGTACTAATGTCACTCTATAGACCCCCAGTCAGATATAGAGAGGGACTAATGTCACTCTATAGACCCCCGGTCAGATATAGAGAGGTACTAATGTCACTCTATAGACCTACAGTCAGTCATAGATAGATACTAATGTCACTCTATAGACCCCCAGTCAGATAAAGAGAGGTACTAATGTCACTCTATAGACCCCCAGTCAGATAAAGAGAGGTACTAATGTCACTCTATAGAACCCCAATCAGATATAGAGAGGGACTAATGTCACTCTATAGACCTCCAGTCAGATAAAGAGAGGTACTAATGTCACTCTATAGACCCCCAGTCAGATATAGAGAGGTACTAATGTCACTCTATAGACCCCCAGTCAGATAAAGAGAGGTACTAATGTCACTCTATAGACCCCCAGTCAGATAAAGAGAGGTACTAATGTCACTCTATAGAACCCCAATCAGATATAGAGAGGTACTAATGTCACTCTATAGAACCCCAATCAGATATAGAGAGGTACTAATGTCACTCTATAGACCCCCAGTCAGATATAGAGAGGTACTAATGTCACTCTATAGACCTCCAGTCAGATATAGAGAGGTACTAATGTCACTGTATAGACCCCCAGTCAGATATAGAGAGGTACTAATGTCACTCTATAGACCCCCAGTCTGATATGGAGAGGTACTAATGTCACTCTATAGACCCCCAGTCAGATATAGAGATGTACTAATGTCACTCTATAGACCCCCAGTCAGATAAAGAGAGGAACTAATGTCACTCTATAGACCTCCAGTCAGATATAGAGAGGTACTAATGTCACTCTATAGACCCCCAGTCAGATATAGAGAGGTACTAATGTCACTGTATAGACCCCAGTCAGATATAGAGAGGTACTAATGTCACTCTATAGACCCCTCAGTCAGATATAGAGAGGTACTAATGTCACTGTATAGACCCCAGTCAGATATAGAGAGGTACTAATGTCACTCTATAGACCCCCAGTCAGATAAAGAGAGGAACTAATGTCACTCTATAGACCACCAGTCAGATATAGAGAGGTACTAATGTCACTCTATAGACCTCCAGTCAGATAAAGAGAGGTACTAATGTCACTCTATAGAACCCCAATCAGATATAGAGAGGTACTAATCTCACTCTATAGACCCCCAGTCTGATATGGAGAGGGACTAATGTCACTCTATAGAACCCCAATCAGATATAGAGAGGGACTAATGTCACTCTATAGACCCTCCAGTGAGATATAGAGAGGTACTAATGTCACTCTATAGACCCCCAATTAGATATGGAAAGGTACTAATGTCACTCTATAGACCCCCAGTCAGATATAGAGAGGGACTAATGTCACTCTATAGACCCCCAGTCAGATATAGAGAGGTACTAATGTCACTCTATAGACCCTCCAGTCAGATATAGAGACGTACTAATGTCACTGTATAGACCCCCAGTCAGATATAGAGAGGTACTAATGTCACTCTATAGCTCCCCAGTCAGATATAGAGAGGTACTAATGTCACTCTATAGATCCCCAGTCACATATAGAGAGGTACTAATGTCACTGTATAGACCCCCAGTCAGATATAGAGAGGTACTAATGTCACTCTATAGACCCTCCAGTCAGATATAGAGAGATACTAATGTCACTGTATAGATCCCCAGTCAGATATAGAGAGGTACTAATGTCACTCTATAGATCCCCAGTCACATATAGAGAGGTACTAATGTCACTGTATAGATCCCCAGTCAGATATAGAGAGGTACTAATGTCACTCTATAGACCGCCAGTCAGATATAGAGAGGTACTAATGTCACTCTATAGACCCCCAGTCAGATATAGAGAGGTACTAATGTCACTGTATAGACCCCTAGTCAGATATAGAGAGGTACTAATGTCACTCTATAGACCCCCAGTCAGATATAGAGAGGTACTAATGTCACTCTATAGACCCTCCAGTCAGATATAGAGACGTACTAATGTCACTCTATAGACCCCCAGTCAGATATAGAGAGGTACTAATGTCACTCCATAGACCCCCAGTCAGATATAGAGAGGTACTAATGTCACTCTATAGACCCCCAGTCACATAGAGAGGTACTAATGTCACTCTATAGACCCCCAGTCAGATATAGAGAGGTACTAATGTCACTCTACAGACCCCCAGTCACATATAGAGAGGGACTAATGTCACTCCATAGACCCCCAGTCAGATATAGAGAGGTACTAATGTCACTGTATAAACCCCCAGTCAGATATAGAGAGGTACTAATGTCACTGTATAAACCCCCAGTCAGATATAGAGAGGTACTAATGTCACTCTATAGACCCCCTAGTCAGATATAGAGAGGTACTAATGTCACTCTATAGTCCCCCAGTCAGATATAGAGAGGTACTAATGTCACTCTATAGACCCCCAGTCAGATATAGAGAGGTACTAATGTCACTGTATAGACTAGACCCCTAGTCAGATATAGAGAGGTACTAATGTCACTCTATAGTCCCCCAGTCAGATATAGAGAGGTACTAATGTCACTCTATAGACCCCCAGTCACATATAGAGAGGTACTAATGTCACTCTATAGACCCCCAGTCACATAGAGAGGTATTAATGTCACTCTATAGACCCCCAGTCACATATAGAGAGGTACTAATGTCACTCTATAGACCCCAGTCAGATATAGAGGTACTAATGTCACTCTATAGACCCCCAGTCACATATAGAGAGGTACTAATGTCATTCTATAGACCCCCAGTCACATATAGAGAGGTACTAATATCACTCTATAGACCCCCAGTCACATATAGAGAGGTACTAATGTCACTCTATAGACCCCCAGTCAGATATAGAGAGGTACTAATGTCACTCTATAGACCCACCAGTCAGATATAGAGAGGTACTAATGTCACTCTATAGACACCCAGTCAGATATAGAGGTACTAATGTCACTCTATAGACCCCCAGTAAGATACAGAGAGGTACTAATGTCACTCTATAGACCCCCAGTCACATATAGAGAGGTACTAATGTCATTCTATAGACCCCCAGTCACATATAGAGAGGTACTAATGTCACTCTATAGACCCCCAGTCACATATAGAGAGGTACTAATGTCACTATATAGACCCCCAGTCACATATAGAGAGGTACTAATGTCACTCTATAGACCCCCAGTCAGATATAGAGAGGTACTAATGTCACTCTATAGACCCCCAGTCAGATATAGAGAGGTACTAATCTCACTCTATAGACCCCCAGTCTGATATGGAGAGGGACTAATGTCACTCTATAGACCCCCAGTCAGATATAGAGAGGTACTAATGTCACTCTATAGAACCCCAATCAGATATGGAGAGGTACTAATGTCACTCTATAGACCCCCAGTCAGATATAGAGAGGTACTAATGTCACTCTATAGACCTCCAGTCAGATAAAGAGAGGTACTAATGTCACTCTATAGACCCCCAGTCAGATAGAGAGAGGTACTAATGTCACTCTATAGACCCCCAGTCAGATATAGAGAGGTACTAATGTCACTCTATAGACCCCCAGTCAGATATAGAGAGGTACTAATGTCACTATATAGCCCCCAGTCTGATATAGAGAGGTACTAATGTCACTGTATAGACCCCCAGTCTGATATAGAGAGGTACTAATGTCACTGTATAGACCCCCAGTCAGATATAGAGAGGTACTAATGTCACTATATAGCCCCCAGTCTGATATAGAGAGGTACTAATGTCACTCTATAGACCCCCAGTCAGATTTAGAGAGGTACTATTGTCACTCTATAGACCCCTCAGTCAGATATAGAGAGGTACTAATGTCACTCTATAGACCACCAGTCAGATATAGAGAGGTACTAATGTCACTCTATAGACCCCCAGTCAGATATAGAGAGGTACTAATGTCACTCTATAGAACCCCAATCAGATATAGAGAGGTACTAATCTCACTCTATAGACCCCCAGTCTGATATGGAGAGGGACTAATGTCACTCTATAGAACCCCAATCAGATATAGAGAGGGACTAATGTCACTCTATAGACCCTCCAGTGAGATATAGAGAGGTACTAATGTCACTCTATAGACCCCCAATTAGATATGGAAAGGTACTAATGTCACTCTATAGACCCCCAGTCAGATATAGAGAGGGACTAATGTCACTCTATAGACCCCCAGTCAGATATAGAGAGGTACTAATGTCACTCTATAGACCCTCCAGTCAGATATAGAGACGTACTAATGTCACTGTATAGACCCCCAGTCACATATAGAGAGGTACTAATGTCACTCTATAGACCCCCAGTCAGATATAGAGAGGTACTAATGTCACTCTATAGACCCTCCAGTCAGATATAGAGAGGTACTAATGTCACTCTATAGACTCCCAGTCAGATATAGAGAGATACTAATGTCACTGTATAGATCCCCAGTCAGATATAGAGAGGTACTAATGTCACTCTATAGATCCCCAGTCACATATAGAGAGGTACTAATGTCACTGTATAGATCCCCAGTCAGATATAGAGAGGTACTAATGTCACTCTATAGACCCCCAGTCAGATATAGAGAGGTACTAATGTCACTCTATAGACCCCCAGTCAGATATAGAGAGGTACTAATGTCACTCTATAGTCCCCCAGTCAGATATAGAGAGGTACTAATGTCACTCTATAGACCCCCAGTCAGATATAGAGAGGTACTAATGTCACTCTATAGACCTCCAGTCAGATAAAGAGAGGTACTAATGTCACTCTATAGACCCCCAGTCAGATAGAGAGAGGTACTAATGTCACTCTATAGAACCCCAATCAGATATAGAGAGGGACTAATGTCACTCTATAGACCTCCAGTCAGATAAAGAGAGGTACTAATGTCACTCTATAGACCCCCAGTCAGATATAGAGAGGTACTAATGTCACTCTATAGACCCCCAGTCAGATATAGAGAGGTACTAATGTCACTCTATAGACCCCCAGTCAGATATAGAGAGGTACTAATGTCACTATATAGCCCCCAGTCTGATATAGAGAGGTACTAATGTCACTGTATAGACCCCCAGTCAGATATAGAGAGGTACTAATGTCACTATATAGCCCCCAGTCTGATATAGAGAGGTACTAATGTCACTCTATAGACCCCCAGTCAGATTTAGAGAGGTACTATTGTCACTCTATAGACCCCTCAGTCAGATATAGAGAGGTACTAATGTCACTCTATAGACCACCAGTCAGATATAGAGAGGTACTAATGTCACTCTATAGAACCCCAATCAGATATAGAGAGGTACTAATCTCACTCTATAGACCCCCAGTCTGATATGGAGAGGGACTAATGTCACTCTATAGAACCCCAATCAGATATAGAGAGGGACTAATGTCACTCTATAGACCCTCCAGTGAGATATAGAGAGGTACTAATGTCACTCTATAGACCCCCAATTAGATATGGAAAGGTACTAATGTCACTCTATAGACCCCCAGTCAGATATAGAGAGGGACTAATGTCACTCTATAGACCCCCAGTCAGATATAGAGAGGTACTAATGTCACTCTATAGACCCTCCAGTCAGATATAGAGACGTACTAATGTCACTGTATAGACCCCCAGTCACATATAGAGAGGTACTAATGTCACTCTATAGACCCCCAGTCAGATATAGAGAGGTACTAATGTCACTCTATAGACCCTCCAGTCAGATATAGAGAGGTACTAATGTCACTGTATAGATCCCCAGTCAGATATAGAGAGGTACTAATGTCACTCTATAGATCCCCAGTCACATATAGAGAGGTACTAATGTCACTGTATAGATCCCCAGTCAGATATAGAGAGGTACTAATGTCACTCTATAGACCCCCAGTCAGATATAGAGAGGTACTAATGTCACTCTATAGACCCCCAGTCAGATATAGAGAGGTACTAATGTCACTCTATAGACCCCCAGTCAGATATAGAGAGGTACTAATGTCACTCTATAGACCCTCCAGTCAGATATAGAGACGTACTAATGTCACTCTATAGACCCCCAGTCAGATATAGAGAGGTACTAATGTCACTCCATAGACCCCCAGTCAGATATAGAGAGGTACTAATGTCACTCTATAGACCCCCAGTCACATAGAGAGGTACTAATGTCACTCTATAGACCCTCCAGTCAGATATAGAGACGTACTAATGTCACTCTACAGACCCCCAGTCACATATAGAGAGGGACTAATGTCACTCTATAGACCCCCAGTCAGATATAGAGAGGTACTAATGTCACTCCATAGACCCCCAGTCAGATATAGAGAGGTACTAATGTCACTGTATAAACCCCCAGTCAGATATAGAGATGTACTAATGTCACTCTATAGACCCCCAGTCAGATATAGAGAGGTACTAATGTCACTGTATAGACTAGACCCCTAGTCAGATATAGAGAGGTACTAATGTCACTCTATAGTCCCCCAGTCAGATATAGAGAGGTACTAATGTCACTCTATAGACCCCCAGTCACATATAGAGAGGTACTAATGTCACTCTATAGACCCCAGTCAGATATAGAGGTACTAATGTCACTCTATAGACCCCCAGTCAGATATAGAGAGGTACTAATGTCACTCTATAGACCCCAGTCAGATATAGAGAGGTACTAATGTCACTCTATAGACCCCCAGTCACATATAGAGAGGTACTAATGTCATTCTATAGACCCCCAGTCACATATAGAGAGGTACTAATGTCACTCGATAGACCCCCAGTCACATATAGAGAGGTACTAATATCACTCTATAGACCCCCAGTCACATATAGAGAGGTACTAATGTCACTCTATAGACCCCCAGTCAGATATAGAGAGGTACTAATGTCACTCTATAGACCCACCAGTCAGATTTAGAGAGGTACTAATGTCACTCTATAGACCCCCAGTAAGATACAGAGAGGTACTAATGTCACTCTATAGACCCCCAGTAAGATACAGAGAGGTACTAATGTCACTCTATAGACCCCCAGTCAGATATAGAGGTACTAATGTCACTCTATAGACCCCCAGTAAGATACAGAGAGGTACTAATGTCACTCTATAGACCCCCAGTCACATATAGAGAGGTACTAATGTCATTCTATAGACCCCCAGTCACATATAGAGAGGTACTAATGTCACTCTATAGACCCCCAGTCACATATAGAGAGGTACTAATGTCACTCTATAGACCCCCAGTCAGATATAGAGAGGTACTAATGTCACTCTATAGACCCACCAGTCAGATATAGAGAGGTACTAATGTCACTATATAGACCCCCAGTCACATATAGAGAGGTACTAATGTCACTATATACACCCCCAGTCAGATATAGAGAGGTACTAATGTCACTCTATAGACCCCCAGTCACATATAGAGAGGTACTAATGTCACTCTATAGACCTCAGTCAGATATAGAGAGGTACTAATGTCACTCTATAGACCCCCAGTCACATATAGAGAGGTACTAATGTCTCTCTATAGACCCCAGTCAGATATAGAGAGGTACTAATGTCACTATATACACCCCCAGTCAGATATAGAGAGGTACTAATGTCACTCTATAGACCCCCAGTCACATATAGAGAGGTACTAATGTCACTCTATAGACCCCAGTCAGATATAGAGAGGTACTAATGTCACTCTATAGACCCCAGTCAGATATAGAGAGGTTCTAATGTCACTCTATAGACCCCAGTCAGATATAGAGAGGTACTAATGTCACTATATACACCCCCAGTCAGATATAGAGAGGTACTAATGTCACTCTATAGACCCCCAGTCACATATAGAGAGGTACTAATGTCACTCTATAGACCCCCAGTCACATAGAGAGGTATTAATGTCACTCTATAGACCCCCAGTCACATATAGAGAGGTACTAATGTCACTCTATAGACCCCAGTCAGATATAGAGAGGTACTAATGTCACTGTATAGACCCCCAGTCACATATAGAGAGGAACTAATGTCACTGTATAGACCCCCTGTCACATATAGAGAGGTACTAATGTCACTGTATAGACCCCCAGTCAGACATAGAGAGGGACTAATGTCACTCTATAGACCCCCAGTCAGATATAGAGAGGTACTAATGTCACTCTATAGACCCTCCAGTCAGATATAGAGACGTACTAATGTCACTGTATAGACCCCCAGTCACATATAGAGAGGTACTAATGTCACTCTATAGACCCCCAGTCAGATATAGAGAGGTACTAATGTCACTCTATAGACCCCCAGTCAGATATAGAGAGGTACTAATGTCACTCTATAGACCCTCCAGTCAGATATAGAGACGTACTAATGTCACTGTATAGACCCCCAGTCACATATAGAGAGGTACTAATGTCACTCTATAGACCCCCAGTCAGATATAGAGAGGTACTAATGTCACTCTATAGACCCTCCAGTCAGATATAGAGAGGTACTAATGTCACTCTATAGACCCCAGTCAGATATAGAGAGGTACTAATGTCACTCTATAGATCCCCAGTCACATATAGAGAGGTACTAATGTCACTGTATAGATCCCCAGTCAGATATAGAGAGGTACTAATGTCACTCTATAGATCCCCAGTCACATATAGAGAGGTACTAATGTCACTGTATAGATCCCCAGTCAGATATAGAGAGGTACTAATGTCACTCTATAGACCCCCAGTCAGATATAGAGAGGTACTAATGTCACTCTATAGACCCCCAGTCAGATATAGAGAGGTACTAATGTCACTCTATAGACCCCCAGTCAGATATAGAGAGGTACTAATGTCACTCTATAGACCCTCCAGTCAGATATAGAGACGTACTAATGTCACTCTATAGACCCCCAGTCAGATATAGAGAGGTACTAATGTCACTCCATAGACCCCCAGTCAGATATAGAGAGGTACTAATGTCACTCTATAGACCCCCAGTCACATAGAGAGGTACTAATGTCACTCTACAGACCCCCAGTCACATATAGAGAGGGACTAATGTCACTCTATAGACCCCCAGTCACATATAGAGAGGGACTAATGTCACTCTATAGACCCCCAGTCACATATAGAGAGGGACTAATGTCACTCTATAGACCCCCAGTCAGATATAGAGAGGTACTAATGTCACTCCATAGACCCCCAGTCAGATATAGAGAGGTACTAATGTCACTGTATAAACCCCCAGTCAGATATAGAGATGTACTAATGTCACTCTATAGACCCCCAGTCAGATATAGAGAGGTACTAATGTCACTGTATAGATTAGACCCCTAGTCAGATATAGAGAGGTACTAATGTCACTCTATAGTCCCCCAGTCAGATATAGAGAGGTACTAATGTCACTCTATAGACCCCCAGTCACATATAGAGAGGTACTAATGTCACTCTATAGACCCCCAGTCACATATAGAGAGGTATTAATGTCACTCTATAGACCCCAGTCAGATATAGAGGTACTAATGTCACTCTATAGACCCCCAGTCAGATATAGAGAGGTACTAATGTCACTCTATAGACCCCAGTCAGATATAGAGAGGTACTAATGTCACTCTATAGACCCCCAGTCACATATAGAGAGGTAGTAATGTCACTGTATAGACCCCCAGTCACATATAGAGAGGTACTAATGTCACTCTATAGACCCCCAGTCAGATATAGAGAGGTACTAATGTCACTCTATAGACCCTCCAGTCAGATATAGAGACGTACTAATGTCACTCTATAGACCCCCAGTCAGATATAGAGAGGTACTAATGTCACTCCATAGACCCCCAGTCAGATATAGAGAGGTACTAATGTCCCTCTATAGACCCCCAGTCACATAGAGAGGTACTAATGTCACTCTATAGACCCCCAGTCAGATATAGAGAGGTACTAATGTCACTCTATAGACCCCCAGTCAGATATAGAGAGGTACTAATGTCACTCTATAGACCCCCAGTCAGATATAGAGAGGTACTAATGTCACTCTATAGACCCCCAGTCAGATATAGAGAGGTACTAATGTCACTCTATAGACCCCCAGTCAGATATAGAGAGGTACTAATGTCACTCTATAGACCCCCAGTCAGATATAGAGAGGTACTAATGTCACTCTATAGACCCTCCAGTCAGATATAGAGAGGTACTAATGTCACTCTATAGACCCCCAGTCAGATATAGAGAGGTACTAATGTCACTCCATAGACCCCCAGTCAGATATAGAGAGGTACTAATGTCACTCTATAGACCCCCAGTCACATATAGAGAGGTACTAATGTCACTCTATAGACCCCCAGTCACATAGAGAGGTACTAATGTCACTCTATAGACCCTCCAGTCAGATATAGAGACGTACTAATGTCACTCTACAGACCCCCAGTCACATATAGAGAGGTACTAATGTCACTCCATAGACCCCCAGTCAGATATAGAGAGGTACTAATGTCACTGTATAAACCCCCAGTCAGATATAGAGATGTACTAATGTCACTGTATAGACTAGACCCCTAGTCAGATATAGAGAGGTACTAATGTCACTCTATAGACCCCCAGTCACATATAGAGAGGTACTAATGTCACTCTATAGACCCCCAGTCACATAGAGAGGTATTAATGTCACTCTATAGACCCCCAGTCACATATAGAGAGGTACTAATGTCACTCTATAGACCCCAGTCAGATATAGAGGTACTAATGTCACTCTATAGACCCCCAGTAAGATACAGAGAGGTACTAATGTCACTCTATAGACCCCCAGTCACATATAGAGAGGTACTAATGTCATTCTATAGACCCCCAGTCACATATAGAGAGGTACTAATGTCACTCGATAGACCCCCAGTCACATATAGAGAGGTACTAATATCACTCTATAGACCCCCAGTCACATATAGAGAGGTACTAATGTCACTCTATAGACCCCCAGTCAGATATAGAGAGGTACTAATGTCACTCTATAGACCCACCAGTCAGATATAGAGAGGTACTAATGTCACTCTATAGACACCCAGTCAGATATAGAGGTACTAATGTCACTCTATAGACCCCCAGTAAGATACAGAGAGGTACTAATGTCACTCTATAGACCCCCAGTCACATATAGAGAGGTACTAATGTCATTCTATAGACCCCCAGTCACATATAGAGAGGTACTAATGTCACTCTATAGACCCCCAGTCACATATAGAGAGGTACTAATGTCACTCTATAGACCCCCAGTCAGATATAGAGAGGTACTAATGTCACTCTATAGACCCACCAGTCAGATATAGAGAGGTACTAATGTCACTCTATAGACCCACCAGTCAGATATAGAGAGGTACTAATGTCACTATATAGACCCCCAGTCACATATAGAGAGGTACTAATGTCACTATATACACCCCCAGTCAGATATAGAGAGGTACTAATGTCACTCTATAGACCCCCAGTCACATATAGAGAGGTACTAATGTCACTCTATAGACCCCAGTCAGATATAAAGAGGTACTAATGTCACTCTATAGACCCCAGTCAGATATAGAGAGGTTCTAATGTCACTCTATAGACCCCAGTCAGATATAGAGAGGTACTAATGTCACTATATACACCCCCAGTCAGATATAGAGAGGTACTAATGTCACTCTATAGACCCCCAGTCACATATAGAGAGGTACTAATGTCACTCTATAGACCCCAGTCAGATATAGAGAGGTACTAATGTCACTGTATAGACCCCCAGTCACATATAGAGAGGAACTAATGTCACTGTATAGACCCCCTGTCACATATAGAGAGGTACTAATGTCACTGTATAGACCCCCAGTCAGATATAGAGAGGTACTAATGTCACTCTATAGACCCCCAGTCAGATATAGAGAGGTACTAATGTCACTCTATAGACCCCCAGTCATATATAGAGAGGTACTAATGTCACTCTATAGACCCCCAGTCAGATATAGAGAGGTACTAATGTCACTCTATAGACCCCCAGTCAGATATAGAGAGGTACTAATGTAATTCTATAGACCCCCAGTCACATATAGAGAGGTACTAATGTCACTCTATAGACCCCCAGTCACATATAGAGAGGTACTAATGTCACTCTATAGACCCCCAGTCAGATATAGAGGTACTAATGTCACTCTATAGACCCCCAGTCAGATATAGAGAGGTACTAATGTCACTCTATAGACCCCCAGTCATATATAGAGAGGTACTAATGTCACTCTATAGACCCCCAGTCAGATATAGAGAGGTACTAATGTCACTCTATAGACCCCCAGTCAGATATAGAGAGGTACTAATGTAATTCTATAGACCCCCAGTCACATATAGAGAGGTACTAATGTCACTCTATAGACCCCCAGTCACATATAGAGAGGTACTAATGTCACTCTATAGACCCCCAGTCAGATATAGAGAGGTACTAATGTCACTCTATAGACACCCAGTCAGATATAGAGGTACTAATGTCACTCTATAGACCCCCAGTAAGATACAGAGAGGTACTAATGTCACTCTATAGACACCCAGTCAGATATAGAGGTACTAATGTCACTCTATAGACCCCCAGTAAGATATAGAGAGGTACTAATGTCACTCTATAGACACCCAGTCAGATATAGAGGTACTAATGTCACTCTATAGACCCCCAGTAAGATACAGAGAGGTACTAATGTCACTCTATAGACCCCCAGTAAGATACAGAGAGGTACTAATGTCACTCTATAGACCCCCAGTCACATATAGAGAGAGGTACTAATGTCAATATAGACCCCGTAGAAACTGTGCCCAGTTCTGAGACCGGATCTCCAAAATTATATTAAATACATTAGAGACAATTCAATGGAGGAGACTAAAATGGGGCGGGGTCTAAATACACAACAAATATAGAGACTCCATGACATTAATATGTATAGATTAGAGGAGAGAGGGAGATATGAGACAAACCTGCAAATAGATCAAAGAATATAAAAAAAAGGGCAGAACAGGAGGAACAAGAAGATGAGATCACAACTGGCAGAAGATTTAGAGATAAGTTACGGGACGCGTTACCTCTAAGATCGGATACAGCTTTTCATCTCTCACACAAATCCCCAGGTACCTAAAAAAGATAAAAGAATAAAAACAAATGCTTTAAATATATCTGTATTGTGTTAATCTTGACTATGACTTATATATTTTATCACTAAAAAGATTAGATTACACATAAAAATAATGTTCATATCCTGTAATAATATATAATTAGTTAATTAATTAATTAATTAGAGACATAGAATCAATCTACACACACTTAGAAATTATGCAATGAACATTTTGGATTCTCTTCTACGTGATGTCATCAGATTAATATTTGAGAGACTTCCTGGCTCGTGGTCTATGAATCTGCCGAGAATTTCTGAAATGATCCTCACCTTACAATGTTGGGATGAGACAGCTTCTGCAAGAGACTAATTTCTCGGACAATGACTTCCTCATCCACCTCATTTTTGTAAATCTTTACTACCATGTACTTGGAGCCGGCTCCTTGAGTCACCTGCAAAAAACAAATAGAGTCATCAAACACATGGACAGAACATCTTGAGATTGGCACAATGGCCTCCCTATAGCTCTGAAACACATGGATGGAACAACTTGAGATGGAAATGACTCCTTTGGAAGCTTGTCAAATACATGGACAACACGTGAGATGAACACCATAACCACGCAGTCATGGGACAGACATGCCAAGATGGATACAATGGCTGATCTACAGAGTCATCAAGCACATTGTCAGAACGTGTCGCGATTGATAGAATTATTGCTCTACAAGGAGATTGAACACATGGGCAGTGTACCTTGAGATTGCCACGACGGCCTCCCTATAGCTCTGAAACACATGGATGGAACAACTTGAGATGGAAATTACTCCTTTGGAAGCTTGTCAAATACATGGACAACACGTGAGATGAACACCATAACCACGCAGTCATGGGCCGGACATGTCAAGATGGATACAATGGCTGATCTACAGAGTCTTCAAGCACATTGACAGAACGTGTCACGATTGATACAAGGATTGCTCTACAAGGAGATTGAACACATGGGCAGTGCACCTTGAGATTGGCATAATGGCCTCCCTATAGTTCTGAAACACATGGATGGAACAACTTGAGATGGAAATTACTCCTTTGGAGACTTTTTCAAATACATGGACAACACGTGAGATGAACACCATGACTGCTCAATAGAGTCATCAAGCACATGGACAGAACATGTTGAGATTGATACAATGATTGCTCTACAAAGGACATTAAACACATGGGCAGTGCACCTTGAGATTGGCACAACGACTGCTCTACACAGTCACCAAAACAAATGGATAGGGTAACTTGTGATGGATGGACACAGTAACTGCTCTGGAAAGTCATCAAGCACATGGACAGGCCAAGATGTATACAATGACCGCTCCATAGAGTCTTCAGAGACACACAGGACACAATGGCATGGACACCATGACTACTCTACACAGTCATAAAAGCAAACGGATAGATTATTTTGGGATGGAAACAATATCTGCTCTAGATAGTCATCAAGAACATGGACACAATGGCGACTCTACACAGAAAACACAAAAACACGTAAATAGGAGATCTTGGGATGGACACAAGGGCTGCTCTACAGGGTCCTCAAATCCATGGGCATAACATCTTGAGAAGGACACAACTGTTGCTCTGTGGAGCCAGAAGAATGGACAGCCATGATGGGCTAATCAGTAATTAAAATCTATGTTGTTGCCAGATCCAAAGACCATCAAGTCTGCCACTACCATTGAAGAGGTATCGGAGATAGAATCGACTGTCCACTGGATCAGAACACCAACCGCACAAGACATTGTAAGAAGGGAAGAAAAGTTTTGTTATTTTGCGAAGACTCATTCGAGTGGCCACTAACATGCATCACCTACTGCAAGCAGCTCATTGTATCACTACAAAACTAAAAAGGACACAGAAAAGGTTGCATTGAAAAAGTCTTGAAAGTCCTCAATCTTCAAAATGTTTTTCATCTTTTACAGTGGGAGGTGATGCAGAGGAAATGCAAGTCCAGATGTTTAAATCAGAACGGTGACAGAGACTTTTTAGTGTTAAAGGTCATGTATTCTCTTCAAGCCTCTTCAGTTAGTTACCCAACACTTTCTCTCATTTTTTTTTTCTTTTTTAACAACAACAAACTGTAATTATATAGCGAGAGATATATGATATTATATATATATATATATATATATATATATATATATATATATATATATATATATATATATATATATCATATATCATATATTTTTTTTCTGCAATAACTGTGAGCTTTGCTGTGTCCTTTTAAAAATCATGGACAATAAACTCTAATCCATGTTTAATTATTTCCATGTGATTGACTGGTTGAACAGTTATAAAATGATTCACGGACCTGCCCATGTAAAGTAAACACAGCATCACCGTGTTCTTTAGAAAGTATTTGCACTTTATACATCTGGTCTGTATTGGCTTTTGTTGAGAAAGCCAAACAATACAAAGTATCATATAATAGAGACAGAATTGATCAATAAGCAGATTGTGTATAAAAGTAAATATTGGTGGAGAGATGTCCTGGAGCCATACAATGAAGACACAATATATAGGTCTGAAACACTTGAGTCGGACTAAGAGCTAGTTTTAATGAGAAAAAGAAAAATACATTATCATATCTCTATGGATACCTGAAGGCATCCATGACACTTTGGTTTACATTTCCACAGTTATATTTGCAAGCAGCCTACTTCTGAACATGAGCAGGAAGGAAGTAGGTGTCAAACTCAGAAATATCCAATATTAACAAATCCCTTTTACCACTCCATCTTCCACCAGCCTTATACCTGTATGAGGATTTGAACCCAGGACCTTCAGCACCACAGACTGCAGCCTTACCTACTGAGCTATCTGTTCCATTTCTAAATAATCTACTAGAATATTGTTACAAATCAGTTACCCACTGCCCGATTTAACATTTCCGTACCAGATTCTAATTAATTTTAATGACATCCCACATTACCCACTCAGGCAGAGGCAACACACTGAAATAACCTGACCTCGACTGATCAGAACTCCATAAGTTCACCATCAATTTTAAATAGGAAAACACTTTTCCCACATGCTTTTTCACCCTCTATGCAATGGTCCAGAGCACATCTAGAGATTTTTGTGATCATTTAACCACATATGCCAATAATTAAAGTGCCTATGTACCCGATATATATAGGTTTATGAGATTATACAAATGGGTTAACCCTTCCTGTATGTGGCCTGGGTTAAGTAAAGTGCAGGGTAAAGTTTAACCCATCTTTAGCTGCCTGCGATCACTTTCCACACCTAAGCCAGACGTTGGAGTGGACTTCCTTCCTTTGCCTTGTTCTGTTCTGTCCTTATAATTACAGCAGGAAGTACTGAGATCAGGACATGCTCCGCAGCCAATTAACGTCGGACTCATTTCCTGCTGCACTCATAGAGCAGTAGTGAGTAGAGTGCTGCCAGGACACGGTATGACACATTATATCATGTGTGTACTACAGGAGAGCACACGGAGTGCTGGCACCATCTAAAAACAAAACTTATATGGACCTTACAGAGGAGGACGGTGGTCACACTTTTTCTATATGGTATTTAAATAACAAATCATTTCAAAATGCTAAAATATATTTAAAAGAAAGAAAAAAAAATTACGTTTTTTACATTTTATATGCCATTATACTTTATTGTGAGGTTCCACTTTCTTTTATCAGCTGGTTCTGAATATTGCATTCTCAGGAATGTGTGCCCTTATAAAAACTTATAGGTTTTCCAATTCTTCTGTTGAAAACACTGGCATTTTTAGATGGCACATACTCATTGTGCAGATAGAAGCTTCCTTTGCATTCAGTCACCTCCCACATTAGCTAAAACTGCCAGTGCTTTCACCAGATTAAAAGGAAATACATTCATTTACAGAGCCTGAGAAAATAAAATGGAATCACACCGTTAAAAAGACTCTGTCACCACATGTTGGTTTAATTAAAAAACAAACAGTCTATACATTGTACTAGCAGTTTTTATTTACAGTAAATCATTTCTGAAATATTTAAAATTGATTTTGCGGCTCCTGTATGCTCATGTGCGGCTCTGTATTTTAAATGTGCAGCTCAGAGTGCTTGATAAGAGTGGGAGAGGGGTCTAATTGCCAGATAACATTGGGGGTCTTTATTTGGGCCACTACATAGACAGGCAAGCAAAGTGTAATCCTAATTAGCACATCAAAGCAACTAATTAATGTGTGGGTGATCATTTGCATATAAATACAGCAACAACAACAACATGGAATTTCCAAGGATTGATTCCCTTTAGAAAAAAAAAAATAGATAACACAACATAAAGCCAGATTTTCATGCAAAAACACCTTGATTCTGGAATGACAGGGCCCTTTAAGAATAAGAGCATATAAACGTTATGAAAGCTAAAGTAGGAGTTAATTAGTCCTAAAATATTTTGCTGGTTACCACTACACTGGCCCTTTAAGTTTACCTTTACACGTACTGTTATAAACTATTATTATGATTTACCGACGCTGCCACGCGCCACAGAACTGGAAGAACCGCCCCGGCCGCATAAACAAGGAGTGGACAGACAGGATACACAGGTCAGTGCTAGAGGAAGAGGCTCCGGCCGGGGTTACTGACCTCTGCCTATGGAGGATGTTCAGCACCTGGTGACTCCGCATGAGGTCAGAGGTGACTCACCTGTACAGGTGCGCCAGCCCAGAATTGATGACATGTTAGGGAGCACGTCTCTGCTCAGGGTTTACTGTAATACCCAAACAGGAACTAGAAATAATAAATTAGGAACTGATAATTAATACAATTCACACTTAATGATTTAAAGGTATATCTAAGATTCCCTGCGTTTCCCGGTCTCTCACACATTACACGGAGTCACTCTGTACTTATACAGATTTTTTTTTTATTTTATTAAACTTGTTTTCCACCCCCCCAACTACATAGGCACAGTGTACCTACCAATAGAAACACTGCGTCAAGTACAGATTTTAACCCTTTACAAACCAAGCCAGCAGCAGCACAATGCAGAGATCTACACAGCAATGTCTGGGCTCCTCTTGCTTCTTTGTGCAGGAGACTACACATCCCATGATGCCTCCCTCCCTCCCCAGTGTCTCCTTCCCCCCCTCCCTACCCAGTGTCTCCTTCCCCCCCTCGCCTGTGTCTCCTTCCCCCCCTCGCCTGTGTCTCCTTCCCCCCCTCGCCTCCCCCCGTGTCTCCTTCCCCCCCCCTCTCCTCCCCCCGTGTCTCCTTCCCCCCCCTCTCCTCCCCCCGTGTCTCCTTCCCCCCTCTCCTGTGCCTCATTTCCACCTCTCCTGTGTCTCCTCCCCCCCCTCTCCTGTGTCTCCTCCCCCCCCTCTCCTGTGTCTCCTCCCCCCCCTCTCCTGTGTCTCCTTCCCCCCCTCTCCTGTGTCTCCTTCCCCCCCTCTCCTGTGTCTCCTTCCCCCCCTCTCCTGTGTCTCCTTCCCCCCCTCTCCTGTGTCTCCTTCCCCCCCTCTCCTGTGTCTCCTTCCCCCCCCTCTCCTGTGTCTCCTTCCCCCCCCTCTCCTGTGTCTCCTTCCCCCCCTCTCCTGTGTCTCCTTCCCCCCTCTCCTGTGTCTCCTTCCCCCCCTCTCCTGTGTCTCCTTCCCCCCCTCTCCTGTGTCTCCTTCCCCCCCTCTCCTGTGTCTCCTTCCCCCCCTCTCCTGTGTCTCCTTCCCCCCCTCTCCTGTGTCTCCTTCCCCCCTCTCCCGCCATGCATTGCGCATGCGTGCCCCCACCCTCTGCTTGCAAACTCTAGAGATGTATCAAACTTTAGGGTAAGTATAATTATGTTTATTTTGGGAATTTTTCATATAATTTTTTTATACACTTCTGATTCTCCTCTAACAGATGCTTCATAATCCAGGAAACTTAGATATGCCTTTATAAAAGCAATATTCAGACTCAGCTGCTGCCGACCTGCACCCACTAAGATTAATGGGGAAGTTAGAAGATCACATATATATTAGGCAGTAATTACAGAGCTTATAAGCACTTCTTAATAAAATAAAGTACATGTCAGTAAATAAGAAGTGATTATAAGCTCTGGATGTGCCGAGTCTCATACTAACCAATCAGTGACCAGATCTCAAGAACATGCTGCCAAGTCCTACGGCCATTCAACATCTCCCAACTACCCTGCATGTATAAGCCAAGGGCAAGTGGTCAGCTGGTTTCTCTTGAATCTCTGACCCTATGACCTTGTTGACCATAACCAAGCCAAGGTCATGTTGGACCAGTCTCGTCCTCCTTGCTGTGCCTCAGGCCACTTGTGATGGGTAAAGTCTACAAATATGTAATCCTACAAGATGGAGACATGCGAGTCCTCAGGACAGGGAGTCAAAAACCAATGCTTGAAATTCCAAGACGAGTGAAAGCAACAAATCAGAGAACATAAACCTTTCAAGAAACATAGATTTTACGTAGTTAAGAACCTAAAGAATCATCGGCCTATCCCAAGACAAAGAACTTGTAGACACAACCCAGTTTGTTGTCTTTGCATATAGTTTCAAGTCACAAACCATATAGCAGAGACAGAGATCTTGCATATCAGAGAACAACAAGTTTTATATTACATTTTTTTAAAATTTATGCAGTTGTAAGGGCTCCTCAAAACAATAAAATATTCTGCATTCAACTCAACAAGAACAGTGTCTGGAGAGGAAAACTGCAGAAAGGAACACACACACATAAACATATATATATATATATACACACACACACACACACATATATACATATACACATACATACACACATACATACACACACTAGCGAATTGGCCGTCAAAAAATGACGGTCATAAAATTGTAAGGCATGTACCTTTGGCGCCCATTGCGAGCCTCTCCTCTTGTGTACTTTTGCTCCTCTGAGCACCCTCGGCGCTCATTGTGAGCCCTGCGCTGAACGCCTTTGGCGCTCACTGCGATCCTCTCCCCATGCCATTTTTATATATATACTAGCAACTTGCCCGTCAAAAATGACAGGGCAATAAAATTGTAAGGTAGACATTAATTTGGGCCAGACATTAATTTTGTTGGTGGTCTGAGATCCTTTGGCGCTCATTGCGCGCCTTCCGCTGTGTATAAAAAAGTCTTATGTGCCTGGCGGTGTTTTGCGTGGTTAGGGGTTGTGTAGCCGAGTTTTCATTTTTTTCGGCTGCCATTTTTTTTTTGTTGCTTAGGCGATTTTTGAGTGGTGAAAGGTTTTTTTTTTTTGTATTCGTTTTAATTTTCTTTGCGTTATTGTTGTTTTTGTATGTGCGCGGTTCGGCCTCGTAATTCCCCCCCCCCCCCTTTCTAAATCCCGCTTTTCTTTTTGCAAGTGTTACGGGCTGTCATTTTTGCACGCATTTTTTTTAAACTGCTACGGGTCTCGCATTCTGAATTGTGTAATTGAGATTTCTGTTGATGTGTAGTTCCGCGGTTTGTAGGGTTGAGCGCCTATGGCGCTAATCTCCACCAGCGCAATGATCGCCTTCGGCGGTCCCTGCCTAAGTCTTACTCGGTCGTAGTGTTGAGCGCCTATGGCGCTCATCTCCACCAGCGCAAGGCACACCTTTGGCGCTCCTTGCCAGCAACTGAAGGCTTGAACAGCAAGCTCGCAACGTTAGCAACAACCCGCAATGCTCACAACTATATATGTGTACACACTAACAAATATTATTACAGTGGGCTGTTATAAAAAAAACATTTGCTGGAAGTTTTAGATAACCAAGCTTGGAGTTTAGGTATTTTATAATGTATACAAACTGTATGCACTTTTTTTTCTTTTCTTTCTGCCCTCTGCAGCATATGCAGACACAGACTCTGTAGGGCTGGTCGCTCTGTGTCTCATTCTAACCAATCAGTGACCATCTCTCAGATTAGTAATAAATCAAATGAATGCACAAAGGATACAAGTTCTATGACAGGACTAAGCCAAACAAGATGGAAATATTCTACACACAAAAAGAGCCGTTAGAATAAATGTCTCTGAATGATAGCTGGGAAAATGGCCGACAGCAGAGAGGAAGCACACAGAGAGATCCAGTCATCTAGCTCATAATGCCAAGGGGAGAAACAAATCGGACAGGGGAAGTGTCCCCAGGAACATTGTAAGCCATATCTTGTGGTATTTTGTCTGAAAATAAGCCTGAGGCCTAACATACGAGCCTGCAGCCTAGATTTGTTTTTAGTTGGCAGGAGGTCAAGAGTGCGGCATATTACTAAAAATGGACTAGCACTGGAGCAAGAGGTAACTGCGGCTAGTGAGCATGACTATGGGCACAATCCCTTGTGGGGCTTGTGAGCAGGACTGTGGGCACAATCCCTTGTGGGGATAGTGAGCAGGACTGTGGGCACAATCCCTTGTGGGGATAGTGAGCAGGACTGTGGGCACAATCCCTTGTGGGGATAGTGAGCAGGACTGTGGGCACAATCCCTTGTGTGGCTAGCGAGCAGGACTTACGGCACAATCCCTTGTGGGGCTAGTGAGCAGGACCCTTGTGGGGCTAGTGAGCAGGACTGTGGGCACAATCCCTTGTGGGGCTAGCGAGCAGGACTGTGGGCACAATCCCTTGTGGGGCTAGTGAGCAGGACCCTTGTGGGGCTAGTGAGCAGGACTGTGGGCACAATCCCTTGTGGGGATAGTGAGCAGGACTGTGGGCACAATCCCTTGTGGGGATAGTGAGCAGGACTGTGGGCACAATCCCTTGTGTGGCTAGCGAGCAGGACTTACGGCACAATCCCTTGTGGCGCTAGCGAGCAGACTGTGGGCACAATCCCTTGTGTGGCTAGCGAGCAGAACTGTGGGCACAATCCCTTGTGGGGCTAGCAAGCAGGACTGTGGGCACAATCCCTTGTGGGGCTAGCAAGCAGGACTGTGGGCACAATCCCTTGTGTGGCTAGCGAGCAGGACTTACGGCACAATCCCTTGTGGCGCTAGCGAGCAGACTGTGGGCACAATCCCTTGTGTGGCTAGCGAGCAGAACTGTGGGCACAATCCCTTGTGGGGCTAGCGAGCAGGACTGTGGGCACAATCCCTTGTGGGGCTAGCGAGCAGGACTGTGGGCACAATCCCTTGGCTACACAGGGCAGCTCTCTGGTTTATGCTCGGCTAGACATTGAGCATTTTCTCGCACGCTTGTTTTTAGGGACCTCTGCCTCTTAGGCTTAGGGGCAGAGAGTGGTTCTTGTCTCCCCTCTCATCGTCCGTAAGGAGACCCAGGCGTTGCAGAGTATTCAAGCACTCTTCAAGAGAGCATTTGTTGAAGCTGAAAATAATTTTAGCTGGACTGCTCCAAATAACAGTTCTCTTCGCCTGCAAATGTCTGGAAATTACATTGAGCAACTTAGCCCGAAACACAAGCAATTTGGCGATTTCTTAAAATCATTTATTACTCCTCTCAAATGAGAAATTTGGAATGATCAAGAACATGCATTCCTTATTCTCTCCCTGGGATAGTGAGATGATGATTATTGATCAACAGCATGGCAGGAAGTCATAGCTAGCACTACTCCTAATGGCTGATCATTCCTTCACTTCAAACTAACTCTTACATTCCTCAACTATGATATAGAAGGCTTAATCTACTCCTACTCTTCACCTATCCCTCAGTTTAAAACAAAGCTCATGGAATTTTTCTTACTATAATCACCCAGGTTCGGTAAAACTTAAAAAGGGGTATTTCTACAAAGAGTATACCTGAGCATTTTAGAGCGTCAGAGGCCTGCCAAACCCCTTCACTGGGCTCACTCACTGGACATTCTGATAACGAGGAAAGCCCAACCAGCTCACAACGTAACATGGATCTATCAGACCGATCACTGGCCAAGATAGAAAAAAATGCTGCAGGCTTGCCTGACACAGGCGCTTAAGGTCCCTAAAAGCAATATAAACAAAATGGGACAGCGGACTCTTCTCCCGGAGGAGAATCCTGACCAAACTGTGGAGGCACAGGATAGAAACAGAATTGAGATTATGCAGAATGCCTCTCGTGTTGCCAGCCTAGAGCACAGAATTGAAGACCTGGACAACCATTCAAGGAGACATAATATTAGAATACGGGGTGTCCCCAGATGACTCCAAGATCTTCAATATTCGAAGGCTACCATAAGCTACATTCTGCCAGATAGCCCTGAAAGTGTCTGGGAGATTGAGAGGGCCACCAGAGCTCTGGAAACAGCAAAGAATCAAGAACTTCCTAAAGACATCATCATAAGATTTCTCAGGCAGAAATCCAGGGACCTTATTCTTGCGGAGACCAGAAAGATGCAAATAATCAAGGGGCCGTATAATACCACACTCCAGATACACTTGCCCGGCGCAGAATGATGAAGCCTGCTTTGGCGATACTTGTAATGTAGAAGATCCAGTGCCCCTGGAGGTTTCCTTTTGCCCTTTCATTTCAAATTAAAGGGTCTCCTTACTCAGCTCACTCTCTTGAAGAGTGCTTGAATATTCTGCAACGCCTGGGTCTCCTTACAGACTATGAGTCAGAGGGGAGACAAGAAACACTCTCTGCCCCTAAGCCTAGCAGGCAGAGGTCCCTAAAAACAAGCGTGTGAGAAAATGCTCAGTGTCTAGAGAGAAGATGCCCTCCGGCCCTGGGCCAAGCGCCCCTTCTACACAGGGCTCCTCTGGCTGTACAGAACTTACATTTCCACAATTGCACTCTGTATTTGCCTTGTTTAGATGTGTTACTTAATGAAATACTCAATAATATATTTTCTTGATGAGGAAGAGTTAGGGAAAAAAAAAAGATTTGAAAAAAGTTAAGCCATTTGAGTTTATATATCTAGGCAGAATTACTTAAGTTAGTGCTACCGTAGCTTGTGTCTTACTCTGGTTGTGCTAGTTAATTTTTGTTAGGATTTGCTCCTGCTAATTATGTGTGTTAAACCCTCCTACCAGGGATTCTTGAGTGCTCAAACATGGAATAGGAGGTTTTGTTGCTCGGAATATAATATTTGTAATTATGTTTACTATGTTAGAAACACCCTCCCCCTTCCTTTTTTCTCCCCCCTTGGCGAGTTTATCAACATCAAAGTCTGCTGCTCCCTGGCTGGCCGGTGCCGGGATCCTGGGTACCAGTTTGTCTTATCTTACCTGTAAGAAGAGTTAATGGGAAGGTAATTGGTCTTCGCTTAAACCTAATTTACTTTATAAAATTACGACGACAGACCTCACCTTTTTAACCCATTATGTAAAGGGCTTTAATTCCCCCTCCAAGAGGAGAAATTCATAATCATAATAGTGTTCCTTCATTACTACATAAAGACTATCCACACATTACAAGCCAATCCTTGTTAACCGCTATCCTTCTTCATATGAACTTTCCTTTTAAAGGTAGATCACAAAAAGATTGATAGGGATGGAAATTACATCATTTTGACTGGTACAATACTGGGTATTAAAACCTTGTTGGTATCAATTTGCTCTCCCACTAAGTCTCCTCATAAAACTTTCATCAAAATACTGAGATCCCTTGAGGTACAAGACTTAAGGAGTCTGATAGTGGGAGGGGAACTTGTCTTTAAACCCAACTTAGGGCAGATCTAGGAGCTTGACCAATGGACGTTTATCCAACAAAACAGAACAGATTTAATATTTTTTTGGATATAAAGATGGGATTGTGAGGGACCCGGAGTGCGGCGCTGGCCCCAGGGACAGACTTGGAAGGTGATCACCTTTTCTCCCCTCTTCTTCCTCTACCTTTTGATGATCAGAATTATATTTACAATCTTCTAAACATCTTTCTTAATTACGGCTCACAATCTATGGGGTGAAAGTTGCTGGATGAGAACAGAGATTTTATTTCTTCCGACTTTACACTCCCAATCGAAATAAAGGAAAGGTATAAAGCTTTATTCATCTTAACTGCAGAAGAGGAAGATTTATAGAAGACATTTGGTGCCTCCCATGTTTATTGATGTCTATTGTTTATTCCAATGGGATTTCATGTTCAATGCATTATGATATATGTTGTGTAAAGTACGGTCATAATGTGTAATATATAATGTTAGAATACTTTATGTCTTCAATAAAAAGATTGAAACAAAAATACATTTCTCTAAAAATAGTTTTTTTAAGTTGCTGTTGGTTTTTTACTTAATTTACAAAATATCAGAGTTTATTTTTATATAACACACAGTGGTCCTAATGGTGAATAGATCCAGAAGATGTTGGACCAAGTTCTATAGTCATCTGACATCTCTCACCTGCTCTTTAGGTATAAGCCAAGGGCAAGTGGTCAGCAATATCCTGGTTTCGCCCTGTGACCTTGCTGATCATAACCAAGCCAAGGTCATGTTGAGCTAGTCCCATCCTTTTATATAAAATACAGTGGTCCTAATCTCCAGGAATGAGGAGTAGATCCAGAAGATGTTGGGCAACAGCCCATTTCATTTTCGTTCTGTCATCCAACATCTTCCACCTGCTCCTCCGGTACGAGCCGAGGGACAAGTGGTCAGTTGGTTCTCCTGAACCTCTGACCCTGTGACCAAAAGCAAGCCAAGGTCATGTTGGACTAGTCTCGTCCTCCTTGCTTTGCCTCAGGCCACACTTGTGTTGGGTAAAGGCTACAAACATCACATAATCCTACAAGATGGAGACATGCGAGTCCTCAGGACAGGGAGTCATAAACCAATACTTGAAATTCCCAGACGAGTGAAAGCAACAAATCAGAGATCATTAAGAAAACATAGATTTGATGGAGGGTAAGAACCAATAGACTCATCTGGCCTGCTCATTTAATCTACCACAAAGCAAACACATTTTAAATTCAGATAGCCTAAAGTGACAACAACAACCCAGTTTGTTTTCTTTGCATATAGTTTCAAGTCACAAACCATAAAGCAAAAAGACATAGCATCTGATTAGATAACAGCATTAATTCAAATGTAAATGTCCAGAATTGATGCTGGGAATATGTAAGTTATCTAATTGATATTAAACTTTATTTATATTGGTAAATGCATGGGCAGAGCTACTGTCAGTGCAATGCACTGGGGCCCTCCTCTAGATGGGGACAGTGCGATGTAATTTTTTTATATGATTTTCTTCTCATTTCTGTAGTTGCACCGGAAGGAGAATCCACACTTAAAAATATTTGTTTGCACTGGGGCCCTCCATTCACTAGCTCAGCCATGAGGAAATAGTTTTCTAGGGCGCCAAGACGTTCAACTCCGTAATAGGAGGGCTGGAGAATCAGTTTAACAAGCAGCGCGCCATAGTGTGCATTCTGAATTGGGAAATGTGCAATACGTTTAGATAACCAGTCCACTCACTGCCCTCCACAATATGATGGGATATTTGTAATGTGATGCTTTGACTGAGAAACAAATCACAAATTTATTATATTTCTGGAGAAACAAATTGATCTACAAATACCAGCAACACAGCTGGAAAATTACCACTCGAAACTATTCTATATTCTGTGCTCAGCTCACCAAGATGGCGGCTCGAGACGCAGACGGCAGAACGGAACAGATCATATAGTAATAACTGGACTTAAGACATGCGTTGATAATATAACATTTACAATACGCAAACAATGAGAAAATAATGTAATTATTGAGAGATTCACAATTTTACTAATCACTTTTTCTTCTAGTTTTTTACAATAAAAGTTATGTTTTATACTTAATACTATCAGATATACTGTGACTTAATTTAAAGGGACATGGCATGTTCCTGGATGTTAGTAAGTATATAATACCCCTGTGTATCGATCTACTTTTATGTACTTTATTTTATTATGAAGTGCTTATAAGCTCTGAATTACTGCCTAAAATCAGACAAATAGTCCCTGTATGGGTCTGCCCTCTGCAGCGTATGCAGACACACACTGTGCTATCTTGCTGTGCTGTGTCTTATACTAACCAATCAGTGACCATCTCTTAGATTAGTAATAAACCAAATGAATGCACAAAGGATACAAGTTCTAGGACAGGACTAAGTCAGACCAGATGGAAATATTCTATATACAAAAAGCGCCTTCATAAAATAAGTTTCTATCAAACAGGTTCATCGCTTACACAGATGTTGCTAGTTTGTTACTTTATTCACAAAATATCAGAATTTTTATATAAATACATTTGCGTTGTTCAGTCGTTTCCGACTCTCCGTGACCTCATGGACCGTAACGCACCAGAACATGTTTATGTCCATGGTCATGCTGATCCACTTGGTATTCATGGCAGAGATACTGGAGTGGGTTGCAAGTAACATGCAGTGGTCCTAATCTCCAGAAAGGATGAGTAGATCCAGAATAAGTTGGACCAACATCTCCCACCTGCTCTTTAGGTATAAGCCAAGAGCAAGTGGTCAGCAACATCCCAGTTTCTCCTTAATCTCTGGCCCTGTGACCTTGCTGACCATAACCAAGCCAAGGTCATGTGGAGCTAGTCCCATCTTTTTATATAAAATACAGTGGACCTAATCTCCAGGAATGAGGAGTAGATCCAGAAGATGTTGGACAACAACCCATTTCAACTTCGTTCTGTCATCCAACATCTCCCACCTGCTCCTCAGGTATAAGCCAAGGACAAGTGGTCAGTTGGTTTCTCCTGAAGCTCTGACCCTGTGACCTTGTTGACCGTAACCAAGCCAAGGTCATGTTGGACCAGTCCCAGCCTCCTTGCTGTGCCTCGGGCCACTTGTGTTGGGTAAAGTCTACAAACATCACAAGATGGAGACATTCAAGTCCTCAGGACAGGGAGTCATAAACCAATGCTTGAAATTCCAAGACGAGTGAAAGCAACAAACTCATTGAGTCTATCGCAAACCCCCCCCCCCCCCCCCCAAAAAAAACTTTACGTTTATATAGCTTAACATTTCCTCAATGACAACAGGAAACAACCCGGTTTGATTTTCTTTGCATATAGCTTCAAGTCATAAATCACACAGATCTGATCCTGATTGGAGTCAACATACTGAATACATTACAATAGTTGGTGCTGGGATTTTTTGAAAATGTAAGTTATCTAATTGATGTTAACCTTATTTCTATTGGTAAATACACGGATGGAGCTGCTGCAGGTGATGCAATGCGCTGGGGCCCTCTTATAGATGGGCCCCAGTGCAGTCTCATTTATTTATTTTTATTAAAAAAATAATAATCACATTTAGTAGTTGTCAAACTACGAAATGTCGTCGGGCTTTGCGAATTCTTGAGACGCAGTTCGGGCCGCAAATGTGGACCCTCGCGAGGCAAGGTTTCGCATTTGCGGAGGTGGAGGCTCTACAGCGCCTCACAAGCGGTTACAAACAGCCACAGAAGCGGGACTTTGAAAAAAAAACTATAACACGCGATGACTAAATACGGACTAACACAAAAAAATACGAGCCGCGGGACTTAGAAAAAAAAAATACAAACTTGCAAAAATACGAACTTAACGGCTGAACTGCGCACAGCGGAAAACATTAAAAAAAAAACACAAAATACACACAAAAATAAAATAAAAACATCACACACAGCAAGGGGGACACCCAGGACATCGGGGAGTCAGGTTGCACCTCAATTAAAGTCCAATTTACCGAGTTTAGACACTCAAAAATCCCCTAAGCGAGAGAAAAAATGGCAGCCGAAAAAAACGAAAATGAGGCTACACGTCCCCTAAAGACGCAAAACATCGACCGGTACATACGACTTTTACAAAATCCTATATGAGGTACAAGATACACCATTAGCAAGGACGCAAAATCATCCACACCCGCGTACCACATACACAATCGCCGCCATTTTACAACACTAACTTACACAATGTGGAAGTACACAGCTACTCTAACGGCTTCCCCTCGCACACGCAGCCTATTTACACTACACACTGCACACATTGCTGACACTTACACCTCAGCTCCACAACACTGCAAACCGACATTGTATGCTGCAGGAACATCAAAACAGATTGTCAGCTCTTCTGCACAATGCTTCCTGCATATATTACTTACAAATAGGTAAAGGATATTCATTTATCATTTCAGGAATTCATTATCAAGAAAAAATACATATACAGGACAAACAAAAAAGGCTTGCAATAAGCGCAGAAAGGAGATCAGCGCGGACCTTACAATGAACGCCAAAGCGCCTCGGATAACAAAAAATACACCAACCGTGAGGCTCGCAATGAGCGCCGAAGGATCTCAGACAACCAAAACACTAACTGTTTATGGTAAACAGCATTACCTCCCATACAATTTTATTGCCCCGTCATTTTTGACGGGCAAGTCGCTAATTATATATATACTAGCGAATTGCCCGTCAAAAAATGACGGCAATGAAATCGTAAGTGAGCTAATGCTGTTTGGTGTCTAATAATGAAATATATAATACATTAATAAATGAATATACTTTACCTATTTTGAAGCATTGTGTTGAAGAGCTGGCAATCTGTGTTGATGTTGCTGGAGCATTAGTGGTGTGGAGCTGCTGTGTAAGCGTGATGAATGTGTGCACTGTGTGGTATGAATATCCGTAGGTGGTTTGTGGCGTTTTGCGAGTTTCTTGTGGTGTTTTGCGAGTTTAGAGTGCTGTAGCCTCGTTTTCGTTTTGTTCGTCGGCCATTTTTTCTCTCGCTTAGATTTTTTTTTAGTCTCTAAACTCTTTTATTTGGAGTAAAATCGAGGTCTAAGTTGCATTTTTGAGGTCCTGGGTGCTCCCTCTTGGTGTAGGTAAGTTTTTTATGTATGTGGTGTGTGTATGTATTGTGTTTTACATTTTGTAATGTTCGCGAGTTGCGTCCGAGTGTTGCGAGTCCGTAATGTGTGTGAACGTGTGTCGTATGTTGTTTGCGAGTGTCGTAATGTGTGTGTCGTGCTGTTTGGGTTGCGATGTGAACTTTGCGAGGGTCGCAGTTGCTGGCATGGAGCGCCTACGGGGGTCCTCAGTTGCTGGCTTCGCGAGGGTCCTCAGTTGCTGGCAAGGAGCGCCTTCGGCCCTCCATGCCAGCAACTGAGACCCTCGGCCAGTGCCCTCGCTTCGCAAGGGCCTTGGCTCGCTGCGAGGGCCGCAGCTCGCTACGCGAGTCGCGGCACTCGCTTCGCGAGGGCCGCGACTCGCATAGCGAGCCCGCAGCGTTAGCAACAACTCGTACGCTCACAACTATATATGTGATTTCTGAAGAAACAAATGAATCTACAAATACACTGCCAGAAAATGACCACTCGAGACAATATAATATTCTGTACTCAACTCTCACCAAGAATGGCAGCTCGAGAGGAAAACTGACACAGGTCATATAAATATATACATATTAGTACACAGGAAGTTTTAGATAACCAAAAAATTAAAGAATGTCCCTAGATAATAGATACAGAGTTGGGGGGGGGGGGGGATAGATCACTTATGCTAGAAATCCATATTCTATTTATTTGTATATTATCCAAAAGACTGTCTCATGTGCAGAGTGTAATACGGGGCGACATAGGCAGAAGTGTAATACGGGGCGCCGTAGGCAGGAGTGTAATAATACGGGGCGCCGTAGGCAGGAGTGTAATAATACGGGGCGCCGTAGGCAGGAGTGTAATAATACGGGGCGCCGTAGGCAGGAGTGTAATAATACGGGGCGCCGTAGGCAGGAGTGTAATAATACGGGGCGCCGTAGGCAGGAGTGTAATAATACGGGGCGCCGTAGGCAGGAGTGTAATAATACGGGGCGACGTAGGCGGAAGTGTAATAATACGGGGCGACGTAGGCGGAAGTGTAATAATACGGGGCGCCGTAGGCGGAAGTGTAATAATACGGGGCGCCGTAGGCGGGAGTGTAATAATACGGGGCGCCATAGGCGCGAGTGTAATAATACGGGGCGCCATAGGCGCGAGTGTAATAATACGGGGCGCCATAGGCGCGAGTGTAATAATACGGGGCGCCATAGGCGCGAGTGTAATAATACGGGGCGCCATAGGCGGGAGTGTAATAATACGGGGCGCCATAGGCGCGAGTGTAATAATACGGGGCGCCATAGGCGCGAGTGTAATAATACGGGGCGCCGTAGGCGGGAGTGTAATAATACGGGGCGCCGTAGGCGGGAGTGTAATAATACGGGGCGCCGTAGGCGGAAGTGTAATAATACGGGGCGACGTAGGCGGAAGTGTAATAATACGGGGCGACGTAGGCGGAAGTGTAATAATACGGGGCGCCGTAGGCGGGAGTGTAATAATACGGGGCGCCGTAGGCGGGAGTGTAATAATACGTGGCGCCGTAGGCGGGAGTGTAATAATACGTGGCGCCATAGGCGGGAGTGTAATAATACGGGGCGCCATAGGCGGGAGTGTAATAATACGGGGCGCCATAGGCGCGAGTGTAATAATACGGGGCGCCATAGGCGCGAGTGTAATAATACGGGGCGCCATAGGCGCGAGTGTAATAATACGGGGCGCCATAGGCGGAAGTGTAATACAGGGCGCCATAGGCGGAAGTGTAATACAGGGCGCCATAGGCGGAAGTGTAATACGGGGAGGCATAGGCGGAAGTGTAATACGGGGAGGCATAGGCGGAAGTGTAATACGGGGAGGCATAGGCGGAAGTGTAATACGGGGAGGCATAGGCGGAAGTGTAATACGGGGAGGCATAGGCGGAAGTGTAATACGGGGAGGCATAGGCGGAAGTGTAATACGGGGAGGCATAGGCGGAAGTGTAATACGGGGCGACATAGGCAGAAGTGTAATACGGGGCGACATAGGCCGAAGTGTAATACGGGGCGACATAGGCCGAAGTGTAATACGGGGCGGCATAGGCGGAAGTGTAATACGGGGAGGCATAGGCAGAGTGTAATACGGGGCGACATAGGCAGAGTATAATTTGGGGTGACATACATAGATTATAATTTGGGGAGACATAGGCAGAGTATAAAAATATGGGGTGACATAGGCAGAGTATAATTTGGGTGACATACCCAGAGTATAATTCGGGGTGACATACCCAGAGTATAATTTGGGGTGACATACCCAGAGTATAATTTGGGGTGACATACCCAGAGTATAATTTGGGGTGACATACCCAGAGTGCAGTTTTAGTGCGTCCATGAATGATTATTACCTTATATACTTTAGAGAAGAATCCGCTCCCAATGAGCTCAGCGCTGAAGCTTTCCCAGAATTCCAGTTTGCGCACGGCGGTTCGCAGTTTCTGCCATCGATCTACTTGGTAATAGGTGTCGGAGGATTCTCCGTAGTAAGGGCCGGGGCTGCCGGGGTCCGGGGGGAGCAGGGCCGCCTCACACATGGCTGGGACCGCCACTAAGGAGCAAAGACAGCACACTGAGTCCATATACAGAATAACAAAAGCACCATTCTTTAAAACGGATTATATTAAATATTTTTAGTTTTTTTCTCCAATTAAAAATTAACTTTATGGTCTCCGAGTCGCACGAAAATTCTTACAACATAAAGATTTTTTCTACCAACACAAAATATGCCGCATATTGGTGGGGAAGGATCTGATTGACAGCTTGAGACCCTCTATATTGCTTTAAGGAAATATTATTTTCCACGGCCTCCAATGACCTCTAGGCAGCCTGGGGGTGGAACGAGCAACAGTCCCTGTAGTAGTCCTTAGTCTGTAACTTGTCACACAGTCACATTGTGTAGTAGGGGTGGGACGAGGGGCTCTACATGTAGTCCTTAGTCTGTAATATCACATCACACAGTCACATTGTGTAGGAGGGGTGGGGTTAGGGGCGATACATGTAGTCCTTAGTCTGTAACTTGTCACACAGTCACATTGTGTAGGAGGGGTGGGGCGAGGGGCTCTACATGTAGTCCTTAGTCTGTAATATCACATCACACAGTCACATTGTGTAGGTGGGGTGGGGCGAGGGGCTCTACATGTAGTCCTTAGTCTGTAATATCACATCACACAGTCACATTGTGTAGGTGGGGTGGGACGAGGGGCTCTACATGTAGTCCTTAGTCTGTAATATCACATCACACAGTCACATTGTGTAGGAGGGGTGGGGTTAGGGGCTCTACATGTAGTCCTTAGTCTGTATTATCACATCACACAGTCACATTGTGTAGGAGGGATAGGGCGAGGGGCTCTAAATGTAATCCTTAGTCTGTATTATCACATCACACAGTCACATTGTGTAGGAGGGGTGGGGCAAGGGGCTCTAAATGTAGTCCTTAGTCTGTAATATCATATCACACAGTCACATTGTGTAGGAGGGGTGGGGCAAGGGGCTCTAAGTGTAGTCCTTAGTCTGTAATATCATATAACACAGTCACATTGTGTAGGAGGGGTGGGACGAGGGGCTCTACATGTAGTCCTTAGTCTGTAATATCACATCACACAGTCACATTGTGTAGTAAGGGTGGGGTGAGGGGCTCTACATGTAGTCCTTAGTCTTTAATATCATATAATTAGTGTCTAGGGATGGAGTAAGCATCTATTCCTGCAGTCCTTAGTCTGTAATATCACCAGGACCGGATCCACCTTTTTGGAGCCCCTAGGCAGTGAAGTGGCGGAGCCTCTGCGAGTGAGTACACAAGACATGCACGGACACATTTTCTGTACGTGTAAGTTCCCTTTCCTGTTATACGGCTGTTAACCCCTAGTAGCCAGTCTATTAACTGCAGCATTTAATTTTTTTAATGTGGCGCCCCTCATAGTGAAGCGCCCTTTGGCGGCTGCCTACTTGGCCTAATGGGTAAACCAGCCATGAATATCACACATTGTATAGGAGGGGTGGAGTGAGCATCTATCCCTGCAGTCCTTAGTCTGTACAGTTTACTAGCCATTCTATCCTAAACCTAATATGTCAAATAAAGTGGATTGGCAATTTTAGAAATTACCCAGAATCCAATACATTTCTCTACCCTATTAAAGTAAAGTAATTTCACAATTATTGTCCTTGCAGACTAACTGCCTATCACATCTCTAGTCAGATAATTAGTGTTGTTCCCGGGTTAGAGGTTAATTGCCGGTAATATACAGTAATGACCGGTCCATGTCTGGGGCTTTTTAGTCCCTTTCAGATGTCACGGAATTAAAGGGATTTATCTCCTACTACACAAGACCAGCAGCGTTATGTGGAAGGTCCGGTTCCCATCATTGTGTTTCAGCCACTGACCATAAAACAATCGCCCCATTTATACAACGGACCCTTTATTTTGTGGACACCTACCTAGATGGGGGGGGGGGGGGGGGAGAAGGAGGGGGGACATAGGAAATGGGGGGGGGGTGAGTGGGAGAATGCAGTGATCTGGTGGTCTGGGACTCTGGGACACACAAAGGGAGAATTCAGACCCCTGTATAAGATGCCTCTTATTATTCCGGACCCCTCCCCGGCTCCGCCCCCCAGACAGAGTTATTTTGGTGCGCCTCACACGCTGAATAGAACGCAATTCAAATCGGATTTATCTTATATATAGATATTTATTATAAGGAGGCACAGGGTTCTTTTATTTGGCCCAAAACTATTTAAAATGCAAAAATAAAAACAGCCTCTAATTTATTTATCTTAATATATAAATTATGCTCCAGTGGAATCTACCATTTTTGGTTTCTGTTGATCAACTTCCTGAAGTAGCAGGAGACTTAGAATGAAAAGGGAGATTCTCTCTGCACAATGATGCAGCTAAAACTGCCAGTGCTTTCAGCAGGACTAAGTGTTTCATTACATCATAATTGCATATAGTAGTCCATAAATTAGAGATACCAAGTATTTATAATGTATCCGCTTCAGGAAACAACCATGAATGCTGATAAGAACTAAGCTGCTTCTGTTGAATTGTGGCATGTCAGTGTATCAATAAGAAATGACATCAGTATACACGGACCCACCCGGCTGAGAAAGCAGCTGAAACAGTGGAGCAGAATGACACATGAAAGACTAATATTGTTATATATTTCTATTTATACTCCGTAAACTCCTTGGCATTTAAGGGATGGATTGGAAATAGAGACTAAAATGTACATTATATTTATGTAATACAATGTAACCTGTCGCTCCTAGACTTGTTGTCCTGTAGATGTTCTCTGCACGGAGTCTCGAGCCGCAGAGCTCTGGAGCTTCTCATTTGAAACTTGTTTTGTATCAGATTGTAAATATCTTAAAGGGACAGGGCAGGTCCCTGGGTGTTCCTTGGTATATAATATCCCTAAGTATCTATATACGGTCATGTACTTTATATTATTAAGTAGTGCTTATAAGCTCTGTATTTACTGCCTAAAATCCTACAAATAGTCCCTATATGGGTCTGCCCTCTGCAGTGTATGCAGACACAGACTCCATATGGCTGGATGTACAGTGTAGTGTCCTAGCCTATCAGGGACTAGCTTGTTGCAGACAGATGGTCACTGATTGGTTAGTATGAGACAGAACATCCAGCCCTACAGAGTCTTTGTCTGCATACGGTGCAGAGGGCAGAACCATACAGGGACTATTTGTGTGATTTTAGGCAGAGCTTATAACAACTTCTATTTGTATAAAAATATAAAAATATCTAATAATGTATAAAATAATATATAAAAATGTAGAATGCATAAAAGTATAGAAATAAATATCTAATATAAAACATTAATAATATATAAAAAGTATAAAAATATTTTAATATTTAAAAATAAATTCTATATAATACATACATAGTACACCCCGTTCATGTCCCTTTGATGTATAATTCTGGTTATTCTAGGTAAGGGTCCGTGTAGTCGTGTTATGGGCACTGCCAGGCACAGGCGAGGTTGCCCAGATGAGGTTACTCGGAGCCAAGTCTTACACAAAGGAAGTCCAGGCCTCTGCCAAGTCTGGAGGGGACAAAAGACTCCTTGCAAAAATCTTCAGGACTGCGTAGGGAACGGCTATATACAGCCTGGGGGTGAGGGGGCAACGACAGGGGGATGAGGGGGTAATTTATAGGGCTTGTTATATCTACACATTGGCCTCATGAAGCCCCAGACCACCCTATGAGTGAGGGGCAGGGGGGGTCTCCATGACATTACTCCGAGCCTTTGTCTGGTATCCGGGCGATGAGCACAACAAACAGAGCAATATTTTATGGAGTATAAAACGGACACATTGACCCCGTTATTTACCAGATGTCACTTTGCATAGAATTTCATGTCACAGCTATCTGCTTCTGGCTCAGTTCTCATGACCTTCATATGTAACAGTAATATGTATAGATTAGAGAGGACTCCATGACAGTAATATGTATAGATTAGAGAGGACTCCATGACAGTAATATGTATAGATTAGAGGGGACTCCATGACAGTAATATGTATAGATTAGAGAGGACTCCATGACAGTAATATGTATAGATTAGAGAGGACTCCATGACAGTAATATGTATAGATTAGAGGGGACTCCATGACAGTAATATGTATAGATTAGAGAGGACTCCATGACAGTAATATGTATAGATTAGAGGGGACTCCATGACATTAATATGTATAGATTAGAGAGGACTCCATGACATTAATATGTATAGATTAGAGAGGACTCCATGACATTAATATGTATAGATTAGAGAGGACTCCATGACATTAATATGTATAGATTAGAGAGGACTCCATGACATTAATATGTATAGATTAGAGAGGACTCCATGACATTAATATGTATAGATTACAGAGGACTCCATGACAGTAATATGTATAGATTAGAGAGGACTCCATGACATTAATATGTATAGATTAGAGGGGACTCCATGACATTAATATATATAGATTAGAGGGGACTCCATGAGATTAATATGTATAGATTAGAGAGGACTCCATGACAGTAATATGTATAGATTAGAGGGGACTCCATGACAGTAATATGTATAGATTAGAGAGGACTCCATGTCATTAATATGTATAGATTAGAGGGGACTCCATGACATTAATATGTATAGATCAGAGAGGACTCCATGACAGTAATATGTATAGATTAGAGGGGACTCCATGACAGTAATATGTATAGATTAGAGGGGGCTCCATGACAGTAATATGTATAGATTAGAGAGGACTCCATGACATTAATATGTATAGATTAGAGAGGACTCCATGACATTAATATGTATAGATTAGAGGGGACTCCATGGCAGTAATATGTATAGATTAGAGAGGACTCCATGACAGTAATATGTATAGATTAGAGAGGACTCCATGACAGTAATATGTATTGATTAGAGGGGACTCCATGGCAGTAATATGTACAGTGGATATAAAAAGTGTACACACCCCTGTTAAAATGTCAGGTTTCGGTGCTGTAAAAAAATGAGACAAAGATAAATAATTTCAGAACTTTTTCCACCTTTAATGTGACCTATAAACTGTACAACTCAATTGAAAAAAATAAACTGAAATCTTTTAAGTAGAGAGAAGAAAACAAATAAAAATAAAATAATATGGTTGCATAAGTCTGCACACCCTTACACTAATACTTTGTTGAAGCCCCTTGTGATCAGTCTTTTTGGGTATGAGTCTATCAGCATGGCACATTGTGACTTGGCAAGATTTGCCCACTCTTCTTTGCTCTGTCAGATTGCGAGGGCATCTCCTGGGCACAGCCCTCTTCAGATCACCCCACAGATTTTCAATCGGATTCAGGTCTGGGCTCTGGCTGGGCCATTCCAAAACTTTAATCTTCTTCTGGTGAAGCCATTCCTTTGTTAATTTGGATGTATGCTTTGGGTCGTTGTCGTGCTGACAGATGAAGTTCCTCTTCATGTTCAGCTTTCTAGCAGAAGCCTGAAGGTTTTGTGCAAATATTGACTGGTATTTGGAACTGTTCATAATTCCTTCTATCTTAACTAAGGCCCCAGTGCCAGCCCCAAAGCATGATGCTGCCACCACCATGCGTCACTGTGGGTATGGTGTTCTTTTGGTGATTTGCAGTGTTGTTTTTGCGCCAAACATATCTTTTGGAATTATGGTCAAAAAGTCCAACCTTGGTTTCATCAGACCATAACACCTTTTCCCACATGCTTTTGGGAGACTTCAGATGTGTTTTTGCAAAATGTAGCCTGGCTTGGATGTTTTTCTTCGTAAGAAAAGGCTTTCGTCTTGCCACTCTACCCCATAGCCCAGACATATGAAGAATACTGGAGATTGTTGTCACATGTACCACACAGCCAGTACTTGCCAGATATTCCTGCAGCACCTTTAATGTTGCTGTAGGCCTCTTGGTAGCCTCCCAGACCAGTTTTCTTCTCGTCTTTTCATCAATTTTGGAGGGAGCTCCAGTTCTTGGTAATGTCACTGTTGTGCCATATTTTCTCCACTTGATGATGACTGTCTTCACTGTGTTCCATGGTATATCTAATGCCTTGGAAATTCTTTTGTACCCTTCTCCTGACTGATACCTTTTAACAATGAGATCCCTCTGATGCTTTGGAAGCTCTCTGTGGACCATGGCTTTTGCTGTGGGATACGACTAAGAAAATTTTAGGAAAGACTAACTAGAGCAGCTGAACTTTATTTGGGGTTAATCAGAGGCACTTAAATAGGAGTCAGCATACACCTGCCATCATTTAAACATGATTTGGAATGTGATTGCTTAATTCTGAACACAGCTACATCCCCAGTTATAAGAGGGTGTGCAGACTTATGCAGCCACATTTTTCTTTTTTCTTTTTCTTCCCTCCACCTAAAAGATTTCAGTTTGGTTTTCAATTGAGTTGTACAGTTTATAGGTCACATTAAAAGGTGGAAAAAGTTCTGAAATTATTTATCTTTGTCTCATTTTTTACAGCACAGAAACCTGACATTTTAATAGGGGTGTGTAGACTTTTTATATCCACTGTATAGATTAGAGGGGACTCCATGACATTAATATGTATAGATTAGAGGGGACTCCATGACAGTAATATGTATAGATTAGAGGGGACTCCATGACAGTAATATGTATAGATTAGAGGGGACTCCATGATAGTAATATGTATAGATTAGAGGGGACTCCATGATAGTAATATGTATAGATTAGAGGGGACTCCATGACAGTAATATGTGTAGATTAGAGGGGACTCCATGACAGTAATATGTGTAGATTAGAGGGGACTCCATGACAGTAATATGTATAGATTAGAGAGGACTCCGTGACATTAATATGTATAGATTAAGTTGGGAATGTGGCGGCTTCCAGTTGTGTGTTGGGCAATGCGGCTTAAAACTCTATGCAAAGTAAATATTACAGCCTGGCCTTTCAGGAAAATGTGTAAATAATATAATCTTGTTTTTTTTACCTATGGGCAGTAAAGTAGATCTAATAAGTCATCGGTTTCTCACCTCTCCCTGTCTGTACATCACTTAAAGTGCCCTGCCAACACGTACCAGCCCTGCCCAGGAGGCAGCCACCCGTCATTATCTGCATCCGGTCTCCCCAAGAAGAGTCTTGTGAAGTTGGAGGAGCCTTGGGAACATTCTCAGAATCAAGGAGCTGTGGTGTAAAAGCGAATAAAGATCTGCACTATAATCTGATTCAGCTAATTGCACTACAGAACATGTTATGGCCCTTTAAATGGTCACTGTCCTAAGAACAAGACTACACATAAATATTATAGGTTTCAAAACATTGAACCCTAATAAGAGCATAATTAATTAATAAATAAATAAATTAATTAATTGAGGTTTAAATTAGAAAAATTGTTTTGACGCCTCCACTGCACCACGGAGGCATCCATGATACTCTGATATGAGAGAGGCATTTATATTTCTGAGCGTGTGATTGGGAAGGAGGTAGGTGTCAAACGGTAAGTCTTCTCTCGCTCTATTAAATAAGATAAGCACGCCCTCTCAGACGTAAAGAAAATGGTAAAAACAGAGAGGCAGTAACCTTGAAACAGACGTTAATACAATAAATGTATTAAAAAATAGATTTTCCATCAGTAAAATAACATTGAAGTTTGCCATTCTGAGCTATGTGCCAGCCTTTCTGATCCACCCAAAAATAGAAATATTTTGTTAATGAAAGCTCAATTCCACTAAATTACTTTGCAGTTGCCTTCAAAAACAGGGAGTATTTATGGTCAGACCCAGAAGACTGCGCCCAAGACAAGCCTTTAGGGGCTTATCAGTAATTACTAGAAATGATCTGTCATTAAAAGGACATGTGCGGCTCGTGGGTGTCTCTAGGTATATAATGTCCCTGGGTATCTATTTACTGAAATGTACTTTAATTTATCTAGAAGTGCTTAGAAGATCTGTATTTACTGCCTAAAATCACACAAATAGTCCCTGTATGGGTCTGCCCTCTGCAACAGATGAAGATTCTGTAGAGCTAGATGTGCAGTATAGTGTCCTTGCCTATCAGGGATTACATATCAACAGAACATTAAAGAGATGATCACTGATTGGTTAGTATCAGACAGCACATCCAGTAAAGCAGAATCTGTGTCTTTATGAGCTGCAGAGGGCAGGTAATAATTGATTGATTTTAGGCAGTAAATACAGAGCTTATAAGCTCTTCTTAATAAAATAAAGTACATAAAAGGTAAATAGATACCCAGGAACCTGCCATATGTCAAACAATGGATTTCTGTTTCTTAGCGGATCAGAAAGGCTGACTGACAATTTGAATGCATTTTTTAAATGACATTTAATTGACAAAAAGTGCTTATTATGAGCTTTATTTTTCATTTCTTGGCATTTGGAGTCATGCTCATTCCTTGGGTGGAATGTGAAGTTATAACACGTCTCAGATTGTGACACAAAGTAACAAGCAGACATATAATGATTTCTAGGACACATTCGGTACTTGTCTGCACTTGTTACAATGCATCTGCTCACAGCTCCATTAGATGCGTTAGTCACAGGTGTGTATCCCTTTAAAGAGACAGCGAAGGCTCCAGCGGGTAAAACAAATATTATATTATATATACAGTTATAGGTTACATGTAATACTATATAGAGAATGGAGGTATTTTAAGCATAACATTTCTATAAAAGTCATTCCAGCCTCGAAATCTTTTTATCTAGGGGCTAAAATGAACTTTGTCAATGGGGTGAGAAGCCGGCCATCCTAAATATGTAATGGAGACAGTTATGTATCACACTGGGCATGCTCTTCTTCCGTAGCATTGCAGGCAATTACCCTACATACAAATGCAGACAGTTTATCATAAGGAATTACTGTGGAGCTGTGCTGCAGGATTAAAGGTATATGTGCTGCATTCAAACAGGAGCTAGTGTACTTAAGATAAACAACACTTGTAGGATGTTGTAAGTGCATTTTGGGGTTCCCTGGTGGCCCAGTGGTTATGATGCAGCCAGAAAACCAAAAGGTCACACTGGTCAGTACTTGGATGGGAGACCAACTGGGAATACCAGGAGCTGTATGCTGTAGCCCACTGAAGAAGGAACTGGTAACCCACTCCAGTATCTCTGCCATGAAAACCAAGTGGATCAGCATGGTGTGTTGTCCATGAGGTCACGGAGAGTCAGACACAACTGAGCAACACCATGTAAATACAAGTGCATCTTAAAGCTACAGTACATGCATACCTCTAACAGTTCTCCTTTATAATAAGAATCCCATCTCAATCATACTCCTCTCACTTTAGATCACATTTAGAGATGTTTTTTTTTTCTTTAGTACAGTGATTTCCCTATGTTTGTAGACGATTTTGCCATCTCCTTTACATGATTCTCTTTAAATGCCCGATGAATGATGCGTCCGTTTCGCGCCCTGACCTTGCGCTGATACCGGACGATTCATTGTTAGTATTTGTATCGTAAGGTGTTGTGTTCCCGGAGCTTGTAAATAAATTATAAATATTGTTTGTTATCTTAACAACATTCACAGAACAGGGTGCGACGGACGGGGGCGACGGACGGGGGCGGCGGAAGGGGGCGGCGGAAGGGGGCGACGGACGGGGGCGACGGAAGGGGGCGACTGAAGGGGGCGACGGAAGGGGGCGGAGATTTATTATATAATTAGATTGAATTTAATTTGATACCTACCCTTTCTCCCGAACATGCTCAGAATCAGGCAGGTGCATCAATAATTGCAAGCACTCTCCTGCAGAAATGTAAGTGCCCCACACACATAACCATCATCAAGGTATCATGGCTTCCTCCAAGACCCAAGTAGGGTTATCACCATTTACATTTTTCTAATTAAAAACTAGCTTAATGATTTTTTTCCTGCCTAATTCTGCTCTTAATCAGACTCCAAGTCTTAAAGATACAGTCCTTTTTCCCCATTGTACGGTTGTCCTTTAAAGTACAAAGTCTGATTTGTGTACTCAGAGATAAAATAATATTTCAATCTCAGAGAGTAAATGACTGCGCGAGGCGAGCACAGATGGTGATATTTACTCACGGGTGAGTGCGCGTCAGACTACGAGGCGACCAATGAGGTAAGGAGACACGTCTGGCCCAAGATAAGGGTCCGACGCAGAGTCTCAAGGACAGTCTGGTCATAAACACTGCACCAAGGACTTACTCTGCTTTTCTGACACTCCGCTCTTTCCTCTGATGTCACTCGCTTTGAATCCTCCATCTTTCCTTTTACACTAATATTTTTTTATTTAAAGTTTATATATTTTACATATTATAAAAATGACTATTAAAAATAAAAAGCAGGGAGAGGATTCAGCCCCAGAGATGCCATTTCGTTCCAACTTGCTTGTACCATTAGGTAATGCCTTTACATGTGTTGAAACGGTGAAAAAGAACAACATATCTAATATAGATCTAAAATAGGAAGTGTCACATTTCCTAATTATCTGTGCATAGCTGTTTCTAATTAATGCCACTAGCCAATGCAGCTCAATATGCATCCAGTCTAATCACTAACTTTAAAACGCTCATGACTATTAAATTTATCACAAAAAATAAAATAAAATTATCCATACAATGTTCCACCACGTATCTGATGGTGAGGACCACGTTACAACCCTCTATACCATCCGGGTCTCTGAACCTGGCAACCGGACCTCTAGGTACTCTATCGTCTTCAACTATTATGGACTGTTATAATAGCCAAACAGACTCTCTAATAAAAGACTATATCAACAAGACGAGCCCAGGGGGCTTTATACCGATTTTATTATTTTTAGGCAGTTGTCATGTGTGTATAATGCATTTCAGAGTATGTACAATACGTGAGGCCAATAGCAATATGTTGAGGTAATACCACTTTAAGGGCAACAAGGGTTCACTTCTAGTAGCCAACTGCCATGCCCAGTTCACTCCCAGTCCAAGGATCTGGCCAGGTGGATGCAAACTTGATTTAGTGGCAGGGAAGACTCCATAGACTTCCATGGGGAGCTACATGGAACTGATTAAGTCATCAAGTATTGTTAAATAGAAAACAACTGAGACACTTTGTTGCAATAGATAAAGGTCAAGTGATGTCAAGTGCTTTGCAAGTGATGATCCTTTGATTTATTGTCTTGTGGTTAACTGCTAATTGTTGTATACCTGACCCATAAAGATCTAATAGAGAGCCCATATGGCTAGAAATATTATGAAGGTCCTGATCGACTAACTAAAGGATAATACACCCTGGAGCAACCCCCACTATCCTACCCAACTACTCTCAGACTCAGGAGATCAGTTAAGGAAAGGGTAACCCCTAACTCAACCTTTCCCTGAGAACATACAGGTATGAGGTACGACTCCTTCCCCCCTACGTGGCACCATGAACCCACTAGCTACCCACTACCCACTTCCCAATGAAAAGTGGCTCTCTGCTCGGGCCATAGGCCCATCTACCCGGAATACATATTTTCCCCCCACTGGGTTATCTCTTGGCAGTCTGCCTCCAAAATCCCAGTAACACTCCTGGTACGCCCAGACAATGACTGAATAAGCATAATAAAAGGGTCTGAAGCTGCATTGGCACCTAGATGGAGATATAGACAGCCTGGCGCAGTACCCCCTGGTAGAGTTCCCTAGCCCCTTCCCCATTTCCATCCTTGAAAATCCTACCACACTACCGCCCACCCTGACTGTCCCAAGCCTGGCCCGATCAACAAATCACTCTAGCGCTAACTAATAGTGATCCCTGATTGGATCCTCCAACTTATAGGGTGGGGGGGTCATGATGCTAAATGATGTTTGTTTCTGAAAATAGCTCATTGTTGTATTGTGTAAATAACTGTATAAAAATGTGAATTTGAATATAAAGATTAGGCTCTTTCTGGGGCACATAGAAGCGGTGTGTTGCATTTAGAGGGAAGATTTTTTATTAATTTTATTCTACGGAAAATTTCCGCAAAATTGTCTCAAGATTCTGTGACTTGTCCCAAATCCTGATAGCCCCCCTGGGAGGGGAAACCGAGCCGCGTCAACCTGGGTAGGAACGGTCTAGCGACCTTTTGAAGCCCAACAAAGAGCATATGGTGATTTTAGTGTCCCTTTAAATGTCACAGTGGAAGAATGTTCATTGCTATTCATTATACGCTGAAACAATGTAATAAAAAACTATGATGTCATAGGAGTTTCTTATACATAACATTTTCCTGATTACTAATTATTTCAGTGTCCAAAATCTGCTTTTTTTAAATGCATGACAAACATCGTCATGGTCGCACAAGATGAGAGTTGTATATTTTGGGTTGGCGTAGATGTTATTTTCCACCTGTGTAGGTTGAGAGGCTCCTCCCACTGCGCGAGATGTGCTGCCAAATGAGACATCTCAGATCACAGCACGATTAGAAACCTCTTCAAGGAAATGTTATCAGGGGAAATGTGAGCGCGTTTCCTGTAACAGCAGTTTGTACTTTCCAGTCCCTGGGCGCGATGCCATGCTGTCTTGTACTAATCACTTTATCTTCTGCCAGTTCCCCATTTTTAATTAGTCTAACAATTCACACACTACGAATATTATAATAACAAGCTTGGAATGCGAAGCTAGACCTAAGCTCCCGGTTTCCTATTTATTCCTCTATTTCCTTTGATGCTTTTCCTAACCCCAGAACATGGCGGTCATGCTTTGAAGTTGAAGATATATTAGACATAATTTTCTTGTATAAAAAAAAGTTTTATATATATATATATATATATATATATATATATATAATTTTTTATAAATAAACTTGATCTTGATGAATAAAATATGAACAATTTTCATTTGTATATGCAACTATTTTTCACTGCAGGGTTCCATTTTCTTTTCTGACATGATTCTTTCTGCTTATTTCTCAGGACTGTGCTTGTATACATGAGAGTCCTTTTGAAAGCACATTTGTCACATGGCCATTATGGAAGCCTCATCTTTTCTACTTCCACAACACCATTGCTGTATATAAAATGTGATAAATTAACAGATGTATTTTTCTTTAGTCTAAAAATATGTTGCTTATTTTCAAATGTAATTATTCAAACTACATTTAATAAAAAAAAAAAAAAAAGGAATTCCTGGGAAACACTTAAATCAGCCTCAAGCCTGAATAAAATCTGTGTTTTGTATTGAGTAAATTGAATGGGCAGACATAATGAGCCTATTAGTTCCTACCTGATGACAATACATAGTGTTTCTGCAAAATTATATTTTATTAGCACACATCGGGCACCCTGCGGAGTGATCAGACATATTTATTTGCCTCCACATCTCTCCACGCCTTTAAATAATTATTTCTTTAGCATTTCTCTGGTACAATTTGCATCACAAGCGGCAGCCGCTGAAGACGCTCAATTAGAAATAGGAGCAGTAGGTATTTATATATTAAATACAAAGCAGGTAAGAAGCATTGAACGCAGCAGTCTGGTCTATACATAACTAGATTATGGTCCTATATCCTGCAGGCTGGTCCCAGGAGAGGCTGCTAATTATTATTATTAATTATTATTATTATTATTATTATTATTATTATTATTACACAACTAAGGATAAAAATCCTCTAGAAAAGGATGAATTATTATGGCATGATTATTATGCTATTAAATCTTATATATCAACTACTGAATGATATAAGAGTTTGTAATCTGGTTTTATTTAATCCAGACTACCCCAAGAGCTTGCAATCTGGTTGTATTTAATGTAGACTACTTTTAGGGTATGCAACCAAGTTATGCAATATAAACTACCCCAAGGGCTTGCAATCTGGTTTTATGTCATTAAACAAAATATTTAGTAAATGACTTCCCAGTCAGACTACACAAGGAGCTGCTGCCTCCACCCCTACTGTGTGGGATGTTGGATGAGCAATAACTGATTTGTTGCTCCGTATCAGGACCAATCAATAAGACAAACACATCTTATAATTCCATCTGCTTCACTAAACAAGTGTCCTCTACAAACATTTGTATTGAAGCTAAAAAACACCCCTTTTCCTGGAAAAAAATAAATAAAAGTGATATAAATTCCACTGATGTTGTGTTTGCTGCTGAGCCAGGTGGGAGCCAACTAGGCTGAGCCTGATTATTGTTGTGTGTTTATTAAGTCTGACCTAATGTGTAAATAGAAACATGTTGTGATAATATACTGTATGTTACTGCTTTATCCAGTGTGCAGAAGCAGAGCCAATGGATCAGGACTGACTGGGATGGATGGATGGATAGAGGGATGGATAGATAGAGGGACGGATAGATAGATAGACAGAGGGATAGAGGGATGGATAGAGGGATGGATAGAGGGATGGATAGAGGGATGGATAGAGGGATGGATAGAGGGATGGATAGAGGGATGGATAGAGGGATGGATAGAGGGATAGATAGAGGGATGGATAGATAGATAGAGGGATAGATAGAGGGATGGATAGATAGATAGATAGATAGATAGATAGATAGATAGATAGATAGATAGATAGATAGAGGGATGAATAGATAGATAGATAGAGGGATGGATAGATAGATAGATAGATAGAGGGATGGATAGATAGATAGATAGAGGGATGGATAGATAGATAGATAGAGGGATGGATAGATAGATAGAGGGATGGATAGATAGATAGAGGGATGGATAGATAGATAGAGGGATGGATAGATAGATAGATAGATAGATAGAGGGATGGATAGATAGATAGATAGAGGGATGGATAGATAGATAGATAGAGGGATGGATAGATAGATAGATAGATAGATAGATAGATAGATAGATAGATAGATAGATAGATAGAGGGATGGTTAGATAGAGGGATGGATAGATAGAGGGATGGATAGATAGAGGGATGGATAGATAGAGGGATGGATAGATAGAGGGATGGATAGATAGAGGGATGGATAGATAGAGGGATGGATAGATAGAGGGATGGATAGATAGAGGGATGGATAGATAGAGGGATGGATAGATAGAGGGATGGATAGATAGAGGGATGGATAGATAGAGGGATGGATAGATAGAGGGATGGATAGATAGAGGGATGGATAGAGAGATAGATAGACATTGAGAAATTGCAAGGGGGTCCCATTTTTCTTTCTTACATATTATTTTCACTTTAATAATAACCCACATATTTTTCCCTTATATATAAGTTCATAATAATGTCCATTTGTGATCATTTATCATTTCTGCAAAAACTAGGATGTCACTTTATAATGAGCTTTCAGGAAGTTAATCATTCATTATTCATCTCTTTAGCTATAATGTAACACTGTGCTATATATGTACTATATCCAATAGAACAACACTGGGAACATTGTAATTACACAACAGTATATAGTGATACTATGTATACATTATTTAAAAATGGCTCATTTTGTGGCTACTCCCCTAAATCTTTGCTGCTCATATTACACTTATTACAGGGGTTGGATACATTATGTTTTGATACTTTGGTGGGGGGATAATAGCAAAAATACAAAGTATCATCACTGTATATCAACTAAATTTATTTTTTATCAAATGCCTGAGAGGATTAAATAATATCCATATTAATTAAATATTTCAATAATTTGATAGATGACTTATAATTATATCTTAATAATATATAAAGTATTAAACATATTATATAAGGAGTACTCATTGCATGTCAGTACCAATGAGTTCCTGATTAACCAGTTATAATGTATGTGTGTATATATATATATATATATATATATATATATATATATATATATATATATATATATATATATAGTGTCCTAACACCTTTGTTGTATACCCCAATGTATCTCTATGGCTCTCATGTTCTGCATCTCTGGGCATCACAGGTAATGTGACTGATGGCAGCTACATATGTGTCCCAAAATATCACTAAATAAAAGTAGCCCACATTGGGGGGCATGGAGAAGGTGCCTGAACTAGTTCAGAGACCCTCATGTTTGTGGCTGGGTGTTTAGGGGGCACCCAGGAGGAGGGCAAGAGCCACCAGCCACCAACCCAAGTGACCACAGCCAGGACACCCTACCCCAAAAGTAGTGACAGATCGCCCCTTGATACAATGTAACAAATAAATAAACAGGTTATTAGGAGCAGCTGAGATGTGTATTGGAGGAAATCAGCACCAACATGAGAAGCTTGTCACAAATACACAATATAATACAGGAATAATATATAATAAATACATAATAAACAAGAGGATGGGCTTACACTTACTAGATGGCAAGGGACCTTGCGATGGATCTGGCCAGTGATCTGGTATAAGGGGCAGGTCTTGGTGGGGAGATGCTCCAGTAATGTCAGGATCTCCTGTACCTATGTCCAGTAATATATATATTGTAGGTTGTCCAGCTATGTCCAGTTCCCCTCACTTACAAGCCCCCTGGCACTGAGGGGATATCTCATGTTTAGCCCAGGACAGTCAGTCTCCTCAGAGCCTCAGCTTAGCACTGAGCTCAGATCACTCTCAGCACAGGGGCTGGTCTGTGTTTGGTGATTAACTTTCACTCCAAAAGCATGTCGGGAATTGTAGTCCTGACTTATCATCTAGGTATGTAACAGTGAGCTAGATCACATTCCTCAAGCCTGAGTTGTCTTAGAATTAATGTATGTCTATAATCCACTTCTGTTTGGAAAGTAAATAATTAGAACAATAACACCATATATATATATTAAATAATTCAGTGCTTATGATATATACATAATGCAGGGCTGGGCTGCACTGAGATCAATACAAAGCCCTGGTGTGTGTATTATCCATAATGTTCCTTAGGCAAACCACTAGTAATAATGTTAATATTATATATTATGCCCACTCCACTCCTTATATAGCTTTCTAGCGACTTGCCCGTCAAAAAATGACAGCAATAAGATTGTAAGGCAGGTAATGTTGTTTGTGTGCGAAATTAATTTTGTTGGTGTTTTAAGATCCTTCGGCGCTCATTGCGAGCCTTCGGCGCTCATCTAGTGGCTCACAATGAGCGCCTTCGGCACTCATTGCGAGGCTCTTGGTTGTTTGTGTGCTATGAGCAGCGTTGGTGTTTTTTTTTGGTATGGCAATGAATAATTAATAAAATAAGAAATGAATATACTTTACGTATTGTGAAGTAATAGATGCAGGAAGCATTGTGTTGAAGAGCTGGCAATCTGTTTTGATGTTGCTGCAGCATCAGTGCTGTGAAGCTGCTGTGTAAGCGTGCTGAATGTGTGTAGTGTAATAGTGTGCGTGCGCGAGACAAATCCGTTAGGGTAGCTGTGTACTTCCGCATTGTATAAGTGAGTGTTGTAAAATGGCGCCTAATGTGTGGTACGCGGCTGTGGCTGATTTAGCGTCCTTGTTTTCGGATTTCCGGATGTCGTCCGACTTTTTCGGAAAATCCGTAGGTGTTTGGTGGTGTTTTGCTTCTTTAGGGTCCTTTAGCCTCGTTTTCATTTTGTTCGGCGGCCATTTTTTCTGTCGCTTAGGTGATTTTCGGGTCTCTAAACTCCGAAATTTGTACTTAAATCGCGGTGTAACTTCACTTGCAGAGGTCCTGGGTGCCCCCCCCCCCTTGCTGTGGGTAAGCTTTTTATGTGTCTGTTGTGTGTATTTATTGTGTTTCTAATGTTTTTTGGGTCGCGCGGGTTGCGTCCTTGTTTTTGGATCTCGTACGTCTTTTAGACTGCTGTAGCCTCGTTTTCGTTTTTTTCCGCAGCCAATTTTTCTCTCGCTTAGGGGATTTTTGAGTGTCTAATATCTTTTATTTGGAGTTAAATTGAGGTGTAACTTCAGTTTTCGAGGCTCTTGGTGCCCCCCTTGCTGTGGGTAAGCTTTTTATGTATTTGTTGTGTGTATTTATTGTGTTTTGCATGTTTTCATGTGCGCGGGTTTCTGCAGTTTTTTGCGAGGTCGTAATGGGTCGTTGCGCGTCTCGTATTTTTGTTTTGTAGCTACTTAAATTTTGCGAGGTCCGCAGTTGCTGACAAGGAGCGCCTTCGGCACTACTACGAGCCGGCAGCGTTAGCAACAGCCCGCATGCTCACAACTATATATGTGATTTTGCAGCAAAGGAGTTAAAGAGCCAGTATAAGAAAAATAGCAGAAAATGGGGGCCGGTCCAGCTGGTACTGTTCCTTGACAAACATATACTGTCAATATAAATGTAAAAATATATATATTTGACAGTATTAAACTCCATATGCTATGTCCTAAATTTTTCAGATTGTTTATTTTCCATATTTTTAAAGGGCCAGTTAATCCAGCACAACTTGGAGCACACCACTGTAAAGTACGTCCCCAAACATGTTGAAATACTTTTGGAATTTTTTTAAATAAAAGCCTTATTCATAGAAAAAAATCATAAATGAAGTGTCTGTTCACATGAGTCCCACAGGCAGACTGACAGCAAGAGCTCCATGCAGTGAGCAGAAGCAAAAAGAGGGTTATCCTGTCCCAAATTCATCTGTGCAGAGAAATGACTGCTGGAGACGCCTAAATATGTTACTTGTGGGTTAACTGATGGCTTATTACGTTCCTGTATGCAGAGAAAGGGCTTTTGTATATATATATATATATATATATATATATATATATATATATTTATATATATATATATATATATATATATATATATATATATAATGTATATCTTTTTTTATTATATTTATGCATTAGTTTGAATGAATATATATATATATATATATATATATATATATATATATATATATATATTTATTTATATTTATCTGTCCCTTAAAATAATTAATTAGCTCACTTAAAGTATGTATTGATGTGAAGAGGATGATTTTGCTGATTCAAAATATGTTTAATTATATTTAGATAACTTACATATATATGAATCTGATACTGTAAATTGCAGAATGCTTTCATCCAATAAGAAACAACTATGTTGTATTAGTTGTGAATCATAGAACAGGTCCTAGAGGTCCGACATGAGGCAGGCAGGCTGAATTGCTGCAGATGAAATGTAAGTTATCTAAATTATTTTGCATCACTTGTAAAAACATTTTCTTCTAATTAGCGGATCTTTATCACAGGAACCTGTACATGTTCCAATAAAAGGAATCATTAATTGACAAATCCCCCTATCCCCTCCTCTGTATAATACCCCCCAAGCCTCTATGTTAGAGATTACAAGGAGTACTCAAGTCCTCAATCACCAGATAATCCACAGAAGCTGTTGCTCGGGGATTAAACTAATTTAATGCAAATATTCCTGTCGCTTCTGCACAGACCACAATATTATTTGCTGTATGTAATGACTAAGAGCTCATGAGTGGGAGGGAAGAATATTGTAATTGTTTTTTTTTTTTGTACAGATTTGAAGAGAAATGTAAAAAAAAGACTGTGTGGGTTATCTGATAAATTGCTTTCCATGTCAAGTATCCAAACTGCGCATTTCTCAGTCTATTGTCGGGGTCTCCCATGAATAGAGGATAGATAATAAGCAATTTAGGGTGAGCGGTAACCCTGTTTTTTTCCCAGTGTTTGAGCCCAACCCAGTTTATGTACGTCTGTACTCCATCACCCTACAAAATAGTTGGTTTAATTAAAAACTGCCTATATTGTACTAACTAGTTTTTTGTCTAGAGTCAATAATTCCTGAGATATTCAGCTTTGTGGGTGCAGCTGAAAATGCAATGATAAGAGTGAGGGAGGGGGTCTAACTGCATAGTAACATTGGGGAGTATTGTCTTTGTAACCAAAGAAACAGACAGGCAGACTTGGGCTTATTTCACCATACATTTCTACAGTAAATCATTCACAAGATATTCAGCTTTGTTTGTGCCACTCAAAATGCAAATTTGCTTGATAAGTGCGAGGGAGGGGATCTGTCTGCATGATAACACTGGAGGATATTGTTTTTAAATTCAGTTAAGGGCGTACAACATTGAAAAATAAACATAAAATTCTAATGATTCAAAATACCATTTAATCTAAAGTGTAGTGAAGATATTTGTGGTATCAGTACAGGACTGCTATTACTCTCCAAATGATGTAATTTTGGTATAAGGCCAGTAATGGCTAATAAGTGTACCAGGTATGAGATACACTATCTAGTTTGCTGAAAAGGCATGCTTTGCAGATGATATTGCGCATTCTGATATACCCTATAATGTGTTGGGTACATGTGGCTCATTGTCACCAATGCACAACCGTATCATACTGGGGTAAGTTGCAGCTAGCTTTCAGCCTTATTAAATTGTGATTTGGCCAATTGAATAGGGCTCTATATAAGCACAGAGCATATTTATTTTACAGAAGTTTTTAGTTAGTGGAGACCTTGCTTTTGGTTAGAAGTTCAGTAACTGAAAACTTCTGTAAAAACATATGCTATGTGCGTATATAGAGCCCTATTCAATTGGCCGAATCACAATTTAATAAGGCTGTAAGTTTGCAAAGCCAGTCATAACATGCATTTGCCATAAATGAGAAGCGAGAAGCAGTATCTGTGTAATTCGGGTCCTAACGGTCGTTTCACCGCTGTTATGATGGGCTTTTATACAATGAAATGTCCTTTTATTCTGGGTGCTCTGCACTTTTCCTTCTGTATATAGCTGTTGATAGAGTTAATAGTATTACTTGGTGCGTTAAATGTCGTTCACCATTTTCTTTATTTTGTAGAGTTATTCATTTTTTGTTTATTGTTTTCTTCTTATTGACAATATATACAACATAATAAACATTTCATATTAATATTTTCTTGGCCTTTCTTTGCTGATTATTCGTATTTCTTTTCCTCCACTGTGTGTCTAGCCAGTTTTTATTTTTCTTCAGAGTAATTGAATGTTGCCGTTTTCTTAAAGTTGAAGAACTTTCCCTTATTTTGAATGTAAATTCCTGTTATATTAATGTTATTCTTAGGAATTCTTACTTTTCTGTAGCTCACTTATATTTAATAAATAATGCTTCTGTCTTTAGCAGATTGATGACTCTACTTGGATTACTTATTACGATTTAATTTTTTTTATATATCCTTAAAGTTCCTCTGGATATGTGCTAAATAAAACACTTTGATTGTTTTCTGTGCCACAGAAGGGAATGGCCATGATGTCCCCACCATTTATATGCCTTGCCGCTGTTACATCCTGATTATGGTTAATAGAGTTTTTATGTTCTAGTATTCTTACTCACAATTGTCTTATTGTTTTTCCTATGTACTGTAAGCCACAACGGCGGGATATTAGATATATGACTGCCGTTGTTCTGCTGTTAATAACATCTCTTATTTCATTACATTTTGTAGTTGCGGCCATGTGTGTACAGGCTTTGCATGGTTCGGATCCTGGGGTCCCTTTTGTGAGCCGGTCACTTCCACTGGATTGTATGTGTGGCTATGGACTAATTTATCTTCAAGACTCGATGCTCTTCTATAAGTTATCGCCGTTTTTTCTATTACGTCCTGTAAATCTTTATCTGACAGTAAAATGGCCAATGTTTTTGATGGATTGTCGTGTTTTGCTCACTGTGTGGATTATATGTACCAATTAATGTTATATGGATTTTTATCTGTTTTTTCTGGGCATTTATCTGGCATTTAACAGGGTATCTCTTGGTTTGCTTTTTGCTCGCGCATAGGCCTTTTTTTAGGGTATTATGTGTATACCCTCTGTGTTTAAATCGTACAGGTCCTTTGCTTGACTTTCGAAATCTTAGTCTTGTGAGCATTTTCGCGATATTCGCAGATACTGACTGTAGGGAATACTCCGGACCAGAGGTTGTGGATGATGGCTGGACCCTAGCAAAACATTGTTTGTTTCTTATGCGTATACGTTTTTTGTGAGTTTTCCTCCATTTTCTGAATAACTAGATCCAGAAAATGTATTTTTTCTGGATAATTGTATGGATTAGTTTGAGACTGATATTGTTGTTCAATATTCCAATGAAGGATATTAGTTGGTCCATGTTGCTGTAATTCATCACTGATCACTGTTTGCTGCTCCCAGCGTCCCACAGGAGCAGACCGTGACATATTTATCTATAAATAACACTTGTTTTCCATTTAATTTCCCATTCAAGTGTAATTGATTCATTATTTATCTTTATGTGGGATTTGGGTACAATAAAATATCTTAATTAAACAAATAAAAACAACTTTATTATCCATTATATATATATATATATATATATATATGTACAGTATACTGAATCATAATACAAAATACTACATTAGATCACACTGCCCCCCCCCCAGAGGATGGCCCAGTGCATTTCATATTCATTATATATATATATATATATATATATATATATATATATATATATATACAGTGGATATAAAAAGTCTACACACCCCTGTTAAAATGTCAGGTTTCTGTGCTGTAAAAAAATGAGACAAAGATAAATCATTTCAAAACTTTTTTCACCTTTAATGTGACCTATAAACTGTACAACTCAATTGAAAAACAAACTGAAATCTTTTAGGTGGAGGGAAGAAAAATAAAAAAGAAAAATAATGTGGTTGCATAAGTCTGCACACCCTCTTATAACTGGGGATGTAGCTGTGTTCAGAATTAAGCAATCACATTCCAAATCGTGTTAAATAGGAGTCAGCATACACCTGCCATCATTTAAAGTGCCTCTGATTAACCCCAAATAAAGTTCAGCTGCTCTAGTTGGTCATTCCTGAAATTTTCTTCGTTGCATCGCACAGGAAAAGCAATAGACCACAGAGAGCTTCCAAAGCATCAGAGGGATCTCATTGTTAAAAGGTATCAGTCAGGAGAAGGGTACAAAATAATTTCCAAGGCATTAGATATACCATGGAACACAGTGAAGACAGTCATCATCAAGTAGAGAAAATATGGCACAACAGTGACATTACCAAGAACTGGAGCTCCCTCCAAAATTGATGAAAAGACGAGAAGAAAACTGGTCTGGGAGGCTACAAAGAGGCCTACAGCAACATTAAAGGAGCTGCAGGAATATCTGGCAAGTACTGGCTGTGTGGTACATGTGACAAAACAATCTCCTGTATTCTTCATATGTCTGGGCTATGGGGGTGTGGCAAGACGAAAGCCTTTTCTTACGAAGAAAAACATCCAAGCCAGGCTACGTTTTGCAAAAACACATCTGAAGTCTCCCAAAAGCATGTGGGAAAAGGTGTTATGGTCTGATGAAACCAAGGTTGGACTTTTTGGCCATAATTCCAAAAGATATGTTTGGTGCAAAAACAACACTGCACATCACCAAAAGAACACCATACCCACAGTGAAGCATGGTGGGGGCAGCATCATGCTTTGGGGCGGTTTTTCTTCACCTGGAACTGGGGCCTTAGTTAAGACAGAGGGAATTATGAACAGTTCCAAATACCAGTCAATATTGGCACAAAACCTTCAGGCTTCTGCTAGAAAGCTGAACATGAAGAGGAACTTCATCTTTCAGCATGACAACGACCCAAAGCATACATCCAAATCAACAAAGGAATGGCTTCACTGCCATGCTGATAGACTCATACCCAAAAAGACTGAGTGCTGTAATAAAACCACAAGGGGCTTCAACAAAGTATTAGTTTAAGGGTGTGCAGACTTATGCAGCCATATTATTTTATTTTTATATTTTTTCTTCCCTCTACCTAAAAGATATCAGTTTGTTTTTCAATTGAGTTGTACAGTTTATAGGTCACATTAAAGGTGGAAACGTTTGATTTATCTTTGTCTCATTTATTTACAGCACAGAAACCAGACATTTTAACAGGGGTGTGTAGACTTTTTATATCCAATGTATATATATATATACTAGCGACTTGTCCGTCAACAAAAATGGGTTTAAAATAGTAAGGCTGGCAATGCTGTTTGTCACACAATGTGTGGCTTTTGCTCCTCTGAGCACCTTCGGCGCTCATCGCAAGCCCCGAGCTGTGCGCCCTTGGCACTTATTGCGGGCCCCTCCCCTGTGTACTTGAACTTTCCTGCTTTGCTCTGATCATCTTTGGCGCTCATTGCAAGCCTCTCCCATTCGCGGTGCTCATTGTGAGCTCCCCAATTTTGTGGCTCAAAATGAGCGCGTTTGACGCTCATTGTGAGCCTTTCCTCCTGGCTGTACGGGTCGCTCATTGCAGCCTTTGTTAAGGTGCAAGTTTAGTGCTTGGGAATGCTGTGTGTCTCTTTCCACCATCTCCCCCCTGTCCCTCGTGCCTGGCTTTGCTCAGCCACGTTTTCATCCTGTTTCAGAATTTTTTACGTTTTCCGTCCGCCATTTTTTTACTTGCTTAGCCGATTTTGGATTGAAAACCCCCAAATATGGCTCAAAATCGCTTGTAACTTCACCCCCAGGCTTCCTGGTGCGCCCCTGTGCTGTCTGTGAGTGTGTATTTATATTTGTTACATGTATTATTTTGTTTTGAGGGGTTTTAGATTTACGCGCTTGGCTCGCAGTTGCGACCCTCACAGTGCAGCCTAAGTCCTGCACCGTACACGTCTCGCCTCGCTTCACGAGGCTTCGCAGATGAGCGCTAATCCAGCTTAAGTGATGCGTTGTACACGGCTCGCCTCGCTTCGCAAGGCTCGCAAAGGGTGACCAACATCGTGAGCGTTCTCAAAACTGACAATTATATATGTGATATATGAAAAAGAGAGGTGCGCGCTCGAAAGCGAGTCATAATATTTATGAATATGTTTATCCAATAAAAAAGGTGTCACTATATACTGCAATACTCTGATTATACACGCACATATATATATATAAGGTATTGTACCAGGGCTCTCCATGGGCTAGCTCCACCACTGCCATGGTGGCCCATTAATACATGTCTATTCTTTGCTTGCTTACTATCATGGTCATTAAGGCTTGTACTGTAAATATGACTACCAGATTACAGGTGAGTCATGTTATCTAAATTAGTACTGTGATAATGTCATGTTATCTAAGTTAGTAATGTCAAAATGACGATATCAGCAAACTGACAAATAATGCCAGCGCAGAGCGTGCCCGGTGGTGTGTAGTGCACATGTGCCAGGCACAGCACAATGTTGGGATTAGTAGGTGGAGCAGCATTCTCCTGATCTCAGGGCAAGATAACAATGAGTAACACCACACCCCTCCCCCAGTCTGACCACATTCCTGGCATAGCTCTGGACTGTGCACCCTCCGAGATATCAACAAGTAAACACCGCTGACACCAGGATTTCAGGGAGCATGTGACTGGTCACAGTATGGTATTAAATGGAAGCCGGACTGGTAGCCGTGTAACTGGCCCACGCTGGCTCCAATGATGGCTGGGTAATTGGGGTCAATTAGAGGGTCAAATGTTCTCTTCTACCTACTAGGTCAGATCTGGGTGTATAATCTATGCCTATCTATCTATCTATCTATCTATCTATCTACCTATATCTATCCCTCTATCTATCTATCTATCTATCTATCTATCTATCTATCTATCTATCTATCTATCTATCTATCTATCTATATCTATCCCTCTATCTATCTATCTATCTATCTATCTATCTATCTATCTATCTATCTATCTATATCTATCCCTCTATCTATCTATCTATCTATCTATCTACCCCTCTATCTATCTATCTATCTATCTATCTATCTATCTATCTATCTATCTATCTATATCTATCCCTCTATCTATCTATCTATCTATCTATCTATCTATCTATCTATCTATCTATCTATCTATCTATCCCTCTATCTATCTATCTATCTATCTATCTATCTATCTATCTATCTATCTATCTATCTATCTATCTATCTATCTATCTACCCCTCTATCTATCTATCTATCTATCTATCTATCTATCTATCTATCTATCTATCTATCTATCTATCTATCTATCTATCTATCTATCTATCTATCCCTCTATCTATCTATCTATCTATCTATCTATCTATCTATCTATCTATCTATCTATCTATCTATCTATCTACCCCTCTATCTATCTATCTACCCCTCTATCTATCTATCTATCTATCTATCTATCTATCTATCTATCTATCTATCCCTCTATCTATCTATCTATCTATCTATCTATCTATCTATCTATCTATCTATCTATCTATCTATCTATCTATCTATCTATCTATCTACCCCTCTATCTATCTATCTACCCCTCTATCCCTCTATCTATCTATCTATCTATCTATCTATCTATCTATCTATCTATCTATCTATCTATCTATCTATCTATCTATCTATCTATCTATCTATCTGTCTGTCTGTCTGTCTATCTATCAGTGATGAAGTGGTGAAAAGGAGGTACTGCAGGCAAAAAACATATTCCCACCTCCGACGTGCTGCATAAGGCGCGGCGACAGAAAAGGCGTTGAGCTATGAGAGGCGCGCCCGAGGCCCTGGGGGGCCAGGTGCCCCCGCCGAACATATCGCTGGCCTCTATGTCGACTCAGAGCCGTCAAGATGCGACATATTGGAGGTGGAAATAATTATTTGCCTGCAGTAGTATCGCACGCGTGACTATAACAGGATAGGACCTAGCACATTAAAGCAGTTAATTAATAAACATGGAATTTCCCAGGATGTATATCACCTACCTATCTGGCTCCTATAAAATGTATCTGGCTCCTAAGATTTGGATATTTTTGTCCACCCCTGAAAGTGAGGTTTTTGGTTTTAAAGCACAATTTCCGATTCCTTTGCACTTAATAATTGGGACCATTGATATATGGACATGATGGTGAGTGGGGCTCCTGTCTCTTTAAGAGCCTGCTATAATCTGCATTTGCTTAACACGGCCACTAATTAGTTTAATGTCATGTTTGTACAGATTAATACTAGTTGTCACCGTGATTGACGTAACGCCGGGCGCGCTCTGATTGCATCTCTTGTCTATATAATAATATTGATACCCCTGTCAGTGTGACCTCTGCTGACCTCCTGTACCCTGGTGGACCTTCACAGGGACTGAAACAAATACAATTATACGTCTACTCATTTACCTGCACTCAATATCATTCCGCCACTTCAACTTAATTAATTGTTTTTCTTAATTAAATCATTAAAAACATTTAAAAAGAAAGCAGGATCAGTGTACTTATGCAAAAACAAACACTTGTGCGATCTACGCTCTGTTCCACAAGATTGGTGTGATCCTCCACGTGCCGGCTGCAGGGAGGAAGATGTTATAATTAGAAATAATAAGGATTAATGGACTCTGCCACCATCCATGGTTGTACATGTGAGGGGGTATTTATATACCTGCAGGAGCAGGGCTTGTCCGGATGCTTGAATGCTATAAAGGGATTTTTTAGGGGCCAGTAGAGTATTCCCCTTGTTGTCAGAGCCCTGTGGGATTATATTCGCCAGCGCCGGATTATTGTCCATTTTATTATATGGAAAACAACAGCCTGGCCATGAAATAAATCTGAGAGGACATCTGGGGTCATGCTTATAGGATGATCTTTGTATGAGATATAAATGGAAAGGTCACATATAAATAAACACATTTATAATTAGATGTTGTGACCAATAGAGCGGAAGCGTTAGATAAATGAGCTTAAAAGCTTGTTATTTTAAGCATAAATTAAATGAAAAGAAGAGCTAGGACTCACAAAGCGGACTGCACTGGACACATAGAGTGGACTGCACTGGACACACACTGGACAGATAGAGTGGACTGTACTGGACACACACACTGGACACATAGAGTGGACTGTACTGGACACACACTGGACACATAGAGTGGACTGCACTGGACACACACTGGACACATAGAGTGGACTGCACTGGACACACACACTGGACACATACAGTGGACTGCACTGGACACACACACTGGACACATAGAGTGGACTGCACTGGACACACACTCTGGACACATACAGTGGACTGCACTGGACACACACACTGGACACATAGAGTGGACTGCACAGGACACACACACTGGACACATAGAGTGGACTGCACTGGACACACACTGGACAGATAGAGTGGACTGTACTGGACACACACACTGGACACATACAGTGGACTGTACTGGACACACACTGGACACATAGAGTGGACTGCACTGGACACACACACTGGACACATAGAGTGGACTGCACTGGACACACACACTGGACACATACAGTGGACTGTACTGGACACATAGAGTGGACTGTACTGGACACACACACTGGACACATACAGTGGACTGCACTGGACACACATACTGGACACATACAGTGGACTGCACTGGACACACATACTGGACACATACAGTGGACTGCACTGGACACACACACTGGACACATAGAGTGGACTGCACTGGACACACACACTGGACACATGCAGTGGACTGCACTGGACACACACACTGGACACATAGAGTGGACTGCACAGGACACACACACTGGACACATACAGTGGACTGCACTGGACACACACTGGACACATAGAGTGGACTGTACTGGACACAAACACATTGGACACATAAAGTGGACTGCACTGGACACACACACTGGACACATAGAGTGGACAGTACTGGACACACACACTGGACATTTAGAGTGGACTGCACTGGACACACACTCTGGACACATACAGTGGACTGCACTGGACACACACACTGGACATATAGAGTGGACTGCACTGGACACACCCACTGGACACATAGAGTGAACTGCACTAGACACACACACTGGACACATAGAGTAGACTGTACTGGACACACACTGGACATTTAGAGTGGACTGCACTGGACACACACTCTGGACACATACAGTGGACTGCACTGGACACACACACATTGAACACATAGAGTGGACTGCACTGGACACACACACTGGACACATAGAGTGGACTGCACTGAACACACTGGACACATAGAGTGGACTGCACTGGACACACACACTGGACACATGCAGTGGACTGCACTGGACACACACACTGGACACATACAGTGGACTGTACTGGACACACACTGGACACATAGAGTGGACTGCACTGGACACACACACTGGACACATAGAGTGGACTGCACTGGACACACACTGGACAGATAGAGTGGACTGTACTTGACACACACACTGGACACATACAGTGGACTGCACTGGACACACACACTGGACACATACAGTGGACTGTACTGGACACACACTGGACACATAGAGTGGACTGTACTGGACACACACACTGGACACATACAGTGGACTGCACTGGACACACATACTGGACACATAGAGTGGACTGCACTGGACACACACACTGGACACATGCAGTGGACTGCACTGGACACACACACTGGACACATAGAGTGGACTGCACAGGACACACACACTGGACACATAGAGTGGACTGCACTGGACACACACACTGGACACATGCAGTGGACTGCACTGGACACACACACTGGACACATAGAGTGGACTGCACAGGACACACACACTGGACACATACAGTGGACTGCACTGGACACACACTGGACAGATAGAGTGGACTGTACTGGACACACACACTGGACACATAGAGTGGACTGTACTGGACACACACACATTGGACACATAAAGTGGACTGCACTGGACACACACACTGGACACATACAGTGGACTGCACAGGACACACCCACTGGACACATAGAGTGAACTGCACTAGACACACACACTGGACACATAAAGTAGACTGCACTGGACACACACACTGGACATATCGAGTGGACTGCACTGGACACACACTCTGGACACATACAGTGGACTGCACTGGACACACACACATTGAACACATAGAGTGGACTGCACTGGACACACACACTGGACACATAGAGTGGACTGCACTGGACACACACACTGGACATATAGAGTGGACTGCACTGGATACACACTCTGGACACATACAGTGGACTGCACTGGACACACATACTGGACATATAGAGTGGACTGCACTGGACACACACTCTGGACACATACAGTGGACTGCACTGGACACACACACTGGACATATAGAGTGGACTGCACTGGACACACACTCTGGACACATACAGTGGACTGCACTGGACACATAGAGTGGGCACATAGAGTGGACTGCACTGGACACACACACTGGACATATAGAATGGACTGAACTGGACACACACACTGGACACATACAGTGGACTGCACTGGACACACACACTGGACACATAGAGTGGACTGCACTGGACACACACACTGGACACATGCAGTGGAGTGCACTGGACACACACACTGGACACATACAGTGGACTGCACTGGACACACACACTGGACACATACAGTGGACTGTACTGGACACACACATTGGACAAATGCAGTGGACTGCACTGGACACACACACTGGACACATAGAGTGGACTGCACTGGACACACACACTGGACACATGCAGTGGACTGCACTGGACACACATACTGGACATATAGAGTGGACTGTACTGGACACACATTGGACACATACAGTGGACTGCACTGGAACACACATTGGACACATACAGTGGACTGCACTGGACACACACTGGACAGATAGAGTGGACTGTACTGGACACACACACTGGACACATACAGTGGACTGCACTGGACACACACTGGACAGATAGAGTGGACTGTACTGGACACACACACTGGACACATACAGTGGACTGTACTGGACACACACTGGACACATAGAGTGGACTGTACTGGACACACACACTGGACACATACAGTGGACTGCACTGGACACACATACTGGACACATAGAGTGGACTGCACAGGACACACACACTGGACACATACAGTGGACTGCATTGGACACACACTGGACAGATAGAGTGGACTGTACTGGACACACACACTGGACACATAGAGTGGACTGTACTGGACACACACACATTGGACACATAAAGTGGACTGCACTGGACACACACACTGGACACATAGAGTGGACAGTACTGGACACACACACTGGACATTTAGAGTGGACTGCACTGGACACACACTCTGGACACATACAGTGGACTGCACTGGACACATAGCGTGGACACATAGAGTGGACTGCACTGAACACACTGGACACATAGAGCGGACTGCACTGGACACACACACTGGACACATGCAGTGGACTGCACTGGACACACATACTGGACATATAGAGTGGACTGTACTGGACACACATTGGACACATACAGTGGACTGCACTGGAACACACATTGGACACATACAGTGGACTGCACTGGACACACACTGGACAGATAGAGTGGACTGTACTGGACACACACACTGGACACATACAGTGGACTGCACTGGACACACACTGGACAGATAGAGTGGACTGTACTGGACACACACACTGGACACATACAGTGGACTGTACTGGACACACACTGGACACATAGAGTGGACTGTACTGGACACACACACTGGACACAGACAGTGGACTGCACTGGACACACATACTGGACACATACAGTGGACTGCACTGGACACACACACTGGACACATAGAGTGGACTGCACTGGACACACACACTGGACACATGCAGTGGACTGCACTGGACACACACACTGGACACATAGAGTGGACTGCACAGGACACACACACTGGACACATACAGTGGACTGCACTGGACACACACTGGACAGATAGAGTGGACTGTACTGGACACACACACTGGACACATAGAGTGGACTGTACTGGACACACACACATTGGACACATAAAGTGGACTGCACTGGACACACACACTGGACACATAGAGTGGACAGTACTGGACACACACACTGGACATTTAGAGTGGACTGCACTGGACAAACACTCTGGACACATACAGTGGACTGCACTGGACACATAGCGTGGACACATAGAGTGGACTGCACTGAACACACTGGACACATAGAGCGGACTGCACTGGACATATAAAGTAGTCTGCACTGGACACACACTCTGGACACCTACAGTGGACTGCACTGGACACACATACTGGACACATACAGTGGACTGCACTGGACACACACTCTGGACACATAGAGCGGACTGCACTGGACACACACTGGACACATACAGTGGACTGCACTGGACACACATACTGGACACATACAGTGGCCTGCACTGGACACACAGACACTGGACATAAGGAGTGGACTGCACAGGACACATAGAGTGGACACATAGAGTGGACTGCACTGAACACACTGGACACATAGAGTGGACTGCACTGGACACACACACTGGACATATAGAGTGGACTGCACTGGACACACATACTGGACACATACAGTGGACTGCACTGGACACACAGACACTGGACACATGCAGTGGACTGCGCTGGACACACACACTGGACACATAGAGTGGACTGCACAGGACACACACACTGGACACATACAGTGGACTGCACTGGACACACCCACTGGACACATCGAGTGGACTGCACTGGACACACACTCTGGACACATACAGTGGACTGCACTGGACACACACACATTGAACACATAGAGTGGACTGCACTGGACACACACACTGGACACATAGAGTGGACTGCACTGGACACACACACTGGACATATAGAGTGGACTGCACTGGATACACACTCTGGACACATACAGTGGACTGCACTGGACACACACACTGGACACATAGAGTGGACTGCACTGGACACACATACTGGACACATACAGTGGACTGCACTGGACACACAGACACTGGACACATGCAGTGGACTGCGCTGGACACACACACTGGACACATAGAGTGGACTGCACAGGACACACACACTGGACACATACAGTGGACTGCACTGGACACACACACTGGACACATAGAGTGGACTGCACTGGACACACATACTGGACACATACAGTGGACTGCACTGGACACACAGACACTGGACACATGCAGTGGACTGCGCTGGACACACACACTGGACACATAGAGTGGACTGCACAGGACACACACACTGGACACATACAGTGGACTGCACTGGACACACCCACTGGACACATCGAGTGGACTGCACTGGACACACACTCTGGACACATACAGTGGACTGCACTGGACACACACATTGAACACATAGAGTGGACTGCACTGGACACACACACTGGACACATAGAGTGGACTGCACTGGACACACACACTGGACATATAGAGTGGACTGCACTGGATACACACTCTGGACACATACAGTGGACTGCACTGGACACACATACTGGACATATAGAGTGGACTGCACTGGACACACACTCTGGACACATACAGTGGACTGCACTGGACACACACACTGGACATATAGAGTGGACTGCACTGGACACACACTCTGGACACATACAGTGGACTGCACTGGACACATAGAGTGGGCACATAGAGTGGACTGCAATGGACACACACACTGGACATATAGAATGGACTGAACTGGACACACACACTGGACACATAGAGTGGACTGCACTGGACACACACACTGGACACATGCAGTGGAGTGCACTGGACACACACACTGGACACATACAGTGGACTGCACTGGACACACACACTGGACACATAGAGTGGACTGTACTGGACACACACATTGGACAAATGCAGTGGACTGCACTGGACACACACACTGGACACATAGAGTGGACTGCACTGGACACACACACTGGACACATGCAGTGGTCTGCACTGGACACACATACTGGACATATAGAGTGGACTGTACTGGACACACATTGGACACATACAGTGGACTGCACTGGAACACACATTGGACATATAGAGTGGACTGCACAGGACACACACACTGGACACATAGAGTGGACTGCACTGGACACACACACTGGACACGTGAAGTGGACTGCACTGGACACACACACTGGACATATAGAGTGGACTGTACTGGACACACATTGGACACATACAGTGGACTGCACTGGACACACATTGGACATATAGAGTGGACTGAACTGGACACACACATTGGACACATAGAGTGGACTGCACTGGACACATACAGTGGACTGTACTGGACACACACACTGGACACATAGAGTGGACTGCACTGGACACATACAGTGGACTGCACTGGACACACACTGGACACATACAGTGGACTGCACTGGACACACACACACACACACTGGACACATACAGTGGACTGCACTGGACACACACACTGGACACATAGAGTGGACTGCACTGGACACACACACTGGACACATAGAGTGGACTGCACTGGACACACACACTGGACATATAGAGTGGACTGAACTGGACACACACACCGGACATATAGAGTGGACTGAAGTGGACACACACACTGGACACATACAGTGGACTGCACTGGACACACACTGGACACATACAGTGGACTGAACTGGACACACACACTGGACAAATACCGTGTACTGCACTGGACACACACACTTTACACATAGAGTGGACTGCAATGGACACACACACTGGACACATAGAGTGGACTGTACTGGACACACACACTGGACACATACAGTGGACTGCAGTGGACACACACACTGGATGTATAGAGTGGACTGAACTGGACACACACACTGGACACATACAGTGGACTGCACCGGACACACACATTGGACACATACAATGGACTGAACTGGACACACACATTGGACACATACAGTGGACTGCATTGGACGCACACACTGGACACATAGAGTGGACTGAACTGGACACACACACTGGGCTCATAAAGTGGACTGTACTGGACACACACACAGGACACATACAGTGGACTGAACTGGACAAACACACGAGATACATAGAGTGGACTGCACTGGACACAGACACACACACACACACACACTGGACACATAGAGTGGACTGCACTGGACACACACACTGTACATATAAAGTGGACTGCACTGGACACACACACACACTGGACACATACAGTGGACTGCACTGGACACACACTGGACACATAGAGTGGACTGAACTGGACACACACACAGGATATATAGAGTGGACTGCACTGGACACATAAAGTGGACACATAGAGTGGACTGCACTGGACACACACACTGGACACATACAGTGGACTGCACCGGACACACACACTGGACATATACAGTGGACTGTACTGGACACACACACTGGACACAGAGTGGACTGCACTGGACACACACACTGGACATATAGAGTGGACTGTACTGGACACACACACTGGACACATACAGTGGACTGCACTGGACACACACACTGGACACATAGAGTGGACTGTACTGGACACACACACTGGACACATAGAGTGGACTGCACTGGACACACACACTGGACACATAGAGTGGACTGCACTGGACACACACACTGGACACATAGAGTGGACTGCACTGGACACACACACTGGACACATAGAGTGGACTGCACTGGACACACACACTGGACACATAGAGTGGACTGTACTGGACACACACACTGGACACATAGAGTGGACTGCACTGGACACACACACTGGACATATAGAGTGGACTGTACTGGACACACACACTGGACACATAGAGTGGACTGCACTGGACACACACACTGGACACATAGAGTGGACTGCACTGGACACACACACTGGACACATAGAGTGGACTGCACTGGACACACACACTGGACACATAGAGTGGACTGCACTGGACACACACACTGGACACATAGAGTGGACTGCACTGGACACACACACTGGACACATAGAGTGGACTGCACTGGACACACACACTGGACACATAGAGTGGACTGTACTGGACAAACACACTGGGCACATGGAGTGGACTGCACAGGACAGGCATAAATACTATAATTAACATCTATAACGTTTGTTAATGAGTAACCATTGCTTTAATTTGCCATTGAGGCATTGGGTGCATTGTCGGTCTGCCCACAAAACAGTGGAACGGATACTCAGGGGCAGTTTTGGATGTCACGTTCCCACTATGCAGATAGAAGCTACCTCTACATTCAAAGTCTACACGCTGATCAGCAGAAATCTATCAAAACGCAGCATAATTCCATATTAAAGGCAATAAAGTGTAAGCCGGACTATAAATATGGTGTATTATGCAAAAATAAAAGTAGGGTAAATATTATATAGGCTGCCATTTGCTTTCACTTATCTTCCCACTAGGGGGGGCTAGAGAGGACACCATGGAAGCCACTAGAGGCAAGCGGAGGGAATTAAAGGAACAGTAATAATCCATACTTTTATATAATTGGGACAATAATCAACATTTTTTAAATATATTTTTTGAAAATGTGTTATGCTAAATGCAATTCGTACCTTTAATGGGGCATGGCTTGTTTTACCACTATACTGTCCCTTTAATAATCTGAAGCTGAGACTTAATGTGCAGTCCTGGGATACAATGTAACACAAGTAGAATCTTGTTGTCCATTCCAGACTTCCCAATTCCTGGGTAACATCTTTACCCACTAAGATTGTAAGCTCTTGGGACCAGTGCCCTGCACCCTCTGTACCAGTGCGTACCCGCTTGTCGTGTTTGCCTTATGTATTCCCTGCACTTAGGGCCACAGGATATGTTGATGCTGTATAAATAAATGATGACCATGATAATGAGAGACACCATTGTACTATGTACCGCAGGGCATTCTGGGAATAAACACAAGTAACACGAGACAAAGAGGCTGCTATTAAAGTAAAACAGAACAATAATGTATATACATATATGTGTGATGGGGGAGTTGGGGGGGGGGGGGGGCATTTATATTTCTGGAGAGCTGTGGTTACATCCTTTGAGTCAGTGAGAGGAAAAGAGAGTGGTGTCAATTTCAGTCTTATCCAGTGATCAAACTAAGGCTCTGGACTGTTCCCCCACCCGTCCCTCCACTGACAACTACAGACATATATACCCATTATCCAGCTATGAGAGTGTGATGTAACAAACACAAAATGTATTCTTATACTCATAAATAGAGTATTCAAAACTTCAGATTTTTCCTCCCAAAATGCATCATGTCCGTGACTTACACGGCTGCTAATGATGTTAGTTTGGTAGATATGTCACAAACAAATTTATTTTTTCTCAAACTACAGTGGTCCTTCCACAGCTACAATGTGCAAAGTATAGAACAGAACAGCAGTGTGATGCTGCCCCCTGCTGGTGCATTGGGCTCATGACACCAACATGGAGCAGGTGATGCTTCTATTGAAAGGCCTTGTTCTCCAGGGTTTTCTCTCTGTAACACACCAGAAAATCTTTATGTCCATGCTGATCCTGGTGTAGGTTGCCAGTTCCCTCTCCAGTGGGCCACAGCATAAAGCTCCTGGTATTCCTAGGTGGTCTCCCATCCAAGTACTGACCAGGCCCAACCCTGCTTGGCTTCAAGGTTGTGTGACCTCTTGCTTCCCTGACTTGGAATTGAACCCAGGAGGACAGTGGTGGAAGCACTGACACCTAACCACTGGACCACCAGGGAAGCCCTGTTCTCTAGCGTACCAATGTTCAAAAAAACTACTACTGTTCCTACTGCCACTATGGATTCTGGGTAATGATATGCACATGAGACTCCAATGAGACTCTGACCCACTACCCAGAATCCTTAGTGGCAGTGGGAGCGCTGTTCACTGACAATTTCTGTGGGAAAGACAGATCTTGAGACATGTAAGTGTAGCGAGTCAATATAGGGTTAATGTATCTTTATTATCTCTATATAACACACACACATATATACATACAATAACCAAAACATCCTATACGTACATGGGTTATAGTCTGCATTAGGTATAACTAGATTGCCAGCTCTTATGGTAGTCTGCGTTAGGTATAACTAGATTGCCAGCTCTTATGGTAGTCTGCGTTAGGTATAACTAGATTGTCAGCTCTTATGGTTGTCTGCATTAAATATAACCAGATCACACAATATTATATTAGTCTGCATAGCTAACGTTTGATTGCAAGATGTTAGGGTAGTTATCCTAATAACATGGCGCCCACACTCACGCAATGGGGCTCATGTGCCGGGATGGAGGTGGAGGACACCCCAACATGTCAAGATCAGATTCATAAGATTGCTTTATCGTTATCTTCATAAACACACCATTCTTGACATTTTAAGTGGAGGACTTACTGCTTTTGGAACAGTTCAAAAGGGAGGCGCGTTTATGAGAAATAAAACACCATGAATATGGGAAAGAAAACGTATATTGGTGAATTTACCATAAGCTTCATGTATGACCTCCAATTAAGTCCAAATCAACACATTTGAAATACAGATGATCCGGCGTTCCAACACCTTGCCCGGTTAAGCGATTTGCCAAACCTATGGTGGTCAGGATGTGCGGGCCCTGTTTAAAGGGAAAGCCACCCAATCCCAAAGATGTAGAGTCCATCCATATGTCTCTCTCCAAAGAGACCCAGCCCAGAGGGGAGTCACCAGCAGAAGGCGAATCCGAAAAGGGTGCCAACCACTCAACCAAAGCCACACGTGGGCAATCCCAACAGCCGCCACAGGCCCACAGCTGGCTCCAGCGGAAGTTCTGTAAATGTGTCCGGATTACAAGAGGTGCCGGACCATGGGTTGCCGGATGACCGGTGTTGCACCTATATATAAAAATATCTAATTTAATTTAGTTTCAAATTGTTTAAAATCTGATTTCTAACTAAAAATGACTTGTGCTGGGATTTATTCATTGACTAAGAAAGTCCAGTTTAACAGTATCCAATCTGATGTAACCTTCAGATCCTGTGAAGATGGTTTATTAGGAATCAAGATAAGGAGTTAAGCGTAAATGCTTGACCGAGACGTCTCAAAGTGATTCATGACTTTAATATCAAGTCCTCTTTATTGGTGCACGTATAATTGGATTCCTTCCCAGCTGATATATATTTACTACACTGACAAGAATATTGCACATTAACCTTCTGTAAATCCCTGAGTAATCAACATGGCTTCCGGAGGGAACGGTTTATTCTAGCAAGTTAATTTGCATCTGCGCATTAATTATGTTTGACCAATAAAAGGTTATATATTAGGCCACAACAAATTCCCACCTGATAGTTACATCAAGTAATGTCCATGTTTAAATTACGAACATAAAGCAGAATCCAATTAGTCTCCAAATACAATATAAATAGATCACTGTGGGGCTAAAGCGTTGGGTAAATCAATGTTCACGATAAAAAAAATTCATAAAAATGCGGACAACTATTGGATTGCGCCATGATAAGACTGCTTGGAGAATGTATAGGTTGCAGTTTCCCTCATGAATGACTATATAACCCAGAAGTCGTGTCCGACTCACCATGAGCCCATGGTCCTCAGTGTGCAAGGCATATCTGTCAGCCAGTCTCTGCGCTCCCTCAAGCTCATGCACATTGCTTCAATGAACACATTTATCCATCTCCTCTGCCACTCCCTTCTTTGTGTGCCTTCAATCTTTCTCAGTTTCCCAGTCTTCTCCAGGGAATCCTGTCTTCTCATGATATGAACAAAATATTTGAGTATTAGCCTCATGATCAAAACTTCCAGTGAACAGTTTGGCTTAATTTCCTGATTGGTCCTTCTTGCAGTTTTCTCCAACACCACAATTCAGAGCCGTCAATTCTCCGGCGCTCAGACCTCTTTATGGTCCAGCTCTCACACCCGTATGTTACTACTGGGAATACCAGAGATCTAACTATGTGGACCTTTGTTGACAATGTAATATATTTACTTTTTAATAGCTTTTCCAGACTTTCTATTGCTTTCCCCCCAGAAGAAAACATCTAATTGCATGGCTGCAGTCAACATCTTGAAGCCCAGGAAAATAACATCAGTCACTGCCTCCACTTCTTCACCATCTATTTAGACTCTCGTCTTTTACCATCGTCAGTAGGTCCTTTAATTCCTCCTTACTTTCAGCCATCAGAGTAGTGTCATCTGCGTATCTGAGGTTGTTGGCATTTCTTCCAGCAATATTGATTCCATCTTTGGATTCTTCCAGCCTGGCCTTACACACAAGTTGAATAAATAAGGTGACAATATACAACCTTGTCGCACTCCTTTTCCGATCTTGAAACCATGCTGTTGTCCCATGTTCGGTTCTGACCGTGGCTTCTTGGTCCACATACAGATTGTTCAGGAGGAGGATGAGATGATCTGGTAGTCCTATCTCTTTAAGGACATGCCATATTTTGTTGTGATCCACACAGTCAGAGGCTTTAGAATAGTCTATGAAGCAGAAGTAAACGTTTATCTGGAACGCTCTGTCCAGCGGACATTGGCAATTTGATCCCTTGATCTTCCTCTACGGATCCCGCCTTGGACATCTGGTAGTTCCCGGTCCATATATTGTTGGAGCTGAGCTTGCAGGGGCTCATCTTCTGCTGCCATATTGTTATATATCTGGTTGTGCTTATCCATAATATAAAGATACTGGAGGGGGTTGGCAGTTCTTTCTCCAGTGGATCGAGATTTGTCTTGACCTCTCTGCTATGACCTGTCCATCTTGGGTGACCCTACATGGTATAACTCACAACTTAATTGAAGTACACAAGCCCCTTCACCATGACAAGGTACCGACCCAGAATACCTTATCAGATACCTATCAATTTTACAACCCAAAACTCATAAATCTCAAACACGCTGAGACTAACATAACATAGAAAAAAAATCCATCATGACTTCCATTACTATTGCTAATCAATTATTAAATAAAGCAATACAATTCTATTGAAAGAGCTTCCATGAGGATCATGTGATGGGTATTCGCAATACATCTTTAATCTCCATGGCAATGCCATGGAGGCGCTTCCCTGAGTTTCTTTTATGACATCGCGCTACAACATTCTGGAAGGTTTATCCGGCAGAGAGAGAGATGGAAGGAACCAGATAGGGTCGGCCTCCTTCTCAGTAATCAGCAACCATGAATGAGATGGGCCCTCTGCGGCCCTTACTCTATCTGTCAACCATCATGGGACCTCTTCTCTTTTCAAGTCATGTGACTGCAAATAAGGTCTATGATCCACTGAAACCAGTCTCCTGGGCCACCCTATCGACATTGCTCCAAGATGCAATGGATGAGCAGATAAGGTACCGGACAAGACGGAACGAGAAAAAGGTTGAGGAAAAGGTTGACAAAAAAGTCAAAGCTGATCCCAAACCTGTCTCCATTGTTACAGCAAAGAAACCCTACCAGGACCCCACAATGGGCAGCTTAGGAAAGAAGCACGAGAAAGAAACCCTACAGCAGATAGCAAGGGTCCTCCCCGAAAAGCAGCTTACGGGGAAAAAAGTGCTGAATCTACCAAAAAAGAAAGCCGTGATCCAACTCATTCAGGAGCAAGAATATCCAGCGCCGTCCTTCGGAGAGGTGGGGCGGGTGGTCGACAAAACAGAGAGTTGAGTCTGAAGACTAAGTGTCCTATGCACACGTGGGGGGAGCCACGTCCTGCAAGGAGTTCTTTACCACCAACTAATGACTGATTGGAACAAATAAGCAATATTGGTAAAGACAGCAAATCTATCCATGTATACGGAAATAAATAGGACCCAGAGACTAAAATAAATCCCCAGCCATATGATGCGTCTGATGCCATAATATATCTCCATTTGCAAATCACTGACTGTAATCTGTGTCTTTTTTTCAGTACATGGCGTCTTTATATCTAGGGCTTGTACAGCAATGATTGCTGTGTCTGAGGCTGCGCCGCCTGAGGCTGCGCCGCCTGAGGCGCTGGAGCCTGTCAGCTAAAACATTCTTCCTGTTCTCTGCAGTGATCCTTCAAATCTCTACTTCTGCTTGTCTCTCTCCTCCCTTGCTCTGTCTCTCTCCTCCCTTGTGCTGTCTCTCTCCTCCCTTGCACTGTCTCTCTCCTCCCTTGTGCTGTCTCTCTCCTCCCTTGCGCTGTCTGTCACCTCCCTTGCACTGTCTCTCTCCTCCCTTGCACTGTCTCTCTCCTCCCTTGTGCTGTCTCTCTCCTCCCTTGCACTGTCTCTCTCCTCCCTTGTGCTGTCTCTCTCCTCCCTTGCGCTGTCTCTCTCCTCCCTTGTGCTCTCTCCTCCCTTGCACTGTCTCTCTCCTCCCTTGTGCTGTCTCTCTCCTCCCTTGCACTGTCTGTCTCCTCCCTTACACTGTCTGTCTCCTTCCTTGCACTGTCTCTCTCCTCCCTTGTGCTGTCTCTCTCCTCCCTTGCACTGTCTCTCTCCTCCCTTGCACTGTCTCTCTCCTTCCTTGCACTGTCTCTCTCCTCCCTTGCACTCTGTCACCTTCCTTGCACTGTCTGTCTCCTGCCTTGCTCTGTCTCTCTCCTCCCTTGCGCTGTCTCTCTCCTCCCTTGCGCTGTCTCTCTCCTCCTTTGCACTCTGTCTCCTTCCTTGCACTGTCTCTCTCCTCCATTGCACTCTGACGCCTTCCTTGCTCTGTCTGTCTCCTTCCTTGCACTGTCTGTCTCCTTCCTTGCGCTGTCTCTCTCCTCCATTGTACTGTCTCTCTCCTCCCTTGCACTCTGTTGCCTTCCTTGCTCTGTTTGTCTCCTCGATTGTACTGTCTGTCGCCTTCCTTGCGCTGTCTCTCTCCTCCATTGTACTGTCTCTCTCCTCCCTTGCACTCTGTTGCCTTCCTTGCTCTGTTTGTCTCCTCGATTGTACTGTCTGTCGCCTTCCTTGCGCTGTCTCTCTCCTCCCTTGCGCTGTCTCTCTCCTCCATTGTACTGTCTGTCGCCTTCCTTGCGCTGTCTCTCTCCTACATTGTACTGTCTCTCTCCTCCCTTGTACTCTGTCTCCTCCCTTGCGCTGTCTCTCTCCTCCCTTGCGCTGTCTCTCTCCTCCCTTGCGCTGTCTCTCTCCTCCTTTGCACTCTGTCTCCTTCCTTGCACTGTCTCTCTCCTCCTTTGCACTCTGTCTCCTTCCTTGCGCTGTCTCTCTCCTCCATTGTACTGTCTCTCTCCTCCCTTGCACTCTGTTGCCTTCCTTGCTCTGTTTGTCTCCTCGATTGTACTGTCTGTCGCCTTCCTTGCGCTGTCTCTCTCCTCCCTTGCGCTGTCTCTCTCCTCCATTGTACTGTCTGTCGCTTTCCTTGCGCTGTCTCTCTCCTACATTGTACTGTCTCTCTCCTCCCTTGTACTCTGTCTCCTCCCTTGCACTGTCTGTCTCCTCCCTTGCACTCTGTTGCCTTCCTTGCGCTGTCTCTCTCCTCCCTTGTACTCTGTCTCCTCCCTTGCGCTGTCTCTCTCCTCCCTTGTACTCTGTCTCCTCCCTTGCGCTGTCTCTCTCCTCCCTTGCGCTATCTCTCTCCTCCCTTGCACTGTCTGTCTCCTCCCTTGCACTCTGTTGCCTTCCTTGCACTGTCTCTCTCCTCCCTTGCACTCTGTTGCCTTCCTTGCACTGTCTCTCTCCTCCCTTGCACTCTGTTGCCTTCCTTGCTCTGTTTGTCTCCTCCCTTGCACTCTGTTGCCTTCCTTGCGCTGTCTCTCTCCTCCATTGTACTGTCTGTCTCCTTCCCCTGTCTGTCTCTTTCCTCCTTTGCCCTGTCTGTCTTTGTCCTCTGTTGTCCTCTCTCTCTCCTTCCCCTGTCTGTCTCTCTCCTCCTTTGCTCTGTCTGTCTTTGTCCTCCTTTGTCCTCTCTCTCTCCTTCCCCTGTCTGTCTCTCTCCTCCTTTGCTCTGTCTATCTTTGTCCTCCGTTGTCCTCTCTCTCTCCTTCCCATGTCTGTCTCTTTCCTCCTTTGCTCTGTCTGTCTTTGTCCTCCTTTGTCCTCTCTCTCTCCTTCCCCTGTCTGTCTCTCTCCTCCTTTGCTCTGTCTATCTTTGTCCTCCGTTGTCCTCTCTCTCTCCTTCCCGTCTGTCTCGCTCCTCCTTTGTTCTGTCTGTCTTTGTCCTCCGTTGTCCTCTCTCTCTCCTTCCCGTCTGTCTCGCTCCTCCTTTGTTCTGTCTGTCTTTGTCCTCCGTTGTCCTCTCTCTCTCCTTCCCGTCTGTCTCGCTCCTCCTTTGTTCTGTCTGTCTTTGTCCTCTGTTGTCCTCTCTCTCTCCTTCCCCTCTCTGTCTCTCTCCTCCTTTGCTCTGTCTGTCTTTGTCCTCCCTCTCCTTCCCCTGTCTTTCTGTCTTTGTCCTCCTTTGTCCTCTCTCTCCTCTCCTCTTTGTCCTCTCTCCTTCCCGTCTTTCTGTCTTTGTCCTCTGTTGTCCTCTCTCTCTCCTTCCCCTCTCTGTCTCTCTCCTCTTTTGCTCTGTCTGTCTTTGTCCTCTCTCTCTCCTTCCCGTCTGTCTCGCTCCTCCTTTGTTCTGTCTGTCTTTGTCCTCTGTTGTCCTCTCTCTCTCCTTCCCCTGTCTGTCTCTCTCCTCCTTTGCTCTGTCTGTCTTTGTCCTCCCTCTCCTTCCCCTGTCTTTCTGTCTTTGTCCTCTGTTGTCCTCTCTCTCTCTCCTTCCCCTGTCTGTCTCTCTCCTCCTTTGCTCTGTCTGTCTTTGTCCTCCTTTGTCCTCTCTCTCCTTCCCCTGTCTGTCTTTGTCCTGTTGTCCTCTCTCTCCTCCTTTGCTCTGTCTGTCTTTGTCCTCTGTTGTCCTCTCTATCTCCTTCCCATCTGTCTGTCTTTGTCCTCTGTTGTCCTCTCTCTCTCCTTCCCCTGTCTTTCTGTCTTTGTCCTCTCTCTCTCCTTCCCCTGTCTGTCTCTCTCCTCCTTTGCTCTGTCTGTCTTTGTACTCCCTCTCCTTCCCGTCTGTCTTTGTCCTCTGTTGTCCTCTCTCTCTCCTTCCCCTCTCTGTCTCTTTCCACCTTTGCTCTGATTGTCTTTATCCTCCTTTGTCCTCTCTCTCCTCCTTTGTTCTATCTGTCTTTGTCCTCCTTTGTCCTCTCTCTCTTTCCCCTGTCTGTCTGTCTTTGTCCTCCTTTGTCCTCTCTCTCCTCCTTTGTTCTATCTGTCTTTGTCCTCCTTTGTCCTCTCTCTCTTTCCCCTGTCTGTCTGTCTTTGTCCTCTCTCTCCTCCTTTGTTCTGTCTGTCTTTGTCCTCCTTTGTCCTCTCTCTCCTTCCCCTGTCTGTCAGTCTTTGTCCTCCTTTGTCCTCTCTCTCCTTCCCCTGTCTGTCTCTCTCCTTCCCGTCTGTCTGTCTTTGTCCTCCTTTGTCCTCTCTCTCCTCCTTTGTTCTGTCTGTCTTTGTCCTCCTTTGTCCTCTCTCTCCTTCCCCTGTCTGTCTGTCTTTGTCCTCCTTTGTCCTCTCTCTCCTTCCCCTGTCTGTCTGTCTTTGTCCTCCTTTGTCCTCTCTCTCCTTCCCCTGTCTGTCTGTCTTTGTCCTCCTTTGTCCTCTCTCTCCTCCTTTGTTCTATCTGTCTTTGTCCTCCTTTGTCCTCTCTCTCCTCCTTTGTTCTATCTGTCTTTGTCCTCCTTTGTCCTCTCTCTCCTCCTTTGTTCTATCTGTCTTTGTCCTCCTTTGTCCTCTCTCTCTTTCCCCTGTCTGTCTGTCTTTGTCCTCTCTCTCCTCCTTTGTTCTGTCTGTCTTTGTCCTCCTTTGTCCTCTCTCTCCTTCCCCTGTCTGTCAGTCTTTGTCCTCCTTTGTCCTCTCTCTCCTTCCCCTGTCTGTCTCTCTCCTTCCCATCTGTCTGTCTTTGTCCTCCTTTGTCCTCTCTCTCCTCCTTTGTTCTGTCTGTCTTTGTCCTCCTTTGTCCTCTCTCTCCTTCCCCTGTCTGTCTGTCTTTGTCCTCCTTTGTCCTCTCTCTCCTTCCCCTGTCTGTCTCTCTCCTTCCCCTGTCTGTCTGTCTTTGTCCTCCTTTGTCCTCTCTCTCCTTCCCCTGTCTGTCTGTCTTTGTCCTCCTTTGTCCTCTCTCTCCTTCCCCTGTCTGTCTCTCTCCTTCCCCTGTCTGTCTGTCTTTGTCCTCCTTTGTCCTCTCTCTCCTTCCCCTGTCTGTCTGTCTTTGTCCTCCTTTGTCCTCTCTCTCCTCCTTTGTTCTGTCTGTCTTTGTCCTCCTTTGACCTCTCTCTCCTTCCCCTCTCTGTCTCTCTCCTTCCCCTGTCTGTCTGTCTTTGTCCTCCTTTGTCCTCTCTCTCCTTCCCCTCTCTGTCTCTTTCCTTCCCCTGTCTGCCTGTCTGTGTCCTCCTTTGTCCTCTCTCTCCTCCTTTGTCCTCTCTTTCCTTCCCCTGTCTGTCTGTCTTTGTCCTCCTTTGTCCTCTCTCTCCTTCCCCTCTCTGTCTCTTTCCTTCCCCTGTCTGTCTGTCTTTGTCCTCCTTTGTCCTCTCTCTCCTCCTTTGTTCTGTCTGTCTTTGTCCTCCTTTGTCCTCTCTCTCCTTCCCCTGTCTGTCTCTCTCCTTCCCCTGTCTGTCTGTCTTTGTCCTCCTTTGTCCTCTCTCTCCTTCCCCTGTCTGTCTTTGTCCTCCTTTGTCCTCTCTCTCCTCCTTTGTTCTGTCTGTCTTTGTCCTCCTTTGACCTCTCTCTCCTTCCCCTGTCTGTCTCTCTCCTTCCCCTGTCTGTCTGTCTTTGTCCTCCTTTGTCCTCTCTCTCCTTCCCCTGTCTGTCTGTATTTGTCCTCCTTTGTCCTCGCTCTCCTCTTTTGTCCTCTCTCTCCTTCCCCTGTCTGTCTTTGTCCTCCTTTGTCCTCTCTCTCCTTCCCCTGTCTGTCTCTCTCCTTCCCCTGTCTGTCTGTCTTTGTCCTCCTTTGTCCTCTCTCTCCTTCCCCTGTCTGTCTGTCTTTGTCCTCCTTTGTCCTCTCTCTCCTCCTTTGTTCTGTCTGTCTTTGTCCTCCTTTGTCCTCTCTCTCCTTCCCCTGTCTGTCTCTCTCCTTCCCCTGTCTGTCTGTCTTTGTCCTCCTTTGTCCTCTCTCTCCTTCCCCTGTCTGTCTCTCTCCTTCCCCTGTCTGTCTGTCTTTGTCCTCCTTTGTCCTCTCTCTCCTTCCCCTGTCTGTCTGTCTTTGTCCTCCTTTGTCCTCTCTCTCCTTCCCCTGTCTGTCTCTCTCCTTCCCCTGTCTGTCTGTCTTTGTCCTCCTTTGTCCTCTCTCTCCTTCCCCTGTCTGTCTGTCTTTGTCCTCCTTTGTCCTCTCTCTCCTCCTTTGTTCTGTCTGTCTTTGTCCTCCTTTGACCTCTCTCTCCTTCCCCTCTCTGTCTCTCTCCTTCCCCTGTCTGTCTGTCTTTGTCCTCCTTTGTCCTCTCTCTCCTTCCCCTCTCTGTCTCTTTCCTTCCCCTGTCTGCCTGTCTGTGTCCTCCTTTGTCCTCTCTCTCCTCCTTTGTCCTCTCTTTCCTTCCCCTGTCTGTCTGTCTTTGTCCTCCTTTGTCCTCTCTCTCCTTCCCCTCTCTGTCTCTTTCCTTCCCCTGTCTGTCTGTCTTTGTCCTCCTTTGTCCTCTCTCTCCTCCTTTGTTCTGTCTGTCTTTGTCCTCCTTTGTCCTCTCTCTCCTTCCCCTGTCTGTCTCTCTCCTTCCCCTGTCTGTCTGTCTTTGTCCTCCTTTGTCCTCTCTCTCCTTCCCCTGTCTGTCTTTGTCCTCCTTTGTCCTCTCTCTCCTCCTTTGTTCTGTCTGTCTTTGTCCTCCTTTGACCTCTCTCTCCTTCCCCTGTCTGTCTCTCTCCTTCCCCTGTCTGTCTGTCTTTGTCCTCCTTTGTCCTCTCTCTCCTTCCCCTGTCTGTCTGTATTTGTCCTCCTTTGTCCTCGCTCTCCTCTTTTGTCCTCTCTCTCCTTCCCCTGTCTGTCTTTGTCCTCCTTTGTCCTCTCTCTCCTTCCCCTGTCTGTCTCTCTCCTTCCCCTGTCTGTCTGTCTTTGTCCTCCTTTGTCCTCTCTCTCCTTCCCCTGTCTGTCTGTCTTTGTCCTCCTTTGTCCTCTCTCTCCTCCTTTGTTCTGTCTGTCTTTGTCCTCCTTTGACCTCTCTCTCCTTCCCCTCTCTGTCTCTCTCCTTCCCCTGTCTGTCTGTCTTTGTCCTCCTTTGTCCTCTCTCTCCTTCCCCTCTCTGTCTCTTTCCTTCCCCTGTCTGCCTGTCTGTGTCCTCCTTTGTCCTCTCTCTCCTCCTTTGTCCTCTCTTTCCTTCCCCTGTCTGTCTGTCTTTGTCCTCCTTTGTCCTCTCTCTCCTTCCCCTCTCTGTCTCTTTCCTTCCCCTGTCTGTCTGTCTTTGTCCTCCTTTGTCCTCTCTCTCCTCCTTTGTTCTGTCTGTCTTTGTCCTCCTTTGTCCTCTCTCTCCTTCCCCTGTCTGTCTCTCTCCTTCCCCTGTCTGTCTGTCTGTCTTTGTCCTCCTTTGTCCTCTCTCTCCTTCCCCTGTCTGTCTTTGTCCTCCTTTGTCCTTTCTCTCCTCCTTTGTTCTGTCTGTCTTTGTCCTCCTTTGACCTCTCTCTCCTTCCCCTGTCTGTCTCTCTCCTTCCCCTGTCTGTCTGTCTTTGTCCTCCTTTGTCCTCTCTCTCCTTCCCCTGTCTGTCTGTATTTGTCCTCCTTTGTCCTCGCTCTCCTCTTTTGTCCTCTCTCTCCTTCCCCTGTCTGTCTTTGTCCTCCTTTGTCCTCTCTCTCCTTCCCCTGTCTGTCTCTCTCCTTCCCCTGTCTGTCTGTCTTTGTCCTCCTTTGTCCTCTCTCTCCTTCCCCTGTCTGTCTGTCTTTGTCCTCCTTTGTCCTCTCTCTCCTCCTTTGTTCTGTCTGTCTTTGTCCTCCTTTGTCCTCTCTCTCTCCTTCCCCTGTCTGTCTCTCTCCTCTATTGCAGTAGATAAATAGAGCAGCCTTCCAGCAGAGATGGCAGGGACAAATACACTAAAGCATTTCAGGCCCATCTGGGAAATATATATATATATAATTGCAGAGTGAAGCAGCCGTGAATGTCCAGTAATCTAGTAATTTAGTAATTATTTAAAAAAATATATATATATAAACAGGGTCTTTTCACTAAAAATGCTTTTATGCTCATGGTTTTGTTACAGGGCCTTTTCAACACATCAAAAGTAGACATTGAGAACTCTGGGAATTTATTTTTTACATTGATTCCAAATTTATGTTTTTTGTACTTTTTTAAATTTTAGTGAATATAAAAATATTTTAGGCTTAATTGCTTCATTTTGCCACTTATATTGCTCAGTAAAGGGCAGCCATTGTGACCTTCCTCACTGACATCCTCCTCTACCTTGTGCAGCTGGAGCTTCTAACAGAATATGCAAAGATGATGTCAATGCAGGGGGCAGAGCCAACTCCACAGCTGGGCAGGATCCACTCATACCATGACAGGAGAAGACTGTCTATAGTTAGTTGTGAGTGTGATTCAGCTCCCAAGCAAATTAGAATTACTTAATAAATATATACAGCTAAAATGGGTCATTTTAACAGGATAGATAGGGGAACTCATAAAAAAAAAAAAAAACTTGGCTTTATGTAATTTTTTTAAGAAACAGCAAATATAACACAAACTGAACAGTTTATTTTAAATAAAACGTAAAGAAACAGCAAATATTAACTAAACTGTCCACATTAAATGGCATCGTGCATTCTGAGTTTTTTGGACACAAATCCGTCCAAGGACATCTGTCTTTGATTTGTCTACAGCCATTCAGCAGATGCTGGTAGCAAGACACTGCCCCAAGAACATTACGTCTCACATTTCTGCTCCTGGCACTGTCCAAATCATTGGTCACAAAATGATCCGGAAGGTCATGGATGGACTGCAAACTGGGGAGGAATTCTGAGAAAGTTGTTGGGTTCCTCAGTATCCGAGTCACTGTTATCCTGGGCTCCTCTGTTCTGCCAGTTGTTGGAGGTCTTTGAAAGGGTCTCACCTGAAGCTTGCACCAACTCCACAAATGTACAGCTGTATTGACCAGGTCTACAATCTCGTCAATTAAAGCCGTTCTGGCCATATCTTCCTCCACACTCCTTTCAAACATTTCTGCGTCACTTCCTTCCAGGGTAAATCAATGCTTGTTATGGCCTGCGGGATGGTATACTTTTTCCAACTGTCCATCATGGATTCTTAAAGCTAAATACACATTAACATATAGCAAAGAAAGGAGGGCCCTGTCTTTGAGCTCGGAATCCAATGTCCACAGTACATTCTCAAAGCGCATTGCAGGATTGAAACTCGCAGACTTAGGGCCTTATTCAAATGCAATTTTGACAATTGAATAGGGCTCTATATAAGCACATAGCATATTTGTTTACAGAAGTTTTTAGTTAGTGAAATTCTATCCAAAAGCAAGGTCTTCACTAACTAAAAACTTCTGTAAAAAATAATGAATATGTGCTTATTTAGAGCCCTATTCAATTGACCAAACTGCAATTGAATGAGGCCCTATGTTTCTTAAAGATAATAGAATTCTACTTCTTAATTCAAATGTAAGAATGTTTTAAGTAGACATGTATATTTCTCAGAACATAAATTATTTCTTGGTATATATATAACTGACACCCATTATCACTGATCATATCTTGTTTATAGATTTGTAGGTCAGGGGTTATTATTTTCATTTTATTTAAATTATTTGATTGTAATTTGAAGGTTCAAGAGTGCCCTCTTGTGTTCCAAGAAATTAATTGGCACTTAATAAGTCTCTAGAAAAGAATACATTATTTTAAGGGTTAAAATATTTTATGACATAATTAGAATTTCTGATTGGTTGCCAAGTACATAGCCTAATTTGAAAACCTGATAAGCAAATTAAGTTATGGGTATAATTGGTAGAGACACATGCTCTCTGGAAAAAGAGAAAGGAGGAGAGACAAGGAGACACATACACACACCCACACACCTCTCAACAAACACAGACTCCTGGACAGACACACACCAGGGATAAACTTCCTAAGAAGAATACTCTAACACTTACTATTTGGGACATTCCCAAAACACATAGATAATTCAAAATGCACTCTCCAATATCTACAAAGAAAACATCACAGATTAACAACAGAATCTCTACACTTACATACCAAGAACTTCTTCTGAAATATAAGAAAAGATCCAGAATTTCAATGGCCTGATTCATATGATGAAACCAAACACCAAAACTAGGTATTGTATCAAAGTCTAAGATTTCTCTAAATGTTATTTCTTTTTCATTACAATCATGGAAATATTTTGTTAATTTAATATAAAATAGATTGCTATATGAATATTTATCTGATATATACAATATAACCCTATAACTTGTGAATTAAGTCGACGTATAATTTGCAACTTAATTTTTACAAATGCCACAAATATCAGCTGTTATAGCAATCTAATATATCTAATAATTAATTGTAATGAAAAACATGTTCTCTTTTGAATTAGAGATAATACTATAATGCACCTATAAAATCATATGATATTAAAATGGTATGACATCTTAGTAAATTGATATTTGCAAACATATCAAAATAATCAAAACTATCTTCAATGTCAAAATTACCTTATTTATACGATTATGTGGACAATGTGATAATAACTGATACTTAATCATTGCTGTACCTTGATATATATCTGTTACAATTGTTTATACAAACTTGTTATATTAAAATATACTGAATTATTAGCTATACTCATTTATAATAAATATATTCTCACATAATACACTACTGTTTATTTCATGAGGCCAAAGCTTACAGTAAGAACTTGAAATTACTTGAAATATGATTGGCAAATATATAAATTATGTCATATTTAATTTATATTAATAAAGTTTATTGATATTTATAATATCACCATATTAATTGCCAAAACCCATGCCAAAACCCATGGAGGAATGTGCAGCGAAGATAAAAGGTCTTAAAGGTCGCAATCAACCCCTGATCCATTGGCTGGATTAGTGAAGTGGTATGCAGCAAATGAGCTCAGACAAATTAATAGGGTGGCTTGGAGCATGGTCAATGAAGAGGAGCACTTTGGGCTCCACCCCTTCATGCTTGCAGTAGCGTTGCACAGATGGACAGAAATTTCCGGTGAACCAGTTTTTGAAAATATGCATGATGATACAAGCTTTACGGTTGAATTGCCAGATGACCGGCAAAGTGGATTTTGGAATCCCATTCATGGTTTACCAGCACTAGTTTGATCTTGAATTTTGTCACTGGCGTTCCCACCTTGGAAGGGTTAGTAGGTCTTTGGCTGCTTTGTACCCCAGTGCTCGCTTCTCCTCGCAGGATATGAAGGTGCATCTTGGCATTCACTTCCAGAACTATCCAGTCTTGCTGCTTCTTCGGTGATTTTGACGCTATACAGGTTGTTTCTTTTCTTGAAGCGGTCAAACCAACCTCTGTGGGCTGAGAAGTTTTTGGTCTTTGAAAATGACCGTAGATGGTAATGGCCTTCTCCATGATGATTGCCTGTCTGAGTGGCATGTTGCATTCAGTTTCATCATTGATCTAAATAGAAAGCCGCTTCTCCATTTCCTCCAGGGAGTAGCATCTCGACCAGTAATCTTATTGTCAGACTTGATTTTCTCCTTATGTTTAAGTATGGTGCAGATTGTGGAGGTTGGCAACTTTAAATCCATTACAATGTACACTTGCATTCTCCTTTTTCCAAGAGGTCCATCACCTACATCTTAACATCCAGAGAAATCCTTTGGCACTTCAGTTTGGGCTGATCTTCTTTGTGCACAGAATACAGAAAAAAAACAATACAATTACTGTAGATTTTATTGGACAATTAACAACCACATGATGAGAAACAGGGAGGCATGAACAATACTCTGTAACTTGTCTCTGAATGGTGGAGATAGAACTGGTCTCTTTCTGGGGTTTTCTGGTCATCCAGGCGGTCACTTCTCCCCTTTCTCCTGTCTGCTGCTCTGTGTCTTTTAACGCTGTGGCGCAGGTTCTGAGCATAAAACGGGGTTTATATATATATATATATATATATATATATATATATATATATTTCTATAAAAACAAATTCAACTTAAATAATCTATATGGTATATATATATAAATAAGTATATATATATATATATATATATATACATATGCATTATATGTACTTATAGATTTACATTTATAAATCAATTGATTTTTAATAATGGAAGAGTTTGTGTGCTGTTCAATTACCTGCACTACTCTTTATATATTTAATAAATAACCCTTTCTTGCTAGCTGTGGAGAGTCCCCCTCTGCCATGTTGTAAATGAGCCGGACCAGAGGTGCAGATGGTTCCACCCTCAACAATGACATCATCTTTGAATTTTCCATTGCAAGCTCCAGCTACACAAGATAGATGAGGATCACAGTGAGGGAGAACACGAGGGAGGACATGGCAGCTCCTATGGAGCATTATGACTATCAAAATAAAGGAAGTAAACCTAACATATTTTATATATGAACCAACTTTCCTTACTACAGCAATCTGTTTATATGTTTAAAAACAAAACACTGATGTCAGTGGGTGTCTAGCAATTGTATCCATTGTTACATAGTAGTTAAATGGCCTATATTCGAAATGTTTAAAAAAACTACTTTAATTTAAAAAAAAAGAAAAACAGCATAAAATGTCAGCCTCCACTCTCCACAAATATGGAGGAGTAACTGGAATCTAAGAAAGTTCCAGATTTGTTATATAGCTAATTAATCTTCTCTGCTCTTAAATATAAAATAAACGTAATTTTAGGCAAAAATTTATGTTTTAAAAAAAGATGTGATTTCCTAGCTATATTTCTTGATTATTAGTATGAGTGCTCTCTGTTTAGCTAATAATACATCTAACCTATATTTAAAATCCAGTTTATCTGCCATGACATCCTCATTTGGGAGTAAGTTCCACAACTTGTCTGCCCATTTTGATTTCTTCATTAAAGGTGAAATCTCCTTTCTCTACCCCATTGTCATTTCTATAATATGCAGGAATCACAAAACAAGACACTTTATTTTTTATTACATATATGATATATGCAACCTTAAAGAAGTACAAAAAAAACTACTATACACTATCAAATGTAAATCGGTGGTGACCTGGGAAATAATCAGAACACAAAGGAATAGATCATAAATAAGACGTAATAACCACTTGATCTGCCCCATAGAAAAGGGGGTCACAAAACAAAGGCCCACAGTAAAAAAGCTCCGATCTTCTGTGTGTAGATAATGGAAAAAAGCTCCAACCTGGTCTAGGAACAGTCACTTAAACTCCTGAGATCCCACTGAATGCCGTAATAAAAGCCAAACTTCTCAGTCCTAACCATGACGAGTGTGCAGCTTCTTGAACGAGCACTGCTCACACCCGTGCTCAAAATATGAAAGAGATAAGAAGGGTCTTGGGGAAGAAGAAGCACACAACCTCCAAATAGTATAGATCAATAGTGTATATTGCAAAGAATAAATATTACTCCTTACATTCTCAATCCTCATCCAATGATGTACGTCCGATGCATGTGTGTATACAAGGCCACTTCTGCAATCTTTGGTTTTGATGTTCTAGTGGATGGCTTAATATGACTGTTTATCAATACAGTGTAATAAAAGGTGATGTTCTACAACCTCTTTGGTGACCTGCTGATTGGGGTCACACAGAATCCCCTTTTCCCACTCTCACTTAGAGGCTTGTTGGACCCACTTGGTGTAATCATGGCACAGAGCTAGGTACAACCTTGTATTTTATATAAAATGAAATAGCACCGTTTTTACACATCATAGAGTAATCACTAATAAAAACAAGTGAAATGTAAGTAAATAAGATTAAATACAAAACAATCACGTGTTTCATCACTTTTTTGGGCTTTTTCAATGATTACAATCAAAATAAGTAAATGTCTGCATCCATGAACATTGTGTGCTATACCGTGCTATTTAAAACCTTCATGTATGTTGTGCACGTATATTGGTGCCACACATTGCATTCCTAGTGTCTCCATTGCTCTGAGACATAATGGCCAATTAGAACGCTACAAAACTGTGCTAAACACACACAAAAAATATATGTTAGCAGGTCACATCGCTGAATCTCTGTTTTGCAAAAAAAATTAATATGAAGCCCCAAAGGGGATTTAGATGTCAGATCTATAAACCCTGATAATACCAGATGAATACATTTATGCCTACATACATCTTTTATATCCTGCTGGTAAGAGATAGTGTAACAATAACAAGCAAACTAAATAAATAATAAATAAATAAATGTATATAGAATGTACAAGTTTGCATACCCTTGGCGATTGGTAATATATGTAGCATTTTTAAAGAAAACAGTAAAACACATTTATTTTATTTCTTATAGAATTGATATTCAACTGTAGGCTATACTAATGGCGCAATCATAAAACAAAACATGGCAACAAAGAAAACAAAATGAAAAGACCCTGTTCAAAAGGTTGCATACTCTTAGGGCCATATTTAATTCCAGCCCTGTGACTCCAACGTGAAGCCCGTAACGGCAGCGGGCTTGGAATTTGGCCGAGTTACGGTGCGTTTAAATTAGAAAGGCTGCGAGCTATGAGCTGGAGATGCTAAATCGTAAACCAGTTGTCGGCCGTCAAAGATGCGGGCTAGAACGCAAACAATTAGTCAAACTCATAGTTACGGGTTTAGATGGAGCCAATGGAAATAAAGATTGTCAGAATTATGTCACTGAAAAATGGAGGATGGGTTTCAGAGTCTTACGGAGTTCAATTACGAGGTACGAGTGAACCCACATTCCAGTCATAATGCAATATTAATAAAGCCGCAAATATGATATTCTATCACATGGGAGTTACAGCATATCTATTAACACATTGATTGCCGAATCGATATAACACAAAATAAACACATGAAATCAAGTATTTTTCCAAGCTGATTTGCGGGCTTGAGAATGTTGTGCTATTAATTCTAAGACCTGACATCACTTTACATTTTAATATAAGTACAGTAGTGTGTTTTTATCTCCTTTACAAGTCCTACGTTTTGGACTTTACCCCCCCTTGCTGGTCCTCTCGAGCACACGTTGGGCTTTGGGCTCCAGTTACGTAGTGGTTACGGGTTTGACGGATCAAAGGGTTTAGAAGTTCAATGTTGCTCAACCCGTGGGCTTTTTGCGCAGCTAACCCGCAAGTAGTCTGAGCCCTACATTACGGGGTTCTTAACACACAAATAGCCCTAAGATGATGGTTACGGGCTACATTTTAACACCTAGCCTGAATTTAATAGGGCTGTTAGTTCTTAATACTATGTATTGCCCCCTTTAGCATCAATGACAGCGTGCAGTCTTTTGTAACTGTTGTAACAGTTGTCTATGACGCCCCAAATTCTTGCAGGAGACTGTGATGGCAACTCCAGAACCTTCACCTTCTGCTTTAACCACTGAAGGGACTACTTGGCCTTGTGCTTAGGGTCAATGTCATGCTGGAGAGTCCAAGAGCGTCCCATGCGCAGCCTTCGTGCAGAAGAATGCAAATTGTCTGCCAGTATTTTCTGATAACACGCTGCATTCATCTTGCCATCAATTTTCACAAGATTCCCCGTGCCTTTAGCCCCCCCCCCACAAGCATCAGTGAGCCACCACCGTGCTTCACAGTGGAGATGATATTCTTTTCACTATAGGCCTTGTTGACCCCTCTCCAAACATAGCGCTTATGGTTGTGACCATGAAGCTCTATTTTGGTCTTGTTACTCCAAATTACAGTGTGCCAGAAGCTGTGAGGCGTGTCAAGGGGTTGTCGGCCATTTGCGCAAAGGCTTCTTTCTGGCAACTCGACCCTGCAGCTCATTTTTATTCAAGTATCGTTTGAGCTCCTTGAAACAACCACACCATCTTTTTCCAGAGCATCCTGTATTTCTCCTGAGGTTATCTGCGGGTTTTTCTTTGTATTCCAAACAATTCTTCTGGCAGTTGTGGCTGAAATCTTTCTTGGTCTACCTGACCTTGGCTTGGTATCAATTTTCCACTTCTTAATAGGTGATTGAACAGTACTTACTGGCATTTTCAAGGCTTTGGATATCTTTTTATTTCCTTTTCCATCTTTATGAAGTTCCATTACATTGTGATGCAGATCTTTCTGCTCCCCATGGCTCAGTATCTAGCCTGCTCAGTGCATCCACAGGAGCGCTAACAAACTCATTGACTATTTATTCACAGACACTAATTGCCATTTAAAAAACCACAGAAGTGGGAAATTAAACTTTAATTTCTACTTTATCCTGTGCATGTCACCTTGTGTGTCTGTAACAAGGACAAACATTCAAGGATATGTAAACTTTTGATCAGGGCCATTTGGGTGATTTATGTTATTATTATGATTTAAAAAGGAGCCAAACAACTATGTTATAATAAAGGGCTTCCTATGGTCACTATCCTTCAATAAAATAATTTGTTTTGCAAGATAAATCATATTTTCTAAATAAATGCCAAAATGTCACAATTTCTGCTAGGGTATGCAAACTTTTGAGTACAACTATATATATATTGTAACCGTTTGCCCCCTAGAGGATGGAGCCAAGTAAAGTAGTGTAAAGAGTTCTTGACAGGAGTGACGGAGTTAAACTTCTAAAGAACTCCTAATTGTTGCAGATGCAACTTCACTTTAAAGCCTGGAAAGCAGACATGGAGAAGTGGCTGATTAGGCTCTGGCCTGAGTGCCGTGAGGAGTCTGTGTAGAGCTGCAGTCTATGGGAGAAGCTGTGAGGTGAGACAGTCAGGAAGACTGCTTATAATGCAGATTAAAGTACAGAGAGACACTGGCAAGTAAGTTGGATTGCCTGGAGAATACAGCCAGCCGCCTAAGAAGAGGCATTGAGTGCTTCAGCGTGACCTGAGAGGAGGAAGAGACAGAGCTCCTGAACAGGACCTGGCAGGACTTCCAGGTCAGCACAGGAAGTTGCCGGTAAGAGGGTCAGTCTGTGTGACTGCAACAATACTCACCTAAGAGACTGTCTACTGTAAAAGTAGAGGACCGACAAAGGATCCATTGCAGCTGAGAAGCTGAAAGAGACTGAACTTAAAGGTACCACCCCTCTGTGTGAACAGATGTTTCTTTTATGCTGAAGTTAAGCTATTGTTTGTTTTTGAAAACCTTTATTAAAACAAAGCTAAAAGTATATCGGACTCCGTGGTTTATGGGAAAATCACAGGAGCAACCAGTAGCCTAAGGCCGGCCCTGTCACAATATGTATGTATATATATATATATATATATATATATATATATATATATATATATATATATATATATATATATATGTGTGTGTGTGATTAGAATGTCCATCACTCTTCATAGGCATTTTGCTAAACTAACAGAAGAGAAAGATGACAGTATGGACTGGTCCCAAATGGACACCGCCAAGATCAATCTTGA
>CM050168.1:5761471-5778971 GCA_027410445.1 Discoglossus pictus
CAATAATGACATGGACATTCTTTATGACCTTAAGAAACTAGGAGAAGATGGAGATCACTTAGAGGAACCTGTAATTGAAATCCTCACATTGTAGAACTTGAGGATTTGGCCGATGAAGTAGAGAACCTTCAAATCAAACATACGGCCTGTAAACAAAAGTCAGTGTTCTATCCCAAACTACATCCCAGTTATCAAAATCTTATCTTAAAGGAAGCAGAAGAGGCGTCAAGAAGAGATCAAATCTTCCATTCAAGGAAAAGGAAGCCTTCAAGTCCTCCAGAAGGATTTATTAATTACTATACATCAGGCCGATAAAAGTGGGGGCATAGTCATTCAAGGCAGCGAAGCTTATACAATGGATGCCTATAATTTGATAGACGATCTAAATACATACCAAAAGTTGGAAAATGACCTTACGGATGACTTCCGTAGCTCATACAGCTTCAAAATAAACTCATCAAAATAAAGAAAACATTTTTAAAAAATCCTCATAACAAATACAAATGTAGAAACCAAAAATCTAGTTTCAGAGTTCTATGGCCTATCCTTAGGGATATACAGTATGAATAGAAAAGCCAATCATTACCTTTAAGAAAAACGCAAAACCTCAAGAATTTTCTAGCACCAAGTAAAAAGGCAGTTGGTACTAATAATTGGTATAATAAATTGACAGGACTTTATAGATGTAGTGCTAGGAACTGTACTATCACAAAGAAAGACTATCACTTTTACTAGAAATTAGAAAGAGTTTTTAAAAAAAAACAGCTTAAGAAGTGCAAATCGGAGTATGTGGTATATGTGATCACCTATAAATGCTAAAAACAATATGTCGGTCTCATAGAAAGATGCTTAACTATTTTCGGGAATATCAGTATAATGTCAAGAAAGGGGTGTCGATTAATGGCTTCTCTGCACACAAAAAATAACAAAAAAGAAGGTGGGAGTTACAGGACAAGCGATTGATCAGGTCCGGCTTAATAACAGGGGAGGTGATGGACTTTTAAGATTGAGACAGGCAGAAACAAGATGGATTCACCAGATGCGGACCCTGGAACCAAAAGACCCCAATATAGATATTGATTTGGTAGCTTTTATTGTCACCGGGCCAAGTGTGGAGTCCGCCTTTATTTCCCGCATTTAGACACCTCCTTACTCTAATTTATGCTTATACAAAATAAATCTGATTAATCCATTCTGTTTAATCAGATATATCGCAATACATTTATTACTGTAGGGAGAGGTATACACTGCACTTTAAAAGGCCATTTACCTCACTATAAGTGCTCTTCATGGTGTGAAAGAGCACAAGACTCTATGTTAAAATTATCTATTGTTTTTTTTTTTTTATAATTAAACTAATAACACCTATAAAACTATTGTCTTAGGTCTGTTTACAAACACACTGCTGACTGTTCAATGATTAACAATATATGCCGGCACAGGCCGGTAAAGCTCCATATGAACATAAAGATTTATAGTTTTCACTGAACTTCAGGAATACAGCAGGACAAGTTAACCCCTAACTGTCATTTTTAGTAGATTCCAACAGTCATTTCCCTGCGCAGATGCATTTGTGAAGTATTAACGGTCTGTCTACTTTATGCTCACGGCAAGGAGCAGTTGCTGTGAGTGTGTTGGGGGCATGTCACAGTCTCCATGTAAACAGAGATTTCATTTATAAATTTTGCTGTGAATATACGAACATATCCAAAAAATTCAAAAAGTATTTCAACATGATTTGATGTGGTCCAAACTGTGCTGAATTAAGTGGCCCTTTAAGTATGTGGTTTGGGTAATGTATATATGTATAAATGTATTCATCTTCATATTTACATTTTAACCTAGACAGAGCAACGATGCAACCTGCTAAGACGATTTTTTTCCGTGTGTAAAGCACATTTTTGCAGTGTGTCTTTTAGCAACGGAGACACGAAGAAGGCAATTTGTGGTGCCAATACACATGCACCACATACATGAAGGTATAAAATAGTACAAAAACTATCATGGATGCAGATATTTGCTTATTTTGTTTGTAATCATTGAAAAAGCCAAAAAAAGTGCCGAAACACGTCTGTTTGTTACGTATTTCTTACTTGCTTACATTTCACTTGTTTTTATTAGTGATTACTCCCCTTCTTATCTCTATCACATAAAATAGCATTTTAAAGGGCCATTGTATTTAAAATAAACTCTTTTGATTAACTACACATTAAAACAGGCAATAATTATTATTGTTTAAGATTTAATTGTACTGCAGTGGAATCACCCATTTTGATTTCTGTTCATCGTCTTCTTGGGGAGGAAGTTTCTATCTGCACAGGTAGAACGTGGCAACTAAAACTGAAAGTACTAATTTAATGGCATGTGCTAATTGCAACTGCAGTGGGATTATTTATTAATAATCTGCCCTTAATTTATTTAGTATGTTTTTAGCCATAGCATATCGCCAGCAGGAGAACTTGTTAAATATTTAGATGTTTTCAGGAACTGATGTTACAGGAAACACTAACAGGCGAATGTGAAACACAAATTGCATCAACGGAGAATAATATTATTAGATTTTATTTGTTCAGCGCCAGAAAATTTGGTAGCTCTACAGTTACGTCACATATAATAGTGGTCAAAATGCGAGTCGTTGTCAGCGAGGGACGCAGTTCTGGCCGCAAATGCGCAATGAGAAAATACGGACTTAGAAAAAAAATTACGACCCGCGGGACTTAAAAAAAATCAAAAAAATGAGGTCCCAAAAATTCGAAGTTAACGGCCGAAACGCGTACATCAAAAAACAACAGAAACAATTAAAAATAAAAACAAAACATAACAAAAACATCACACACAGCACGGGGGGACAGCCAAGACGTCTGGGGGTGAGGTTGCATGCAAATTAAAGTCGAATTTAAGGAGTTTCGCCACTTGAAAATCGGCAAAGTGAGAAAAAAAATGGCGGACGAAAAATATGAAAACGAGGCTTCACGACCTCGAATCGCAGAAAACAAGGACGTACGACTTTTACAAACAACAATAACGACCTGAAAAGAACAGCAACAACAAAATACCACATAAAACAAACATCACACACAGCACGGGGGGACAGCCAGGACATCTGGGACTGCGCTTGCACGCAAATTTAAGTCGCATTTAGTTGAAAATCGGCTAAGCGAGAAGAAAAATGGCGAATAAAAAAATGAGGATAAACGACACAGAGTTGCGAAAATCACCGCCAGGCACGTACGAGTTACACAGGAACGTAGGGAGATACACAATATACCATTACAACGGACAGAAAATGCTTGCGTTCCAAGTAAAACATAGAAAAAAGCTGCCATTTTATAACACTTACAACTCATAACATTAGGATTCTGAAATGCTGCGTTACCCGCCTAAAGCCACGGTTTGCCCTCGCGCACGCAGCCTATTTACATTGCACACTTGGCACATTGCTGACACTTTCTCCTCACATGATCAACACTCCAACTGTACACTTTCACATGCAGGAAAATCATAATAGATTGTTAGCTCTTCAGGATAGTGATTGCTGCATATTAAATATAAATAGGTAAAGTATATTCATTTATTAATTCATATTACTTTATTAATTCCCTGCACTCACATTTTTTTTTGCCATTTTACACTGTACTTATATATCTGTCATTGCGATGAGCGCCAAAGGTGATCGTGACAAAGCCGCACAATTGAAGTACACGAGGGGAGAGGCTCACAATGAGCGCCGAAGGTCCACAGAGGAGCAAAAGACTTACATTGTGCAGCAAACAGCATTGCCATGGATTAAAATGTTATTGCCATCATTTCTGACGGGGAAGTCGCTAGTCTGGATAATATTGGACAAAGGAAAAATAAGTCAAGATGGGAGGAGATGAGAGTCCTTCTGAGAGCTTATGATCTAAAAGGTAATAGAGGATGTAGAGACATGAGATGAGGTCCTGCTGTCCGGAGAGCTTACAATCTAAGAGGTAATAGAGGTTGTAGAGACATGAGATGAGGTCCTGCTGTCCGGAGAGCTTACAATCTAAGAGGTAATAGAGGATGTAGAGACATGAGATGAGGTCCTGCTGTCCGGAGAGCTTACAATCTAAGAGGTAATAGAGGTTGTAGAGACATGAGATGAGGTCCTGCTCTCCTGAGAGCTTACAATCTAAGAGGTAATAGAGGATGTAGAGACATGAGATGAGGTCCTGCTCTCCTGAGAGCTTACAATCTTAGAGGTAATAGAGGTTGTAGAGACATGAGATGAGGTCCTGCTGTCCGGAGAGCTTACAATCTAAGAGGTAATAGAGGATGTAGAGACATAAGAAGAGGTCCTGCTGCCCTGAGAGCTTACAATCTAAGAGGTAATAGAGGTTGTAGAGACATGAGATGAGGTCCTGCTGTCCAGAGAGCTTACAATCTAAAAGGTAATAGAGGTTGTAGAGACATGAGATGAGGTCCTGCTGTCCGGAGAGCTTACAATCTAAGAGGTAAAAGAGATTGTAGAGACATGAGATGAGGTCCTGCTGTCCGGAGAGCTTACAATCTAAGAGGTAATAGAGGATGTAGAGACATAAGATGAGGTCCTGCTGCCCTGAGAGCTTACAATCTAATGGTAATAGAGGTTGTAGAGACATGACATGAGGTCCTGCTGTCCAGAGAGCTTACAATCTAAAAGGTAATAGAGGTTGTAGAGACATGAGATGAGGTCCTGCTGTCCGGAGAGCTTACAATCTAAGAGGTAAAAGAGATTGTAGAGACATGAGATGAGGTCCTGCTGTCCGGAGAGCTTACAATCTAAGAGGTAATAGAGGATGTAGAGACATAAGATGAGGTCCTGCTGCCCTGAGAGCTTACAATCTAATGGTAATAGAGGTTGTAGAGACATGAGATGAAGTCCTGCTGTCCAGAGAGCTTACAATCTAAAAGGTAATAGAGGTTGTAGAGACATGAGATGAGGTCCTGCTGTCCAGAGAGCTTACAATCTAAAAGGTAATAGAGGTTGTAGAGACACAAGATGAGGTCCTGCTGTCCTGAGAGCTTACAATCTAAGAGGTAATAGAGGTTGTAGAGACATGAGATGAGGTCCTGCTGTCCTGAGAGCTTACAATCTAAGAGGTAATAGAGGTTGTAGAGACATGAGATGAGGTCCTGCTCTCCAGAGAGCTTACAATCTAAGAGGTAATAGAGGATGTAGAGACATGAGATGAGGTCCTGCTGTCCTGAGAGCTTACAATCTAAGAGGTAATAGAGGTTGTAGAGACATGAGATGAGGTCCTGCTGTCCGGAGAGCTTACAATCTAAGAGGTAATAGGGGATGTAGAGACATGAGATGAGGTCCTGCTGTCCAGAGAGCTTACAATCTAAGAGGTAATAGAGGATGTAGAGACATTAGATGAGGTCCTGCTCTCCAGAGAGCTTACAATCTAAGAGGTAATTGAGGATGTAGAGACATTAGATGAGGTCCTGCTGCCCTGAGAGCTTACAATCTAAAAGGTAATAGAGGTTGTAGAGACATGAGATGAGGTCCTGCTGTCCGGAGAGCTTACAATCTAAAAGGTAATAGAGGTTGTAGAGACATGAGATGAGGTCCTGCTGTCCTGAGAGCTTACAATCTAAAAGGTAATAGAGATTGTAGAGACATGAGATGAGGTCCTGCTGTCCTGAGAGCTTACAATCTAAGAGGTAATAGAGGTTGTAGAGACATGAGATGAGGTCCTGCTGTCCTGAGAGCTTACAATCTAAAAGGTAAAAGAGATTGTAGAGACATGAGATGAGGTCCTGCTGTCCCGAGAGCTTACAATCTAAGAGGTAATAGAGATTGTAGAGACATTAGATGAGGTCCTGCTGCCCTGAGAGCTTACAATCTAAAAGGTAATAGAGGTTGTAGAGACATGAGATGAGGTCCTGCTGTCCGGAGAGCTTACAATCTAAGAGGTAAAAGAGATTGTAGAGACATGAGATGAGGTCCTGCTGTCCGGAGAGCTTACAATCTAAGAGGTAATAGAGGTTGTAGAGACATGAGATGAGGTCCTGCTGTCCGGAGAGCTTACAATCTAAGAGGTAATAGAGGATGTAGAGACATAAGATGAGGTCCTGCTGTCCTGAGAGCTTACAATCTAAGAGGTAATAGAGGATGTAGAGACATAAGAAGAGGTCCTGCTGCCCTGAGAGCTTACAATCTAAGAGGTAATAGAGGTTGTAGAGACATGAGATGAGGTCCTGCTGTCCGGAGAGCTTACAATCTAAGAGGTAAAAGAGATTGTAGAGACACGAGATGAGGTCCTGCTGTCCTGAGAGCTTACAATCTAAAAGGTAATAGAGGTTGTAGAGACATGAGATGAGGTCCTGCTGTCCGGAGAGCTTACAATCTAAGAGGTAAAAGAGATTGTAGAGACACGAGATGAGGTCCTGCTGTCCTGAGAGCTTACAATCTAAGAGGTAATAGACATGAGATGTAGAGACATGAGATGAGGTCCTGCTGTCCAGAGAGCTTACAATCTAAAAGGTAATAGACATGAGATGTAGAGACATGAGATGAGGTCCTGCTGTCCAGAGAGCTTACAATCTAAAAGGTAATAGACATGAGATGTAGAGACATGAGATGAGGTCCTGCTGTCCGGAGAGCTTACAATCTAAGAGGTAAAAGAGATTGTAGAGACATGAGATAAGGTCCTGCTGTCCGGAGAGCTTACAATCTAAGAGGTAATAGAGGTTGTAGAGACATGAGATGAGGTCCTGCTGTCCTGAGAGCTTACAATCTAAGAGGTAATAGAGGATGTAGAGACATGAGATGAGGTCCTGCTGTCCGGAGAGCTTACAATCCAAGAGGTAATAGAGGATGTAGAGACATGAGATGAGGTCCTGCTCTCCGGAGAGCTTACAATCCAAGAGGTAATAGAGGTTGTAGAGACATCAGATGAGGTCCTGTTGTCCTGAGAGCTTACAATCCAAGAGGTAAGAGGGGGTGTAAAGACATGAGATGAGGTCCTGCTCTCCGGAGAGCTTACAATCTAAGAGGTAATAGAGGTTGTAGAGACATGAGATGAGGTCCTGCTGTCCGGAGAGCTTACAATCTAAGAGGTAATAGAGGTGGTAGAGACATGAGATGAGGTCCTGCTCTCCAGAGAGCTTACAATCTAAGAGGTAATAGAGGTTGTAGAGACATGAGATGAGGTCCTGCTCTCCGGAGAGCTTACAATCCAAGAGGTAAAAGAGGATGTAGAGACATGAGATGAGGTCCTGCTCTCCGGAGAGCTTACAATCTAATGGTAATAGAGGTTGTAGAGACATGACATGAGGTCCTGCTGTCCAGAGAGCTTACAATCTAAAAGGTAATAGAGGTTGTAGAGACATGAGATGAGGTCCTGCTGTCCAGAGAGCTTACAATCTAAGAGGTAATAGAGGATGTAGAGACATGAGATGAGGTCCTGCTGTCCGGAGAGCTTACAATCTAAGAGGTAATAGAGGATGTAGAGACATAAGATGAGGTCCTGCTGCCCTGAGAGCTTACAATCTAATGGTAATAGAGGTTGTAGAGACATGAGATGAAGTCCTGCTGTCCAGAGAGCTTACAATCTAAAAGGTAATAGAGGTTGTAGAGACATGAGATGAGGTCCTGCTGTCCAGAGAGCTTACAATCTAAAAGGTAATAGAGGATGTAGAGACATGAGATGAGGTCCTGCTGTCCTGAGAGCTTACAATCTAAGAGGTAATAGAGGTTGTAGAGACATGAGATGAGGTCCTGCTCTCCAGAGAGCTTACAATCTAAGAGGTAATAGGGGATGTAGAGACATGAGATGAGGTCCTGCTGTCCAGAGAGCTTACAATCTAAGAGGTAATAGAGGTTGTAGAGACATGAGATGAGGTCCTGCTCTCCAGAGAGCTTACAATCTAAGAGGTAATAGAGGATGTAGAGACATTAGATGAGGTCCTGCTGCCCTGAGAGCTTACAATCTAAAAGGTAATAGAGGTTGTAGAGACATGAGATGAGGTCCTGCTGTCCGGAGAGCTTACAATCTAAAAGGTAATAGAGGTTGTAGAGACATGAGATGAGGTCCTGCTGTCCTGAGAGCTTACAATCTAAAAGGTAATAGAGATTGTAGAGACATGAGATGAGGTCCTGCTGTCCTGAGAGCTTACAATCTAAGAGGTAATAGAGGTTGTAGAGACATGAGATGAGGTCCTGCTGTCCTGAGAGCTTACAATCTAAAAGGTAAAAGAGATTGTAGAGACATGAGATGAGGTCCTGCTGTCCCGAGAGCCTACAATCTAAGAGGTAATAGAGATTGTAGAGACATTAGATGAGGTCCTGCTGCCCTGAGAGCTTACAATCTAAAAGGTAATAGAGGTTGTAGAGACATGAGATGAGGTCCTGCTGTCCGGAGAGCTTACAATCTAAGAGGTAAAAGAGATTGTAGAGACATGAGATGAGGTCCTGCTGTCCGGAGAGCTTACAATCTAAGAGGTAATAGAGGTTGTAGAGACATGAGATGAGGTCCTGCTGTCCGGAGAGCTTACAATCTAAGAGGTAATAGAGGATGTAGAGACATAAGATGAGGTCCTGCTGTCCTGAGAGCTTACAATCTAAGAGGTAATAGAGGATGTAGAGACATAAGAAGAGGTCCTGCTGTCCTGAGAGCTTACAATCTAAGAGGTAATAGAGGTTGTAGAGACATGAGATGAGGTCCTGCTGTCCTGAGAGCTTACAATCTAAAAGGTAATAGAGGTTGTAGAGACATGAGATGAGGTCCTGCTGTCCGGAGAGCTTACAATCTAAGAGGTAAAAGAGATTGTAGAGACACGAGATGAGGTCCTGCTGTCCTGAGAGCTTACAATCTAAGAGGTAATAGACATGAGATGTAGAGACATGAGATGAGGTCCTGCTGTCCAGAGAGCTTACAATCTAAAAGGTAATAGACATGAGATGTAGAGACATGAGATGAGGTCCTGCTGTCCAGAGAGCTTACAATCTAAAAGGTAATAGACATGAGATGTAGAGACATGAGATGAGGTCCTGCTGTCCGGAGAGCTTACAATCTAAGAGGTAAAAGAGATTGTAGAGACATGAGATAAGGTCCTGCTGTCCGGAGAGCTTACAATCTAAGAGGTAATAGAGGTTGTAGAGACATGAGATGAGGTCCTGCTGTCCTGAGAGCTTACAATCTAAGAGGTAATAGAGGATGTAGAGACATGAGATGAGGTCCTGCTGTCCGGAGAGCTTACAATCTAAGAGGTAATAGAGGATGTAGAGACATAAGAAGAGGTCCTGCTGTCCAGAGAGCTTACAATCCAAGAGGTAATAGAGGATGTAGAGACATGAGATGAGGTCCTGCTGTCCAGAGAGCTTACAATCCAAGAGGTAATAGAGGATGTAGAGACATGAGATGAGGTCCTGCTGTCCTGAGAGCTTACAATCCAAGAGGTAATAGAGGATGTAGAGACATGAGATGAGGTCCTGCTGTCCTGAGAGCTTACAATCCAAGAGGTAATAGAGGATGTAGAGACATGAGATGAGGTCCTGCTCTCCGGAGAGCTTACAATCCAAGAGGTAATAGAGGTTGTAGAGACATCAGATGAGGTCCTGTTGTCCTGAGAGCTTACAATCCAAGAGGTAAGAGGGGGTGTAGAGACATGAGATGAGGTCCTGCTCTCCGGAGAGCTTACAATCTAAGAGGTAATAGAGGTTGTAGAGACATGAGATGAGGTCCTGCTGCCCTGAGAGCTTACAATCCAAGAGGTAATAGAGGTTGTAGAGACATGAGATGAGGTCCTGCTGTCCGGAGAGCTTACAATCTAAGAGGTAATAGAGGACGTAGAGACATGAGATGAGGTCCTGCTGCCCTGAGAGCTTACAATCCAAGAGGTAATAGAGGTTGTAGAGACATGGGATGAGGTCCTGCTGCCATGAGAGCTTACAATCTAAGAGGTAATAGAGGTTGTAGAGACATGAGATGAAGTCCTGCTGTCCAGAGAGCTTACAATCTAAAAGGTAATAGAGGTTGTAGAGACATGAGATGAGGTCCTGCTGTCCAGAGAGCTTACAATCTAAAAGGTAATAGAGGTTGTAGAGACACAAGATGAGGTCCTGCTGTCCTGAGAGCTTACAATCTAAGAGGTAATAGAGGATGTAGAGACATGAGATGAGGTCCTGCTGTCCGGAGAGCTTACAATCCAAGAGGTAATAGAGGATGTAGAGACATGAGATGAGGTCCTGCTGTCCGGAGAGCTTACAATCTAAGAGGTAAAAGAGATTGTAGAGACATGAGATAAGGTCCTGCTGTCCGGAGAGCTTACAATCTAAGAGGTAATAGAGGTTGTAGAGACATGAGATGAGGTCCTGCTGTCCTGAGAGCTTACAATCTAAGAGGTAATAGAGGATGTAGAGACATGAGATGAGGTCCTGCTGTCCGGAGAGCTTACAATCTAAGAGGTAAAAGAGATTGTAGAGACATGAGATAAGGTCCTGCTGTCCGGAGAGCTTACAATCTAAGAGGTAATAGAGGTTGTAGAGACATGAGATGAGGTCCTGCTGTCCTGAGAGTTTACAATCTAAGAGGTAATAGAGGATGTAGAGACATGAGATGAGGTCCTGCTGTCCGGAGAGCTTACAATCCAAGAGGTAATAGAGGATGTAGAGACATGAGATGAGGTCCTGCTCTCCGGAGAGCTTACAATCCAAGAGGTAATAGAGGTTGTAGAGACATCAGATGAGGTCCTGTTGTCCTGAGAGCTTACAATCCAAGAGGTAAGAGGGGGTGTAAAGACATGAGATGAGGTCCTGCTCTCCGGAGAGCTTACAATCTAAGAGGTAATAGAGGTTGTAGAGACATGAGATGAGGTCCTGCTGTCCGGAGAGCTTACAATCTAAGAGGTAATAGAGGTGGTAGAGACATGAGATGAGGTCCTGCTCTCCAGAGAGCTTACAATCTAAGAGGTAATAGAGGTTGTAGAGACATGAGATGAGGTCCTGCTCTCCGGAGAGCTTACAATCCAAGAGGTAAAAGAGGATGTAGAGACATGAGATGAGGTCCTGCTCTCCGGAGAGCTTACAATCCAAGAGGTAATAGAGGTTGTAGAGACATGAGATGAGGTCCTGCTGTCCTGAGAGCTTACAATCTAATGGTAATAGAGGTTGTAGAGACATGACATGAGGTCCTGCTGTCCAGAGAGCTTACAATCTAAAAGGTAATAGAGGTTGTAGAGACATGAGATGAGGTCCTGCTGTCCGGAGAGCTTACAATCTAAGAGGTAAAAGAGATTGTAGAGACATGAGATGAGGTCCTGCTGTCCGGAGAGCTTACAATCTAAGAGGTAATAGAGGATGTAGAGACATAAGATGAGGTCCTGCTGCCCTGAGAGCTTACAATCTAATGGTAATAGAGGTTGTAGAGACATGAGATGAAGTCCTGCTGTCCTGAGAGCTTACAATCTAAAAGGTAATAGAGGTTGTAGAGACATGAGATGAGGTCCTGCTGTCCAGAGAGCTTACAATCTAAAAGGTAATAGAGGTTGTAGAGACACAAGATGAGGTCCTGCTGTCCTGAGAGCTTACAATCTAAGAGGTAATAGAGGTTGTAGAGACATGAGATGAGGTCCTGCTGTCCTGAGAGCTTACAATCTAAGAGGTAATAGAGGTGGTAGAGACATGAGATGAGGTCCTGCTCTCCAGAGAGCTTACAATCTAAGAGGTAATAGGGGATGTAGAGACATGAGATGAGGTCCTGCTGTCCAGAGAGCTTACAATCTAAGAGGTAATAGAGGATGTAGAGACATTAGATGAGGTCCTGCTGCCCTGAGAGCTTACAATCTAAAAGGTAATAGAGGTTGTAGAGACATGAGATGAGGTCCTGCTGTCCGGAGAGCTTACAATCTAAAAGGTAATAGAGGTTGTAGAGACATGAGATGAGGTCCTGCTGTCCTGAGAGCTTACAATCTAAGAGGTAATAGAGGATGTAGAGACATGAGATGAGGTCCTGCTCTCCAGAGAGCTTACAATCTAAGAGGTAATAGAGGATGTAGAGACATTAGATGAGGTCCTGCTGTCCTGAGAGCTTACAATCTAAGAGGTAATAGAGGTTGTAGAGACATGAGATGAGGTCCTGCTCTCCAGAGAGCTTACAATCTAAGAGGTAATAGAGGATGTAGAGACATTAGATGAGGTCCTGCTGCCCTGAGAGCTTACAATCTAAAAGGTAATAGAGGTTGTAGAGACATGAGATGAGGTCCTGCTGTCCGGAGAGCTTACAATCTAAAAGGTAATAGAGGATGTAGAGACATGAGATGAGGTCCTGCTGTCCTGAGAGCTTACAATCTAAGAGGTAATAGAGATTGTAGAGACATGAGATGAGGTCCTGCTGTCCTGAGAGCTTACAATCTAAGAGGTAATAGAGGTTGTAGAGACATGAGATGAGGTCCTGCTGTCCTGAGAGCTTACAATCTAAAAGGTAAAAGAGATTGTAGAGACATGAGATGAGGTCCTGCTGTCCCGAGAGCTTACAATCTAAGAGGTAATAGAGATTGTAGAGACATTAGATGAGGTCCTGCTGCCCTGAGAGCTTACAATCTAAAAGGTAATAGAGGTTGTAGAGACATGAGATGAGGTCCTGCTGTCCGGAGAGCTTACAATCTAAGAGGTAAAAGAGATTGTAGAGACATGAGATGAGGTCCTGCTGTCCGGAGAGCTTACAATCTAAGAGGTAATAGAGGTTGTAGAGACATGAGATGAGGTCCTGCTGTCCGGAGAGCTTACAATCTAAGAGGTAATAGAGGATGTAGAGACATGAGATGAGGTCCTGCTGTCCGGAGAGCTTACAATCTAAGAGGTAATAGAGGATGTAGAGACATAAGAAGAGGTCCTGCTGCCCTGAGAGCTTACAATCTAAGAGGTAATAGAGGTTGTAGAGACATGAGATGAGGTCCTGCTGTCCAGAGAGCTTACAATCTAAAAGGTAATAGAGGTTGTAGAGACATGAGATGAGGTCCTGCTGTCCGGAGAGCTTACAATCTAAGAGGTAAAAGAGATTGTAGAGACACGAGATGAGGTCCTGCTGTCCTGAGAGCTTACAATCTAAGAGGTAATAGACATGAGATGTAGAGACATGAGATGAGGTCCTGCTGTCCAGAGAGCTTACAATCTAAAAGGTAATAGACATGAGATGTAGAGACATGAGATGAGGTCCTGCTGTCCAGAGAGCTTACAATCTAAAAGGTAATAGACATGAGATGTAGAGACATGAGATGAGGTCCTGCTGTCCGGAGAGCTTACAATCTAAGAGGTAAAAGAGATTGTAGAGACATGAGATGAGGTCCTGCTGTCCGGAGAGCTTACAATCTAAGAGGTAATAGAGGTTGTAGAGACATGAGATGAGGTCCTGCTGTCCTGAGAGCTTACAATCTAAGAGGTAATAGAGGTTGTAGAGACATGAGATGAGGTCCTGCTGTCCGGAGAGCTTACAATCTAAGAGGTAATAGAGGATGTAGAGACATAAGAAGAGGTCCTGCTGTCCAGAGAGCTTACAATCCAAGAGGTAATAGAGGATGTAGAGACATGAGATGAGGTCCTGCTGTCCAGAGAGCTTACAATCCAAGAGGTAATAGAGGATGTAGAGACATGAGATGAGGTCCTGCTGTCCTGAGAGCTTACAATCCAAGAGGTAATAGAGGATGTAGAGACATGAGATGAGGTCCTGCTCTCCGGAGAGCTTACAATCCAAGAGGTAATAGAGGTTGTAGAGACATCAGATGAGGTCCTGTTGTCCTGAGAGCTTACAATCCAAGAGGTAAGAGGGGGTGTAGAGACATGAGATGAGGTCCTGCTCTCCGGAGAGCTTACAATCTAAGAGGTAATAGAGGTTGTAGAGACATGAGATGAGGTCCTGCTGCCCTGAGAGCTTACAATCCAAGAGGTAATAGAGGTTGTAGAGACATGAGATGAGGTCCTGCTGTCCGGAGAGCTTACAATCTAAGAGGTAATAGAGGACGTAGAGACATGAGATGAGGTCCTGCTGCCCTGAGAGCTTACAATCCAAGAGGTAATAGAGGTTGTAGAGACATGGGATGAGGTCCTGCTGCCCTGAGAGCTTACAATCTAAGAGGTAATAGAGATTGTAGAGACATGAGATGAGGTCCTGCTATTCGGAGAGCTTACAATCTAAAAGGTAATAGAGTATGTAGAGACATGAGATGAGGTCCTGCTGTCCAGAGAGCTTACAATCTAAGAGGTAATAGAGGTTGTAGAGACATGAGATGAGGTCCTGCTGTCCGGAGAGCTTACAATCTAAGAGGTAATAGAGGTTGTAGAGACATGAGATGAGGTCCTGCTGTCCAGAGAGCTTACAATCTAAGAGGTAATAGAGGTTGTAGAGACATGAGATGAGGTCCTGCTGTCCGAAGAGCTTACAATCTAAGAGGTAATAGAGGTGGTAGAGACATGAGATGAGGTCCTGCTCTCCGGAGAGCTTACAATCCAAGAGGTAATAGAGGATGTAGAGACATGAGATGAGGTCCTGCTGTCCGGAGAGCTTACAATCTAAGAGGTAATAGAGGTTGTAGAGACATGAGATGAGGTCCTGCTGTCCTGAGAGCTTACAATCTAAGAGGTAATAGAGGTTGTAGAGACATAAGATGAGGTCCTGCTGTCCGGAGAGCTTACAATCTAAGAGGTAATAGAGGATGTAGAGACATGAGATGAGGTCCTGCTGTCCTGAGAGCTTACAATCTAAGAGGTAGTAGAGGTTGCGAAGCGATGGGCCGCATTTGCAGACGGTGGAGGCTTTAAGGCGCATTACTTTGGAACAACACAACCTGCATAATCCTTAACTCGCAGAACGTTGTCCTACGCCGCCTCAAAACACTGACAACACAACCCCTCATTGTTAACTCGCAGCACTTTCCCTACGGCGCCTTAAAACACCATCCAAAACTCCCACACACACCTTAACTCGCAGATGTTTACTCCTACGGCGCTTCAAACAAACCCACAAACCTTAAGTCGCAGCACTTACTCCTACGGCGCCACACACCACCGGACAAAACTCGCAGCACTTAACCCATCAAACGTGAAGACCGCGAGACTTGGAAAAAAAAAACAATTACGACTGAAAATACGAGTCGTAACACTTAGAAAAACCACAATACGAGACGTAAAAATACGAACTTAGCGGCCGCCGCGTAAAGCAAATACCAGTAAAAACACAATAAGTACACGCAGAAGCATGGGGCAACAGCCAGGACGTCTGTCAGTGAGCTGGAACCCGAATTTAACTTGATTTAGACGATTTTCGCCACTCGAAAATCGCCTAAGCAAGGAAGAAAATGTCCGCCGAAAAATATGAAAACGAGGCTACATGAAGCACGCAAAACATAGCCGGACACGTAGCAGTTTGACAAGGCACGTACGAGGTAGTACAACGGACTGTTACGAAAGACGGAAAATGCTTTCGCTGCGCATAACACAATAGCGCACCTAAAATGGCGCCTTTCCCGCCTAAACTAACGGTTCTGGCTCGCGCACGCAGCCTATATATAGGGCACACTTGCCACACTGCTGACACTTTCTCCTCAGGTGATGACAGTCTGACTGGACATTTTCTGCTGCCGGAAAATCCAAAGAGATTGTTAGCTCTTCAGGATATTGATTGCTGGCTATGTATTATAAATAGGTAAAGTATATTAATTAATTTATTATTTATTAATTACAATAAAAGATTAATAAAAAAATAAAAAATAAACATTTTGCAATATCTGTACTTTAGCACGGTATTAATCATTAACCATTTCAAATATGTTTATTAATGGACATTAATATATTAATTATTAATTATTTTTAAAAAAATCATACCATTGTCACTAACTTTATTTCATGATTACATTATTGATTAACTCTTTATAATATATTTAGTAATTGATTAATTAGTAATGTCCATTAATTCATTAATAATTAATTATTACTAGTAAGAAAGATCATAAAAAATATGTATATTTATCACTTGACTTACATTTTGGGGTTGATGCTCAACTATTAATGTTCATTTATTACTTTATTAATCATTAAGATTAACAATGTTCATTAATTAATTCTTAATTAGTCACAATAACAAACGTAGTAAAAAAATTATAAAAAAATATGGATATTTCATAGTGGACTTACATTTTGTGGTTGCTACTCAACTATTAATGTTCATTAATTACTTCATTGATCATGAATTTTTAGGCAAAAATGCATGAAAACATATGTACATTTTGCACACAACTTAAATTACAGTGTTGCTGCTTCATTAGTACATTACTGTTATATTTATCTTTTCAGCATTCATTATTAATGCAATTGTTTTAATGTGTTGATGCTTAATTATTAGTGTTCATGATTCATTATTTAATTAGTCATTTATTTTAAACATTTCTAAATTAAATGTGCTAAAATGCATCACAAAATAGGTAGATTTTACAGTGTCATCATATTTATCTGTTGCTGCTCATTGTCTCAAAGGAATAGGATCCTCAAACCGCTTAAATATTTACATCACTTTATTACATTTTATCGTGCATTTACTTATATTTTGCATCAATGCCAATTAAAATCATACAAACATTAAAAAGGCCTTTTTTTCCCCACAGTTTGATCATCTGCCCACCTGACTACACAGAGGGGCGTTTGCAGCATTTCATCTGCAATCAGATCACCTTCACAGGTATATCATTTTGAAATATTTACATTTATTTTAATACATGCATGTATGACAAGGACAACAAGTACTTTCAATGATTCATACATTCATTCAAACAAAATATTAAAGATGATTTTTACATCTTTTAACAGATTTCTCACGTCTCCATCTGCCTGAACACAGGAATTGCCTCTGCACTAATTAACATTACAGAACATCAAATTGACAGGTATATGATTCTGTGATGATATTTTTTACAAATATAGCATTAAGTATTGATTTGAGTTGAATGTTATTTAATACATTCATTCAATCAAAAAATTACATATGATTTTTACATATTTTCACAGATTTCTCACGTCGCAATCTGACTCAACACAGGAGTCGCCTCTGCAGCATTTTACATTACAGAACATCTACTTCACAGGTTTATGATTTTGTGATGACATTCTTTAAAAATATAGGATTAAGTATTTCTTACAGCCCATGGATGACAAATATTGCTTAATTAATTTAAGTCATTTAGTTTACAAAATATGGAATAATTAGAAGGTAGAAAAAAAGGAATATATATCTATTTAGATATTTTATTCATGTGTATTCCTTCATTCATCATTATGTTACTGCTCATTGTCAGGGATAAGACCTTAGAAGCAGTTAAATATTTAATTTCATGTATTATATTAAGTAACTTTTTAACATTTGAAAAATGCGTTTAACATGTATTTATGATTAGGATTTACGTTTGCTATGTATGCCAATTAAAATGCATATTTACAAAATCTTTATATGTCATTTTACAGATTCATCATCTCTGCACCTCCCTGAACACACAAAGTGACGTCTGC
>CM050168.1:5781471-5783971 GCA_027410445.1 Discoglossus pictus
AAACTAATGGAATTCCTACAACTCTATTTCCAATAACAGATTACAATGGAGGACAATGCAGAAGATAAGAAAGAATATAAAAGAAGAATGGCAAGGGAAAGGAAGCAGAGATGGAGAGATGCACAGACCCCTGAGACTTCACAATGTTTAAGAGAAGAAGATCGACAGAGACTTCTAAATAAAAGAAAAATGGCTAAAAAACAACAAAATGAGTCTGCTGGAGATTCTTCTAAGAAAAGAAAAAGTAAACAAAAAAATGTCTGTAAAACATTCTCTACTGAATCTATTTTGCCTCCTGACACCAATGTAGAAATAGAAAGTTCAACAGAGATCTATTTTGAGGAAGGTCATGAAAGTCCTTTATTTAGAGCACTAACAGTAGACACTCATTATTGTGGATTAATGAATATGGTTTGTCAGTTTTGTGGGGCCTATCATTTTCTAAAAGAACGACCAACTGATGGAGAGTTTATTAGTTGCTGTCAGAAAGGAAAGGTAAAGCTTCCAGAAAGACACACATTTCCAGAATATTTACAAAGTATCATGATTGATGCTACATTTTATAATTTACACCAATTTTAAGAAAAACATTCGGTCTTATAACAGTGCAATTTCATTTGCTTCAATGGGTGCAACATTAGCCGAAAATGTTCCAGGACATGGTCCTTATTGTTTTAAAGTCCAAGGACAAATATACCACTGGACTTCACATTTACACCTAGAAACAGTAGAACAAAGGAAATGTGCACAGTTATATGTACTTGATACAATGGAAGCTGTTGAACAACGAATGATGCTTCCTGAAAATAAACAATGTTTACCTATAGTCTTTGAACAGTTTGATAACATTATGGCCAACAACCCATGTAGTAAAGCATACAAAAAATTAGCTGAGGTTGAAAAAGAACAACTGGCACATGCGCAAAGACATCAATTGCCAATGCCAAGAGTAAATATGGTTCTCAAAAGAGATCGCCATACTGATCAAAGATGGTATAATTTACCAACAGCAAAGGAGGTTGCCATGGTATTTAAAAATGATAATGGGGAACCACCATTTGAGCGGGATATTAGAATATATACACACAATCAAGAACAACCTTTTATAAACATAAATATTTTAAGCAGTAATTTGGATCCTATGACATATCCCATTTTCTTTCCAAATGGGGAGCCAGGATGGCAACCAAAATTATAGTTGCAAAGTTATCCCAATAGTAAAGTTCGTGTTAGAAACAATATTTCCATGCTGGAATATAAAGTGGCCCAAACTGCTGTCCGGGATCATTATAATCCTATTTTATGTGGGGGTAAACTCACACAACAATGGATTATTGATTCCTATCTACAAGTCGAAGCAAATAAATTAAATTTTGTCAAATTTCAACAAAACAAGCTTCGAGTAGAACAATATTGTGGATTGATGGATTATGTCACTGAATTGGCTGCAAACAGAGACCTTCCTGCTGGACGAGCAATGATTTTGCCATCCTCTTTCCAAGGATCTCCTCACAATATGCGAAAAAAGATACAATGATGCCATGGCTATTGTCACTAAATTTGGCAAACCAGATTTATTCATTACATGGTGGCAAGAGTATTCACTAAATTTGGCAAACCAGATTTATTCATTACATGGTGGCAAGAGTATTCAAAATAAAACGCAATTCATTATTTCATGATATAACTAAAGCAGACTTATTTGGAAAATGTGTGGCTTTTGTTTATACCATTGAATTTAAAAAAAGAGGCTTGCCACATGCACATATACTTTTAATCTTGCAAGAAAAAGATAAATTGAATACGGCAGACAGAGTGGATTCAGTAATTACTGCTGAACTGCCACATCCAGAGAAACATTCAAAACTTTATGAGATTGTAACTTATAGAATGATACATGGTCCATGTGGAGAGAGCAATCCAAAGTCACCATGTATGGAAAATAAAAAATGCATAAAAGAGTTTCCAAAACAATTTCAAATGCAGACTTATGTTAATTGTGATGGATACCTTTTGTATAAAAGAAGAGAAGGACAAACAGCTATTATCCGTGGCCAAAAGGTCGATAATAGATATGTGGTTCCATACAATCCACATTTGCTGATGAAATACAATGCACATATCAATGTGGAAGCTTGCACTTCTATCAAATCAATCAAATATGTGTATAAATATATATATAAAGGATATGATGCAGCAACTGTTGTTGTGCAAGGTGCAGAAAATGAAAAAGACAACCCCATTTTACATGACGAACTTTCTTCTTATTTAGATGCTCGCTATGTAAGTGCTCCAGAAGCAATGTGGCATCTTCTCAAATTTTAGATGCATGATCGGTCACATGCTGTGTATCGATTAGCTGTCCATTTGCCACAAAGTAAATTTGTTTGCTTCACTGCAGGCAATGAAACAAATGTTTTAGCACAAAGTGAACATAGAGCAACAACACTTACTGCTTGGTTTCAATTAAATTCTCAGGACACTCAGGCCAGACAATTTT
>CM050168.1:5788971-6118971 GCA_027410445.1 Discoglossus pictus
CCGAGTCCTTCTTCTCCGCGGAGGCGGGGTCTTGTGCCTTGTGACGTCACCGCGGCGGTTCTAGAAGGCGGGACACAGAGAAGAATAGCCGCCTTCTGCCATGGGCCCCCCGAGATGAGGATGAGCTGGGGGAGTCCTCCCCAATTACCGACCCTTGTCTTTTTTGGGCTCTTGTGGACAGGCTTCATGGGGGGCACAGGAATGGCTAACCAGATGCCCAACAACCCACAGCTCTACAACCCCCTAACAAATCCAGCCATGGCCAACAATAACCCCTCACAGCCCAACATGTGGGGCATAGACAGGATGTCTGGCATCAACATGCAAAGGACTATGGTCACCTACAACATTCCCCAAACAACCACCACTACTACAGTGCTTTATGGTGGCCGGAGAGTCATGACATATTTTTCAGATATTAAAACCGTACAAACCCCCCAACCAATGCCTGCACAGAACTACCGAGATGCGAACTTTAACAATCAACCACTCTGGTCTTCTTATTCCACTGCGCCACCCATGGCTGTAGCCCCAAACCCTGCGCCATCAATGGTTATCAACCCGTCAATAACTGTCAGTTTCCCCCCCCCAGCACTTGGAGCTAATACCCCTCCTGCACCTTGGGGTAATACCCCTCCTGCATTTGGGGGTAACACCCCTCCTGCACCTTGGGGTAACACACCTCCTGCGCTTGGGGGTAACACACCTCCTGTACCTTGGGGTAACACCCCTCCTGCATTTGCAGGTAACACTCCACCTGCCCTTGGGGCTAACAACCCTCCTGCACCTGGTGGTATCGCCCCTGCAGCTCTTGGGGGCAACAACCCTGCTGCATCTTGGGGTAACACCCCTCCTGCTATTGGGGCTGTCCATCCTCCTAGCGGTATTAACCCATTTGCATCTGGGGGTAACAACCTTCTTGCATTTGTAGGTAACACCCCTCCTGGATCTGGTCGTCTCAACCCTCCTGCACCTGGGGATAACAGCCCACCTGCATTGGGAGGTGGCACTCCTCCTGGACTTGGTCGTTTTAACCCTCCTGCACCTGGGGGTAGCATCCCTCCTGCATTTGCAAATAATATCCCTTCCGCATTTGGAGGTAACATCCCTCCTGGACTTGGTCATATCAACCCTCCCTCACCTGGGGGTAGCATCCCTCCTGCATTTGCAAATAATATCCCTTCCGCATTTGGAGGTAACATCCCTCCTGGACTTGGTCATATCAACCCTCCCTCACCTGGGGGTAGCATCCCTCCTGCGTTTGCAAATAATATCCCTTCTGCATTTGGAGGTAACATCCCTCCTGGACTTGGTCATAGCAACCCTCCCTCACCTGGGGGTAGCATCCCTCCTGCATTTGCAAATAATATCCCTTCTGCATTTGGAGGTAACATCCCTCCTGGACTTGGTCATAGCAACCCTCCGGCACCTGGGGGTAGCATCCCTCCTGCATTTGCAAGTAATATTGCTCCTGCATTTGGAGGTAACATCCCTCCTGGACTTGGTCATAGCAACCCTCCTGCACCTGGGGGTAGCATCCCTCCTTCACTTGGGGCTATCAACGCTCCTTCACTTGGGGGTATTAATCCTCCATCACTTGGCATCACTGCTCCTGCGTTTGGTGGTAACACCCATCTTTTATTTGGGGGTATTACCCCTTTTGCAATTAGGGATGTCAACGCTCCAGTGGTTATGGGTAACAACCCTTCTTTAGTTTGGGGTTTTCCAGCTTCTGGTGCTGAAGGTGGAGGTTACAACCCTGCTGCATTTGGTGCGACTACCCTTCCTGTAATAAATTTTATAGCCCCTCCTTCAGTGTTGCCTGTAACCCCTCCAGCAGTGGCCGTTGGAAGTTTTGGTGTCACCATTTTCTCCACTGGAGCGAATGCCCTCACTTTAATACATAGCTATTTTTTGCAAGTGCAGACATTACCCAACACTCTAGTGACCGCATTTCCACGTAGACACTGGGGATCGTACAGAACAACAACACCAGAGCCCCCATGTGGGCCCCTACATCCATGTACCACTCAATCATTCGACATGTCAGACGAAGATGAAGATGAAGAAGAAGCGGAAGATTTTGAGACCATCACCATCACTGTCCTCCCTTTTGTTCCTACCTCCCCAGAAAAATCTGAGCCCACTTTCGAAGAGAAGTTCTACAAACAGCTGATAGACCACTTTAGCTTCACCAGCCATGGAAGCAAGACGTTCTTCCATCGTTACCTGATAACAGGCATGTCTTTCTATTGTCCTTGTGTGATTGCCAATATGGTGGTACTACTGATAACAACGAATAAATGGTAATGGTGTACAGTTGTAGGGTTTTCAGTAACGTCAACCACTTTGGCTACCATTTTTTTATTTATTTACTCCCAGTGTATTCAGCTTGGTTATACTCTTGATGGGGTTCTGAGTAGCAATAACCATCGTACCATATCTCTGCCACCACTATATAACATGGCTAATACCACAATGCACTGGAATTATATAATACAATGGTAGCCACACTGGCCAAATATGCAGAAAACCTTAAATGGGACCCTTTCTGTGCCACAATAATTGAATGTAAGAATATATCATTCTAATGTGGTGTTTCCAAGAATGTGTTCTGCCAATGTAAGTTTTATGGAACTGAGTATTAAACATAAAGGTTTTCCAAGAACTTTCCCTTAATAATATTAAATGTTTATTTCTAACCGGTCACTTTTGTGGCCATATAATATGGTTTAATTTCTTTATTTAACAATCATTTAGCAATAAAACAGTAAAAAGGTCAATGTAACTTATAAAACTTATATTTAAACTTTAGCATTCAAGGCTCAGCCAGATCTACTTTGCTCCATTCCTGTTAGGTGCCGGGGGTTGGATCAGATCTGCTCAGGAGGTTGAAGTAAAAATACTTCCAGATGTAGTGAAAGAAAATAAATAATCTTGTGAGCAGATGTGCTGCCTCAGAGGGGTGGAGAGAAGTAGATCTACCTCAACCTACAAAGCTAAAATGTAAGTTTTAAAAGCTGCATTGAAAAAAATATGGGAAGTTTTCCCAATTCACACTGGTCCTGTAATTTATATACCACAAAGCATTGGCCATTAGAAGCCCGATTTTAAAGGGCATGCTCAGGGTTGGATTTAGATCTCTGCCGCCCCTAGGCAACAGCTTCCTCCCTCTTGTATCTCTCTAGTTCTAGGCGTTCCTTTTTTTATGCCAAGGAACATATTGAAGTATGAAATGAGGCACCCTTCACAGGGAAGCACCCCTAGGCAGGTGCCTACTTGGGCTATGGAGAAATCTGTCCACGGGCAATACTCTAAATACAATATATTGGCCAACATTTGATAATAGGGTTCTTTTAAATGTTAAATGCCAACGCGCACCTTAGTGAATCCATTATGCATTTTCCCTAATTTTGAAAAATAAAACTTTAATCAGGTGCACATGCCGTTAGGGTGTCCTGACACATATTCCCTTTTAAGTTTTTTTTTTTTACATTTTCCGCCCTATTTACATCATTTTTTTCCCGCAGCTCAGTATTGGAACGAGGGAGTCGGCCCGATATATTTTTACACTGGAGGCCGATACGACATCTGGGACACTGTCAAGAACTCCGGGTATATTATGGAGCTGGCGGATGATCACGAAGCCTTGGTTGTGTTTGCAGAACATGTATGAAATCTCTTATGGATTCCACTTGTGCCTCTAATTGTAGTCATTTAGTTTTCTAGCCCGTTATGTACTATAGTTGTGGGCAAAAAAAAAAAAAAAAAAATATATATATATATATATATATATACTAGGAAATTGCTTGTCAAAAATGACAGGAATTAAATTTGTAATACTGGCAATGCTGTTTGCCACACTTCGGCGATCATTGCAACCCTCTCACATTAGCGGTGCTCATCGGGAGCTCCGCGATGAGCACCTTTGGCGCTCATTGTGACCCTTTCCTCCCACCTACTGTACGGGCCGCTCATTGCAGGGTTCATTAACGTGCAAGTTTAGTGCCATGTGTCTCTATCCACCATCTCCCCCCGTCTCCTCTGTGTGTCAGCTGAATGTTTGCGTGGCGCGCGCTGACTGTCGTTTGTTTTATTTTCAAAGTCCCGCGTGCCTGGCGTTGTTGGTGTAAGTGTTACTGTCTTCGGCGTTGTGTATTTTCTAAGTCCCGCGTGCCTGGCGTTGTCGGTGTAAGTGTTACTGTCTTCGGCGTTGTGTATTTTCTAAGTCCCGCGTGCCTGGCGTTGTTGGTGTAAGTGTTACTGTCTTCGGCGTTGTGTATTTTCTAAGTCCTGCGTGCATGGCGTTGTCGGTGTAAGTGTTAATGTCTTCGGCGTAGTGTATTTTCCCGCGTGCCTGGCCTTGCTGAGCCTTGTTTTCATCCAGAATTTTCACGTTTCTTCGGCCGCCGCTTTGGTGATTTTCGATCGCTAAAAAAGACAAAATATGCTTCAAAATATGATTCAAATTGCAACCTCACACCCATGCTCCCTGGCTCTCCCCCTGTGCGAGTGTGTAAATTTATTTGAGGCATATTTGTGTGTTTTTGCGTCTTTTTCCGTTCGGTGGTTCGGCCGTTATAGTCGTATTTTTGCATGCCCTGCAGTCCATCATACAGGGTGTAATTTTGCCCAGGGGCATTGCGACGATGATGCAGCTAAGTGCCACGTGTCCACCCCTGCAATGAGCGCCTTCGGCACTCAATGCAGCCTAAGTCCCTCAGTGCCATGAGCGCCTTCAGCGCTCATAGCAGCCTAAGTAAGTCCCACGTGCCTCAAATGCTCGCCTCACTTCGCGAGACTAGCAGTGCAACATGAGCATTCGGTGCTCATTGCAGCCTAAGTACCTTGTGCCTCACCTGCTCGCCTCGCTTTGTGAGTCTCGCAAAGCGTTACGACAACTCACAATACGACAACCATATATGTGATATACACCTATACATATATAATATTCCTGTGTATCTGCATACTTTTATGTACTTTATATTATTGGAAAGTCCTTATAAGCTCTATTTTTACTGCATAAAATCAAACAAATAGTCCCTGTATGGGTCTGCCCTCTGCAGCTCATGAAGACACAAACTCCATAGTATTTACTTTGCTGTGTCTCATACTAATCCTTGACCATCTCTCAGGCTAACTTGAAACACTCCACAGTCTGTGTATTCATTGGCTGCAGGGGGCAGTCCCATACAGGGACTATTTGTGTGATTTAGGCACTACATTTCAACTGTAAGTTTAAAAAGGCTACAGTGAATTTAGTTAGCTTGAGACAGTTCTCAAATGCTTATTGAGCAAAATTCTTAAAATACTTCCATAGTTCAGGAAAAAATCATATTTTCTACAAGGATTTTACATTTGTCTAGAAAACTTCAGTATTTTTCTTGAAAATCTTACTTTAATCAGACTCTGTTAGTATATAGTGGCTGACATGGCAGACATGCTTTCCAGTGCAAGAGAGTCCAGATGCAAAGCAGAATTGGAATGTGAAGTGTTAACTGTCTATCACTAAGCATGTTCAGGTGTAGGGGGCAGGTATCAAATACAAAAGGCTGAATGTCTCGTTAATGAGACAGCAACATCACCCCACCTCCTTCCGCTTCCAACATGCAAATACCCATGCACCACCCTAAAGCTACAGACACACAATATGGAAACATTCGATACACAAGCAGAGTCTACTAAAATTAAGAATTTCTCTAAAAATAATATTATACTCAAGGACACTCATATTGTTAGTTTGGGAGGTGAAGATCTTTTTTTTCAATGTATTGTCCCTCTCCTCATTTCAGATGTATTGGGGTGTTTTATAGGAGAGCGTTTATGTAAATCTCTGATCGGATCATATAGGAACGTATAAAAAAGCGAAACGCGGATCGGTTTCAACAATTCCAAATATTTCGGTTTTCTGCGGTTAGTTTGTTAAAGAAACATTGATACATTCCAAGAAAATGTAAAAATATTTTTAAATGTGTTATACTTTTGATTTAAATACTTTTTATAAAAACCAACACGTTAGCCGATATGCGTTTAAAAGAGTCATGTGATTGTTACAAAATATTCTAGAACTACCTGAACAAACTGTATGTATCCTCTTCATCCAATAGAGGGGGTAACTGATATCTTCATAGAGCTCCATAACTCAGCTGGTGCAATATGTTGACACACCCTAATATGAGATAATCAGTGGGAGGTCCTGACATTGCTCCAAAAGCAGTTTGTACATGTATGAAAGGGATATGGAAGGTTTCTAGATTTTATTAGGTATGTTATATACTTACAGTATGTATTTATTTACATACTTTATTAAGAAAAAAATAAAAGCTCTGTTTTTTCTACCTAAAATCAAACACATAGTCCCTGTATGGGTCTGCTCACTGCAGCATATGCAGACATAGACGCCGTGGGGCTGGGTGTGCAGTGTAGTGTCCTAGCCTGTCAGAGACCACGTCTCAGTAGCATGTTGCAGAACTGTGCCGAGAGTTGGTCATTGATTGGTTAGTATGGGATACAGTTATACAAGACACAGAGTCTGCGTCTTCGTGAGCTGCAGAGGTCAGACCCATAAAGCAGCACTTTTGCACATTTTGTTCTGCATTTTACACTAATCTGTGCTACTTTCCTTTTGTACTAGCGATTTTACGGCCATTCTTTGCCCTTTGGGGACAAGTCATTTGCCAGGCAGAATATTGGCGTCCTCACCATCGAGCAGGCGCTGGCCGATTACATCATGCTGATAAAGCACATCAAACACGAGTACCACGCAAACCTGAGTCCCGTCGTGGCATTTGGAGGCGGGTAAATCTGCAATATTATTTTCCTTTTGTCTCATGTTAAAGGGTCACCTTAGCCTAGTATTTAGGGTATCCCATTTTGAAGAACTACACTTGAAAATAAGCAACATGGTTATACAATGTAACAAGTCAGAGCCCAGCGTCTGTTTTATTACCTTTTATGTTCAGATAAGTAAATAATCTAATTATATTAGGACAATGTAGTACCACTCATAATATACATAATTGCAATTAATTAATACTTGCAATTAACCTACTAATAAAAATAGTACATTTTGGCTGTCTCTCATCTCAAGAAATCCTCCCACCTGGTCTTGTTATCAGTACATAATTACCTATTGATTGATAAATGTCTGCCAAGAGATTCTGGACTTAAGATCTTCCCACCTTGTTTTGTTATCAGTACATAATCACCTATTTGTTGATAAATGTCTGCCTGGACTCAAAATAATCCCACCTTGTACATAATTACCAAATTAATGATAAATGCCTTCCTGTACTCTCCCACAAGCTGTTATCAGTAAATAATTGCCTAATTATTACCACCCTTCCTTGCTGCTTGGCTAATTATTTATCATAGTTATCATAAATACCTAATTATTAGGTCATTATTACCTAACTATGATCTCACTTCCTTGCTGCTTAGGTAATTATGATAAATTACTTTCCGGATTAATGGCTTCCTTCCGTGGCTCAATTTATACCTCAGAAGCCATATGCAAAAGGAGGCTATTACTCCGGTAATGAGCTAAATAGATACTAATAACAAGACCAGACTGGTGAGATGAGTAACAGCCAACATCTAGTAATTTTGCTGTATTCCTAATTACTAAATTACATCATTTAATAGCTTCCCGTTGCAAATATTCAGATTTTATTTGTATAAAATGACATTAAAAGAAAAGGCTTTTGTAATATTCTAATAATTATTGAATTTCAGACCTTAATAACTTCTTATGATGTAACATGGTCTGGTAGAAGTCTGGGGAGTGTGTGGGACCCAGCGGACACTTTAAGGCCTCCTTGTAGTTCAGTGAAGACAAAGGAGGATAATGTGAAAATCTTGCATGTTGTCTTCCCAGATACGCCGGGATACTGAGCACCTACATCAGATTAAGGTATCCAAATGTGATCTGTGGGTCCTTGGCGTCCAGTGCACCCATCTACTCCTCGCCTGGGACTGGAGACGCCTACCAGTTCTTTTCTGATGTTACAGCTGTAAGTAGGTAGCGTTTACTTATCATTGAAAGTAAAGATGATCTTACACCAGGAATCATAATCATTTACTTGCACTGTAGGTCAAATATTAAATGTCCACAGGGGTCAAACAGATAGCCCATTAAAAGGTCATACTGAACCAGTTACCCATTGAAAGGTCATACCAAGGGAACCATTTACCCATTGAAAGGTCATACCTAGGGAACCATTTACCCATTAAAAGGTCATACTGAACCAGTTACCCATTGAAAGGTCATACCAAGGGAACCATTTACCCATTGAAAGGTCATACCTAGGGAACCATTTACCCATTAAAAGGTCATACCTAGGGAACCATTTACCCATTGAAAGGTCATACTGAACCAGTTACCCATTGAAAGTCATACCTAGGGAACCATTTACCCATTGAAAGGTCATACCTAGGGAACCATTTACCCATTGAAAGGTCATACTGAACCAGTTACCCATTGAAAGGTCATACCTAGGGAACCATTTACCCATTTAAAGGTCATACTGAACCAGTTACCCATTAAAAGGTCATACCTAGGGAACCATTTACCCATTAAAAGGTCATACCTAGGGAACCATTTACCCATTGAAAGGTCATACTGAACCAGTTACCCATTGAAAGTCATACCTAGGGAACCATTTACCCATTGAAAGGTCATACTGAACCAGTTACCCATTGAAAGGTCATACCTAGGGAACCATTTACCCATTGAAAGGTCATACTGAACCAGTTACCCATTGAAAGGTCATACCTAGGGAACCATTTACCCATTTAAAGGTCATACTGAACCAGTTACCCATTGAAAGGTCATACCTAGGGAACCATTTACCCATTGATAGGTCATACCTAGGGAACCATTTACCCATTGAAAGGTCATACTGAACCAGTTACCCATTAAAAGGCCATACCTAGGGAACCATTTACCCATTGAAAGATCATACCTAGGGAACCATTTACCCATTGAAAGGTCATACTGAACCAGTTACCCATTGAAAGGTCATTCCTAGGGAACCATTTACCCATTGAAAGGTCATACTTCTCAACCTTATTATACATATAGGACTGTAGTTGACTTTAAATAGGGAGGCCACTTGTGGCAAAACAGGAAAATACACATCTGAATGCCATCATTGACTGTGGATATTACTTTTCTGTACTCTGGTGTTCTGTAACTTTCTCAGAAGGGTGTGTATTTGTAAACTAATGAGCTTTCCATAAGTTCTACTGAAAGCACTGGCAGTTTTAGATGGCACATTCCCATTGTGCAGATAGAAGCAAAATGTAATCCTCTATGTCTCCAAACAGCAATGTACCACTTATAACTATTGCATAAAGGTGCCAGAGGTGGAGAAAAATATCTAAAACTTAGGAGCCAGAAGATTTTATAGGAGCCAGACCAGCTGTTTTCAAACAGTTAGCTATTGTTCATACCTTATCAACTAATTACCCAGAGAAAGCTCATGTCTACTCAACCAGTTACCCATTGAAAGGTCATACCTGCTCAACCAGTTTGCCATTGAAAGGTCATACCTTCTCAACCAGTTACCCATTGAAAGCCCATACTTACTTAATCAGTTACTAATTGAAAGCTCAGACCTGCTCAACCAGTTAGTCATTTAAAGTCATACCTCCTGAACCAGTTAACCACTGAAAGATCATGCCTACTTAACCAGTTACCCATTTGAAAGGTCATACCTACTCAACGAGTTAGCCATTTACAGATCATACATACTCAAGCAGTTACCCATTGAATGGTCATACCTACTCAATCAGTTACTCATTGATAGTTCATATCTAATCAACTAGTTAGCCTTTGAAAAGTCATATCTACTCAACCAGTTACCATTTGAAAGGTCATAACTACTCAACCAATTACCTATTGATAGGTTATACCTACTCAATCAGCTAGCCACTGAAAGGTCATATCTACTCAACCAGTTACCCACTGAAAGTTCATATCTACTCAACCTGTTGCCAACTGAAAGGTCATACCTACTTAACCAGTTACCCATAGAAAGGTTAAATCTACTCAACTAGTTAGCCATTGAAAGGTCATACCATCTCAACCAGTTACCCATTGATAGGTAATATGTACTCAACCAGTTAGCCATTTAAAGATTGTCATGGACCCCTTTTCCTGTTCCTGGATCTTAGCCCATTGAGCCACCATAAAGGAGAGGCTGCTTGGCTCCAGCTACTGGACTATGTGCATAAACACATCCATTGTATTGTAATCTGTTTTGTACCATTGTTTGCCAGATAAAGTTAATGTAGGCTATTTGAAGTCTGGACCACTAGACATGGAGACAGCATTATGTGTATTTAGAGGATGACCTAATGCTCACAGGTGCCAGACAGGACTATTTGACCCCATGCGGAGTCAATCTCCTGTGTTTGTCTGCCACTCCCTGTCATTGTTGTGTTGTATACACCCCCTCTGTATTTAACCCCTTTAAATTTTGTTGACTTTCCAAAAATAAATTAGCTCACTGCTGGGACATATAGAAATGGTATGTTCTCTTATTTGCTCCTGGTGGCTGCAATACTTATCCTATCTCCGCCCTACAAGTAACTTGTCCTGATCACTACCACAGGAAGGTTACTGAGACTCCTGGAAGTGCTGATTCCTGATGGAGAGACCCTGACTGATAAAGAAGCCAGATATCAGGGTGCTGGTACCGAGATTTCCAAGAACCCAACGGTCCTTGTGGGTAGTTTACCTGTAGTCTATAGCAGGTGGCCCAGGGTTGTAATAGCCCCTACCCCTGGATCGTCACGAAGATCATACCTACTTAACCTTTTACCCTTTGAAAGGTCATATCTACTCCAGCAGTTAGCCATTGAAAGGTCATAATATTATTATTATTTCCTTTATTTGTAACGCTCCAACATATTCCGTAGCGCTAAGTCAAAACAACATTAACACAATGCAGTAGATGGAAAACTGCTCTCAAGAAATGTTACCACTCATATCACACACTTCCACCAAAGTATCATGGATTCCTCCAGGGTCCAGCAGAGGCATCAAAATGTATTTTTAATTAAAAACTAGCTGAATGACTGTTTTCCTGCTTAACTATGCTCTGAGGCAGACTTTTTTGTCATTGTGCTCTGGCCCTTTAAGTGCTGACAACTCCACATTGTGAGTGCTATTGAGTGCTCCTCATTAATGACCTCTTCTGTTCCAGAGTTACCAGAGCTGCAGCGCCGAGTGCGTGATGGCGATACGAGAAGCTTTCACTCAAATCTACCAACTCTATTTAATTCAAGGTAAGTCTGTATAATGCAAGTATCCATCTATCTCTGGCTTGGAGCCTGAGTGTATGTGCTACTAGTGGGGGATGAGGAGGGGAACTTATTATATGAATGAGCTTTTGGAATTTGACATTTCTGGAGGAAGGGATCAATAAACGCCCTTCACTGCAGAAATGTCTGTCTAACACATACAACCTTCACTAAAGTATCATGGATGCCTCCAGCAACCAGCAGACACTACATTTTTTTGTGTGTGTATTTTTGCAGATTACACTTCCATAACTAAAAGGATGAGATTGTGTAACATTCTGAAGAATAAAGACGACATCTACACCATGTATGAGTTTATACGAAACGCGTTGACGGCAACCGCTGAGATGAACTATCCGTACAAGACAGATTTCATGGGGAATTTCCCGCCGTACGCAGTCAAGGTAAGAGGATGATTTTATTGCATTTAGAGAATGGACCTATGGGAAATAAGGGTGGATACATGGAGGAAGAATAGTAGTCTCCTCCCACATACAGGTTAAAGAGCCGGGACTGTGAACATCTATTCCACCACATTTAGTTCAATAAAAGTCAATAGTAATTGATATGGTGTTAAGTGTTACCCGAGGTGCTGGGGCTGTTTCCATTTCCATTCCCCCACCTGACTCACATTGTTTGTCTGGGATCATGACACTCCTTTCATCTGGCAGCTGTTTAATCATTCAGGAGTAGTGACTTATCTTCATGACCTTATCAGGGTGGAGACAATCGGCTCAGCTGGAGATTAATATTGATTCAGTATTTTATGTTGCTTGATTTTCAAAACAATAGTTAATTAACAAACCTACAGGATGAAAGTGGCTTTAATGATGGCTCCCTGACAAACAATGTGTCACGTGAGGAGGGAGGGGGAGACAGACCCAGCACCTCAGGCAGGTAACAACCATTTTGTTTACAATTAGCTTTATAGGGGTTTACAATTAGCTTTATAGGTCTTAAAGTCCTACCTGGCACTTACACAAGCCCTTTAAGTTTGAGTCTGACAGTATAATTATAAAGATGGACCCTGGAGGCATCCATGATACTTTTGTGAAGATTGCATTTTGCCGCCCCGAAAGTCTGGCCTGTGAATATAGGAGGAGTGGTGTAACCAATCAATACCTGAGATAAGAATATGGTGTTCATATATACTTAGATTTTCCCAGAATGCAGTGTAATAACTGTATTTCTTGGAATTCTGAGCTGGAAGCAGGTTTTTTACTTGCTTTAGACATTCAAATGTGAACACAGATGTACTATTTATTTACTGTATATATACAGTGGATATCAAAAGTCTCCACACCCCTATTAAAATGTCAGGTTTCTGTGCTGTAAAAAAATGAGACAAAGATAAATAATTTCAGAACTTTTTCCACCTTTAATGTGACCTATGAATTGTACAACTCAATTGAAAAACAAACTGAAATCTTTTAGGTGGAGGGAAGAAAAAGAAAAAAGAAAAATAATGTGGTTGCATAAGTCTGCACACCCTATTATAACTGGGAATGTAGCTGTGTTCAGAATTAAGCAATCACATTCAAATCATGTTAAATAGGAGTCAGCATACACCTGCCATCATTTAAAGTGCCTCTGATTAACCCCAAATAAAGTTCAGCTGCTCTAGTTGGTCTTTCCTGAAATTTTCTAAGTCGCATCCCACAGCAGAAGCCATGGTCCACAGAGAGCTTCCAAAGCATCAGAGGGATCTCATTGTTAAAAGGTATCAGTCAGGAGAAGGGTACAAAAGAATTTCCAAGGCATTAGATATACCATGGAACACAGTGAAGACAGTCATCATCAAGTGGAGAAAATATGGCACAACAGTGACATTACCAAGAACTGGAGCTCCCTCCAAAATTGATGAAAAGACGAGAAGAAAACTGGTCTGGGAGGCTACCAAGAGGTCTACAGCAACATTAAAGCAGCTGCAGGAATATCTGGCAAGTACTGGCTGTGTGGTACATGGGACAACAATCTCCCGTATTCTTCATATGTCTGGGCTATGGGGTAGAGTGGCAAGACGAAAGCCTTTTCTTACAAAGAAAAACATCCAAGCCAGGCTACATTTTGCAAAAACACATCTGAAGTCTCCCAAAAGCATGTGGGAAAAGGTGTTCTGGTCTGATGAAACCAAGGTTGGACTTTTTGGCCATAATTCCAAAAGATATGTTTGGCGCAAAAACAACACTGCACATCACCAAAAGAACACCATACCCACAGTGACGCATGGTGGTGGCTGCATCATGCTTTGGGGCTGGAACTGGGACCTTAGTTAAGATAGAGGGAATTATGAACAGTTCCAAATACCAGTCAATATTGGCACAAAACCTTCAGGCTTCTGCTAGAAAGCTGAACATGAAGAGGAACTTCATCTTTCAGCATGACAACGACCCAAAGCATACATCCAAATCACCAAAGGAATGGCTTCACCAGAAGAAGATTAAAGTTTTGGGATGGCCCAGCCAGAGCCCAGACCTGAATCCGATTGTGATCTGAAGAGGGCTGTGCCCAGGAGATGCCCTCGCAATCTGACAGAGCAAGGAAGAGTGGGCAAATCTTGCCAAGTCACAATGTGCCATGCTGATAGACTCATACCCAAAAAGACTGATCACAAGGGGCTTCAACAAAGTATTAGTGTAAGGGTGTGCAGACTTATGCAACCATATTATTTTATTTTTATATTTTTTCTTCCCTCTACCCAAAAGATTTCAGTTTGTTTTTCAATTGAGTTGTACAGTTTATAGGTCACATTAAAGGTGGAAAAAGTTCTGAAATGATTTATCTTTGTCTCATTTTTTTACAGCACAGAAACCTGACATTTTAACAGGGGTGTGTAGACTTTTTATATCCACTGTATAGTAGATAGATAACAGTGGAAGACTAGATTGGCCTATTGCCCAACACCCTGTCCCTTCTCCTCCATACCATCCACGCAGAGGAATTTGTTGTCCCTGCAGTTTATCTAAACATTGCACTGGCATTCCTACATTTCACATCTTTTCCACTCAATGCCCAATTTACAATTTCCTTATAACGATCTTTTATACAATGTCAGTTGTCATGGAAACCTGACGCGGTCCCGTCTTTTCATCCCTCCAGGCAGCGTGTGATAAAATACTTTTCAATATGGACCGTATTGCGGGTTTGGGAGACGCCATCGGTAAGTGGAAACGCTCACGGAGAGCTCAGTCACACAGGACGTGTAATATTCAGATTTAGAGAGAGAGGAGTAAGGATGGAGGGAGAGGGGGAGAGAGAGGAGGAAGAGAGTGAGAGAGAGGGGAGGGAGTGGGAGGGATAGAGAAAGTTGTGAGGTAGAGAGAGAGAGGGGAGGGAGAAAAAAGGGGGGAGCAAGAGAGGGGGAGAGAGGAAGGGAGAGAGAAAGTTGGGAGTTAGAGATAGGGAGGGAGAGAAAGAGGAGGAAGGATGGAGGGAGAGTGGGAGAGAGAGGAGAAAGAAAGTGAGAGAGAGAGAGGAGGGGAGGAAAAGAGGGGGAGGGAGAGAGGGGAGGGAGAAAAAGAGGGGAGCGAGAGAGGGCGGCGGAGGGGGAGAGAGGGAGGAAGAGAGAGGAGTAAGGATGGAGGGAGAGGGGGAGAGAGAGGAGGAAGAGAGTGAGAGAGAGGGGAGAAAGAGGGAGGGATAGAGAAAGTTGGGAGGTAGAGAGAAAGAGTCGAGGGAGAAAAAAGGGGGGAGCAAGAGAGGGGTAGAGAGGAAGGGAGAGAGAAAGTTGGGAGTTAGAGATAGGGAGGGAGAGAGAAGGGAGGAAGGATGGAGGGAGAGGGGGAGAGAGAGGAGGAAGAGAGTGAGAGAGAGGGGAGGGAATGGGAGGGATAGAGAAAGTTGGGAGGTAGATAGAGAGGGAGAGAGAGAGTAGGGAGGGAGAAAAAGAGAGATGGGAGAGGGAGGGAGAGAGGGGGAATGAGAGAGATGGGGGTTAGAGGGAGGAAGGGAGAGAAGGAGGGGAATAGAGAGAGAGGGATGGTCGCACAGAACAGACAATTGAAGACACCATATAATATCATCATCTATGACGGGCGCGTTACTAGCGCTGGGTATAAAACACTAAATATTCTGGATATAACAATTATTTATTAAACACAATACATTATAAAATGTATAATTCACAGTAAATAATCAGTGTCAGAATACAATAAACACAGATCAGAAATGCACATTTTTATTTCCATACAAACAATATTGTGTAATATTTAATATAATACTTGGTCCCTATAGATTCAGCACCACTGGGAGTTTCTGGTGGAGGCGAAACGCGTAGTAGGTCAGAGCCTTTTACCATAAGTTTAACATCATTATCTCAGTATTTTTGCTTCATTTTTGGTGGAGTAATTTCGGGAACCGTCGTTTAATTATCTATATCTATGTTTTCTAATTATTTATGAGGTTTTTGTATAATTAAATCCATTAATTATTCCACAGAAATATACATTTTCCTAGAGCACAGTGAAAAATATATACTGTATATGTCCGAAAACTTTAAATCTAAGAGTATAATTAAGATAATTTTTAAATAGAAAAATAAATAAATTGTGATGATCTACGGTCAAAATCAAGTAGAAAACGTGTAAAAACACTTTCATTATATAACTGATTTTTAGTGCTACGACGTTAGCTTTTACAGCACTCAAACTGTTTATGTACCTTGAATCTCAGCAGGAGTCAGTTGCACCGCAGGATTTATGAAGCTCATGGGAATATATTTTCAGGTCCTGAAAGGACCATAAATAACAAGCGCCCTTTAAATTATTATATAGTCTCTTCACATTTTTTTCACTTTGGGGCTGATTGTCTAAGGAGCCCAAATTAATACTTTGGTTCTATATGAGGGTGCTTGTGATTTTTGGTCCTTTCACAGTCTGTTGAGTCTATCAAGCTCCACACAGTTATATTAAAATTCTTATAAAACAGTGAAATATGAATCAATTTAAAAAATTCAAAAAGTTTTGGTTTCCAGTGCGCTGATGATGTGGCGCAGTACTTATGACTTTGGCGCCTCTAACACGCGCTCACAGCTCCTGCTTTCCGGATATAAACAGACTGAGTGTGGATTTCTTTTTGCTGGAGCCAGTTGGACTCTCCCCTCCTTTCTTTTCAAGCTGATCTACCATGCAATGTGGCAGCTTAATAGCGCAGGAGGCGTGGTCTACTAGCGGCTGGGGCAGGGACCCCGCCTTCCGCCATGCCTTGGATTCAGGGTTGTATATAAACACACCGTCCTCTTTATTCATACGGCGCAAGGAGCCTCCTCCGGTGATATACAGCATGGAATCATGGGAAATAATACTGAACTGGCAGCAATCAAACGGCGAGAGATGGAGGAGGCTCCACTGGTCAGTAGCTGGACAGTAACATTCGGTCTCATTGACATGGACCCACTGTTTGGCCTATAGGACACAGACATACCAACTGGTTATTCACAGATTAGTCATTAAATTTCCTCTTGTAACTGTCATATAAACAACTTTTCAACATACCAGTGACATTCATGAGTGGTTTATATGTAGATATATTTGGACAGGGATATGGATTACATATGGACAGGGGCATGAGCCTGAGGGTTTCCGTCTTCCACATTTCCTCCCACTACCTACATTTTTAATTCCATACAAACAATATATTGTAATATTATTTGTCTTCATTGTATATAACAATTGGCCCCAATACATTCAGCACTATTTGAATTTCTTGAGGCGAAACGCGTAGTAGGTCTAATTCAGGAGGTTTTTGTCTCACTTTTTTTTATTACCCACACTTTAAATTGGAAATCTTAGTCATGGCAGCTTCCATGCACTAGCAATCTATGCTAAATTTTCATAAAAATCCCTTATTATGCCTGTGGCTTGTTGCATATCTCACAAATATGTGAAGTCTTTCATAATCTACATTGGAGTTTCTGGTTGAGGCGAAACGCGTAGTAGGTCAGAGCATCTATTTAGTGAGAGCTTTGATTTGTTACATTTTTATTACATTTTTTAATTTAGAGGGGTTAGCAGGAGTAATTAGAACAAGTGGGTCAGTCTTAATACTTTATGTGTTGCTTAACCTTCTCTTCTTAAAGGGCAAGTTCCACCTAAAATTAAGACTCATTTATATTAGAGAAGATTAACTGTCTGTGTAAAATTTACGGAACTTGCCCAGTTTGCCATGATTTTGGAGAGCAGAATGTGGTATATAAATGGGAATGTGACATCTAAAAATGTGCCCACCATGGTCCTGATGGCATATTTCCCACTTACCGTGTTTAACGTGCGTCCGCCTATGCAGAATATTTTTTCTCCAATAGTCGCCATCCCGTGGTCACAGCGAGCAAACGTCATGGCGCGGTTGACCACCCAGCGTTTGAGTCGTGGTAGATAGCTGTACACATCACTTAGAGTCTTCCCCGCAGAGAATCCCCCTGACAACAAAACAACGTAAAATATCAGATTATTGCAAAGGTTTCTGGGGGGTTTCCATGAATAATAACTGTCTGAAATCTGGAAAACTTCCCCTCAAACTCCGTCCTACGTCACAAGAAGGACCAACAAAGGCGGAGGATACAGGTGCCCAGCACAGTGTATATATATATATAGTATGTGTGTGACGTATGTAACAAAGTATGTGAGCCGGGAGCAGTATGTAAGGTGCCCCCCCCCCCCATGTTTCTTGCCATGCTCTGTACCTGCCCCTCATGCCTTGCTTGCCATGCTTTGTACCTGCCCCTCGTGCCCTGCTTGCCATGCTCTGTACCTGCCCCTCGTGCCCTGCTTGCCATGCTCTGTACCTGCCCCTCGTGCCCTGCTTGCCATGCTCTGTACCTGCTCCTCGTGCCTTGCTTGCCATGCTCTGTACTTGCCCCTCGTGCCCTGCTTGCCATGCTCTATACCTGCCCCTCGTGCCCTGCTTGCCATGCTCTGTACCTGCTCCTCGTGCCCTGCTTGCCATGCTCTGTACCTGCCCCTCATGCCCTGCTTGCCATGCTCTGTACCTGCCCCTAGTGCCCTGCTTGCCATGCTCTGTACCTGCCCCTCGTGCCCTGCTTGCCATGCTCTATACCTGCCCCTCGTGCCCTGCTTGCCATGCTCTGTACCTGCCCCTCGTGCCCTGCTTGCCATGCTCTGTACCTGCCCCTCGTGCCCTGCGTGCCATGCTCTGTACCTGCCCCTCATGCCCTGCATGCCATGCTCTATACCTGCCCCTGGTGCCTTGCTTGCCATGCTCTGTACCTGCCCCTCGTGCCCTGCTTGCCATGCTCTATACCTGCCCCTCGTGCCCTGCTTGCCATGCTCTGTACTTGCCCCTCGTGCCCTGCTTGCCATGCTCTGTACCTGCCCCTCGTGCCCTGCGTGCCATGCTCTGTACCTGCCCCTCATGCCCTGCGTGCCATGCTCTATACCTGCCCCTCGTGCCTTGCTTGCCATGCTCTGTACCTGCCCCTCATGCCCTGCTTGCCATGCTCTGTACCTGCCCCTTGTGCCCTGCTTGCCATGCTCTGTACCTGCCCCTTGTGTCCTGCTTGCCATGCTCTGTACCTGCCCCTTGTGCCTTGCTTGCCATGCTCTGTACCTGCCCTGCTTGCCATGCTCTGTACCTGCCCCTCGTGCCCCGCTTGCCATGCTCTGTACCTGCCCCTCATGCCTTGGTTGCCATGCTCTGTACCTGCTCCTCGTGCCCTGCTTGCCATGCTCTGTACCTGCCCCTCATGCCCTGCGTGCCATGCTCTATACCTGCCCCTCGTGCCCTGCTTGCCATGCTCTGTACCTGCTCCTCGTGCCCTGCTTGCCATGCTCTGTACCTGCCCCTCATGCCCTGCTTGCCATGCTCTGTACCTGCTCCTCGTGCCCTGCTTGCCATGCTCTGTACCTGCCCCTCATGCCCTGCGTGCCATGCTCTATAACTGCCCCTCGTGCCCTGCTTGCCATGCTCTGTACCTGCCCCTCGTGCCCTGTTTGCCATGCTCTGTACCTGTCCCTCGTGCCTTGCTTGCCATGCTCTGTACCTGCCCCTCGTGCCCTGCTTGCCATGCTCTGTACCTACTCCTTGTGCCCTGCTTGCCATGCTCTGTACCTGCCCCTCGTACCCTGCTTGCCATGCTCTGTACCTGCCCCTCCTGCCCTGCTTGCCATGCTCTGTACCTACCCCTCGTGCCCTGCTTGCCATACTCTATACCTGCCCCTGGTGCCTTGCTTGCCATGCTCTGTACCTGCCCCTCGTGCCCTGCTTGCCATGCTCTGTACCTGCCCCTCGTGCCCTGCTTGCCATGCTCTGTACCTGCCCCTCGTGCCCTGCTTGCCATGCTCTGTACCTGCCCCTCGTGCCCTGCATGCCATGCTCTGTACCTGCCCCTCATGCCCTGCTTGCCATGCTCTATACCTGCCCCTGGTGCCTTGCTTGCCATGCTCTGTACCTGCCCCTCGTGCCCTGCTTGCCATGCCCTGTACCTGCCCCTCGTGCCCTGCTTGCCATGCTCTGTACCTGCCCCTCATGCCTTGCTTGCCATGCTCTGTACCTGCCCCTCGTGCCCTGCTTGCCATGCTCTGTACCTGCCCTGCTTGCCATGCTCTGTACCTGCCCCTCGTGCCCTGCTTGCCATGCTCTGTACCTGCCCCTCGTGCCCTGCTTGCCATGCTCTGTACCTGCCCCTCGTGCCCTGCTTGCCATGCTCTGTACCTGCTCCCTGTGCCCTGCTTGCCATGCTCTGTACCTGCTCCCTGTGCCCTGCTTGCCATGCTCTGTACTTGCCCCTCGTGCCCTGCTTGCCATGCTCTGTACCTGCCCCTCGTGCCTTGCTTGCCATGCTCTGTACCTGCCCCTCGTGCCCTGCTTGCCATGCTCTGTACCTGCCCCTCGTGCCCTGCTTGCCATACTCTGTACCTGCTCCATGTGCCCTGCTTGCCATGCTCTGTACTTGCCCCTCGTGCCCTGCTTGCCATGCTCTGTACCTGCCCCTCGTGCCTTGCTTGCCATGCTCTGTACCTACCCCTCGTGCCCTGCTTGCCATGCTCTGTACCTGCCCCTCCTGCCCTGCTTGCCATGCTCTGTACCTGCCCCTCATGCCTTGCTTGCCATGCTCTGTACCTGCCCCTCGTGCCCTGCTTGCCATGCTCTGTACCTGCCCCTCGTGCCTTGCTTGCCCTGCTTTGTACTTGCCCCTCATGCCTTGCTTGCCATGCTCTGTACCTGCCCCTCGTGCCCTGCGTGCCATGCTCTGTACCTGCCCCTCGTGCCCTGCTTGCCATACTCTGTACCTGCTCCTCGTGCCCTACTTGCCATGCTCTGTACCTGCCCCTCGTGCCCTGCTTGCCATGCTCTGTACCTGCCCCTCATGCCTTGGTTGCCATGCTCTGTACCTGTCCCTCCTGCCCTGCTTGCCATGCTCTATACCTGCCCCTCATGCCCTGCTTGCCATGCTCTGTACCTGCCCCTCGTGCCCTGCTTGCCATGCTCTGTACCTGTGCCCTGCTTGCCATGCTCTGTACCTGCTCCCTGTGCCCTGCTTGCCATGCTCTGTACTTGCCCCTCGTGCCCTGCTTGCCATGCTCTGTACCTGCCCCCCGTGCCCTGCTTGCCATGCTCTGTACCTGCCCCTCGTGCCTTGCTTGCCATGCTCTGTACCTACCCCTCGTGCCCTGCTTGCCATGCTCTGTACCTGCCCCTCCTGCCCTGCTTGCCATGCTCTGTACCTGCCCCTCGTGCCCTGCTTGCCATGCTCTGTACCTGCCCCTCGTGCCCTGCTTGCCATGCTCTGTACCTGCCCCTCGTGCCTTGCTTGCCATGCTCTGTACCTGCCCCTCGTGCCCTGCTTGCCATGCTCTGTACCTGCCCCTCGTGCCTTGCTTGCCATGCTCTGTACCTGCCCCTCGTGCCCTGCTTGCCATGCTCTGTACCTGCCCCTCGTGCCCTGCTTGCCATACTCTGTACCTGCTCCTTGTGCCCTGCTTGCCATGCTCTGTACTTGCCCCTCGTGCCCTGCTTGCCATGCTCTGTACCTGCCCCTCATGCCCTGCGTGCCATGCTCTGTAACTGCCCCTCGTGCCCTGCTTGCCATGCTCTGTACCTGCCCCTCGTGCCCTGTTTGCCATGCTCTGTACCTGTCCCTCGTGCCTTGCTTGCCATGCTCTGTACCTGCCCCTCGTGCCCTGCTTGCCATGCTCTGTACCTACTCCTTGTGCCCTGCTTGCCATGCTCTGTACCTGCCCCTCGTACCCTGCTTGCCATGCTCTGTACCTGCCCCTCCTGCCCTGCTTGCCATGCTCTGTACCTGCCCCTCGTGCCTTACTTGCCATGCTCTGTACCTGCCCCTCGTGCCCTGCTTGCCATGCTCTGTACCTGCCCCTCGTGCCCTGCTTGCCATGCTCTGTACCTGCCCCTCGTACCCTGCTTGCCATGCTCTGTACCTGCCCCTCGTGCCCTGCTTGCCATACTCTGTACCTGCCCCTCGTGCCCTGCTTGCCATGCTCTGTACCTACCCCTCGTGCCCTGCTTGCCATGCTCTGTACCTGCCCCTCGTGCCCTGCTTGCCATACTCTGTACCTGCCCCTCGTGCCCTGCTTGCCATGCTCTGTACCTGCCCCTCGTGCCCTGCATGCCATGCTCTGTACCTGCCCCTCATGCCCTGCTTGCCATGCTCTATACCTGCCCCTGGTGCCTTGCTTGCCATGCTCTGTACCTGCCCCTCGTGCCCTGCTTGCCATGCCCTGTACCTGCCCCTCGTGCCCTGCTTGCCATGCTCTGTACCTGCCCCTCGTGCCTTGCTTGCCATGCTCTGTACCTGCCCCTCGTGCCCTGCTTGCCATGCTCTGTACCTGCCCTGCTTGCCATGCTCTGTACCTGCCCCTCGTGCCCTGCTTGCCATGCTCTGTACCTGCCCCTCGTGCCCTGCTTGCCATGCTCTGTACCTGCCCCTCGTGCCCTGCTTGCCATGCTCTGTACCTGCTCCCTGTGCCCTGCTTGCCATGCTCTGTACCTGCTCCCTGTGCCCTGCTTGCCATGCTCTGTACTTGCCCCTCGTGCCCTGCTTGCCATGCTCTGTACCTGCCCCTCGTGCCTTGCTTGCCATGCTCTGTACCTTCCCCTCGTGCCCTGCTTGCCATGCTCTGTACCTGCCCCTCCTGCCCTGCTTGCCATGCTCTGTACCTGCCCCTCATGCCTTGCTTGCCATGCTCTGTAACTGCCCCTCGTGCCCTGCTTGCCATGCTCTGTACCTGCCCCTCGTGCCTTGCTTGCCCTGCTTTGTACTTGCCCCTCATGCCTTGCTTGCCATGCTCTGTACCTGCCCCTCGTGCCCTGCGTGCCATGCTCTGTACCTGCCCCTCGTGCCTTGCTTGCCATACTCTGTAACTGCTCCTCGTGCCCTACTTGCCATGCTCTGTACCTGCCCCTCGTGCCCTGCTTGCCATGCTCTGTACCTGCCCCTCATGTCTTGCTTGCCATGCTCTGTACCTGCCCCTCGTGCCTTGCTTGCCCTGCTTTGTACTTGCCCCTCATGCCTTGCTTGCCATGCTCTGTACCTGCCCCTCGTGCCTTGCGTGCCATGCTCTGTACCTGCCCCTCGTGCCCTACTTGCCATGCTCTGTACCTGCTCCCTGTGCCCTGCTTGCCATGCTCTGTACTTGCCCCTCGTGCCCTGCTTGCCATGCTCTGTACCTGCCCCTCGTGCCCTGCTTGCCATGCTCTGTACCTGCCCCTCGTGCCCTGCTTGCCATACTCTGTACCTGCTCCTTGTGCCCTGCTTGCCATGCTCTGTACTTGCCCCTCGTGCCCTGCTTGCCATGCTCTGTACCTGCCCCTCGTGCCTTGCTTGCCATGCTCTGTACCTACCCCTCGTGCCCTGCTTGCCATGCTCTGTACCTGCCCCTCTTCCCTGCTTGCCATGCTCTGTACCTGCTCCCTGTGCCCTGCTTGCCATGCTCTGTACCTGCTCCCTCATGCCTTGCTTGCCATGCTCTGTACCTGCCCCTCATGCCTTGCTTGCCATGCTCTGTACCTGCCCCTCGTGCCCTGCGTGCCATGCTCTGTACCTGCTCCCTGTGCCCTGCTTGCCATGCTCTGTACTTGCCCCTCGTGCCCTGCTTGCCATGCTCTGTACCTGCCCCCCGTGCCCTGCTTGCCATGCTCTGTACCTGCCCCTCGTGCCTTGCTTGCCATGCTCTGTACCTACCCCTCGTGCCCTGCTTGCCATGCTCTGTACCTGCCCCTCCTGCCCTGCTTGCCATGCTCTGTACCTGCCCCTCGTGCCCTGCTTGCCATGCTCTGTACCTGCCCCTCGTGCCCTGCTTGCCATGCTCTGTACCTGCCCCTCGTGCCTTGCTTGCCATGCTCTGTACCTGCTCCCCGTGCCCTGCTTGCCATGCTCTGTACCTGCCCCTCGTGCCCTGCTTGCCATGCTCTGTACCTGCTCCTCGTGCCCTGCTTGCCATGCTCTGTACCTGCCCCTCGTGCCCTGCTTGCCATGCTCTGTACCTGCCCCTCGTGCCCTGCTTGCCATGCTCTGTACCTGCCCCTCGTGCCCTGCTTGCCATGCTCTGTACTTGCCCCTCGTGCCCTGCTTGCCATGCTCTGTACCTGCCCCTCATGCCTTGCTTGCCATGCTCTGTACCTGCTCCTTGTGCCCTGCTTGCCATGCTCTGTACTTGCCCCTCGTGCCCTGCTTGCCATGCTCTGTACCTGCCCCTCGTGCCCTGCTTGCCATGCTCTGTACCTGCCCCTCGTGCCTTGCTTGCCCTGCTTTGTACTTGCCCCTCATGCCTTGCTTGCCATGCTCTGTACCTGCCCCTCGTGCCCTGCGTGCCATGCTCTGTACCTGCCCCTCGTGCCCTGCTTGCCATACTCTGTACCTGCTCCTCGTGCCCTACTTGCCATGCTCTGTACCTGCCCCTCGTGCCCTGCTTGCCATGCTCTGTACCTGCCCCTCGTGCCTTGCTTGCCCTGCTTTGTACTTGCCCCTCATGCCTTGCTTGCCATGCTCTGTACCTGCCCCTCGTGCCCTGCGTGCCATGCTCTGTACCTGCCCCTCGTGCCCTGCTTGCCATGCTCTGTACCTGCCCCTCGTGCCCTGCTTGCCATGCTCTGTACTTGCCCCTCGTGCCCTGCTTGCCATGCTCTGTACCTGCCCCTCGTGCCTTGCTTGCCATGCTCTGTACCTACCCCTCGTGCCCTGCTTGCCATGCTCTGTACCTGCCCCTTGTGCCCTGCTTGCCATGCTCTGTACCTGCCCCTCGTGCCTTGCTTGCCATGCTCTGTACCTGCCCCTTGTGCCCTGCTTGCCATGCTCTGTACTTGCCCCTCGTGCCCTGCTTGTCATGCTCTGTACCTGCCCCTCGTGCCCTGCTTGCCATGCTCTGTACCTGCCCCTCATGCCTTGCTTGTTATGCTCTGTACCTGCCCCTCGTGCCCTGCTTGCCATGCTCTGTACCTGCCCCTCGTGCCCTGCTTGCCATGCTCTGTACCTGCCCCTCGTGCCCTGCTTGCCATGCTCTGTACCTGCCCCTCATGCCTTGCTTGCCATGCTCTGTACCTGCCCCTCGTGCCCTGCTTGCCATGCTCTATACCTGCCCCTCGTGCCCTGCGTGCCATGCTCTGTACCTGCCCCTCGTGCCCTACTTGCCATGCTCTGTACCTGCCCCTCGTGCCCTGCTTGCCATGCTCTGTACTTGCCCCTCGTGCCCTGCTTGCCATGCTCTGTACCTGCCCCTCGTGCCTTGCTTGCCATGCTCTGTACCTACCCCTCGTGCCCTGCTTGCCATGCTCTGTACCTGCCCCTTGTGCCCTGCTTGCCATGCTCTGTACCTGCCCCTCGTGCCTTGCTTGCCATGCTCTGTACCTGCCCCTTGTGCCCTGCTTGCCATGCTCTGTACTTGCCCCTCGTGCCCTGCTTGTCATGCTCTGTACCTGCCCCTCGTGCCCTGCTTGCCATGCTCTGTACCTGCCCCTCATGCCTTGCTTGTTATGCTCTGTACCTGCCCCTCGTGCCTTGCTTGCCATGCTCTGTACCTGCCCCTCATGCCCTGCTTGCCATGCTCTGTACCTGCCCCTCGTGCCCTGCTTGCCATGCTCTGTACCTGCTCCCTGTGCCCTGCTAGCCATGCTCTGTACCTGCTCCCTGTGCCCTGCTTGCCATGCTCTGTACTTGCCCCTCGTGCCCTGCTTGCCATGCTCTGTACCTGCCCCTCGTGCCCTGCTTGCCATGCTCTGTACCTGCCCCTCGTGCCTTGCTTGCCATGCTCTGTACCTACCCCTCGTGCCCTGCTTGCCATGCTCTGTACCTGCCCCTCCTGCCCTGCTTGCCATGCTCTGTACCTGCCCCTCATGCCTTGCTTGCCATGCTCTGTACCTGCCCCTCGTGCCCTGCTTGCCATACTCTGTACCTGCTCCTTGTGCCCTGCTTGCCATGCTCTGTACTTGCCCCTCGTGCCCTGCTTGCCATGCTCTGTACCTGCCCCTCGTGCCTTGCTTGCCATGCTCTGTACCTACCCCTCGTGCCCTGCTTGCCATGCTCTGTACCTGCCCCTCGTGCCTTGCTTGCCATGCTCTGTACCTGCCCCTCCTGCCCTGCTTGCCATGCTCTGTACCTGCCCCTCATGCCTTGCTTGCCATGCTCTGTACCTGCCCCTCGTGCCCTGCTTGCCATGCTCTGTACCTGCCCCTCGTGCCTTGCTTGCCCTGCTTTGTACTTGCCCCTCATGCCTTGCTTGCCATGCTCTGTACCTGCCCCTCGTGCCCTGCGTGCCATGCTCTGTACCTGCCCCTCGTGCCCTACTTGCCATGCTCTGTACCTGCCCCTCGTGCCCTGCTTGCCATGCTCTGTACTTGCCCCTCGTGTCCTGCTTGCCATGCTCTGTACCTGCCCTTCGTGCCCTGCTTGCCATGCTCTGTACCTACCCCTCGTGCCCTGCTTGCCATGCTCTGTACCTGCCCCTCGTGCCATGCTCTGTACCTGCCCCTCATGCCTTGGTTGCCATGCTCTGTACCTGCCCCTTGTGCCCTGCTTGCCATGCTCTGTACCTGCCCCTCGTGCCTTGCTTGCCATGCTCTGTACCTGCCCCTTGTGCCCTGCTTGCCATGCTCTGTACTTGCCCCTCGTGCCCTGCTTGTCATGCTCTGTACCTGCCCCTCGTGCCCTGCTTGCCATGCTCTGTACCTGCCCCTCGTGCCCTGCTTGCCATGCTCTGTACCTGCCCCTCGTGCCCTGCTTGCCATGCTCTGTACCTGCCCCTCATGCCTTGCTTGTTATGCTCTGTACCTGCCCCTCGTGCCCTGCTTGCCATGCTCTGTACCTGCCCCTCGTGCCCTGCTTGCCATGCTCTGTACCTGCCCCTCATGCCCTGCTTGCCATGCTCTGTACCTGCCCCTTGTGCCCCGCTTGCCATGCTTTGTACTTGCCCCTCATGCCTTGCTTGCCATGCTCTGTACCTGCCCCTCGTGCCCTGCTTGCCATGCTCTGTACCTGCCCCTCGTGCCCTGCTTGCCATGCTCTGTACCTGCCCCTCGTGCCCTGCTTGCCATGCTCTGTACCTGCCCCTTGTGTCCTGCGTGCCATGCTCTGTACTTGCCCCTCATGCCCTGCTTGCCATGCTCTGTACCTGCCCCTCGTGCCCTGCTTGCCATGCTCTGTACCTGCCCTGCTTGCCATGCTCTGTACCTGCCCCTCATGCCCTGCATGCCATGCTTTGTACCTGCTCCCCGTGCCTTGCTTGCCATGCTCTGTACCTGCCCCTCGTGCCCTGCTTGCCATGCTCTGTACCTGCTCCTTGTGCCCTGCTTGCCATGCTCTGTACCTGCCCCTTGTGCCCTGCTTGCCATGCTCTGTACCTGCTCCCCGTGCCCTGCTTGCCATGCTCTGTACCTGCCCCTCGTGCCCTGCTTGCCATGCTCTGTACCTGCCCCTCGTGCCTTGCTTGCCATGCTCTGTACCTGCCCCTCATGCCCTGCTTGCCATGCTCTGTACCTGCCCCTAGTGCCCTGCGTGCCATGCTCTGTACCTGCCCCTCATGCCCTGCTTGCCATGCTCTGTACCTGCCCCTCATGCCTTGCTTGCCATGCTCTGTACCTGCCCCTCGTGCCTTGCTTGCCATGCTCTGTATCTGCCCCTCATGCCCTGCTTGCCATGCTCTGTACCTGCCCCTAGTGCCCTGCTTGCCATGCTCTGTACCTGCCCCTCGTGCCCTGCTTGTTATGCTCTGTACCTGCCCCTCGTGCCCTGCTTGCCATGCTCTGTACCTGCCCCTCGTGCCCTGCTTGCCATGCTCTGTACCTGCCCCTCGTGTCCTGCTTGCCATGCTCTGTACCTGCCCCTCGTGCCCTGCTTGCCATGCTCTGTACCTGCCCTGCTTGCCATGCTCTGTACCTGCCCCTCGTGCCCTGCTTGCCATGCTCTGTACCTGCCCCTCATGCCTTGCTTGCCATGCTCTGTACCTGCCCCTCGTGCCTTGCTTGCCATGCTCTGTACCTGCCCCTCGTGCCCTGCTTGCCATGCTCTGTACCTGCCCCTCGTGCCCTGCTTGCCATGCTCTGTACCTGCCCCTCATGCCTTGCTTGCCATGCTCTGTACCTGCCCCTCGTGCCCTGCTTGCCATGCTCTGTACCTGCCCCTCGTGCCTTGCTTGCCATGCTCTGTACCTGCCCCTCGTGCCCTGCTTGCCATGCTCTGTACCTGCCCCTCGTGCCCTGCTTGCCATGCTCTGTACCTGCCCCTCATGCCTTGCTTGCCATGCTCTGTACCTGCCCCTCGTGCCCTGCTTGCCATGCTCTGTACCTGCCCCTCGTGCCCTGCTTGCCATGCTCTGTACCTGCCCCTCATGCCTTGCTTGCCATGCTCTGTACCTGCCCCTCGTGCCCTGCTTGCCATGCTCTATACCTGCCCCTCGTGCCCTGCTTGCCATGCTCTGTACCTGCCCCTCGTGCCTTGCTTGCCATGCTCTGTACCTGCCCCTCGTGCCCTGCTTGCCATGCTCTGTACCTACCCCTCGTGCCCTGCTTGCCATGCTCTGTACCTGCCCCTCGTGCCCTGCTTGCCATGCTCTGTACCTGCCCCTCGTGCCCTGCTTGCCTTGCTCTGTACCTGCTCCCCGTGCCCTGCTTGCCATGCTCTGTACCTGCCCCTCGTGCCCTGCTTGCCATGCTCTGTACCTGCCCCTCCTGCCCTGCTTGCCATGCTCTGTACCTGCCCCTCGTGCCCTGCCGTCCATGCTCTGTACCTGCCCCTCGTGCCCTGCTTGCCATGCTCTGTACCTGCCCCTCGTGCCTTGCTTGCCATGCTCTGTACCTGCCCCTCGTGCCCTGCTTGCCATGCTCTGTACCTGCCCCTCGTGCCTTGGTTGCCATGCTCTGTACCTGCCCCTCGTGCCCTGCTTGCCATGCTCTGTACCTGCCCCTCGTGCCCTGCTTGCCTTGCTCTGTACCTGCCCCTCGTGCCTTGCTTGCCATGCTCTGTACCTGCCCCTCCTGCCCTGCTTGCCATGCTCTGTACCTGCCCCTCGTGCCTTGCTTGCCATGCTCTGTACCTGCCCCTCGTGCCCTGCGTGCCATGCTCTGTACCTGCCCCTCGTGCCCTGCTTGCCATGCTCTGTACCTGCCCCTCCTGCCCTGCTTGCCATGCTCTGTACCTGCCCCTCGTGCCTTGCTTGCCATGCTCTGTACCTGCCCCTCGTGCCCTGCTTGCCATGCTCTGTACCTGCCCCTCGATTCTTGTGTGTAATAACGTCTCTATTAGCAGAATGTATTAGTATTAAAGCATAATAATAATAATGTTTTCTATGAAGACGCAGTTATCCGTATTTCCTGCAGGTGGCAGTGATGAGCCACGTACCTGTCGTACCTGTCGTACCTGTCAGCGCTTTCAGGCTGTGCTGGGTAATAGGGGAGCACTGACTAACTGCATCTGATGCAGGGGGCCCCAGTGACTTTACATAGTCATTACAATGAATGTTTGGCCTTTGCAGCATTATTTTCCATCCAATTGGAACATTATATTCGCGATGCTCCCCGTATGGTGCGTCACCAAAAGATCTTTACTGATGACTAATTATATCAATGTAAATATAGGGTTGGATGAAGTTAGGTATGGTTGGGGGGTCATGTAATATCTGATCATTGGAGGGTAAGGGGCAGTTGGCACAGTGCTGGTACCATGTTAGAATAATTACAGAAAGTATTGGCACCCCTGACCCTGCCGGGGCACGTGGCCTATCCTGGTAATATCATCATGGCAGCCTCCGGGCACTAGCATCGTCTTTTTCCTAATCTGCAGCGCTACGTGTCTGTGGATTTCCCACCTGAGATGTACAGGATCCCTTTGTGAGTGGTGCCAGCATGATCCGCCACGGGCAGCGGGAAGGGGGCTGTGAACTCCCATTTGTTTTCGGAGGGCTGGTACTCCTCCACGCTGCCCGTTAGGTGCCCTAGTAAGGTCCCTCCTCCCACCGCGATTATATTGTCTGAGATGACCGCGGTGTGAAACCTCGTCCTGCGCTCCAGCATCCCGGCCACCTGGAGCCAAGCCCCGCTCCGGGGGTCAAAACGAAACACCTGTGAGAGAGAACAATGGTGTAATGGGCATCAGTGCTCAGGACAATAAGATAGGTTAGTAGGGGTACAACAATGACAATAAATAAGCTGTTCTGTCTTTTTAAATAAAATTTTCACCCTAAAGCCTTGCTTCTGTATTTTTAATGTTAATTAATGGTGAACTAAAATCTGTTTAAATGATATCATTTAAGTTTATGTGCTTTAACGCAGCATTATGATACCATTATAACGTTCTCTGTAGACTTCCCATATAGAAAAGTATTCAATAAGAAGTGGAAGCTAAGAGAGCTATTTCATTGGGAGGAAATAGGTCAAAACCTTATATATGTAGACTTTCTATGCTTATGGTATTCTTGAGCGCTCTATAAGAACAGAAGTATTATATACTCAACAAATATGAGATATTGATTATCCTAAACACTGGGGTTTCTTAGGCCTTATGAAAGGCATTGTTTTTAATTTTCCTTTCCCAGCCTTGGTTTTAATATTTTAATCGTCATTGTGAGGTACAAGTACCTAATAAATTACAGAAATATTTGATATTTTTCCCAATATAACTATGTAACTATCTTAAAAAAAAATAACAACTTGATTTTGGGGTGGCAGAGTCCCTTTAACATGAAAAGTGTCTACACTGGCCCTTTAAACTGTATGCAGAGCTTTCAGCATACACAGGGTTAATGCAGCGCTAGACATCTAATAATAATAATAATAATATTTGTGAATTTCCAATCATTTCAGTGATACGTTTACCTGAGTGTCAAAAAAAATATTACTAAATATTAAAGTATTTTTTTAAATAATCCTTAGTGCTGAAAAATATATATTTCTGGATATTTTATGACATAATTATTACTTAAAAGCAGGGAAATTGTGTTAAAGTATCACTGCAGGGCTGACTGGCTATAAAATAAATAAATAAAAAGAAAATAAAGTTTGTGTTTTGGCTTCATCAGATCTGCTGCTCTCCGCCCCTTATAAGATATGCAGGGAGAATCTGCCCAGGGGGCTGTCCTGATAGGAGTCTTTATCTGTTTATCTGCCTCCTAATAAATATACAGTATTTACATTTATATTTTTTATATTATATCAGTTATACTTTGCTATGGTGCTTTGTCACAGTAAGGTTTGTGCTTGTAAACTAATTAAGCTAATTGCAGTTTTAGCTGCTACATTCCCATTGTGCAGATAGAACCTTCCTCTGCAGTCAGTGTCTCCTACGCCTCAGGAAGCTGAGTATTATTATTATTCTCTGTAGCATATAAAATCCTGTTGTATTTCTCACAAATATGGGAAGTGTTTCCTAATCAACATTGGTCGTTTTACATCCTATAAATGGAGGATGGCAGTGTCCCTTTAAATAACTGGGTTCCCTAAACAAGATCAAAAACAACAACAACAACAATTAACAGTTTGTTGCATTTCTCACAAATATGTGAAGTTTTTCCTAATCTACATTAGTCCTCTAGAAGAGAGTATTATATATAGGATGACAGTGGCCCTTTAAATGCTTGGGTTAGAACAAATACTAATTTAAGTGAATTATGGAATATGGATTCCACCAGTGTCCCTTGGGTATGACGTGTTACCTCATTGGATGGGTGTTTGCCCGATGGGTCATATTTTGTTTGCCCGCCCATTACGAAGAGGAAGCCGTTAACGACGGCCGCACAGTGATTGTACACCGGGGTGCACAGGTCTCCAAGGTCACTCCATGAGCTGCCATCTTGATCCCCAACCCAAATGCGTCCACACACTTCATTATCCGAGGTTCTTCCGCCATGAACCAGAAGTTTCTCCGAACTGGCTCGGATGGAGGTGCTCTCCCAGTTGAGGGCAGGTTGAGTGTAGAGTTGCGAGTGGTAACTCAGAGCGTCCTGTAAGTATCGAAAACACCCGGAGTCCGTTTTCATGATCGGCGTCTCCTTAACGTGTCTTTGAAGATCATCCAAAGAGATCAATGGAAATCGTATTCTTCTCAAGATGTCTCCAGCGTCCTTCAACCTTGACTGGTCATGTTGCAACCAAGATACCACCAACTTGAACAAGTCCAGCTCAGTGTATTCTGGGATATCCGTCCTGTCCAATATTTCACACAGAGTCCTCTTGTCAGCTTTATGTAGCTCTTCTACGTTCTCCAGTATGTGTTTGTAATGGCGGCCAATGCACCCAATGGCTTTCTGCTTGAGTTCTTCTGGGCCATATTTCTTTGCTATATCTATGATGGCCAAACAATTATTTTGCTCCAGACCATCTTCCAAAAACTGAAAGCAAAGTTTTATGGCCTCACGGACTAGAAGGATCTCAGCGGTTTTCAAGGTGTCCTCAATGTTGGCCAACGATATAGTGAGCCGGTTTGAGTAGATAAAGTCAAGAACGTTCTTGAGTCCCAAAGCACTTACATCCTTTAGTCTGATGAAGCCACCACTTGGAGTATCTGCAAAGAGCATCTTACAGTAAGTACTTGCAGATGCCAGAATAATCTTGTGAGCCGGAAACAAGGTCCCCTCAGCGTCCAGTGTGACATCACAGAGGTCATTCTGGGACCTCAGCTGACCGATACGATCAAGGAGTCTTTCTGGGTACTGATCGGAGGTCAGGGTGCAGATGCTGGAACCATTCTCCATGTTGGCTGAACAATGACCCTACAAAAGACCTTCACATTGGCAAGATGACCACCCACTACCTTGCTGGGTTCCAATCTGACAGCCTGCTGACCGGTCCACTCCAGCCGCTTGTTTGCATGGATTTAATTGGAAGTGCACTGTGGGACGGGCCTGGTATGTGCACCACACAACAAATGACCCCTGTGGTTTGGTTGCCACGCCCGGCTGGGTTACCTGGGTCAACTAATTGTCCTGCAAGCCCAGACTTGCTCTGGGAACAAAGACTCAAGGAATGTAAGACAGCTCCCGAGTGTTTGCTCCTCGGTGCCCTCCCCTCGGAGATATGGATCTGAGGAGATATGACATTCAGAGTATTCGGAGTAATTTAACCCTGAAGTTTCCATTTCCCATTGGCTGAAATCAGGGACATGGACGTCCTATCAGCTAATTAATATAATTAATAATAATATAATAAATAATATAATTACAGTTGGGGCTGATACATAAACCACATGAGCAATAGAAAGGACAATGATAAGAACATAACGGGCATGCTTATCTGCTTTATCACCCCCAGTGTGAGAGGTAATTAATCACGTCATTAGGGGAGTGCTATTAAAATGTATTATTAGGAATATTATAAATGTAACAATTAATAGTAACAAATTGTAATTATATTTATTTATACTAATAATTTACATTTTTGCAACTGGGACCTTTTTTCTGACATTTTAATATAAAATATATATATATACAAATAAACAGTAATAATAATGTATTTCTCACTCAATTCTTATTTTAATTCCAAGGCTGTAAATTGTACTTAAAGTCACAGTGTAACGCTCCAACTCTGTAGCCTATTGTAAATGTGTTTTTTTTCTTCTAAACTTCAGATCACTCCTATTTTGTTCTGCGTCCGCTTAAATGCGGATACAAAAAAACAGAAAAAGAAATAACTTTATTTGTATGTTTTTAAATAATCAGAGAACTCGATGATGATTATATGTTACTGCGGCTAATCCAAAGTGGTATTTACCCTTTAGCGCTAGTGATAGCGTTTTCATAAGGAATCATGGCTTTTATCGTTGTGCTAATAATGATACAAACTGACACACGGATAACAGCGAAGGCAGAAAATGCCATGTTATTAGTCAGATTTCATTAGGGAAATTGCATTTATTTTTAGAAACAAAATCAGTGCAAAGTTGTTTATCTTATGAAAGATTGTCACATACTGGAGAGCGATACACTGGCCCTTTAAATGGATTCACCTGTTATTTAAAGGTGCATACTGATTTAAAGTGACAGTGCATGCTTAAATGTAATTTCTAAAAATAATATATTTGAAAAAAGGGTAATTGTTTTATATTTATATGTAATTCTAATGCTTTGGGTTTTTCCATTTTGGTTTCTGCTGATTAGCTTCCTGCAGTGCGAGGATAATATGAATGCAGATGAAGCCTCTATATTCACAATGGTACTGCGGGAGCTACAACTGCCAGTGTGATTTTGTTATGTATAATGAGTAGCTCATTAGTTAATTAGGCTACACTCTCCTGAGAAAGTAGCAGCAGGATCAGCTGAGAAAAGAAAATGGGAGCCTGCAGTAAAGATTAATTGTACATAAAAAAGCTCACATGGAAATCACAGTGGTGATTTATTGTGTCAAAAAGTAATTTAGATAACTTACAGGCTGTTTCTCTTTTGTCATGAGATGCAATCTGTCGTTTTTACTTTGCATCAAGTTTCAAGTCACTTTATAAACATTGTGTAATAGGCTCAATATGCAAAGTAAGACATGGTAGCCTGCATCAGAGACTCTGCTGGTGTACGGAGGCTGACATGACGGTAAGCCTTCCTGTTCAGCGCACAAGGGGGCGGGATTTGCCTGTTTATGGGCGTGTCCTGGGAAGGGCAAAAAACTCTTATTTCCAGCGGGAAGTGTTAAAAACATCCAAAATGGCCGCCTCCAGGCGCCAGCAGAGTCTGCTAGAATTAAGATTTTCTCAAAAAATTTGCAAAGCTGCTAAACTAGTTAATTTGATAAGGTTATTCTTAAAGAAAGTAAAAATCTGGCTATATGTTGTGTTATCCATTTTGTTTTAAAGTGAATCAGTCCTGGGAAATACCATGTTCTTGTTGCTGTATGTATATGCAAATTAATTAGTTGCTTTGATGTGCTAATTAGCATTACAGTGTGCTTGTCTGTCTCTGGAGTGGCCAAAATAAAGACCCCCAATGTTATCTGGCAGATAGACCCATCTCCCACTCTTATTAATCACTTGCACATTAGCATACTAATCTGCAAAATAAAATCTAAATATTTCAGATATTATTTACTGTAGAGAAAAACTGCCGGTGCAATGTAAAGCCAGTTTTTAATGTTCTTTAACATTAAATCAACTTCCTGTTGTGGAGGCATTGTCCCTTTAAGACGTAGCTGCTGTTGTCCTGCAGTGACTGTTTACGTGTTTTCCAGGTATTTATTACAACGCGACCGGAGGGGCAGCGTGTTACAGTCTGGAGACGCAGTTCATGAAGTGCTCCGACCCGACCGGCTGCGGCGTTGGCAACAACGCGCTGGCGTGGGACTATCAGGTAACAAAACGCGCGCGATCCGGCTCATCTATCCTGGGATTTGTCCCTGTGATGTCGGTTCTAGATCACTTGCTATGTTCTCCTTTCCAGGCCTGCACGGAAATCATGTTCATGTTCTCGAGTAACAACCTGACCGACATGTTCCCCCCCATGTCCCAGACGGACACGGTGCGCGAGCAGTATTGTTTCAACAGGTGGCAAGTGCGCCCGCGCCAAGACTGGCTACGAATGGCGTTCTGGGGAAGTGGTAATGTCTATCTTATTCTATGTCCATCAGATACCACCAGAAAAAAACAATTAAGTGGCACTTTAAGGGGATACTGAAGGTTCCTAGTGTATCAGTCACTAATATAGTTTCCGTAGTGTGTGACGCTGTTTTAGCGCATGCGCACTACGGAAAATACTGACAGCAATGCGCAGCGCATGTTGTTAGCCGCGCTTGTTCATTGCGCGTGAATGCGCTGTGCTAGCCCCGCTCTGCGCGCTACTAGGGTGGAGTGAGAGAGAGACAGGGGATGGAAAGGGTGGGAGAGAGACACAGGGGGGAGAAGAGACACGGGGGGGGGCAGTGGGAGTGGGTGGGAGAGAGACACAGGGGGGAGAAGAGACGGGGGGGGGCAGTGGGAGTGGGTGGGAGAAGAGACACGGGGGGGAGAGACATAGTGGAGAGCAATGGGAGAGTGACAGGGGAGGGAAAGGGTGGGAGAGAGATACAGGGAGGGAAGAGACACAGGGGGGGAGCAGTGGGAATGGGTGGGAGAGAGACACGGGGGGAGACATAGTGGAGAGCAATGGGAGAGAGACAGGGGAGGGAAAGGGGGGGAGAGATATACGGGGAGAGAAGAGACACAGGGGGGAGCAGTGGGAAAGGGTGGGAGATCAACATGGGTAGCAGTGGGAGAGAGACAGGGGAGGGAAAGGGTGGGAGAGAGACACAGGGGGGAGAAGAGACACGGGGGGGAGACATAGTGGTGAGCAATGGGAGAGAGACAGGGGAGGGAAAGGGTGGGAGAGAGACACAGGAGGGGAAGAGACACAGGGGGGAGCAGTGGGAATGGGTGGGAGAGAGACACGGGGGGAGACATAGTGGAGAGCAATGGGAGAGAGACAGGGGAGGGAAAGGGTGGGAGAGAGATAAAGGGAGGGAAGAGACACAGGGGGGAGCAGTGGGAGAGAGACAGGGGAGGGAAAGGGTAGGAGAGAGACACGGGGGTAGACATGGGGGAACAGTGGGAGAGGGTGGGAGATCAACATGGGGGGAGCAGTGGGAGAGAGACAGGGGAGGGAAAGGGTGGGAAAGAGACACGGGGGGAGAAGAGACACAGGGGGGCAGTGGGAGTGGGTGGGAGAGAGACACAGGGGGGAGACATAGTGGAGAGCAATGGGAGAGAGACAGGGGAGGGAAAGGGTGGGAGAGAGATACAGGGAGGGAAGAGACACAGGGGGGAGACATGGGGAGCAGTGGGAGAGCGTGGGAGATCAACATGGGGGGAGCAGTGAGAGAGAGACAGGAGAGGCATAGGGTAGGAGAGAGACACAGGGGGAAACATGGGGGAACAGTGGGAGAGGGTGGGAGATCAACATGGGGGGAGCAGTGGGAGAGAGACAGGGGAGGGAAAGGGTGGGAGAGAGACACAGGGGGAGAAGAGACACGGGGGGGCAGTGGGAGTGGGTGGGAGAGAGACACGGGGGCGAGAGACATGGTGGAGAGCAATGGGAGAGAGACAGGGGAGGGAAAGGGGGGGAGAGAGATACGGGGAGAGAAGAGACACAAGGGGGAGCAGTGGGAAAGGGTGGGAGATCAACATGGGGAGCAGTGGGAGAGAGACAGGGGAGGGAAAGGGGGAGAGAGAGATACAGGGAGAGAAGAGACACAGGGGGGAGCAGTGGGAAAGGGTGGGAGATCAACATGGGGAGCAGTGGGAGAGAGACAGGGGAGGGAAAGGGTGGGAGAGAGACACAGGGGGGAGAAGAGACCCGAGGGGCAGTGGGAGTGGGTGGGAGAGAGACACGGGGGGGAGACATAGTGGTGAGCAATGGGAGAGAGACAGGGGAGGGAAAGGGTGGGAGAGAGACACAGGAGGGGGAAGAGACACGGGGGGCAGTGGGAGTTGGGGGGGAGAGAGACACGGGGGGAAGAGACATAGTGGAGAGCAATGGGAGAGAGACAGGGGAGGGAAAGGGTGGGAGAGAGACACAAGGGGGAGAAGAGACACAGGAGGGCAGTGGGAGTGGGTAGGAGAGAGACACGGGGGGGAGAGACATAGTGGAGAGCAATGGGAGAGAGACAGGGGAGGGAAAGGGTGTGAGAGAGATACAGGGAGGGAAGAGACACAGGGGGGGGGAGCAGTGGGAGGGAAAGGGTAGGAAAGAGACACGGGGGGAGAAGAGACACGGGGGGGCAGTGGGAGTGGGTGGGAGAGAGACACGGGGGGAGACATAGTGGAGAGCAATGGGAGAGAGACAGGGGAGGGAAAGGGTGGGAGAGAGATACAGGGAGGGAAGAGACACAGGGGGGAGATATGGGGAGCAGTGGGAGAGCGTGGGAGATCAACATGGGGGGAGCAGTGAGAGAGAGACAGGAGAGGGATAGGGTAGGAGAGAGACACAGGGGGAAACATGGGGGAACACTGGGAGAGGGTGGGAGAGAGACAGGGGAGGGAAAGGGTGGGAGAGAGACACAGGGGGGAGAAGAGACACGGGGGGCAGTGGGAGTGGGTGGGAGAGAGACATGGTGGAGAGCAATGGGAGAGAGACAGGGGAGGGAAAGGGGGGGAGAGATATACGGGGAGAGAAGAGACACAGGGGGGAGCAGTGGGAAAGGGTGGGAGATCAACATGGGGAGCAGTGGGAGAGAGACAGGGGAGGGAAAGGGTGGGAGAGAGACACGGGGGAGAAGAGACACGGGGGGCAGTGGGAGTGGGTGGGAGAGAGACACGGGGGGGGAGACATAGTGGTGAGCAATGGGAGAGAGACAGGGGAGGGAAAGGGTGGGAGAGAGACACAGGAGGGGGAAGAGACACGGGGGGGCAGTGGGAGTTGGGGGGGAGAGAGACACGGGGGGAAGATACATAGTGGAGAGCAATGGGAGAGAGACAGGGGAGGGAAAGGGTGGGAGAGAGACACGGGGGAGAAACATGGGGGAACAGTGGGAGAGGGTGGGAGATCAACATAGGGGGAGCAGTGGGAGAGAGACAGGGGAGGGAAAGGGTGGGAGAGAGACACAGGGGGGAGAAGAGACACGGGGGGGCAGTGGGAGTGGGTGGGAGAGAGACACGGGGGCGAGAGACATGGTGGAGAGCAATGGGAGAGAGATAGGGGAGGGAAAGGGGGAGAGAGAGATACAGGGAGAGAAGAGACACAGGGGGGAGCAGTGGGAAAGGGTGGGAGATCAACATGGGGAGCAGTGGGAGAGAGACAGGGGAGGGAAAGGGGGAGAGAGAGATACAGGGAGAGAAGAGACACAGGGGGAGCAGTGGGAAAGGGTGGGAGATCAACATGGGGAGCAGTGGGAGAGAGACAGGGGAGGGAAAGGGTGGGAGAGAGACACAGGGGGGAGAAGAGACCCGGGGGGCAGTGGGAGTGGGTGGGAGAGAGACACGGGGGGAGACATAGTGGAGAGCAATGGGAGAGAGACAGGGGAGGGAAAGGGTGGGAGAGAGATACAGGGAGGGAAGAGACACAGGGGGGAGACATGGGGAGCAGTGGGAGAGCGTGGGAGATCAACATGGGGGGAGCAGTGAGAGAGAGACAGGAGAGGCATAGGGTAGGAGAGAGACACAGGGGGAAACATGGGGGAACAGTGGGAGAGGGTGGGAGATCAACATGGGGGGAGCAGTGGGAGAGAGACAGGGGAGGGAAAGGGTGGGAGAGAGACACAGGGGGAGAAGAGACACGGGGGGGCAGTGGGAGTGGGTGGGAGAGAGACACGGGGGCGAGAGACATGGTGGAGAGCAATGGGAGAGAGACAGGGGAGGGAAAGGGGGGGAGAGAGATACGGGGAGAGAAGAGACACAAGGGGGAGCAGTGGGAAAGGGTGGGAGATCAACATGGGGAGCAGTGGGAGAGAGACAGGGGAGGGAAAGGGGGAGAGAGAGATACAGGGAGAGAAGAGACACAGGGGGGAGCAGTGGGAAAGGGTGGGAGATCAACATGGGGAGCAGTGGGAGAGAGACAGGGGAGGGAAAGGGTGGGAGAGAGACACAGGGGGGAGAAGAGACCCGGGGGGCAGTGGGAGTGGATGGGAGAGAGACACGGGGGGGAGACATAGTGGTGAGCAATGGGAGAGAGACAGGGGAGGGAAAGGGTGGGAGAGAGACACAGGAGGGGGAAGAGACACGGGGGGCAGTGGGAGTTGGGGGGGGAGAGAGACACGGGGGGAAGAGACATAGTGGAGAGCAATGGGAGAGAGACAGGGGAGGGAAAGGGTGGGAGAGAGACACAAGGGGGAGAAGAGACACAGGAGGGCAGTGGGAGTGGGTAGGAGAGAGACACGGGGGGAGAGACATAGTGGAGAGCAATGGGAGAGAGACAGGGGAGGGAAAGGGTGTGAGAGAGATACAGGGAGGGAAGAGACACAGGGGGGGGGAGCAGTGGGAGGGAAAGGGTAGGAAAGAGACACGGGGGGAGAAGAGACACGGGGGGCAGTGGGAGTGGGTGGGAGAGAGACACGGGGGGAGACATAGTGGAGAGCAATGGGAGAGAGACAGGGGAGGGAAAGGGTGGGAGAGAGATACAGGGAGGGAAGAGACACAGGGGGGAGATATGGAAGCAGTGGGAGAGCGTGGGAGATCAACATGGGGGGAGCAGTGAGAGAGAGACAGGAGAGGGATAGGGTAGGAGAGAGACACAGGGGGAAACATGGGGGAACACTGGGAGAGGGTGGGAGAGAGACAGGGGAGGGAAAGGGTGGGAGAGAGACACAGGGGGGAGAAGAGACACGGGGGGCAGTGGGAGTGGGTGGGAGAGAGACATGGTGGAGAGCAATGGGAGAGAGACAGGGGAGGGAAAGGGGGGGAGAGATATACGGGGAGAGAAGAGACACAGGGGGGAGCAGTGGGAAAGGGTGGGAGATCAACATGGGGAGCAGTGGGAGAGAGACAGGGGAGGGAAAGGGTGGGAGAGAGACACGGGGGAGAAGAGACACGGGGGGCAGTGGGAGTGGGTGGGAGAGAGACACGGGGGGGGAGACATAGTGGTGAGCAATGGGAGAGAGACAGGGGAGGGAAAGGGTGGGAGAGAGACACAGGAGGGGGAAGAGACACGGGGGGCAGTGGGAGTTGGGGGGGAGAGAGACACGGGGGGAAGATACATAGTGGAGAGCAATGGGAGAGAGACAGGGGAGGGAAAGGGTGGGAGAGAGACACGGGGGAGAAACATGGGGGAACAGTGGGAGAGGGTGGGAGATCAACATAGGGGGAGCAGTGGGAGAGAGACAGGGGAGGGAAAGGGTGGGAGAGAGACACAGGGGGGAGAAGAGACACGGGGGGGCAGTGGGAGTGGGTGGGAGAGAGACACGGGGGGCGAGAGACATGGTGGAGAGCAATGGGAGAGAGACAGGGGAGGGAAAGGGGGAGAGAGAGATACAGGGAGAGAAGAGACACAGTGGGGAGCAGTGGGAAAGGGTGGGAGATCAACATGGGGGGAGCAGTGGGAGAGAGACAGGGGAGGGAAAGGGTGGGAGAGAGACACAGGGGGGAGAAGAGACCCGGGGGGCAGTGGGAGTGGGTGGGAGAGAGACACGGGGGGGAGACATAGTGGTGAGCAATGGGAGAGAGACAGGGGAGGGAAAGGGTGGGAGAGAGACACAGGAGGGGGAAGAGACACGGGGGGCAGTGGGAGTTGGGGGGGAGAGAGACACGGGGGGAAGAGACATAGTGGAGAGCAATGGGAGAGAGACAGGGGAGGGAAAGGGTGGGAGAGAGACACAGGGGGGAGAAGAGACACGGGGGCAGTGGGAGTTGAGGGGGAGAGAGACACGGGGGGAAGAGACATAGTGGAGAGCAATGGGAGAGAGACAGGGGAGGGAAAGGGTGGGAGAGAGACACAAGGGGGAGAAGAGACACAGGAGGGCAGTGGGAGTGGGTAGGAGAGAGACACGGGGGGAGAGACATAGTGGAGAGCAATGGGAGAGAGACAGGGGAGGGAAAGGGTGGGAGAGAGATACAGGGAGGGAAGAGACACAGGGGGGAGATATGGGGAGCAGTGGGAGAGCGTGGGAGATCAACATGGGGGGAGCAGTGAGAGAGAGACAGGAGAGGGATAGGGTAGGAGAGAGACACAGGGGGAAACATGGGGGAACACTGGGAGAGGGTGGGAGAGAGACAGGGGAGGGAAAGGGTGGGAGAGAGACACAGGAAGGAGAAGAGACACGGGGGGCAGTGGGAGTGGGTGGGAGAGAGACATGGTGGAGAGCAATGGGAGAGAGACAGGGGAGGGAAAGGGGGGGGAGAGATATACGGGGAGAGAAGAGACACAGGGGGGAGCAGTGGGAAAGGGTGGGAGATCAACATGGGGAGCAGTGGGAGAGAGACAGGGGAGGGAAAGGGTGGGAGAGAGACACAGGGGGGAGAAGAGACACGGGGGGGAGACATAGTGGTGAGCAATGGGAGAGAGACAGGGGAGGGAAAGGGTGGGAGAGAGACACAGGAGGGGGAAGAGACACGGGGGGCAGTGGGAGTTGGGGGGGAGAGAGACACGGGGGGAAGATACATAGTGGAGAGCAATGGGAGAGAGGCAGGGGAGGGAAAGGGTGGGAGAGAGACACGGGGGAGAAACATGGGGGAACAGTGGGAGAGGGTGGGAGATCAACATGGGGGGAGCAGTGGGAGAGAGACACGGGGGGAAGAGACACGGGGGGGTTAGTGGGAGTGGATGGGAGAAAGGCACGGGGGCGAGAGACATGGTGGAGAGCAATGGGAGAGAGACAGGGGAGGGAAAGGGGGGGAGAGAGATACGGGGAGAGAAGAGACACAAGGGGGAGCAGTGGGAGAGGGTGGGATATCAACTTGGGGAGCAGTGGGAGAGAGACAGGGGAGGGAAAGGGTGGGAGAGAGACAGGGGAGGGAAAGGGTGGGAGAGAGACACAGGGGGGAGAAGAGACACGGGGGAAGACATATTGGCGAGCAATGGGAGAGAGACAGGGGAGGGAAAGGGTGGGAGAGAGACACAGGGGGGAGAAGAGACACGGGGGGCAGTGGGAGTGGGTGGGAGAGAGACACGGGGGGGGGAGACATATTGGCGAGCAATGGGAGAGAGACAGGGGAGGGAAAGGGTGGGAGAGAGATTCAGGGAGGGAAGAGAGACACAGGGGGGAGCAGGGGTGGGAGAACAACACGGGGGGAGCAGTGGGAGAGAGACAGGGGAGGGAAAGTGTGGGAGAGAGACATATGGAGGAGCAGTGGGAGAGAGATACAGTGGGAGAGACATAGGGGAGAGTAGTGGGAGGGAAAGGGTGGGAGAGAGACACATAGGGGATAGATGAGAGGGAAAGGGTGGGAGAGAGATGGGAGGGAAGGGATGGGAGAGAGACACAGGGGGGAGCTGTGGGAGAGGGTGGGAGATCAACCTGGGGGGAGCAGTGGAGGGAAAGGGTGGGATAGAGACATGGGGGGGGGACACGGGAGGGAGCAGTGGGAGTGGGTGGGAGAGAGAATGGGGAGGGAAAGGGTGGGAGAGAGATACAGGGGGAGAAAGATAGGGGACAGACATTGGGGTGAAGAGAAGGAGGTGGAGAGACAGAAGGAAGGAGAGTGAGAGGAAGAAGGAGAGAGAGAAGGAGGGAGGGAGAGACAGAAGGAGGAAGAGAGAAAGAGGGAGAGATAGAAGGAGAGAGAGAGAGAGAAGGAGGGAGGCAGAAACAGAAGGATGGAGAGAGAAAGGGAAAGATCGAAGGAGGAGAGAGAGAAGGAGGGAGGCAGAGACAGACGGAGGGAGAGAGAAAGAGGGAAAGATAGAAGGAAGAGAGAGAGAGAAGGAGGGAGGGAGAGACAGGAGGAGGAAGAGAGAAAGGGAGGCAGAGACAGAAGGAGTCAGAGAGGAGGAAGGAGAGAGAGAGAAGAAGAAAGAGCGAGAGAGAGGAGGGAGGAGAGACAGAAGGAGGGAGAGAGAAAGAGGGAGAGATAGAAGGAAGAGAGAGAGAGAAGGAGGGAGGGAGAGCACATCAAATATTTTACCATCATTTATGACGAGCAAACAACTAGTATAAGATAAAGTCCATGTCAGTAAATGGATACCGAGGGATATTATCTACCCAGTAACACCCAGGGACCCTCCTTGTCCCTTTAAGTATTTGTTTTCTACTAAAGCAGTAATAAAACGTGTTTTTTAAGTAAACATAAGAACCAACAGACTCAGATATTGTGTTTAAAAAGCGAGATTGGACTAAAAATTCCTTATAAATCCCGTTTGCAAATAGTGTGACATCCCAGTGACAGCCTGAGGTTTGGAGCCCTAACCCTTATTCCTATTCCCTAAACCCCTATGCATAACCTCTATCCATAACTCCTATCACTAACCCCGATCTCTAATCCTTATTCCTTACCCTTGAACCCCTATATATATACATTTATATTTCCTGTTAGAAAATAAGTGATTTCTTTGAAGAAACTTTAAGGAGTAAATGTATTTTCCCTCCACATTTCAGACTTGAAGTACGGCAGCAACATCATCTTCTCCAATGGAGCGCTGGATCCTTGGGCAAACTCCGGGGTAAGTCCCTTAGGTGACATCGCAATGAAAACCTTAAGTCCCTGCAAGAAGAACCTGAGGCTTCTGTCAAGTTTCATCTTCCAAGGCTCCTTCCTGTCCTTGTAAACTAATGTGCTTTCAATTAGACCCACTGGCAGTTTTTGATGTTACAGTCTCACTGTGCAGATAAAAGCTTCCTCTGCAATCAAAGTCTCCTTCCAACTCAGGAAGCAGATCAACAGAAACTAAAATGGCGCCTCCCATAGCTGCATAACTGCAAATGAAATGTAATAAATTAGAGGCTCTAATATTTTTATTATTATTATTTTTTTCTCACAACTGGTTTCAATCAGGTGATTGGGGGGCTTTGTCACTTGAGTGTGCTTGTGATTTTGGGTCCATGCAGCTGTTAGGGAGGGCAGTTTGAGGATTAACTGGGTGATAAAAAAAATCCTGACAAAACAGCGAGATATTCATACTTTTTCAAAATTCAAGTTTTTTTCCTCTTCACAGCATTTATTAATGTAATGTCCCTTTAAGACAAATCTTCTTAGGTGTAAAATAAATATGTCTTATTATTATTATTTTATGTTCAGGTGAAAACAAATCTGAGCTCGACTCTCTTCGGGATCTACATATTGGGGGCGGCCAACCAGCTGGACTTGAGGTAAAGTATCATCTTAATGTCAGGTGGCTTTAGACTGAGAATCAAACATATGCAGAACCACCAGGGATGAATTAGCTACATTTACAATCACCACCCTTAAAAACTAGATAATAGCCCATGTTTGGCGGCATCTTGTAGTCTTCTGGTCTCCTATTTTGGCTCCGCCCCTTTCATTTCAGTGATGGCACCAGACGGTGCAGTGGTTAGTGATTAAAACGTGTCTCCATCTGCAGAGTATGTCTGTCTTTGGGGCCATATGTACTAAAGGGCGTCACTTCAACCATAGAATAACATAGGAATGGAGAGGTTTTCCTGCACTTCACCATTTAGTACATCTGGCCAGGTATACCTCACACACTATGTGTAAAGGGCGTCCTGTGGCTACATTAACCTCAGTAATACTACGTTACTGCTCTTGGCACGTGTATTTTTTACACCTTTAAGGACAGGCCATGATTTGAGTTTAACAGTACGAACACAGTTGAGGCAATCAGTATTGAAGTATTTGTAGTGTTAAACCTCAATCATGGCCTGTACCACTTGAGAGTTATGAATCACTGAGGCGTCACAATCATGAAGGTTTGTAAATTGGGGCATTTTTAGCTTTTTCTTATACCGTTGTGTAGATAATAGGGATCGGGGTGTGGCCGTAAGCCAGTTAGCTGCGTCATGTGACCAATAGAGCTTAGTCAGTCCCAGTAACCAGGGCAGTAAGTGGTTAACAGCATTACAGCACTGATGGAATATTGTATAGATTTATCCATAACCGGCTCTGCAAGGGAGAATTGATGTTCTGCAATGCTGTGTTAAAGTGAGCAATAATCTAAATGTGTGTATAACAGGGTAACAAACCCCCCGGCACCGCTTACTCTCCTCTCACACCCTGAATTATGTCGCCCGCAGAAGCAAAAACACGATGGACAGCGAGTCTGTGACCGAGGCGCGCAATATGGAGGCCGACATTATCTACAAGTGGGTGCGAGACGCCAAGATTGAGATTGGATGGGAGAACCTGTTGGGGATGTTCTCCGGCAGCGCCCACAACAAGCGCCCCTCGTATCTGTGAGCAGCCAATCACCTGCAGGGACGTATCACGCTGATACATTGTATCAATCATTTAAATATTTACATAACTTGGTTACTTTGTATTTATTGGCCGGTTACCTGGGAAGAAAGTGATGGGGTTATCTAATTAGTATTAATTATACAGTGGTTACTCCCATTAACCCTGTATGTCGCAGAACAGTGTGCGCCCCCTCCTACAAGTAGAGGGTCCGCCATCTTGTCACCGGCAGTTATGGTCTGTCAGTTACAGATCACCCGGAATCTGGAATCAGTAATTGTATAAATTACCTGTATTGTTTTATAATAAAGAGTTTAAAAAAAACGGGTCATTTACTTTCAGCTGCATTTCTTCACCCACTTAAAGGGACTCTCACCCCAAAATCAACTTGTTTTTTTATTCTTAAAGAGCAAGAAAAACTGGCTATGTATTTATTTAAAGTATTTAAGAAACTAGTAGGATGAGCATAATATGTATAGAGGGTTCCATCTTGTCTTTGCTTCCACACTGATTATGAAGGGTGTGTTATTTATCTATCAGTGCCAATGGAAGGAGAGATAAGGAGAATACTATTAATTGGACCTTGATGAATTTGACACCACCCCCCAGAAGTAGACAATGCTCATCAATAATTGCAAGTCATCAAAACATCATGGATGCCTCCAGGGTCCAGACATGTATTTTTTGTAATTAAAAACAACATTTATGACATAAATTAGGCTCTTGATCGGATTTACATTTTTCAAACATTTTTACGTTGTACAGAAGGAAATGACAAAGAAGACAAGAAGTGAAGTAACAGTATTAAGGAACCTTATTCATTTACATTATCTTACCTCGAGTACCGCGATACCAAATATATATAGACTGGGGACGGCCAATCAAAAATGACGGCAATAACATTGGAAGCCTCGCAATGCTGTTTGCCCCACAATGCGAGGCTCTCCTCCCGGCTACTGTACGGGCCGCTCATTGCCGGGCTCGTTATCCTGCCAGTTTAGTGCTTGGGAACGCCATGTGTCTCCACCATCTCCCCCGTCCCTTCCCTGGGTGTTTCTCCTCGGTGCGCTGAATCTTTGCATGGCGCGCGCTGACTGACGTTTGTTTTATTTTCTAAGTCCCACGTGCCTGGCGTTGTTTGTGTGTTACTGGCTTCGGCCTCGTTTTGATCCCGTTTGAGAAATTTTACGTTTTTTCGCCCGCCATTTTTTCCCCCTCGCTTAGCCGATTTTCCATCGAAAAACAGCAAATATGGCTCAAAATCACTTGCAACCTCACTCTCAGGCTTCCTGGCTCCCCCCGAAACCCCCCCCCCCGTGCTGTGTGGGAGTGTGCTTGTAATTTTTTTAAATTATTTGACTGGTTTTGGGGGTCTTTTTAGTTACGCGGTTGAGACCTTTTTGGACGTTAAAATCGTTTCTTCGGGGATCGCAGCCATTGCCATAAGCCTTCGGCGCTCATTGCGGCCACTAAGTCCTGCGGGCCTAACGATGAGCGCCTTTGGCGCCCATTGAAGCCTAAGTCCCGCGGGCCTCACGATGAGCGCCGCAAGACTTCGGTGCTCATTGCAGCCTAAGTCGTACAGGGCCTTGCGATGAGCGACTGTGTTGCTTATCGCGAGCCCTACTTGGCCTCGCTTCGCAAAGGTCACAATTTTTAACATTGCGTGACGAAAACTTTAATGTGAGATATAGGAAGATTCAAAGATTCAGAGGACAGACATGGAGTGGACTCGAGTGACCCGGCGTGGGAGCCTTCACATGACCCGAGATGGATCAGCACCGAACAATCCTGTCCTCTTATAATCACTTACACAAGACAAAGTGGGACAAGTTCTCTTAGTTATCCCCAGTTTAATTAACATTCAGGATGTTACCAATTAAGGCTATTCTTAACGGATTGAAAAAGGACCACAAAAGCCCCACACGTGCTCTGCGCCATCAGGTAGAGGGTGGAAAATCATGTGGAAAATGTCTGTTCATTTTTAGAATTGATCAAGAATTGACTTCTATATTGTTATTTTAATTTAGTCCTTGAGGCCCCTCCCACAATAATCTGCATAAATAATAAGGCTGGATCTGTAACATTGTATTATACATTGTGTTAGAGAGCAGAGGGCGGTGGTGCAGCGGTAAGTTATAGGTTTGACTAAATTTCTTTTTTATATTTAAATGTCATTCATAGGTGTGTTTTAAAAAGTAAGTATAAAAATGTAACTTAATTCATTACATTATATATATATTATTATTATCTTTTATTTGTATCGCGCCAACATATTCCGTAGCGCTGTACAGGGGATAAGAACAGGGGAAATACACGTTTAACAAATTCAAAGTTGAAGGGCCCTGTTTTGAGATTAGAATCTTAGCAGAAAGTGCTTTATCCCAAAGCACCCTACAAGACTGGAAACTCGCTACTTACAATCTAAAGGGAATTAAAAGGGCAGAGAACTGGGGAAGAGTAACAAATAGGAATAGCAAGGGTCAGGAAGCAGGTGAAAGATAGAATGAGTTTTATTTTAGAGGGAGAGGGGAGGGATCTGAGGTGAAAGACTAGTATGTTGGCTGACCCCTAGTGTTGAGATGATATATCTGCAAGTAGGAAGTCAGGTGATTTCCATGGCTCTATAAATTTAATCTGAGTTGGGGTGGGTAATATTCTGAGTATGTCACAGATGTAGCAGGCCTTAAAACCAGAGTGAATTTGCACTGAAAGAAAGAGAGAGAATGGATTGTGGTCAGACAGTACAGGAAGAAAGGGGAGTAAGAAAGAAATTGGAGAGAGACCTTAGAAGGAATGTATGTGAGGAGGGGGGAGGAGATGAGGTAATTTATATATATATATATAGTGATGCCTTTTTTATTGGACAAACGTATTCATAATAAAGCGACGAGCTTTCGAGTCAAAAACCGTAAACAGAAAGAGATGAAAAAAAAAAAATGTTGGAAAAACAAGAATTGTTTTTCTTGTTTTTCCAATATTTCTTTTTTTTTCATCTCTTTCTGTTTACTGTTTTTAGTTCATACTTGTATCAGTATCACCTTTTGACTTGATAAAGAGAGGCATTATCTCTCGAAAGCTTGTCGCTTTATTATGAATACGTTGGTCCAATAAAAAAGGTATCATTATTCAACTGGATTACTGGCATTCACGGCTACCTCACTCATATATATATATTTTTTTTATTTTATTTAGAACAACAAAATAAATCCACACAGTTACCTCGTATTGATATATGTTTTATTATATAATCTAAGGTACATATTTCTGATTTTTAAACAGTAAACAAAAAAAATCAAAGTGTCTTTATGGGGACTTGAACACAGGACCTCCTCCATCACAGATGACTATTGTTACTTAAGCTGCTAGAAGAGTAACAATGACTTACCAATCACTCGGCCTGTATCAGAGCGTCTACACCCGATTCTTATTAATAATCATTATGTTTCTCGCGGTGCAGAGCTCATTGCTTATTCAGGCAGAAGCAACACACTGAAATAGCCTGACTTCGACTGATTAGAACACCATCAATTTAGAATCAATTTGAAATATTAAAACACCTTTTCCATGTGCTTTTTTTTACCCTCTATGTAATGGCAGAGCACAGGTGGGGACTTTAAGAGCTCCACAAAAACAGGAATGCACCCTATAACCAGAAAGCTGATCATCTGTTACCAGGTAAATTACTATATATATATATATATATATATATATATATATATATATATATATATATATAAAAAAAAAAAAAAAAAGATACAAAATTTACAAAAAGAGAACATAAATCTAAATCCAGAATAAAATAAAACTGTATTTATATACATATATATTTATATATTATTTTGATTTTTTTTCCGTATATTTATAATTGATAAAATAATAACAACCAAAGAAAAACCAACTTTAATAGAACCCAAAAAAAACGTTTCTTTGCACAACTGAGCTGAAGTGGTTACAAACGCACGATGGAGCCTCCCCCCTATACGTCTCGGAGCCTCCAATCTATACGTCTCGGAGCCTCCAATCTATACGTCTCGGGGGCCTCCAATCTATACGTCTCGGGGGCCTCCAATCTATACGTCTCGGAGCCTCCAATCTATACGTCTCGGAGCCTCCAATCTATACGTCTCGGAGCCTCCAATCTATAATATGCTCTATTGCAGAACTGAATTTGATCATGCGTAATATGTTTCAGGAAGTTAACAACTAAAGTCTTTAAAAGGACCAGTGTAGTCAAGAAAAACTGCATTTGTGACGTATGCAACAATCTAACAGCTCTAGAAGCCATGAGCATAACATCATTTATATAGAAAATCATTATGTATCAATGTCCTGTATAAAAAATTCCTTCTAGTCTGGTCTGATTACCTATAGCTGGAGTATGATGGCTGGAAGAGGGTGGGGTTTGTAGGTGAAAGATAATTAATTTGACACCCAACCCTTTCCACCACACATGCCCAAGCTGGTGGCTTGCATTAAGAAATTAAAGCCCTGCTTGCAGTACGTGCAAGGGACATAAAAACCTCAACCAAAGCATCATGGATTCCACCAGAGGCATCAAATGTATTATTATTTTTAATTAAAAACTAACTTTAAATGAAATTCTACACTTACACAGAAATTATGCTGTAATCGGAGACACCATTATCATTTCTGTTTATGAAGTTGGAGGAGAGAAGTTGTTTCTCCTTGAAATGTGGCAACAGAACTAATGGATATCTCCGTGGTCCTCAAGACTCCTCAGCCAAACAAAGAAATGGCTGGATCCCCTACAGAATAATTGTATATAATAGTCAATGAAAATTAGCATTTTTCCTTTTATTATTATTATTTATTTTACTTATGATGAATTCTGGTTCTTCAAAAGAGCACATTTCATTATGGAATAACAGCAGCCATTGGATGGGAATCTAACACCACATTGGAGGAATCCATTTGGTTCACCTCCTCTATTTAAAAGACTGCATGCAAAACTCCAGATTCGCCCATTTAAATCAGGTCATTTTGATTATTATGCCTCCAGATTCTGCCCCGTCTTTAAATGGACTCCGTCACCCCAACAGGAAGTTGATTTAATTTTAATAGCATTAAAAATGGGCCATACATTGTACTAGCAGTTTTGTATCTGCAGTAAATCATTTGAGAAATATATGGAATTGATTTTGCGGCTAATGTGCGGCCAGAGTGCTTGGAAAAGGTGGGACAGAGGTCTAATTGCCAGATAAAACTGGGGGTCTTTATTTTGGCCACTACAGAGCCAGACAAGCAGACTGTAATCACGATTAACACATCAACGCAGCTAATTAATATGCATAAACTGCTCATTTGCATATAAATGCTACAGTGGCTGTATGGAATTTCCCAGGATTGATTCACTGTAGAAAAAAATGGATAAGACAACATACAGGCAGTTTTTCCAAATTTTAGGAATAACCTTGAAAAAAACTTGACTTTGGGGTGACAGAGCCCATTTAACGTGCAATGAAACCGTTTGTAAGATATCCTCTAATAGCAGAGACGTCTTAGAAGGAACAGAATATTATCAGAATTCAGCAACAAACAGAAGTAACGTTGATCAGGTAAGTGGTGAGAAGAAGTAATATGTGATCCAAAAGATTTGTGGGGAAAAAAAGGAGTAACCTGTAACAAATAATCTGTACTACGAGTTTCTATAGTGACGCCTCCGATCATCAATAGATGACTAATTAATGCGGCAATGAATGGGTTAAACACTACAACACAGACAGGAATCCATTTTTGGAGATGGTGCAATAGTTGTTCTGGGATTATTCACAGTGTTCCCGTTTAACGTAATTGGGACGGCTTCCAGCTCCGACCACTGCACAAGTCCAGCCCTGATTTGATGAAGATGAAAACGCCCAAATCACAGCCCAGTCCAAGGGCTCAGATAAAGCTTCTCATCACATCCCCTTCATCCCTGAGTTTTGTAGCCTCTCACGCTATTACATTTTGGCAACTGACTGTTGTCTCCCTTCATTACAAGGCTAGAGGCACATTACATGGGTAGGTCCAGTTTGGAACCCAAGCTCCTTCTTTAAAAGTAGATCTCAAGGGGTCCCAATTGCGAGTCCTCATCAATGCCCTTGAATCTAATAGTCCTGTTGTAGGTACCACCATATTACCTGCACATAGAAGTGATGGGAATAGATCTAGTGAATTCCCAATTGGACTACCAACTGTCTCTCCCAAATCGTTGGTGGATGAGTCCTCATCAATGTCCTGGAATCTACTAGACCTGAGTGAAGCCATGTAGTATGTACCACCATACCATCAGCACACAGAAGTTACGGGAAAGTTCTCAAGGGTTCCCAATTACGATTCCAAACTGTCTCTCCCATATTGTTGGTGGACAAGTCCTCATCAACTCCCCGGAATCTAATGGTCCTGAATGAAGCCTTGTGGTAGGTACCACCATACTATCTGCACATAGAAGTAATGAGAGTAGATCTCAAGGGTTCCCAATTACGATTCCAAACTGTCTCTCCCATATTGTTGGTGGACAAGTCCTCATCAACTCCCCGGCATCTACTGGTCCTGAGTGAAGACTTATGGTAGGTACCACAATACTATCTGCACATAGAAGTAATGGATCCCTCATGGTGCAGATACGGCTCACGTATACAAGATCAATCTTGTAAGGATTTTTACAATGTTCAAGATTATTACAGCAGCAGTAAGAGGTTGGTCCTTTGAAGGAAACGTTCCTCTCCGGGACATCACTTGTACCAAGCTACCCCTCTTACATTGTCCAGATGGGCAGAGGATGAGCCTCGGTGTTGAAGATAAACTTATCCAGGTTGATGAGGTCCACATCATCCGAGAAGAGCAGGTACAAGTATTTGAGGGTCTCGCCCAGGAAGAAGCTCTCCATTTTATCCCGAGGTTCTGGGTTGCTGGTGCTCTGCACATTGTTGATGGATGTGAAACCTCCAGTGGGAACCTGAGAAAAAGGATTTATTGAGAGTTACAAGTTGGGTCATGTACATAATTACTTAATATAAATGTGAAAACTGGAAGTGATGTCATGGAAAACGGAGGAGCCAGACACATCCTTGCGTAAAAGTAAATGGAGAATATAAATGTACACTGAACTCGTGGCTACTGAACTCGTGGCTACTGACCTGCACCACCTTGTAAAGTAGCCAAAACCAAGTAAAATAAATCAAGTAGAGTACTGAACTGCAGGTCAATTTAAAGGGAAGTGCAAATTTGATATTGTATTTTTTTAAAAACATATTTTACACAATGTTTTTTAAGAGTGACAAATGTTTTGAAGTTTGGCACATGAACAGTGCCACAAAAAAAGCTGCAGAGGAAAGCGCTCGCTCCTCTTCTAGTCTGAGGAAATCTTATTGAGTGATGCGGAGGCCAGGATTGTCCAACTTTACTTCTCAGGGAATGGATATGTAAAAACAGCTTTGATGGGGGAGGATCTTGAAGTGAAGTACTGTGGTATTGTATGTTGCCATGGTAACTGTGACAGTTGCAAAGTGAATATTAGAGTTTTGCCTAAGACAAGACAAAGTGCTGTGTTGCTTCATGAATTTAGAAGAATGGAAGCAGAACATTATTCTAGCATTATGGATACTAAACCCTTCTTCTCTACTTATCACTGTGTGCTTGAGACATAGTGAGGAAACTGCCATCTTGCCGAGATCCTGAAGCTTCTTCCAGGGACTCCCTAGCACCAGTACACAGAAACCCAGAGAGGAGAGGATCGATCGTGTGGGATCCATTCATTAGACCGAGGACCTAACCAGTGGGAGCCATTCATGGCACTAATTCCAAGCAGCTTGAATTTATGATCTCTCTGATGGCAAGAAGAGGATAGGACTTACCCCGGCTGGAGGTATTAGTACCTGTGTGTATTTGATGAAGCTCTGCAAGATCTCCCAGCCCCAGTCCTGGTATTTGGTGTCTCCAGTGAACCGGTACAGGTAGAAGAGACTTTCCACGGTCTCTGGCCTCAAAAGGTTGTGTCGGTCAGCGGGCTAAAGAAATCAAAGAAGTGTTAAGATGTGGGCAGTTAAAGCGGGAGGTAACGCTTAATGTGCTAATCATTATTAAAAAGTAACAAGATGTGGTAAAATGAAGCCTTTTATGTGAAAAAAAATATTTGAATTAATTTTTAATTTATTATATAAAAACAGCTTTGATGTTAGATCAGGACCAGGCAGGAAGTATCTTCCAGAAAAAGGGGGAAAGGAATGGGTTGGCCCATATCATAAAAACACCATTCAAGAATTGTTTTATATACAACTCTAATGGCAAGAAGGTTTATGAATCTTTGGGTGATAAAAATAAAGTAGCAAAATGACCATATAAGACAACATGGAGAAAAGAGCCTAATGGGAATCTTGATGAATAACAATGGGACACACACGTATATCACTGCCTCTCACCTTGACATCGATATCTTTCCCGCCCTTCTGAGAGTGCAGGTGAAAGTGCGAGATCTCCGGGCTCAGGCCCGTCTCCATTTGTTTGTACATCTGATAACAAGTCTCCATCAAGGCAGTGGCAAGCTCCATGTGGTCAGCTGTAATGCCATTGTGAGCACCCAGCGCCAGTGTGCCGGGCAGGAAGCAAACCAGGTGGTCCTGCAGAAACAAGAACAGAAAGGAAGCTACTGTAGCTTATTCTAAAAATGATAGAGCAGAAGTAGAAATTGTGATATTGAGGAATACTGTATATTTGTAATTCCAAGTACATTTGAAATTTCTTGTGTGAGCCCCGAGGAATCTATGTAGGAAGAGCATCCTAGCCAATGAGCTGTGTCCTAGCCAAATGGATGTCAGTGTCACGGCAGCAGCTGTGTCTCAATCACTGAGAGGGAAACAGACACATTGTTGTACCTGCCTCTAATTCAGCTTGGATTTTCAGGGTTGTTCTTTCTCAAAGTCAACTAAAGAAATTGTACAGACTCTTGGGTAAATGTATTAATGTTTTTTTTGGGATCATTCAAAAAAAAAAAAAAAAAGAAAACACACACTACTAATTCTCCTCTAAGATGCACCATAATCCAGGAAAGTTCCATGTACCTTTAAGCTCTTTATACAACCATTTGAATATATTCACCCAGAGAACCTGCTGTTACTGTAAGTTTTTTTTTTAATTTAGATAATTTTACGGATACTGTTACCGCACCGAGCCCTCCGCTACAAGCACCGAGCCCTACGCTACAAGCACCGAGCCCTACGCTACAAAGCACCGAGCCCTACGCTACAAAGCACCGAGCCCTACGCTACAAAGCACCGAGCCCTACGCTACAAAGCACCGAGCCCTACGCTACAAAGCACCGAGCCCTACGCTACAAAGCACCGAGCCCTACGCTACAAGCACCGAGCCCTACGCTACAAGCACCAAGCCCTCAGGGTTTCCTGCCAGAAGGAAAGCCACTAAATCCTTCAAAGCTACTAAAGCCTCTGAGCTTAACACGGTCCTAAATAATGTGCAATAAATCTACGCACCAAGCCCTACGCTACAAGCACTGAGCCCTACGCTACAAGCACCGAACCCTATACTATAAGCACCAAGCCCTCAGGGTTTCCTGCCAGAAGGAAAGCCACTAAATCCTTCAAAGCTACTAAAGCCTCTGAGCTTAACACGGTCCTAAATAATGTGCAATAAATCTACGCACCAAGCCCTACGCTACAAGCACCGAGCCCTACGCTACAAGCACCGAGCCCTACGCTACAAGCACCGAGCCCTATACTATAAGCACCAAGCCCTCAGGGTTTCCTGCCAGAAGGAAAGCCACTAAATCCTTCAAAGCTACTAAAGCCTCTGAGCTTAACACGGTCCTAAATAATGTGCAATAAATCCTAAAGGTGTAATAAAAGCATTAGGTGCCGGAATGCCATCATGTGATAAATTGTGCTTAAAGGGCTCTACACCATTATAAAGAGCATACTGTCCAGGTGTATAACACCGATATACATATAGTAACAGCAAAAATGGAAAAAAATGAAAAAATATTTATTGTATAGAAAAAGTAAACTGCATTAAGAAGAGAAGGGGGTCTTGGGAGAAAACGATCTGGTTACCGAAACCCCTTACTAGGATACAAAATCCCTTAAACCCATTCATCAAACGCCCATTATCATGCTATTCATGGGTCCATGAAATTCCAACTTTTGCCTGAATTCTCTCCACTGATGCCATTATTTCCCCATTCACAAGTCCCCAAAGGGTTTAATGAAGATTCTCTAATGTGGTGGAGATCTAAAGGCCTAGATACATTTGGATCTTGGTAATACGTACATATTAACAATTAGGAGACAATTATGGTCTTCCTCTAAGTGAACACTTTAACTACTGTAACATAGACCTATGGAAGCCCAAAGATGAATTGGTTTACAAGTATCAGTAAAGTGGCCCCCCTGACCCGAGGCACCTTAGGCTCACTAAGTGATACTTTTAATTCACCTTCAGAAATCCGCAAAGATAAATATATAACCAAATGGGAGACAGATTCACCTCAACAATGGCAACAGGGTAAATGGAAAGAATCCTGGACTAGGTTATCACAAGGATCTCATGATTACAGTATTTTAGAGACGTCTTAAAGCTGTATACACAGTTTACATCACTCCAGAACAACTTGTTAAATGGACGCCTTTCAAGGTTGTTCTGTAGTAGGTTATTTCATTCATATTTGGTGGTAAAGTCCAATACATTTGGCAAAATATTATACACCTTGCATCAGAAATATGTAAAGTCCAACTTAAACCGAATATTGATACCTGCCTCTTAGGAATATCTTCTGTAGCCTTATCTACCTCGCAAAATAAATTGCTGAAATATCTAATATTGGCTACTAAAATCTATAAAGCCGGTAAATGGAAAACTGGCAGAGGACTGGGACAAGGGCATGACTTGTGGAGACTTCTCCAGAAGGTACATTTTCCCTTCCCCTCCCTAATGAACATCTTATAAACAATTACTACAAATTTAACACACCTTTTTTTCAATAAGTTTGCATTCTGAAAAACAAAAAAACACTGAAAGAAAAAGGAAAAAGAAGGAATAAAAAGGAGAGACACAAAATAACCCTCAGGAAGAAAGACACAAACTAACACCTATCCAAGACTTTTATTCTCTAACCAATGACATGCAACGTTAAATGCTGGTGACTTTAATATTATATCATTGTACTGTAACATTTCTAAGAACTGACCTTGTATAACATCATCTAGATATGTATACCATGTTATGTCTCTTCACAAATAAAAAATGCACTATAATTCCCAGGGGGATGCCTACTACCTGGAAGGCTCCGCAAGATGCTGAAGCCCCAAAACTGTACCTATTGAAATAGGTGAGCCACTATAATGAAATTAAGGCACCCCATTGTACCACCCAAGTGTAAATCTCCTCAAAAAAGTGAGCCATGAAAGTGCAGAGTCACGGATGCCATGAGAGTAAAGAATTTGGATTAGAAAAGGGTGATCAACTGTGTCAGAGAGATCCAGGAGAATTAGAATAGAGAAATGACCCATGGCGGTGAGCAAGTCATTAGTGACTTTTGTGAGAGCGGTCTCTTAATATTGTGACCGTAAAGAGGGAGAGTTCATTTCGATGTTGCTTTTTCTGAACAGAAACATTTTGATAATATTGAAGGTATGTATGTATGTGTGTTTATAGTTTATATTTTATATATATATATATATATATATATATATATATATATATATATATATATATATATATATATATATATATATATATATATATATATATATACACACACACATACACACACACACAGTGGATATAAAAAGTCTACACACCCCTGTTAAAAGGGCAGTTTTATGTGCTGTAAAAAAATGAGACAAAGATAAATCATTTAAGGAACTTTTTCCACCTTTAATGTGACCTATAAACTGTACAACTCAATTGAAAAACAAACTGAAATCTTTTAGGTGGAGGGAAGAAAAATAAGAAATAAAAATAATGTGTTTGCATAAGTCTGCACACCCTCTTATAACTGGGGATGTAGCTTTGTTCAGAATTAAGCAATCACATTCCAAATTGTGTTAAATAGGAGTCAGCATACACCTGCCATCATTTAAAGTGCCTCAGATTAACCCCAAATAAAGTTCAGCTGTTCTAGTTGGTCTTTCCTGAAATTTTCTTAGTCAATTCCCACAGCAAAAGCCATGGCCCACAGAGAGCTTCCAAAGCATCAGAGGGATCTTATTGTTAAAAGGTATCAGTCAGGAGAAGGGTTCAAAAGAATTTCCAAGGCATTAGATATACCATGGAACACAGTGAAGACAGTCATCATCAAGTGGAGAAAATATGGCACAACAGTGACATTACCAAGAACTGGAGCTCCCTCCAAAATTGATGAAAAGACGAGAAGAAAACTGGTCTGGGAGCCTACCAAGAGGCCTACAGCAACATTAAAGGAGCTGCAGGAATATCTGGCAAGTACTGGCTGTGTGGTACATGTGACAACAATCTCCCGTATTCTTCATATGTCTGGACTATGGGGTAGAGTGGCAAGACGAAAGCCTTTTCTTACGAAGAAAAACATCCAAGCCAGGCTACATTTTGCAAAAACACATCTGAAGTCTCCCAAAAGCATGTGGGAAAAGGTGTTATGGTCTGATGAAACCAAGGTTGAACTTTGTGGTCATAATTCCAAGAGATATGTTTGGCGCAAAAACAACACTGCACATCACCAAAAGAACACCATACCCACAGTGACGCATGGTGGTGGCAGCATCATGCTTTGGGGCTGTTTTTCTTCAGCTGGAACTGGGGCCTTAGTTAAGATAGAGGGAATTATGAACAGTTCCAAATACCAGTCAATATTGGCACAAAACCTTCAGGCTTCTGCTAGAAAGCTGAACATGAAGAAGAACTTCATCTTTCAGCATGACAACGACCCAAAGCATACATCCAAATCACCAAAGGAATGGCTTCACCAGAAGAAGATTAAAGTTTTGGAATGGCCCAGCCAGAGCCCAGACCTGAATCCGATTGAAAATCTGTGGGGTGATCTGAAGAGGGCTGTGCACAGGAGATGCCCTCGCAATCTGACAGAGCAAAGAAGAGTGGGCAAATCTTGCCAAGTCACAATGTGCCATGCTGATAGACTCATACCCAAAAAGACTGAGTGCTGTAATAAAATCAAAAGGTGCTTCAACAAAGTATTAGTTTAAGGGTGTGCAGACTTATACTTATGCAACCATATTATTTTATTTTTATATTTTTCTTCCCTCTACCTAAAAGATTTCAGTTTGTTTTTCAATTGAGTTCTACAGTTTATAGGTCACATTAAAAGGTGGAAAACGTTCTGAAATGATTTATCTTTGTCTCATTTTTTTACAGCACAGAAACCTGACATTTTAAGGGGTGTGTAGACTTTTTATATCCACTGTGTGTATATATATATATATATATATATATATATATATATATATATATATATATATATATATATATATATATATATATATATATATATATATATTCTTTACAACAATCAACACACAAACCGGGCACTCACACTCTACTGAGGATCGCCAGTAACCGTGAAACAGTACTGTATGTGGTTAAGTGACCTGGTTTGTGAAAAATCCATCCGTTGCTATGTCTAAAACTGTGAAATACAGTAAGCATATGCTTTAAAGGAGCCATGTTTAAAATGGTTTGGATTGACAGAGTGATGGTGCATTATGTGGCCTTATTTGCATGTCCTGCCCAGTTTTCCCAGAGTGCAGTGCATATGCTGTGTTTCTGAGAAATTTGAGCCGGAAATACGTTTTTATCAACTTATTTTTAGACATTCAAGTGGAATCACTAATGTACTATTCCTTATTTGTACTACTGTACTTTGTACGGTGGAGGGCTTCTATCACTCTTAGCCCACCATATGTGAAATAATTGCTGTATATATATATATAAATATAAAAATAACTGTTCAGTGGTCCTTTAATCACAAAGAACTGCTACAGATCATTGTCCTTTGATGCCCTTACCATTTTGGGACTGAAGTGGCCATGAGACAGCTCGCCAACAAACGTTAATCCACTGGGCTGTGATTTCTGCACTAGGTTCTTTTTAACGCCCTCAATGGCTTGCATGTAATCTTCCAAAAACCTGTGGACAGTCAGATAATGTGAGAGACCGTGGTTAAACAAAGGCATAAAATGGACATTATCTTCTGATACTGCAGGGGACAGTCATAACAAAGCTTCTTAATAATAAAGTACATAAAAGTAAATAAGATATTACTGTACAACACACTCACACGTTCTCCTTCTTGCCACTCTGGATCCACTGCTTTAAGAGATATTCATAATAACTGTCAGCTCGCGCTCCCAGAGTGAACACGCCAAGATGGCTGAACTGCCCGCTGTTGGTGTTGATAAACATGGGCACTAGACCGTCGCGTTTCCCAGAGAGATTGTGCACATGTTGTGTCACCTGATCGACCACTTTCTAGAAAAGAGAAGAAAAAGCACTGAATGTATCTGGGGCGGGTCAAAGAACGTTGTTAACCTGAATTCATCACCATCACTTAAAATATTTTATAACTGATTACATTTTTTTAAACTTATTGTGGGAAGCACTGAATATGCCAGCACAGGATACATTAATCCGGTCAGGATCACGGTTGTGCTGCAGTCCTGGGCAAATGCCCTCACAAAATCTGCCGTACACTCTCCTCGGTTGGAGTGCCGCTCCTATCGGTGCCCTAATTCAGGGGGAAGTAGGAAGAAGTCTGCCCAACGGAGGAACCGATCCAGCAGTGCGGCAGCTAGCAGAGGGTAAGATATTTACCTCGCAGAGATGCCCTGAGGTAGCCGAGTGCCATAAAACAGAGGCCATATTGCCCCACGTGGCGGAGCTTTTCTCCGAATGCCATACATGATAAGGAGTCTACAGCTACTTGATTTACTCAAACTCAAACTTAAAGAATGAGTGATATGATGCCCTACCCGTCTGCCATCCTTAGGGGTGGTCAGGAGATGTAGAAACACTATCTGCTTACTAGGGGGGATCCCACCAAACTCGCGGCAGCCATCTTAGGCTCCCCTCATCTACAAAAAGTGGTTATGCCTAAGCAACCTCTCGGCTGTGCCCACATATCCCAAATCATTAACTAATATACTGAATACTAACAGCAGACGAAGAGGATCTTATCTCTTGAATGCAATCTACAGCATTTTCCATGCCCTAGCAATCTTGCGGCCAAGCTATAACCATATAGCCCCGAGATTTATCATTAAGGCTCTTTGGACTGAATTACTTATTCCTTACCTTCCTGACTCAGCTGCATTACTGACTGTGGATAAAGTTGTTTCTGTATTAACTATAAGCTATATTAGTGGTATAGTACGCTCTACTGGCCATTTCGGATACGCTCACGACACAGGGATACATGACTGGATCCAGTACCATGAAGGCAATTGAGCCAACAGGAGCCTGTGTCAGGATATTTAATCACCTTCATAATGAGTCATCATTAGCTATTAATCAAATCAAATCTGTCTCAGCCACCTGAGGAATAATTGTGACCGTGGCATAAAATTTCCCCCATGGTCATTGAGAACAATTACTAAATTGAATAAGATGGGAAAACCAAAGAAGAGACTTCCTTCCAAGAGTATAACAGTTCATTTCCCCAAGCAATCCTCTAATCCCCCCATCCCCCCCCCCCACCCCCCGCCATAGCCAAGAAACTGTGGCAGACGCCACTTCAGATTCCGAGGGGAAAACGGATTCCGGGAAGTCATACCCCAATGTAAACCTTTCTGACTTTTCTTGCCATGTCTTCCTTCAGAATCTTGGGCGGTCCGCTCTCATCTAACCAACCTAAAGATGTGATTCTCCGTTTCTTTCGTTAAAGGCCGAGGGACTTAATACTCAGGGCGGCAAGAAACTTGGCCTCCACCACTGGTCTGGACGGGGCTCCTCTTCAAATTTACGCCGATTTGGCTCCAACAACTTTAAGCACAAACAGTTAAAACCTGCCCTCCTGATTTTGACAAGAAATCATATCAAGTATAGATGGGGCTTCCCGTTTAGTCTCTCTTTTCAGCAGGCTTCAAACTCCTATACCATCCACTCATTAGAAGAATGTTGCTTGATCCTCCAACGCTTAGGTCTCCTACAAGATGGGGAGATACCTGCTCAACAGGACGGACTTTCCTCCCAAGAGCCGAATAAGCAATGGTCTCAGGCCCCTCTCCCCAAGCGCCAGAGACGTCAGCATCCAGGAAGACGTACTCCTCTGCCAGCTACTAAACCCAGCTGTACTGTTTTTTTTTTTGTTTCTTTCAGGAGTCTTTATCAAGTTGGAGAATGTTCCTACTTTATTTGATCTTGAAAACATTTTCTCTATGTTCTGAGACACTTATTGGGTCATGTAGGGCTATCTAAGTATAATATGCCTGGTCTATCTAAGTTTGGGGGCCCAAGACAAAAAGTTTAGTACCGTTAGCTAAGGGCGATTGTTGTATGTAATTAAACATTTAAATGTAAGGCCCTTCTGGCCCCTCCATATACATTAAGTAATAGACGGTTCACAGCTTCACTCTTTTGTGGGGTGTCAAGGGTTTTATAAAGCTAATGTTACTTATTTACGCAGGCATTGGTGTTAAGTGCCCCCCTAGGTAGATCCTGCATGGTTTCATATACAAAAATGAAGGTGGCGGATTAACCAACTAAATATTTTACTGACGATTAGGCTCATGTTTCATCTCGAAGTTTAATCACCTACAACGTTGGTATTTAACTCTATACTGTTTTAAACCTCCTGATGAGGGGAGTGAAACGCTAGCCGCCCCTCCGCACCATGGTGCCTAATGTTGGTTTAGGAGGTTTAATAATTATATCTCATATTGTGCGTACAGGTTATTAATGCAGTTGTTCTTTGTTCCTTTACTCCTCCACAGCTTTAGAACCACGCCATCCTCTCATTGTGCAATGCTAAAGACCAACCGGGCAGTCTCTTTCACAATATGGTCCGTGCTCCTGGGGTCCTATAATTATAGCATCTTGGAGACATCTATTAAATTATTACATAGGATGTATATTTATATATTATATTCTTCACAAACAGAAAGCTAATGCAAACCCAGCGTGTTTCAGGGTGTGCCCAGGAGTGGGCACATTCTTTCATATATGGTGGGCTTGCCCTTCAATACAGCAACTCTGGAAAGAGGTTTTTGATTTAGCGTCCTCGGTGGTTCACTCTCCACCAATAGCCGTCGTAGAAGTAGACTTGCTGCGCTCGCCATACGGCTCTCTACAAAATAAACTACTGCAATTTTTGATGCTCGCAACAAAAAGTCATATAGCGAGGCAGGAAAACTGATACACTTAGATTACAGGAAGTCATTAACAAATAATTATATTGCGGTGAACTAAAAACTCACACATACTGACGCACTCCCTCCCTAAATTCTTAGTTATTTGGAGCTCCTGGCTCCACTCACCCCTTAGCTTAAAAGAATGAGCCACAGAGAGACCTTCTCTTGACTGGTGACCCGCAGAGGAGGTAGACTTTTCTTGGACTTCGATAACTCCTGGAAGGAGCTAGGCTTATTCTTCGTTTTTTTGTGTCAAAAACCTTCACAAATCGCATTTGGATGGATTATGAACAACGTTCTGAAAGGTGTTCAGAAATAATGTTATTCTTGTTTTATCTCACGATACTTGGACAATGTTGAGATTATTCTTCAATATGTACATTTTGCAAAACCTGCCATAATATGCATTACACATTGTAATAAGCTTACACTTTATAATGTTATCTGAATCGCCTTTTATCTGCATAAATGTTGCCAACTCCTCCAACCAGCCACCCTCCTCTAGGCAGCCCTAGATCCACGCTGCCCCCTCCTCTAGCCAGCGGCAGATCCACGCTGCCCCCTCCTCTAGCCAGCGGCAGATCCACGCTGCCCCCTCCTCTAGCCAGCGGCAGATCCACGCTGCCCCCTCCTCTAGCCAGCGGCAGATCCACGCTGCCCCCTCCTCTAGCCAGCGGCAGATCCACGCTGCCCCCTCCTCTAGCCAGCGGCAGATCCACGCTGCCCCCTCCTCTAGCCAGCGGCAGATCCACGCTGCCCCCTCCTCTAGCCAGCGGCAGATCCACGCTGCCCCCTCCTCTAGCCAGCGGCAGATCCACGCTGCCCCCCTCCTCTAGCCAGCGGCAGATCCACGCTGCCCCCTCCTCTAGCCAGCGGCAGATCCACGCTGCCCCCTCCTCTAGCCAGCGGCAGATCCACGCTGCCCCCTACTCTAGCCAGCCCTAGATCCTCGCTGCCCCCTACTCTAGCCAGCCCTAGATCCTCGCTGCCCCCTACTCTAGCCAGCCCTAGATCATCGCTGCCCCCTACTCTAGCCAGCCCTAGATCCTCGCTGCCCCCCTACTCTAGCCAGCCCTAGATCCTCGCTGCCCCCTACTCTAGCCAGCCCTAGATCCACGCTGCCCCCTCCTCTAGCCAGCCCTAGATCCTCGCTGCCCCCTACTCTAGCCAGCCCTAGATCCTCGCTGCCCCCTACTCTAGCCAGCCCTAGATCCTCGCTGCCCCCTACTCTAGCCAGCCCTAGATCCTCGCTGCCCCCTCTTCTAGCCAGCCCTAGATCCTCGCTGCCCCCTCCTCTAGCCAGCCCTAGATCCACGCTGCCCGCTCCTGCAGCCAGCCCTAGATCCACGCTGCCCGCTCCTGCAGCCAGCCCTAGATCCACGCTGCCCACTCCTGCAGCCAGCCCTAGATCCACGCTGCCCACTCCTGCAGCCAGCCCTAGATCCACGCTGCCCACTCCTGCAACCAGCCCTAGATCCACGCTGCCCACTCCTGCAACCAGCCCTAGATCCACGCTGCCCACTCCTGCAACCAGCCCTAGATCCACGCTGCCCACTCCTGCAACCAGCCCTAGATCCACGCTGCCCACTCCTGCAACCAGCCCTAGATCCACGCTGCCCACTCCTGCAACCAGCCCTAGATCCACGCTGCCCACTCCTGCAACCAGCCCTAGATCCACGCTGCCCACTCCTGCAACCAGCCCTAGATCCACGCTGCCCACTCCTGCAACCAGCCCTAGATCCACGCTGCCCACTCCTGCAACCAGCCCTAGATCCACGCTGCCCACTCCTGCAACCAGCCCTAGATCCACGCTGCCCACTCCTGCAACCAGCCCTAGATCCACGCTGCCCACTCCTGCAACCAGCCCTAGATCCACGCTGCCCACTCCTGCAACCAGCCCTAGATCCACGCTGCCCACTCCTGCAACCAGCCCTAGATCCACGCTGCCCACTCCTGCAACCAGCCCTAGATCCACGCTGCCCACTCCTGCAACCAGCCCTAGATCCACGCTGCCCACTCCTGCAACCAGCCCTAGATCCACGCTGCCCACTCCTGCAACCAGCCCTAGATCCACGCTGCCCACTCCTGCAACCAGCCCTAGATCCACGCTGCCCACTCCTGCAACCAGCCCTAGATCCACGCTGCCCACTCCTGCAACCAGCCCTAGATCCACGCTGCCCACTCCTGCAACCAGCCCTAGATCCACGCTGCCCACTCCTGCAACCAGCCCTAGATCCACGCTGCCCACTCCTGCAACCAGCCCTAGATCCACGCTGCCCACTCCTGCAACCAGCCCTAGATCCACGCTGCCCACTCCTGCAACCAGCCCTAGATCCACGCTGCCCACTCCTGCAACCAGCCCTAGATCCACGCTGCCCACTCCTGCAACCAGCCCTAGATCCACGCTGCCCACTCCTGCAACCAGCCCTAGATCCACGCTGCCCACTCCTGCAACCAGCCCTAGATCCACGCTGCCCACTCCTGCAACCAGCCCTAGATCCACGCTGCCCACTCCTGCAACCAGCCCTAGATCCACGCTGCCCACTCCTGCAACCAGCCCTAGATCCACGCTGCCCACTCCTGCAACCAGCCCTAGATCCACGCTGCCCACTCCTGCAACCAGCCCTAGATCCACGCTGCCCACTCCTGCAACCAGCCCTAGATCCACGCTGCCCACTCCTGCAACCAGCCCTAGATCCACGCTGCCCACTCCTGCAACCAGCCCTAGATCCACGCTGCCCACTCCTGCAACCAGCCCTAGATCCACGCTGCCCACTCCTGCAACCAGCCCTAGATCCACGCTGCCCACTCCTGCAACCAGCCCTAGATCCACGCTGCCCACTCCTGCAACCAGCCCTAGATCCACGCTGCCCACTCCTGCAACCAGCCCTAGATCCACGCTGCCCACTCCTGCAACCAGCCCTAGATCCACGCTGCCCACTGCTGCAACCAGCCCTAGATCCACGCTGCCCACTGCTGCAACCAGCCCTAGATCCACGCTGCCCACTCCTGCAGTCAGCCCTAGATCCATAGTGCCACCTACACCAGCGAGCCCTAGATTCATAGTGCCACCTACACCAGGGAGCCCTAGATCCATAGTGCCACCTACACCAGCGAGCCCTAGATCCATAGTGCCACCTACACCAGCGAGCCCTAGATCCATAGTGCCACCTACACCAGCGAGCCCTAGATCCATAGTGCCACCTACACCAGCGAGCCCTAGATCCATAGTGCCACCTACACCAGCGAGCCCTAGATCCATAGTGCCACCTACACCAGCGAGCCCTAGATCCATAGTGCCACCTACACCAGCGAGCCCTAGATCCATGCTGCCACCTCCAGAGATCTCCATTTTAGTGATAATCTAATGTTGGCTTCTCAGCCCAATCATAGGTGACATCCCAGAATGTTTTATTCTGCGAGTCTCTGTAATAGGCTGAGAACTTGTGGAAGAGCAAGTGGAAGATACTCCTTGATCTCTGTAGCACAGTTCAATGTCATTTTTATAGTACCTGGAACTGGTTGTTCCCGGTGACTCTGGAAAGTTCCCTGAACTCCAGCTGCACACTGGTCACTTCAGCCACAGTGCTATCGGACGTCCAGCGGGGCGGGTGGGCAGTGCCACGGCCGATGTTCACATCAGAGTAAGGCACCTTGGAGGGCGTGTTGAAGGCTGGGAGAAGGCGAGTACCAATGTCTTTCTGTGAATATAAAAATGTTGTCTCAGTTGGGCAAACAAACATTGCAGTTAAGATGTAAAATAACCTCCACTACACAAGGTGACAAAGTTATAAAAGGGGGTTTATACGAGCCCCAGAATCTGCAAAGCTCTTTTCTCCCAGGGGTTAACTTTCCTGCTTAGTTGATTAGCTGATCCTAGGGAGACCTGATTTAAGATTGCTAATGGAGTATGGGTTTACAGCTTATGGACTGATTGTTAACAGTTTGTCTGATGTGGAGATGGTGTACACACACACTTTTTGTTTTTCTCTACCCTGGTTTAGCTGGATAAGAGCTGGTTAGTGAGGGAACATTTAGGTAAGGTATAGCTTCAGTGGAAGCTAGGCCTATTATTTTGTTTGATTAGCTTTGATTGTTAGTTTTGTGTCACTGGCTAAATTCTAGTAAAACATATATACTTTAGGTACCAATTGTTATCTCAAATAATGATATGCTTAAATGAAAGGACCGTTGTATTTTGGGAAAAAGCGGTGTCAGACATGAGCAAACAGCTACTTTTAGAGAAAACGGCAATTTGATTTCCATCTTGTCTGACTTGAGTGGGCTTGGTGGTATGTTTTCATCTACTGCACAGTTGACAGAACCACTCACCCATACAATTATTTGGATGCAAAAAGAGTGAACATTCATACACAAAAAAAAGAGCAAATAGTTCATGGCAGCAATTACTAGTGGACTTTTGCTTATAATCCCTAATTCAGTTTTGGTCTGTATCCTTAGGGAGGGAATAGCATTCCTGCCATGAACTAGACCAGGAAAAATAAAATACCTTTGCCCCTTTTTTGTAAATTCTCACTTTTCCTGGACTAGTTTATGGCAAGGTTCATGGGGGGGGTCGACCTGTGCAATGTCCCAACAAACAAAAATGTAATCCTTACCACATCTATCCATGCAGGATACTGGTATTCAACTAAAACAAGAAAGATATGGGTTAAGTGGTCAATGCTGTGTAACCCGAGTCCATGTGGATGATGTGCTATCAATCACAGCCTTACCTCATAGAGCCTCACAAACATTGCTGTGGACTCTGCTAATTACTCAAGTAACAGCCAGTGGGATGAGTACACTTTACGGAAACAAAGATTTAAAACGTAAGATTTTTTTAGCTGTTAGTGTAATAAATAGATAATTTTAACATACAATCTTGTGCTCCTTCATAACATGAAGAGCACTTACAGTGAGTTCAGTGGCCCTGTGGTATCATTTCAGGAGATGGACTGTTATATTTGAAATCAGAGGAGGTAAATCCCTGATCTTCTGTACATTGTATAACATGTGAGATGGGGACAGAACGTACAGCTTTGTCCAGGAACATGGCGTCCTGCGTCAGGTGGTACGTGCTCAGGAGCCCCCCGAGGATACGGATCGTGCTCTCAAACAGATTGACATCCACATTCTTATCGAACGTCAGCTTGGTGGACACCCACTGTCTGGCCTCCTCAAACTCTGTAAAGAAAGGAGTGTGACATAAGTAAAAACAAACGTAAAGAGCTACTGTAGTGGTCCTACAACATGAATAGCAACGCCATCATTATTTAAAGAATATAAATTCAATATAGCTTCTAAAATAATAATAGAAAAAAAACAAAAAAAAATGATATTTGAACATTATTGTTCAGACACTAGCAGACTTGATTCTATCAATAAGATGAGAACAGCCCTGGAGCCTGGAAAAACAAAACAAAACAAAACAAACAAACACCCACACGCGCAAACACCCACACGCGCAAACACCCACACGCGCAAACACCCACAACCTGATATGTGGTAGAAGGAAGAACATCTGCATCAGTCTAAAATGCTACAAAGCAAATGCAAGTTTTAAATAAAAGTTATACAGATTATTTTTATTAGACCCCCAACAGCAGACATGTAAAATTGTGCATAAACAGTAATGAAGTTTTCTTTAACACCATTACATATTATCATATGCATTAAAAGAACAAAGATAATGGAATAACTGACGGCTAAATTGAAAGGCAGTAAGACCTCAAATCTAACCCATATATAATAATATTAATTCCCAGGTAAACATCATCTTATAAGTTCTATGCACTTCGGGGTAGTGATGAACAGGTAATAAACCGAAATCGACTCCACAGGATAATGATTTATATTTCAATGTAAACTATATATTATATTTACTACCAGTCAATGTTTACCAATCAAGTAAGCAATGAAGCTCAACTATGCACACAGAAGAACTGCTAAGATATGCTATTAATATGGGCCTGGATAATACTGCAGTGCTAGATTTAAAATTTCAGTCTCATGATTAAACCTTCCAGTGAACAGTTTAGCTTCATTTCCTGAAGTACTGATTTATTGGATCTTCTTGCAGTTTTCTCCAACACCACAATTCTCTGGCTTTCAAGCTTCTTTATGGTCCAACCCGTATGTTACTACTGGGAATACTATAGATCTAACTATGCAGACTTTTGTTGATATTGTAATATTTTTACTTTTTACTAGCTTGTCCGGGCTTATCAGAGCTTTCCTCCCCTGATTACTGGTAATAAAATTAAATTTTCAAAATAACAATTAGGGGTCAGATCTACTTTTTTGTTAATTTAAAAAATGACAAACTTGCGTTTTAAGACTTCCGGTTGATAGCTGGAACCTTTTCTGTGTCCTTTTGACATTTGAGCACTCATTCACAGAAGGCTTCAGACAGACAGAATCACCTGGTCATTACCTTCCTTGAGGCCCATAATCCACATGGTGTCCAGAGCGTCGATGAGGGTTAGCCCCAGCCCAAACCACTCATTGTAGGATTTGGAGATGGGTTTCAGCTCATCGTGACCCCAAGCGAATTCCTTGTAACCCTTCCAAGCGTGCTGGAAAGTTTGGATCACCGCCTCCTGGCGCTCGCTAATGGGGACTGAGGAAGAGAACATGCAATAATAAGAGAGATTGGTATAGGGTCATTGAGAAATAAAAAAAACTGTCTTAAAGGGACACTGCAGTCCTTTAAGTATACTCTCATACAGAACTATACTTGACAATTACATATGTCACTTCTGCTCTATCACTTTAAAAACATCCTATTCAAGCCTCTTAACAACAGAACTCAATGGCAGAGCTAGCCCTCTAGTTGTTGGCTATTGTAATAAAATTTGCTTTAATGGAGGAAGACACCAAATTTTGCACCGCACAGAATTAGACACCCGGTAGGAATGGAAGTTACCTTGCATACAGATAAGATTTGGTAATTTTGAAAGACTGCCAACTAGTCGTCCAAGATAATCTGTATATTAGGAATTCAAAGTACATTTACATCTTCTTATTGGCGCTCCTCCCCGCGGTATCATTGTAGTCAGATCATCCCAACCAATGAGCTGCAAGGAGTGGAGCCCTAGCCAAATAGCTGTCAGTATCACGGCTGTCTCCCAAGCAGCTTTGTCTCAGCCAGTGAAACAGATACTTTCATGAATCAGCCAGGGGCCATCTTGGATTGGAACTGTTATCTGCCACATGTAATTAAACAGAAGGTTTTGGGCTCCCAGATCCACTGTTATAATGTTATATATTCAGGGCAGAGTCCCACTGTTATTGTTATGCATTCAGAGAAGAGGCAGTTTACCACGTCACCACTAATAAAGTCGTCATAACGCATTGAGTGGACTGACGTGGGAAGTACTGCCTCAACTCATAACATGTGGGTTATAAAATGTTGTAGTGGTATTATCTGTAAATATATTGTATTGTAATGTGGGAGCCATGTTGTGTGCAGTCATCCATATAGGTTCTGATACAGATAGTAACCCGAGTAGATCACCCATCTGCCTTCCAGCTATCACCTAAAGTAAACACTTGAAGTGATAGCAAGGCCAGAACAAAGGGGTCTGTACAGACATTGAGGCATCTTAACCCCATGGGGTCTTCAGCCCAATATCAGGGTCATAGTACAGGAGCAAATAGATGTTTCTCCCTTGAGAACCAGAGACCAAGTGAATTAGGTAGCCACACCTAGTGGGCGGCCCATGGGAGGAAGTTCCCAGAGCTTACCTCTAGTCCATTGGCCAGAGGTAATCAAGTTACTCTGGAGATTACCCCATTGGCCAAGAGGAAGATGAGGGTTGGACAATGGGGTAGCCACTCCCTGTACTGGTTTTGTGAGTTGTTTAAATACGGTGTGTTTCCAAAATAAAGTTGTTCTAATTTTCATACTTTGACTAAGCATGTATTATTGCCCCAGAGGCATATGCTTGTAGAGGAGCTCGTTCTGACTCCCTACCAAGGTGCTCCCAGGTACACTACCAAAGCAAGCTGGGACTTATGCCTTTGTACCGACAAAGACTGTCCATAGGTCTAGAGTCACCCAAACTTAGGTCTAAACCTACTGGGAATAAGAGTACTAGGATACTCTAGATCCCATCATCATAGTAGGTTGTGACAGATACAATGTTGTAGTTGCCTCTGATTGGCCACAACTAATTATTAATTTTATGCTAATTTAGTTTGGATTTTCAGAGTTCACTCTCAAAATCCAACGGAAGTAATTTAGGGTAAGTTTATTAATGTAATTTGGGGATTTGTTCATGCAAAAAAAATAAATAAATATGTTTTTATACACTACGGATTCTCCTCTATCAGTTGCATCAGAATCCAGGAAAATTCCAGGTACCTTTAAGTAACTAATTCTGAGAATCATATTAACTGTATCGAGAAAACAGAGTATACTTTGATAAGAATTATTTTGAAGGTCAGGATCAATTCATAAAGAGGAGCAAAGACGGCATACATGGGATGAAAGGTTACCCGAGGCAGAGAATAAAGATGGAGGCGGCTACTAACCTGGATCCTTTGGTTCGGCCACATCCTGAGGAGGAGGTTTAGTTGGTTCCGGCACTTTAATAGGGGGGGATGCGGAGATCTGGACCGGGTCTATCACTGCCCCTCGCCAGCTGGACACAGAACAGAAAGCCGTCAGTCACAGACACACACAGACAGACACACACACAGACAGACACACAGACAGACAGACAGACACAGACAGACAGACACAGACAGACACACACAGACAGACACACAGGGCAGATACTGTCTGAGAGTAATAGCATCACAACTGGGGTAGTAAGACAGAGGACCAGGGTTCAATAATAAAACTACAATGTATAGGCCACCATGTAACACACAGTAAGTAATGTATAGGCCACCATGTAACACACAGTAAGTAATGTATAGGCCACCATGTAATACACAGTAAGTAATGTATAGGCCACCATGTAATACACAGTAAGTAATGTATAGGCCACCATGTAATACACAGTAAGTAATGTATAGGCCACCATGTAACACACAGTAAGTAATGTATAGGCCACCATGTAACACACAGTAAGTAATGTATAGGCCACCATGTAATACACAGTAAGTAATGTATAGGCCACCATGTAATACACAGTAAGTAATGTATAGGCCACCATGTAATACACAGTAAGTAATGTATAGGCCACCATGTAATACACAGTAAGTAATGCATAGGCCACCATGTAATACACAGTAAGTAATGTATAGGCCACCATGTAATACACAGTAAGTAATGCATAGGCCACCATGTAATACACAGTAAGTAATGCATAGGCCACCATGTAATACACAGTAAGTAATGTATAGGCCACCATGTAATACACAGTAAGTGATGTATAGGCCACCATGTAATACACAGTAAGTAATGTATAGGCCACCATGTAATACACAGTAAGTGATGTATAGGCCACCATGTAATACACAGTAAGTAATGTATAGGCCACCATGTAATACACAGTAAGTAATGCATAGGCCACCATGTAATACACAGTAAGTAATGCATAGGCCACCATGTAATACACAGTAAGTAATGTATAGGCCACCATGTAATACACAGTAAGTGATGTATAGGTCACCATGTAATACACAGTAAGTAATGTATAGGCCACCATGTAATACACAGTAAGTAATGCATAGGCCACCATGTAATACACAGTAAGTAATGTATAGGCCACCATGTAATACACAGTAAGTGATGTATAGGTCACCATGTAATACACAGTAAGTAATGTATAGGCCACCATGTAATACACAGTAAGTGATGTATAGGCCACCATGTAATACACAGTAAGTAATGTATAGGCCACCATGTAATACACAGCAAGTGATGTATAGGCCACCATGTAATACACAGTAAGTAATGTATAGGCCACCATGTAATACACAGTAAGTAATGTATAGGCCACCATGTAATACACAGTAAGTAATGCATAGGCCACCATGTAATACACAGTAAGTAATGTATAGGCCACCATGTAATACACAGTAAGTGATGTATAGGTCACCATGTAATACACAGTAAGTAATGTATAGGCCACCATGTAATTACACAGTAAGTAATGTATACACCACAATGTAGGCGCTCATTGCCACAGCTTGCACGGTGAAGCGAGGTGAGCAGTTGAGGCACGCGGGACTTAGGCGGCGAGCAGTTTCACGGGGGGGGGGGGGGGGGGGGGGTGGGGCTGGGGTTCGGGGGCGGGGGGTTCTGCAAGCAAATTTGAGCAATATTTGGGGGGGGGGGGGGGGGTTTCATCAATACAAAATTGGCTAAACAAGGAAAAAAATGTAAACATTCTGAAACTGGATGAAAACAAGACTGAGCGATGCAGTGGGCGCGCCACGCAAACAGTCAGCACACACACAGAGGAAAAACACACAGGGAAGGGACAGGGGGAGATGGTGGAAAGAGACACATGGCGTTCCCAAGCACTAAACTTGCAGGTAACAAAACCTGCAATGAGCAGCCCGTACAGTAGGCGAGAGGAAAGGGTCGCAATGAGCGCCGAAGGTGATCAGTGCAAAGCAGGAAAGTTGAAGTACACGTCGGGGGGGCTCACAATGAGCGCCGTAGGTGCTCAGAGGAGCTAAAGCCTCATATTGTGTGTCAAAAAGCATTGCCAGCCTTACAATTTTAATCCCGTCATTTTTGATGGGCAAGTTCCTAGTAATAAAATATTTACAAAATTGTGAGGGGTGTACGCACTTTTGTGAGATACTGTATATACACACACACACACACACACACATACACATGTGTCTGCAGTAATTGGGATATTTGCTGTGTCCCCTTTCATGCAATACCTGATGACCGGCTGCTGGGTTTTCTGCTTGTTCCGGTCTTTGTTCGTTATCTTCTTCTTTTTGGTTCGGAGTGGGCGGATGGTGTAAACTGGGTGGCCCTCGTCTATTTGGTCTCCTGGGTTTCTGAATAAGGAATAAGAAAGAATGTGGTAAGTAAAGAAGCCAACAAAAAATATACAATGGGTAGCCGTGTAATACGGTCATTATTACAGCACAGTCGTCCTCGAATAGTTAAAGGGATATGCGCGGTTCTTGGATGTTACTAGGTACAGAATATCCCGGTGTATGTACTTACTGTTATTCCTCTGACACAGCAGCCAATACATGATCACACAGAGCAGATTAGCTGCCTACACACACTGAAGCCATGCACGGCTGGACCTGGTCAGTACTTGAATGGGAGACCACCTAAGAATACCAGGAGTTGTATGCTGTGGCCCACTGGAGAAGAAACTGGCAACCCACTCCAGTATCTCTGCCATAAATACCAAGTCAATCACCATGGTGTGTTACTGTCCATGAGGTCAGGGAGAGTCGGACATGACTGTATGATGTGCACACACACACACACACAAACAGATAAAATGTAATTAAGACACTGTGCTTCTGTGTAGGAAAGCCATGGCAACTCTGGGCAGGTAATTAAAAAGTAAGGATATTACACTATCAACAAAGGTTCAAATAGTTGTATTTCTGGTATTCCCAGTAGTCACAGACGGATGGGAGAGCTGGACCATAAAGAAGTCTGAGCACCGGAGAACTGACACCTTAGAATTGTGCTGTTGGAGAAAACGGATTAGAGTTCTTTGGACTGCAAGAAAATCCAATCAATCAATACTACAGGAAATGAAGCCAAACTGTTCACTGGAAGGTTTGATCATGAGGCTAAAGGTCAAATATTTTGGTCATATCATGAGAAGACAGGATTCCCTAGAGAAGAAGATTGTGGGAAAGACTGAAGGAGGGAGTGGAGATGGATAGATGAGGTAATTGAAGCAATGAACATGAGCTTGAAGGAGGCAGTCGCTGACAGATGTTCTGGTCTGCTGCGATCCATAGGGTCACAGAGAGTCAGACATGGCTGAACAACAAAAACAGCAACAACAATAAAACAGATCAAGTCCTCTCCTCTGCGTGTTACCAGTGCTGGAGGCTTTGGTAGTTTTCTGGTCGGTGTCCTCCGCTCTCTTGGGGGCCGGCAGACCTGCTGGGTTCTCAGGGATAAGTTCAGGAATCTCAGGACCTTCCAAATGACCCGTCAGAGCTAAAAAACAAAAAGAAAACATATTTTTTTATATAAAAGAAGAAACAAAACAAAACCCCCCCACAAATTAATAACTATAAGGACATTTGGTCATTGTTAAAAAATGTGAGTCGAAGTGTTAGATATCTGAGCTTGAAAGTTGGGTATTTTAAAGTGACATGTGCAGTGCTTGGATATTACTATGTATATAATATCCATGTGTATCTATTTGTATGTACTTTATTTTATATAGAAGCGCCTTTAAGCTCAGTATTTACTGTGTACAATCAATCAAATAGTCCCTGTATCGGTCTACCCTCTGCAGCATATGGAGACACAGACTCTGCTGCACTTGCTGTGCTGGTTTTCATACTAGCCAATCAGTGACCGTCTCTCAGCAACATGCTGCAGAGACGTGATCCGTGATAGGCTAGGATGCTACACACCCAGTAATACAGAGTCTGTTTCTGCATGCGATGCAGTGGGCGGACACATACAGGGACTATTTGTATGATTTTAGGCAGTAAACACAGAGCTTATAAGCATTTCTTAAAAAATAAATAAAGTCCATGGGCCTCATTCTATTAGCGGCCGCAGCCGTTGCGGGGCCGCAAGGACCGGCCGCAAGCTATTCTGCTATTCTATTCCCTTACGGCCGTAGGCTCCGGCAGGCTTGCGGCCGGTGCCTTGCTATCTCTTGCGGCCGCTCGCGCCGGAGGAAAGCCTTTGATCTAAAAACGAGCCGCAAGAGATTTGCAATTCAATTCCTCCGGGAAACCTCTCTGCAAGGCTAAAAAACGAGCCGCAGCTTACTTGCAGGAAAGAGGTCTCGCTAAGCACCAATTAAGCACATAAAATAGCTCAAATAAAGCCATCCTGCACTTTGAGAAGACTATAAAGGGATTTAGGTGTTAGAAAAAATAGCACATAATTATCCTATACTCAAATCCGTAAAATATTTAATTTTAATATCCGTAAAATATCCAATGGAAAAAGTCCAGAGTGCTTGGAGCACCTCAGACACGCCCACGCCGCAGCCGGAAAATAAACAGTTAATTTGAACTCGGGTTTGGGCAGATGTGCAAGCTTGAGAGTGGGTTTCTATTAATCCTCATGTCCCCCCAATATGATCCCTAGCATTTACAGAGCTGTACAGTGCAGGCTTGAATTTATTTTTGCGTTTTTATATTTCACAGCTTACGGCCGGTTCCAAGATATGCGGCCGGCCGTAATAGGAGATCCTTGCGGGGCCGTATAATAGAATCGCGAGTTAACTGAACCCCCGCAAGGAATCGCAGCCTTACGGCCGATTTACGGCCAATAATAGAATGAGGCCCATGTCAGTAAATAGATACCCGGGGATAATATATACCTAGTAACACCGAGGCACCTGCCCTGTCCCTTTATAATATAATCCCAGCCCTGCAGTGACAGATTATCAGTGGCAGGGAGGGTGGCAATTATAATATAAAGTGGCAGGGAGGGGGCACATAGTTGATTATATGTTTCAGGCTCCACTAGCAGGAAATGATTTAATTGCCCGACGTGCCCCTGGGGATAAAGCAATACTGGAAAACACCCGCAGATGGGGCGCTGCGCAGATCCTAATGCTGCTGGCTGGTAGACAATACAGATACTACTCTTTAGGTGCTCGCCCAGGTTGGAAAATGATACCAGTCCACAAACTGCGAGAAGCGCGCTCAGGAAGAGGATGAGGCTGCGCTGTAACCTTGACAGCTGCTTCCATTTCTACAAGATAAGAGAGGAAGGAAATTATAGGAATGTGCACTGCAGGAAGGAAAGGGTTACTAGCCTGACCTGTCACCCTGCGTACTCAGAGGGCAGGGGCTGAGGGGGGCAGAAAGGAATTGTACCAGGGGTACCTGTATCACATAATTGTACCAGTGTGCCAGGGGTACCTATATCACATAATAGTACCGGTGTGCCAGGGGTACCTGAATCACATAATTGTACCGGTGTGCCAGGGGTACCTGTATCACATTATTGTACCGGTGTGCAGGGGTACCTGTATCACATAATAGTACCAGGTGTGCCAGGGGTACCTGTATCACATAATAGTACCGGTGTGCCAGGGGTACCTGTATCACATAATAGTACGGTTGTGCCAGGGTACCTATATCACATAATAGTACCGGTGTGCCAGGGGTACCTATATCACATAATAGTACCGGTGTGCCAGGGGTACCTGTATCACAATTATTGTACCGGTGTGCCAGGGGTACCTGTATCACATTATTGTACCGGTGTGCCAGGGGTACCTATATCACATAATAGTACCGGTGTGCCAGGGGTACCTGTATCACATAATAGTACCGGTGTGCCAGGGGGGGGTACCTATATCACATAATAGTACCGGTGTGCCCTGGGTACCTGTATCACATTATTGTACCGGTGTGCCAGGGGTACCTGTATCACATTATTGTACCGGTGTGCCAGGGGTACCTATATCACATAATAGTACCGGTGTGCCAGGGGTACCTATATCACATAATAGTACCGGTGTGCCAGGGGTACCTGTATCACATAATAGTACCGGTGTGCAGGGTTACCTGTATCACATAATTGTACCGGTGTGCCAGGGGTACCTGTAATACATAATAGTACCGCGTGTGCCAGGGGTACCTGTATCACATAATAGTACCGGTGTGCCAGGGGTACCTGTATCACATAATAGTACCGGTGTGCCAGGGGTACCTGTATCACATATTGTACAGGTGTGCCAGGGGTACCTGTATCACATAACTGTACCGGTGTGCCAGAGGTACCTATAACATAGATCGATATAATATATATAATATATTATATGCAATTATGATGATGTTGTGTTATCTACCACACTGGATTCTGCTGATACTCAAGTGGGAGTAGAGTTTGTGCAGATAGTAGCTTCCTCTTCATTCAAAGGGAATGTGCCAGCTAAAACTGGCAGTGCTCTCAAATGGAACGATGGAAAGATATTTTTTTTGACATGTAAAGCCTCACACCAACATTGTATTAGATGGAATACCTACCTACGAATAAATAATAATAAGCTTCAAACCAATTTTATAATTCATGAATCATGGCTCCTAATTTAGAGCTATATATATATATATATATATTATATATATTTATATATATATATATATATATATATATATATATATATATATATATTTCTTCATACCATGCATATAACCCTGGCTCCTAAAATGTGTGGATGGGTCCTAACTTTCAGATAAGTGAGGTAACACAAACAATTATATATATATATATAATATATATATATTTATATATATATATATATATTATATTATATATATATATATATATATATATATAAAAACACAATGCCCTTTGACAACAAAGAACCTGAGCGGAGGATAAACATTACAGGAATTATATAGACTAACCTTTTTTATTTTATTAAGCATTTTTAACAAAATGTACTCTATTTGTCGAAAAAAATATTTTTTTTATAAACAATGTTAGCGAAACTCTAAATAAAGTTCTGTTCATTTATTATATGTAAACGCAAACTAAAATCTTCTTTCCTACTTAAGGCCCACAGTAGTTACCGTATTATTATTATTTATTTATTTATTAGGAAGAAAAACCAAATATTAAAAAAGTAATGCGGCTTATAACACTGAGATGCGCATCCGGTAGATCTGCCGCTGTCCAGTCCAGGATGTATAAGAGGATCTGACTGGGAGGCAGTCCTAAATCTTTTGTAACCAGTGTATGCTGCCTACAAGATAACAGATAAGGACCTGTCCGGACATTATAAGGGAGGAAAGGCAGCATAACGACTGAAGTCCAAAAGATTAAAGCAATGTGTAAGATTTAAAGCTATAGTACATTTAATGTCTTTAAGTAAAGCTTGTATTGCTAATAAGTTACTAAAACTGCTCCTTTAAGTATTTTTACCTTTACATCGCTTCTTGCCGCCATCTCCCCACTGAATGTCCTCAAAGCAAAGACCATGTAGTGTCTGCTTCTTATCATTTCAGTCCCACCTGAGTCCCTTTGTCACATATTTTACAGCAAGACCTGACACTTAATTTCATCATCTCCTAAGGGACGAGACGTTAACTCTATACTCCCCGCGGTTACGCCCACAACCTGGCAGAGCCCTACACGTGCACAGCACTTTGCTCTATTGATTTATCGATTTATCCATCTATCTATCTATCCATCCATGCATCCATATTGGATTTTATTTTAAATAGCATTAAATCCTGCTATACATTGTTACTAGCAGTTTTTCTCTACAGTAAGTGATTTGTGAAAAAAATAGCAATCATTTTGCGGCTCCTGCATGCTAATGTGCGGCCCCCACAGAGTACTTGATAAGGGTGAGAGAGGGGTCCCCCCTTACTGCCAGATAACATTGGGGACCCTGTCCCCCTGCTGGTGCGAAAGCCCCTGTCCCTCTCCCGCTGTGCCGGAGGCCCCCTGTGATCCTCCCCTCGCTGTTCGGAGGCCCCTCGTGTTCCCTCCCCGCTGTGCGGAGGCCCCGCCTCGTGTCTCCCCTCCCTCTGCTGTGCGAGGTCCCTGTCCCTCTGCTGTGCGAGGTCCCGGTCCCTCTGCTGTGCGAGGTCCCGGTCCCTCTGCTGTGCGAGGTTCCCGGTCCCTCTGCTGTGCGAGGTCCCGGTCCCTCTGCTGTGCGAGGTCCCGGTCCCTCTGCTGTGCGAGGTCCCGGTCCCTCTGCTGTGCGAGGTCCCGGTCCCTCTGCTGTGCGAGGTCCCGGTCCCTCTGCTGTGCGAGGTCCCGGTCCCTCGCTGTGCGAGGTCCCGGTCCCTCTGCTGTGCGAAGGTCTCTGTTCCTCTGCTGTGCGAGGTCTCTGTCCCTCTGCTGCGTGAGGTCTCTGTCCCTCTGCTGCGTGAGGTCTCTGTCCCTCTCCCTCTGTGTGGTGTTTCTCTCTGCTCTGTATGGTTTATTTTTAACATGACTGAACACGTATGAGTCGTGTATGAACTCAACATGTGGTTCAAGGGTCAGGGCTGGAGGATCAGTGACAGGTACAGGCATCAGGTGACCAATAAGATCTGTCTAGAAGGAGTCATGGAGTCTATTAGTAATACAGAGGGAGGATACCCCATCATGGCCATGATTAGCTAAGTGTTTAATGTAGCAAATAGTCCCTGTATGGGTCTGCCCTCTGCAGCTCTTGAAGACACAGACTCGGATCCTGCACTCCTCTGGTTGCCCAGGATCTCCTACACTAGCTGTCTGTGCTGCTGAGCTGAAGCGAGGCAGGCTCATATAAGGAGCGGGCTGTCAACAGGAAAGCTCTGTCTCGGATTATTGTATTCTCCTCTCTGTCCAAGCACCGGGTCTCTCTCCACCCCCAGGCTCCCCTGTCACCCCTGGAGCAGAACCTGCACCTCTTGTTGTGGTTATACCAAACTCCTGTTCTTTCTCTCTAGCTCGGACCCTGCTCCCCCGTGAGCCCCAGGATCTTCTCCAGCACAGACCCTGCATGTCACCCTCCAGCAGGACACCCTCCTCCAGCACAGACCCTGCATGTCACCCTCCAGCAGGACACCCTCCTCCAGCACAGACCCTGCATGTCACCCTCTAGCGGGACTTCCTCCAGCACAGACCCTGCATGTCACCCTCCAGCAGGACACCCTCCTCCAGGACAGACCCTGCATGTCACCCTCTCCCAGCACAGACCCTGCATGTCACCCTCTAGCAGGACACCCTCCTCCAGCACAGACCCTGCATGTCACCCTCTAGCAGGACACCCTTCTCCAGCACAGACCCTGCATGTCACCCTCCAGCAGGACACCCTCCTCCAGCACAGAGCCTGCATGTCACCCTCTAGCGGGACTTCCTCCAGCACAGACCCCTGCATGTCACCCTCTAGCAGGACACCCTCCTCCAGGACAGACCCTGCATGTCACCCTCCTCCAGGACAGACCCTACATGTCACCCTCTAGCGGGACACCCTCCTCCAGCACAGACCCTGCATGTCACCCTCTAGCGGGACTTCCTCCTCCAGCACAGACCCTGCATGTCACCCTCTAGCAGGACACCCTCCTCCAGCACAGACCCTGCATGTCACCCTCTAGCAGGACACACCGTGCATGTCACCCTCTAGCAGGACACACCTTGCATGTCACCCTCTAGCAGGACACACCTTGCATGTCACACGCTAGCAGGACACACCTTGCATGTCACCCTCTAGCAGGACACCCTCCTCCAGCACAGGACCGTGCATGTCACCCCTCTAGCAGGACACCCTCCTCCAGCACAGGACTGTGCATGTCACCCTCTAGCAGGACACCCTCCTCCAGCACAGACCCTGCATGTCACCCTCCAGCAGGACACCCTCCTCCAGCACAGACCCTGCATGTCACCCTCCAGCAGGACACCCTCCTCCAGCACAGACCCTGCATGTCACCCTCCTCCCGCTCTCTCTCCAGCTCAGACCCTGCATGTCACCCTCCAACAGGACACCCTCCCCCAGCACAGACAATGCATGTCACCCTCTAGCGGGACACCCTCCTCCAGCACAGACCCTGCATGTCACCCTCCAGCAGGACACCCTCCCCCAGCACAGACAATGCATGTCAACCTCTAGCGGGACACCCTCCTCCAGCACAGACCCTGCATGTCACCCACTAGCAGGACACCCTCCTCCAGCACAGACCCTGCATGTCACCCTCCGGCAGGACACCCTCCTCCAGCTCTCTCTCAAGCTCAGACCCTGCATGTCACCCTGTAGCAGGACACCCTCCTCCAGCACAGACAATGCATGTCACCCTCCAACAGGACACCCTCCTCCCGCTCTCTCTCCAGCTCAGACCCTGCATGTCACCCTCTAGCAGGACACCCTCCTCCCACTCTCTTTCCAGCTCAGACCCTGCATGTCACCCTGTAGCAGGACACCCTCCCCCAGCACAGACAATGCATGTCACCCACTAGCAGGACACCCTCTTCCAGCACAGACCCTGCATGTCACCCACTAGCAGGACACCCTCTTCCCAGCACAGACCCTGCATGTCACCCTCCAACAGGACACCCTCCTCCAGCTCTCTCTCAAGCTCAGACCCTGCATGTCACCCTGTAGCAGGACACCCTCCTCCAGCACAGACAATGCATGTCACCCTCCAACAGGACACCCTCCTCCCGCTCTCTCTCCAGCTCAGACCCTGCATGTCATCCAGCTCAGGCCCTGCATGTCACCCTGTAGCAGGACACCCTCCTCCAGCTCTCTCTCCAGCTCAGACCCTGCATGTCACCCTCCAGCAGGACACCCTCCTCCAGCTCTCTCTCTCCAGCTCAGACCGTGCATGTCACCCTCCAGCAGGACACCCTCCTCCCGCTCAGACCATGCATGTCACCCTCCAACAGGACACCCTCCTCCCGCTCTCTCTCCAGCTCAGGCCCTGCATGTCACCCTCCAGCAGGACACCATCCTCCAGCTCTCTCTCTCCAGCTCAGACCGGGCATGTCACCCTCCAGCAGGACACCCTCCTCCCGCTCTCTCTCCAGCTCAGGCCCTGCATGTCACCCTCCAGCAGGACACCCTCTTCCAGCTCTCTCTCCAGCTCAAACCATGCATGTCACCCTCCAGTAGGACACCCTCCTGCCGCTCTCTCTCCAGCTCAGACCCTGCATCTCACCCTCCAGCAGGACACCCTCTTCCAGCTCTCTCTCCAGCTCAAACCATGCATGTCACCCTCCAGTAGGACACCCTCCCTGCCGCTCTCTCTCCAGCTCAGACCCTGCATGTCACCCTCCAGCAGGACACCCTCCTCCCGCTCTCTCTCCAGCACAGACTCTGCATGTCACCCTCCATTAGGACACCCTCCTCCCACTCTCTCTCCAGCACAGAACCCTGCATGTCACCCTCCAGTAGGACACCCTCCTCCCGCTCTCTCTCCAGCTCAGACCCTGCATGTCACCCTCCAGCAGGACACCCTCCTCCCGCTCTCTCTCCAGCTCAGACCCTGCATGTCACCCTCCAGCAGGACACCCTCCTCCCGCTCTCTCTCCAGCTCAGACCCTGCATGTCACCCTCCAGCAGGACACCCTCCTCCCGCTCTCTCTCCAGCTCAGACCATGCATGTCACCCTCCAGTAGGACACCCTCCTCCCGCTCTCTCTCCAGCTCAGACCCCGCATGTCACCCTCCGGCAGGACACCCTCCTCCAGCACAGACCCTGCATGTCACCCTCCGGCAGGACACCCTCCTCCAGCTCAGACCCCTGCATGTCACCCTCTAGCAGGACACCCTCCTCCAGCACAGACCCTGCATGTCACCCTCCGGCAGGACACCCTCCTCCAGCTCAGACCCTGCATGTCACCCTCTCGCAGGACACCCTCCTCCAGCTCAGACCCTGCATGTCACCCTCCGGCAGGACACCCTCCTCCAGCTCAGACCCTGCATGTCACCCTCCAGCAGGACACCCTCCTCCAGCTCAAGACCCTGCATGTCACCCTCCAGCAGGACACCCTCCTCCTGCTCAGACCCTGCATGTCACCCTCCAGCAGGACACCCCTCCTCCTGCTCAGACCCTGCATGTCACCCTCCGGCAGGACACCCTCCTCCAGCTCAGGACCCTGCATGTCACCCTCCGGCAGGACACCCTCCTCAAGCACAGACCCTGCATGTCACCCTCCGGCAGGACACCCTCCTCCAGCACAGACCCTGCATGTCACCCTCCGGCAGGACACCCTCCTCCAGCTCAGACCCTGCATGTCACCCTCCGGCAGGACACCCTCCTCCAGCACAGAACCCTGCATGTCACCCTCCAGCAGGGACACCCTCCTCCAGCACAGACCCTGCATGTCACCCTCCAGCAGGACACCCTCCTCCAGCACAGACCCTGCATGTCACCCTCCAGCAGGACACCCTCCTCCAGCTCAGACCCTGCATGTCACCCTCCAGCAGGACACCCTCCTCCAGGACAGACCCTGCATGTCACCCTCCAGCAGGACACCCTCCTCCAGGACAGACCCTGCATGTCACCCTCCAGCGGGACACCCTCCTCCAGCTCAGACCCTGCATGTCACCTTCCAGCGGGACACCCTCCTCCAGCACAGACCCTGCATGTCACCCTCTAGCGGGACCTCCTCCTCCAGCACAGACCCTGCATGTCACCCTCTAGCGGGACACCCTCCTCCAGCACAGACCCTGCATGTCACCCTCCAGCGGGACACCCTCCTCCAGCTCAGACAATGCATGTCACCCTCTAGCGGGACACCCCTCCTCCAGCACAGACCCTGCATGTCACCCTCTAGCGGGACACCCTCCTCCCGCACAGACCGTGCATGTCACCCTCTAGCAGGACACCCTCCTCCAGCACAGACCCTGCATGTCACCCTCCAGAAGGACACCCTCCTCCAGGACAGACCCTGCATGTCACCCTCCAGCAGGACACCCTCCTCCATGACAGACCCTGCATGTCACCCTCCAGCAGGACACCCTCCTCCAGCTCAGACCCTGCATGTCACCCCTCCAGCAGGACACCCTCCTCCAGGACAGACCCTGCATGTCACCCCCCAGCAGGACACCCTCCTCCAGGGACAGACCCTGAATGTCACCCTCCAGCAGGACACCCTCCTCCAGGACAGACCCTGCATGTCACCCTCTAGCCGGGACACCCTCCTCCAGCACAGACCCTGCATGTCACCCTCCTCCAGCACAGACCCTGCATGTCACCCTCCTCCAGCACAGACCCTGCATGTCACCCTCCTCCAGCACAGACCCTGCATGTCACCCTCCTCCAGCACAGACCCTGCATGTCACCCTCCTCCAGCACAGACCCTGCATGTCACCCTCTAGCGGGACACCCTCCTCCAGCACAGACCCTGCATGTCACCCTCCTCCAGCACAGACCCTGCATGTCACCCTCTAGCGGGACACCCTCCTCCAGCACAGACCCTGCATGTCACCCTCCTCCAGCACAGACCCTGCATGTCACCCTCTAGCAGGACACCCTCCTCCAGCACAGACCCTGCATGTCACCCTCCGGCAGGACACCCTCCTCCAGCACAGACCCTGCATGTCACCCTCCTCCAGCACAGACCCTGCATGTCACCCTCTAGCAGGACACCCTCCTCCAGCACAGACCCTGCATGTCACCCTCTAGCGGGACACCCTCCTCCAGCACAGACCCTGCATGTCACCCTCCTCCAGCTCAGACCCTGCATGTCACCCTCTAGCAGGACACCCTCCTCCAGCACAGACCCTGCATGTCACCCTCTAGCGGGACACCCACCTCCAGCACAGACCCTGCCATGTCACCCTCCTCCAGCACAGACCCTGCATGTCACCCTCTAGCGGGGCACCCCTCCTCCAGCACAGACCCTGCTATGTCACCTCCTCCAGCAGGACACCCTCCTCCAGCTCAGACCCTGCATGTCACCCTCTAGCGGGACACCCTCCTCCCAGCACAGACCCTGCATGTCACCCCTCCTCCAGCACAGACCCTGCATGTCACCCTCTAGCGGGACACCCTCCTCCAGCACAGACCCTGCATGTCACCCTCCCTCAGCACAGACCCTGCATGTCACCCTCTAGCAGGACACCCTCCTCCAGCACAGGACCCTGCATGTCACCCTCTAGCGGGACACCCTCCTCCAGCACAGACCCTGCATGTCACCCTCCTCCAGCTCAGACCCTGCATGTCACCCTCTAGCAGGACACCCTCCTCCAGCACAGACCCTGCATGTCACCCTCTAGCGGGACACCCTCCTCCAGCACAGACCCTGCATGTCACCCTCCTCCAGCTCAGACCCTGCATGTCACCCCTCTAGCAGGACACCCTCCTCCAGCACAGACCCTGCATGTCACCCTCTAGCGGGACACCCTCCTCCAGCACAGACCCTGCATGTCACCCTCCTCCAGCACAGACCCTGCATGTCACCCTCTAGCGGGACACCCTCCTCCAGCACAGACCCTGCATGTCACCCTCCAGCAGGACACCCTCCTCCAGCTCAGACCCTGCATGTCACCCTCCGGCAGGACACCCTCCTCCAGCACAGACCCTGCATGTCACCCTCCGGCAGGACACCCTCCTCCAGCTCAGACCCTGCATGTCACCCTCTAGCAGGACACCCTCCTCCAGCTCAGACCCTGCATGTCACCCTCCGGCAGGACACCCTCCTCCAGCACAGACCCCTGCATGTCACCCTCTAGCAGGACACCCTCCTCCAGCTCAGACCCTGCATGTCACCCTCCGGCAGGACACCCCTCCTCCAGCACAGACCCTGCAAGTCCACCCTCCAGCAGGACGTCCCAGGTCTCTCTCAGGCCATGGATTCCCGGCTTCCCTCTCACTCACCCTCCAGCAGGATACCCTCCTCCAGCACAGACCCTGCATGTCACTTTCCTCCAGCACAGACCCTGCATGTCCCCCCTCCTCCAGCACAGACCCTGCATGTCACCCTCCTCCAGCACAGACACCTGCATGTCACCCTCCTCCAGCTCAGACCCTGCATGTCCCCCTCCTCCAGCTCAGACCCTGCATGTCCCCCTCCTCCAGCTCAGACCCTGCATGTCCCCCCTCCTCCAGCTCAGACCCTGCATGTCCCCCTCCAGCAGGACGTCCAGGTCTCTCTCAGGCCATGGATTCCCGGGTTCCCTTTCTCACTCACCCTCCAGCAGGACTTCCTCCTCCAGCTCTTGCCGTTGTTGTATCCTCCTCCCGGCTCAGACTGTATCAGAGTCACGGACATAAAATCCCGGCGCTGCGGAGAGTACATTGCACCGGGACACACACACCTATCCTTTCCCCATTCCAAGCCTCGGAGGGAGGAGCGGGAAACAGAGCCCGAGGGCTGCGGCCTAGCCCTGTAATCACACTGACAACAGCCTCCAGGCAGAGGGCGCATGCGCTGGAGGATCAAAACTAGCGAGTGCGAATGACAAATGGACAGAGCGGTACATGAGTCCATAGAGTGGATAACATACAGCACGAAGAGTGAGATAGAGTGGCAGCGCCAGGACCATAGAGAGCATAAAACTATGAGCTGCCACTGATGTGGGAGTGCAAGGCCGCCATTTTTGGTTAGGGCAAAATCATGTACTAGGGCTATTGATAATGGATATGACATCTTAAAGTGACAGAGCAGAATTTACAGATTTGGACAAATTGAAATCTATTGATAATAATAACTACTTTATAAACTGAATATTATTAATGATGCATATCCCTCAGTAACATTATATTGAAGATTGTAATTTTTACCTGTAACTCTTTCCTTTTAGATACCAATACTGATTACTCCCTGGGGCTCTGAATATATTATCTCCAGCTTAAATCTTATGAAAAAGAAATCCCTGGTCATGCTTAGGTTCAATTGAGTAACAGTATTGATTAGATGCTTTAATCCCATTGGGTCTGAGCATATCAAGTTTTTGGTTTGTATATGGCTCACACTGAACACAATATTGTCAGAGCCCCGGGGGACAGCCACCAATTAGTTGTGCTGCCATTAGCAAGAGGTACAGAAATTCTATGAAAATGCTATTTTTAATCACATTCAATGGATGATGTGTGTATAAATTTGTTGGTTTGTGTCATTCAGTTGTGTCCGACTCTTTGCAACCTCATGGACCGCAACACACCATGCTGATCCAATTGGTATTCATGTTGTGGGTTGCCAGTTTCTTCTCCAGTTGGCCACAATTCCAGAAGTACCCCCTGTGACAAAGGACGTGCCTCGGATCTGGCACGATTCTCGTGCAACCTGCACATCCCCATCATGATATCTTCCCGTTACTTTGTCTCTTGCCTGGGTCCTCTTCTGGGTCCTCTACTAAAAAGCGTGCCAGTCCTGCTGGTCCTATATCATGACACCCACATATACTATTGAAGTAGATTCATCCTCAGGTGCAGTGCATTGTATTATGTAAACCACATTGGGGTATGTGCATGAATATGACCATGTGATGTTATAACTCTTGTTGTTATGTGTAACTGTGTCTTCCTCTAAAGATGTGATGGACATATTTTGCAACTCATTTTATTGCAAGGTATGGTACCATTTTATCTGTTATGCTGTTCATTGGCCGATCTTCTTCTAACCAATGTTTGTTTTACGTTTGGTGGTTGTCTGAATGCAAGAATGGGAGGTTTGGGGAAAATATGTTTTAATTCTGTGTCCTCTGCTAGTAGTGGTGGTAGATCTTTGATTATTTTGTGTATTTGTTCTACCGGCGGATGGTATGTTGTAATCAGTGGTGTAGGTGAAGTTGTTTCTTTAGTTTTGTATTGTAACAGGTGTTCCCGGGGTGTTTTAATGGCAGAGGGTGCTTTCCGTGTGATGACATGGGGTTTGTAACCCTTCTGTCCAGACAACGTTTTAAAGGTTTGTCACAGCCCCCAGTGTTGAGACATATGCAATGGTATCTAAAGTCTTGCCTATGAATTATTACTTGCCTAGGGTGGGAGGCATGGAAACTAGAGCTAAGAAGATAGCTGCATGTGTCTGTGGGTTCCCTATACACAGATGAGTGGAGTGATGGATACGGTACTGTCCAGAAAGTTCACCTGTTCTGCAGAGAAATTAATTTTGAGTTTAATGGATGGGTGCAAAGTATGGAAAGGATTGTGGAAGGTTTTCATTTCCTTTTGTCCATATGATCATCAATGGGATTGTAAATATATGTCCATTAATAGACGGGCGTACTGTTGCGCCATTCTGGTACCCCTTGCAGTCCCCTATTATATTTTTGTAGGTAAGATTAAAGACCTTCTTGCTACCATGTATATGAGATTTTTTTTTTTTTATTACATTTTTTTATTTTTTAAATCATGTAAACATTAACAAAACACGTAAAATAATTAAGGAAAATAAAATATAATTACAAAAATAAAAAAACACTTTTTAAAAATAAAAAAAAAGAATTACAGAAAAAATTAAGAAAAAAAAAAGACTACAAAAGAAACTACATCTATAGGGGGAAACATTTTTTGCTTAACCTCTACCTTATATGCTACTTTCAAGGATTTCAATTGGCTGAAATGTGTCAATCATATTTCAACCAATCATAGTTGAGTATTTGAATTACTCCCACCCCATTTCTGATTTATTAAAAATGTAACCAATCAGAATGCACAGCTTACCCAGGGCTGAGGACATGGCTTCGAAGATTGTTGCTGCAGGTCGCCAAGGTGGCGGGAAAGTATAATTATTCTCACCATAGGTGTAGATATTTTTGCTGTAATTTTTATAATATTTTTAGCTATTATTTTTTATGTGGGTAGTGTTAGGGACTATGGGAGTTCTTGTGCCCCCCTATAGAAGCAAATGGTCCCCTATGGTAGAAGTTAGGGTGCCATGGGGGGTTCATATGGACTTCCATGGTAAGGGTTTAGGTGCCATGGGGGTCCATAGGGACTACCATGGCTATACGATAACATGGAAGTCCAGAGGGACCACATTTGTATATGGGTTCATTTTGGTTCCATGGCTGTCCATAGGAACTTGCATGCTATAGGGGTTCATTTTAGATACCATGAGAGTCCATAAGTACCTCTGTAGAACCAAGTGATAATTTTTAGGGGGTTAAAGTCTAGTATAGCATGCAGATGCATAGGGATATAGGGGTTCTGTCATTAGGGGTTCTGTGTTATTTAATATGTTTTTACTAGCGACTTGCCTGTCAAAAATGACGGGGCAATAACATTTGAAGCCATGGCCTTGCTGTTTGCCACACAATGTAAAGCTTTTGCTCCTCTTAGGACATTCTGCGCTCATTGCAAGCCTCTCCTCATGTGTACTTTTGCTCCTCTGAGCAGCTTCGGCGCTCATTGTGAGCATCTCCCCACGTGTCCTTCAAGTTTTGTGCTTTGCAACGATCATCTTCACTGCTCATCGCAAAGACAGGTATATAAGTGCAGTGTTAAATATACATTTTTTTTAGTGCAGTATAAATTAGAAAATGTTTTCAGGTCTCAGAGCATAATAAAGTGATTTAAATATATAACTGCTTTGAGAGTGCTATCGCTGGCAGCCAATGAGCAGTAATCCAGATATATAACTGCAGTGTAAAAAAGTAAAACATTTTTTGTGCATTGGAAAGTATACATTTTTATTTTCCATTACTAATTAATAATTATTACATTAATGTACGTTAATAATTAATTAGGAATGAATATATGTATTAGGAAGTGCGAGGCATTAATGTATTCATAAAGTAACGGCAGTGTAAAATATGCTATTTAGGGTTTTGTTTTTTTCTATATATATATATTTTTTAATAATAATGAATTGCTTCATAAATGAATATACTTTACCTATTTCTAATTAATATATCCAGCAATCAATATCCTGAAGAGCTAACAATCTGTTTTTATTTTCCTGCAGCATCCAATGTACATTTGCACTGTTGCTGCCCTGAGGAGAAAGTGTCAGCAGTGTGTGATGTGTGCAGTGTAAATAGGCTGTGTGCACGAGGCCAAAGCGTTTATTTAGTTGGGTACAGCGCCATTTTAGATTCGTAATGTTATTAGTTGCAAGTTAGTGTTGTAAAATGGCGGCGATTGTCTATGTCTTACGCAGTTTGCGAGCATTTTCCGTCCTTTGTGATAGTGTATTTTGTACCACATACGTTCCTGGGTAAAAGTCGTACGCGACTGGCGGTGTTTTGCGCGTTTCAGGGTTGTGTAGCCTCGTTTTCATTTTTTTCAGCCAGCCATATTTTTTCTTTCTTAGGCGATATTCGAGTGCCTAAACTCGGCAATTTCGGCTTAAATTTGCGTGCAACGTTACTCCCAGATGTCTTGGCTGCCCCCCCCCCAAACCCCCCAACCCTATTTTTCGATTTGCGTGGTTCAGACGTTAACTTCATATTTTTTTTGACCTCGTAATTTTTTTTTTCTAAGTCTCGCGTTCCTCAACTGTTTGCAGCCTAAGGCAATCCCGCGTTTCCTAACTGCTTGGAGGCTAAGTCTGGCGTTTTTCAATGCCTCAACGGCTCACATCTCCTCGCAAGGCTCGCAGGAGCGCCTTTGGCGCTCATTTCTGTCTAAGTTCTGCATGTTTCAATGCCTTAAATGCTCGCCTTCGGCGCTCATCGGCTAAGTGCTCCGAGCTCGGAAGACTTCTATGCTTCAACGGTTCGCCTCGCTATGTGAGGCTCGCAAGCGTGACAACCATTCGCAGTTTGACAAGCATTATATGTGATGCTATGTTGATTACCCTATGTATGTTATGTTGCTTCTCTATGTATGTTTAACTTATGATTATTAGATTGCGTGTTCACTCTCCCCGATCACAGTTTATATTCAAACTAAACGCTCCATTGCTTGTCAGTTATTAAGTTGGCTGTGATGGTTCATACTATTATGAAGTCTCCACCACAATAAAGACAGTTCCAGCACCACTTGCCCAGATGTAGTGGCCCGTATGCTGATCCTGTGTGCTCACATTTGTAAATGCTGCATCCAAGGAAGAGGCTTTTAGAGACATCTGCTGCCTTGGTGAAGGGATCAAAAGAACCTGAAAGTCCTGCTGGGTAGGTTTGGCCATGACAGCCTCATCAAGGCCGACTGAAGAAAGCACATTGTAACAGGTTAATCTTAGATACCATGATGGGCCATAGGAACCCCCATAGTTAAACTTTATATTGCCATAGCAGTTCATAGGGACCCCCATGATAACTGATTCAAGTTAGGTGCAATGGGGGCTCATAGGGTACCCTGTGGTTTAGAGGCCAAATAGGGGTCCATAGAAACCCCCATTGTTGTTTACAGACCCCACCCACAGCACAAGGGGCTGGGTGGGAGGCTGCCAGATGGCCCCTGGGTATTGAGGTGGAAATCCCAGGGATTACCCAGGCTCATAGCGTGTATTGAGGGGGGATCAGACATTATGGAGATTAAAACTCAGATGGTATTTCTCAAACATTAGATTTAAAAGTGATGCGATAGCTCAGAAGACTCTTACAAGTGAACCTCACTTTGATCTTTCTTAAGGGAGACATGGAGTAGTGCCCTGCGAGAGTAAGTAGCGCACACCCATCCAATAGGAGCGATATCACGCTCTATAGCGCATGCACTTTCTGGGGAAGCTGTGGTATCAGTTCCGAGCACGCGCATCTCATTAGAGATGAATACACTGATGGGCATGGTAGATGAGATGTAAACAAAGCCTTACAAGGTTGTTGTTTCTTTTATTATTTAATTTTATTAAGAATACAAAATGGTAACAGACTAATGTGCACATGCTCTCACACAATGAAGAGCAATCACAGGTACTTCTGTGACCCTTTAGAGCAGGGGTCACCAAACTTGGTCCTAGAGGGCCGCACCAGGCCTGGATTTGTGGATATCCTTGCTGCAAACAGGTGACACTATTGCTTCTTCAGTCATCCTGATTAACTCATCTGTGCACAGAAAGGAAATCTTCAAATCCAGGCCTGGGTGCGGCCCTCCAGGACCAAGTTTGGTGACCCCTGCTTTAGAGGTTTAACATTTTTCCTTAAAAAAAAAAAAATGCTCCTCTATAAAGCTTCTTATAATTCTACTAGCGACTTGCCCGTCAAAAATGATGGGGCATAAAAATTTGAAGCCATGGAAATGCTGTTTGAGACCTAATTTAAAGCGTTTTGTACTGTGAGGACCTTCGGCGCTCATTGCGAGCCTCAGGACCTTCGGCACTCATTGCGAGCCTCTCCTGTCGCGTACTTTTGGTCCTCAGAGAGATATATATTTAATAAGTAATAATTAATTATTTATTCAATTAATTAAGAATTAATTATTTATTGAATAAATTAATATACTTTAATTATTTTGAATTGATATATGCAGCGAGCAATAGACTGAAGAGCTAACAATCTGTTCGTATTTTGCATCTGCATAGAATATACATTGTGAGTGTTGGTGCCTGGCTTATAAAGTGTAATGAATGTTCCAAGTGTGCGTCTAAATCGGCTGTGTGCGCGAGGTAAAGCCGTTGGTTTATTGTGTAAAGCGCCATTGTATAGTCGTAATGTTATTAATGTGTTGCGCGTCTCGGGAGCATTTTCCGGCTTTTGTAATAGTGTATGTTGTAGGTCGTAGTGTGATGTGTAAAGTGCTACGCAGTGTTTTGCTCGGTCCGGAGTCGTGTAGCCTCGTTTTCATTTTTTCTGCTGCCATTTTTTTCCCTTGCTTAGGCGATTTTCGTGTGGCGAAAATCTTCTAAATCAAGTTAAATTTGCGTTCCACCTCACTCACAGACGTCCTGGCATTTGCCCCATGCTGTCTGATGTTTGGGATTTTTTTGGGGTGTATTTAGTGTGTTTTTCAGGTTTTTGGTTCGGCCGCTAATCTCGTAAATTTTTGCGTCTCGTATTTTTTTTTTTTCTAAGTCCCGCAATTTTTTTTATGTCCTGCGTCTCGTGTTTTAATGGCTCACCTCGCATCGATGAACGCCTCTGGTGCTCATTGGCTAGGTGCTACGGTTTAACAGCTCACTTCGCTTTGCGAGGCTCACAAGCGTTAAGCGCCTGTGGTGCTCATCGCCTAAGTCGTACGCACCACACAAAGCGTGACGACAACTCGCAATTTGACAACTATTATATGTGAGAAGACGACGCTGTCCTGACCCGTTTTGATCGCGTAAGTTTTCTTTTCTTCCATTTCTGGGTTATACTTGTAATATAGTGATTCTTACGATAGAGAGCATATTTTCTTCCTGCACGCTTGCGCTGTGCGCCATACTCTATGTGCCCGATACACAGCCATTGTTGGTGCTGATTTCACACCAGGCATTTATGGTCTACTTTTATTTCAATAGTAAGTGTTTGTTTTTGTAAGGATACTTGAATTGTTCTGGTTGGTCACACGACTTCTTCCTGCTAGGAAACATTTCACCTAACCTCAGTTTTGTTGCTTATACTGTTGTGGAGACATGCGCTTCGATTTGTAGTAAAAGGACAGGATCTCAGATCACTTTTGCTGGATGTGGACAGTATATTATAAGATCTCAGTCTTTCTTTAAAGGCTACTTAATTCAGACTACATCAGTGAAGATCTCCTAAAAGCATGTTGAAATATGAGCATTTTTTTTACTGAGAAATCAAAATAAAATCTGTGTTTACATGTGTAACAGACTGCCCACCGCCTGCTCCATTACTGCAACCAATCAGGTTGTAGAGGTGTCCCTCCCCCATTCAAGTCAATAGTAAGTTTTTTGCCAGACTGCTTATATTTAACTCCTTGAAAGACCTTGCAAGGAGTTAAATCTTTGCAGAAATCAGACAATTCAGCGACTGGTACTCCTCTAAAACAAGAAAGCTATGGTTTATCTGGTCAGGGCAGTGTAACCCGAGTCCAAGGAAAAGCTGGGCTATCAATTATAACCTTGTTGAGCCTCACACAGCACGGTGCTAATTACTCATGCAACAGCCAGTTGTATGTATGCAGACAAAGATTTTGAAAACTTAAGCTGTCTTAGCTGTTATTAGTGTAATTAAAAAAATAGATAATTTTAACATACAATTTTGTGCTCTCTTTCACACCTTGAAGAGCACTTACAAAGGAGTCCAGTAGCCCTTTTACAAGGGCTGTGAAGCAAGCCTACCTGTCATTTGGTGATCACGTGTGCTGCATTACATGCTATGTTGGCTTGACTGAATGTGTGAAAGGTAATAAGAAATGCATGCCCTTTGCAGTGCCTACCCTTTGGTGTGAGCCAACCAGTACCTCCTTCTAGAAGACCAGTTCCTCATGGAGGAATTCCTCCCATACCTAAGACTCCACTAGTAAGACGTAGATCAAAAACAGATGATGAGCCACACAGGACCTGAAATTGCTAGAATTACTAATAATTATTTTAAAAAGCGCCACAAAACCGTTACATCATATTTACCCTTGCTTTATTACATACATATATGTTATTTCAATATAAAAGTCTCTATCTGTCACGGATACAGACTCCAACCTTTTTATCTATGCACTTTCTTCAAGGGCAATACAAAATAACTAAAAGTAACAATATGAATCAATTATTGATCAATTTTAAAAATGTAAACAACTTTTCCACATGATTTTCCACCCTTTATCTGATGGTGCAGAGCACATATGGAAACATCAGTGTCCTTTACAGTCATTATGAGGTGGGAACCTCTCAGTATTGTTTAGAATATCTCGAAGAACAGTAAAAAAAAAAAAAGTGCTGAATTACGTTATGTATACTTAAAAGGCAAAGAAGAGTATTGTGCAAATCACGGCATGTATGAGATTATAGGCACGTCTTTGGGCGAGGATCTTCACAGCTGCAGTTCATATTCCTTCGGCAGTAAACATTTGGAAACAAAGTAAGACATCTTAGTCGATGTACTTGGGTCACAGTTCAGGAGTTATTTGGCATTCTTCCCTTCTAGGATGAAGGGCGAGGAGATGTTCTTGTCTTTCACGTAAGATTCCAAGTCCTGCAAGTATAGATATATATAAGTATTATGAAATATAATTTTTATATTTTGTGGTTTCATTTACATTTAAACATCCTGGAAACTTTATACACTTAAGGTGATACAGCCGATATAAAATGTGAATATTTTGAATTTAAAACTATGACCTTTCCTGTTGGCTGGCCATCAGCCACTAGGTGGCAGGGTCGCCTTTTCTGATAATTTCTTTGAGCTAGGCGTTAGGGTTAAGGTACTGGCAGATTATAAGCAATAAAAAAAATTAAGACACCTCGGCCCGCCACCTAGTGGTCCATGGCCGCAACTATGCAACAGGAAAGATCCAAAAATGATAAAATACAGGTATACCCCGCTTAAGGCGGATTTGCTGTAGAGCTGATTTTCCTGCCAGACGTCTTTTAATGATAAACCCCGGCTATAATACGGTTCTTGCCAGCAGGACCCATTTTAACGCTCCGATTCTCTAGATCAATTCCTCGCTATAGCGCTGCTTTTTCCCTTTTAACGCTCCGATTCACTATAAACACTTTTCTTTTCCTCCAAAGAAAACAGAATCCAAGATGATCCAGAAGCTTCAACATCAATAATTTCAAGTTTATATTTCTGCTAATGTTCAGTTCGTGTTATGTTTGCTGTTCATATAAAAAAAAAAAAAAGTTTACATTTTAATTGAAATCAGTGTTTTTTTCATGAGTCCCCTATCTCTATCTTTCCCAGGTTAAACTGCCCCGTTTAGAGCCGTGTCTCTTTACACTCGCCGTATAGTTTAGTAATAGAATATCAGCTTTTGAATTAACTAAATGTGGGCTGTCAGTCAGCTCCCAGCACATTGGCCTGCTCTTCCTCTTCCTGATTAATGGCCTCCTTTTGCATGTGACTTCGGAGGTGTCCATTTGTGAACAGAAAGTCTCTATCCTTACCATACAAGTCCTATGCAAAAGTCACCACTAATCCACTAATGAGGTAATTAGAAACTGAAATACATCTGTTTTTCCTCACTGAAACTTTTCAAATAGTTCCTGCAAGGGCTCCGGTCCCAGTGTCTCCTGTACACAATGTTTCTATTGGTACCTGATGTACTAGCCACTTGCAGATGGTTTCACAACAGCATGTTTGGAAATACTGTGGAGAGACAATGTGTGACTGGTTAGTTAATCTAGTACCACAGAGACCGTGTGTGCATGACCTGCTGAGGGTGGTCCTTTGTTGTGACTGTTTGGAAGGTTACGTAGCTTATTTTAAAATACTTTAAAGCTTTCCTTATTCACTGTGAATAATAAGAGTATTGCAGAAATCATTTTATTGAGATTGATTTTGTCTTGCATCTCTTGAAAGCTTGCCAAAGGAGTAGCATCTCTCGAAAGCTCGTCACTGTAAATAAAATGTTTAGCAATGCTCTGTCTCTCTCTCTCTGTTTTGTACGGACAAAAATATGTCAATGGCCCTAGAAAGCAAGCTTTGACGCTGGTGAATATATCCATGAGTTTCAGCCATCTGTTTATACACCATTTATAGATGTTTATTTATTAAAATGTCACACACATTTTAAATGCCTAACATGCTTCATTTATCCCATTAGAAAGTAAATGTAAGAATAACAAACATATCTGACAAAATGTGTATGTATTTATATCTATACACAGTGCCTTGCAAAAGTATTCACCCCCTTGACTTTTTACCTATTTTGTTACATTACAGCCTTAAGTTCAATGTTTTGTTAATCTGAATTTTATGTGGCGGATCAGAACACAATACTCTAAGTTGGTGAAGTGAAATGAGAAAAATATATACCTAAAACTATTTTTTAGAAATAGAAAACAGAAATTGGCACGTGCGTATGTATTCACCCCCTTTGTTATGAAGCCCATAAAAAGCTCTGGTGCAACCAATTACCTTCAGACGTCACATAATCAGTGACATGATGTCCACCTGTGTGCAATCTAAGTGTCACATGATCTGTCATTACATATACACACCTTTTTTGAAAGGCCCCAGAGGCTGCAACACCTAAGAAAGAGGCACCACTAACCAAACACTGCCATGAAGACCAAGGAACTCTCCAAACAAGTAAGGAACAATGTTGTTGAGAAGTACAAGTCAGGGTTTGGTTATAAAAAAATATCCAAATCTTTGATGATCCCCAGGAGCACCATCAAATCTATCATAACCAAATGGAAAGAACATGGCACAACAGCAACCCTGCCAAGAGACGGCCGCCCACCAAGACTCACGGACCGGGCAATGAGGGCATTAATCAGAGCACAGAGACCTAAGGTAACCCTGGAGGAGCTGCAGAGATCCACAGCAGAGACTGGAGTATCTGTACATAGGGCGACAATAAGCCGTACGCTCCATAGAGTTGGGCTTTATGGCAGAGTGGCCAGACGAAAGCCATTACTTTCAGCAAAAAACAAAATGGCACGTTCTGAGTTTGCAAAAAGGCATGTGGGAGACTCCCAAAATGTATGGAGGAAGGGGCTCTGGTCTGATGAGACTAAAATGGAACTTTTCGGCTATCAAAGAAAACGCTATGTCTGGCGCAAACACATCACCCAAAGAACACCGTCCCCACAGTGACACATGGCGGTGGCAGCATCATGCTGTGGGTATGGGACTGGGAAACTGGTCAGAGTTGAGGGAAAGATGGATGGTGCTAAATACAGGGATATTCAGGAGCAAAACCTGTACCCCTCTGTGCGTGATTTGAGGCTAGGACGGAGGGTCACCTTCCAGCAGGACAATGACCCCAAACACACGGCTAAGGCAACACTTGGGGGGTTTAAGGGGAAACATGTAAATGTGTTGGAATGGCCGAGTCACAGCCCAGACCTCAATCCAATAGGAAATCTGTGGTCAGACTTAAAGATTCACAAGGGCAAACCATCCAACTTGAAGGAGCTGGAGCAGCAAGGAGGAATGGGCAGAAATCCCAGTGGTAAGATGTGGCAAGCGCATAGAGACTTATCCAAAGTGACTTGGAGCTGTGACTGCCGCAAAAGGAGGCTCTACAAAGTATTGACTTTAGGGGGGTGAATAGTTATGCACATTATTACTGTTATGTTGTCCTTTTTGTTGTTTACTTGTGGCATGTTCTGTAAATTAAATGATGCAAATCCTCAAACAATCCATGTAAATGCCAAGGGGGTGAATACTTTTGCAAGGCACTATATATATATATATATATATATATATATATATATATATATATATATATATATATATATTAGTTTCAATATAATTTTAAAAAAAACTCACCTCTCCAAAATAAGACACCAGAGGTGAAATCTCACAAATAGCCGGTGGATCTTCCAGTTCAGATATGCTGCAGAAGGGGGGGAGGGAGGGGAGCAGGAACACGAGGGAGAGGAATATGTAAGTTATAACATTTTCAGATATTCTCTTTCTCTGTAAAAATACCTTTTTTTGAAAATATATATTTATATGAAAGTTCATGGTTTGTTTTCCATGTAAAGATATTCATGTAATTCATGCCTATTGGCAATTACAAAATGTAGCAACCTATACATTTTCTTTTATAGCAATTTATTTTAAATATTTTCTCTACAGAATCAGAGGTGTCCAACTTCTTAGATCAATTACGCCCTGGGGTCTGAACACGCCCATTCTTTTTTCACATGGCTTACACAGAACACAATAGATTCTGAGCCAGGAGTAAGAAGTAATTAGAAATGAATGGCAATGATCTTCCATTAGCAAGAGACAGTGCGTCTTTATTGCCTTTGCTCTCATTAGCACAAATACAAAACTAATTAGTTTATAAGGACACACCCTCAAGACAGAAGCTTCCAGTTCCAGTAAAGAAAATGGAAGCCTGAAGTAAAGAGTAAAATTACATATAAAATGAACAAATTATTGTGCTTATTGTTTTAATTGTCTAAAGTATGTTTGGCCATTATCAAGCTTCGTTATTCAAAACACCATCTAAAAAAATGTGACCCTAATGGTTTTATGTACTTTTAAAAACGCAATTTAATTGCTTCCTGGCAAAGCCTGAAGCAATGAACATGAGCTAGATGGATCACATAGGGCAATAGTGGACCGATGTGGTGTGCTGTGGTCCATAGACACGAAGCGTCGAACACAATTTAACAACAAGCCTATAAGCCATCAGATTTGTACCTGTCGTTTTTCTTTATTGGGCAGCCATTTACATCTACAAACTGAGTGCCAGCCTTCAGTGCCCAGAGGTAATGCTGCCAGAGAAGGGCCCGTCTTGCACTTGTTGGGGTGTCCTTACTGGCCGTGTCTGCATTCTTCAGCGGGGAGAATTCCTCTTCTCGTATGACCTCAAATGCCACAAAATTCCTTATAAAAATGATCAGAAAGACGGAGATATAATTGCTGTTGGAATACACGGATAATGGTACATAACCCAGCCAAGTTATAAAAAGGTAATTTTAAAAGAAGAGATTGTCACATTGGACCTGGAAAATAGCAAGCTTCTTTCCAAGATCCAAGTGGTTTCTTCTTAGTGTCTTAATGTTATGAAACCCTTGGTGTTTGGAAAAAATGTATAATTGCTTCAAAAAGAATATTCCAGTTACATCTGTAAAAATGTATCACCTGGTAAAAGCAACTCACTAAAAAAGGTCCAAATTATCATCAAGATCTGCGTTTTTGGGGACAAGTTACCCACTACTGAAAGAGCCATGTCCTCTGCACCATCCCCCCCCCCGATCACCATTCCGGTCCCAACTAATTCCATCAACAGAGACAGGAAATGTAATCATTTAACTGTACATCTTGATAACATCCTGACTGATGTTATTATGTACCAGTGGACAAGGCTCCAGATAGTATAACTAGGTTAGCTAGTTTAGAAGGGAACTTTGAATTTGCTTAAAGTTTGTGATGTAATTACCAGCTCACTCTGTGATGGGATTAACACCCCCCCCCCCCCCCCAGATTGGCCAGTGAGGTATTACAATGGGCTGATTGAGTTAAGTGTTAAGGGCAGGTAATTTAATCAGGTTTCTGTGTTGAACCAAAGTTGTATTGTTCTATTTGCCTATAAATGTTCAAACTATTCCCCCCCCAAAAAAAGACTCGTCTAGGGAACATAATCATGGGGTTCTCTCTTATTTAGAGGTCATAACCTCTTATTTCTAACCCCTCCATTTCTGTTCTGCATCCTGATGGTCCTGAAATAGTGGAATCTTCCCTTGGATCGGCTTCTAACCAAGGCAGGACAATTCTGGAGCTGAATGACACGGATTCCCCTGGGTCGTGACAAATACACATTTACTCCTTATCCAAAAAAATTATTTTTCTATTTTTTCTTTAACTATTCACTTTACCCCCTCTTTTTATGGAGATTTCCTCCTTTACATTTTGCTCATAATTTTTAAAAGCTCATTTCATAAAACTTGAGGGCTGAAAACAATTTGTATCCCGACACACACACACACACACACAGTTCCATTGCGTTACACACTACAGTCTAAGCCTGTGAGACGTATATTTCTTCAGATTTATACAAACTAAACTCCTTCCTAACTTTTATACATCCTCATTACCCATAAAGAGACACTCACTTGGCAAACTGAAAAACATCAAACACAAACTTCTCCATCTTGATACCGTTCGGCTGCACAGGCTTCACCAGGTTTCCCTCTTCATCCACATATGGAACCTTTTTTATAGCAATGTGATAACATAATTTCTGCTCCAGAGTCCTAAGGACAGAAATAACCAGATTAAAGTGTGAAAATGCATTGTGGATCTATTTGCATGTCCCCGCCCAGTTTCCCAGAATGAAGTGCAATAACTGTCTGGGAATTCTGAGCAGGAAATACACACACCACCATAATCTAAATGATGTTGTGGTAAAACTATAACAGGGCATACTATTAAAGAAGCGATAAGTGTCCTTCATGGTGCAAAAGAACACAGGATTGTATGTTAAAATTACACTAACAGCTAAAACACCTTTTAAATCTTTGTTTACATGCTGCATTGGTAATTAGGGTGATGCAAAATGTGTGAGACTCTGTGGGGCAAGGCAGTGATTGATAGCACAGCTTCCCCCCAGATTTAGGATACACTGCACTGATCAGTTAATCCAAAGCATTCCTGATTTAGTGAGTATTTCAGATGGCTCTTGTAAGTCTTACATTTTTCCTGTGTTGAGATAAGTGCACAGAGCAATAACCCCCTCAGACATGGAGCAGGCTATGGGCAGTCATTCTCACATATAACTACAGTTTTATTTGATTTCTCGGTGAAAACTACAACATGCCTTTATGGAGATCTTTACAGTGATGTGGTCCAAACGGTGCTGAATTAAGTGACCCTTTAAGGAGTGTTCTTTCTCAGCTATGCATCTTTCACTTTTCCATATCATTGTTCAAAACAAGTATGTACTATATATATATATATATATATATATATATATATATATATATATATATATATATAATTTTTTTTATTTTATTTTTTTCTCACCCTGTAACAGATTTGAGGAACTTCAAAGTGAAGAAGTGGTTGCAGATATTTCCAGCATTGTAGGTCAGGCTCCCATCAGGGTCTCGTTTCTCTGTGGTCTCTGGACTGATCTCGCTGTACTCTACCACCTGGTAAATGCCATCCACTTGGCAAACCACCCCAACAGGCTCAGCTGGGTATGCCTTTTCCACTACCTGTAATCAGAAAAAAAAAATATATATATTTTACTTTTATACCTACAAGTAGAGCCATGTGACATTTTCATGAATAAAAAAAAAAAAAGTGGGTAATTTACATACATACTATCAGGGGATATAAAAAAAAAAAAAAAAGGTTTCATGAAACCTTTACGACACAAACTAACATTGTTTTCCCCACTATCTGCTAGACATTGCTGCCTTCCCCTAATAACCTTGTAGTAGGTGGAGACCAACAGCCAAGTCAAATATTCAAAAGTTTAAAACCGAACCCCCTTTTTTTTAAAATCAATGAATATGAATTAAACTCCTAATTAAACCCTTTTTGTTTACCAACCTTGGCGCCACAGTCTGCACCTTTGGAGACACAAAACCCAACAAAGACAGGGTCGGCCATCTTGACAAGGATATTGTCTACACAGTACACGTGGATGTATTGGACGCCACGTCTCTCCATGTCTTCTAATATCTTGTTTTCAGCCAGTGCTCGGTAAAGGCCGCCATTACCATCTGAAATAGGACAAAAACCCAGGCTGTCTGAATATTCCTTTATACAGATACTAGACTTAACTATATGTGGCCAGCAGATAATAATCATATAGGGAACTCACATATTTCTATCACACATTCAACAGATCATGTTTTAACATTGCATACATATATATCTGTGTGTGAATAAAAGTAAAATAAATAAGACACTGTATATAGATATATTTAGATGACTCTCACAAAAGTGAGTATAACCCTCATGTGTGTAAATATTTTATTATATATCTTTCCATGTGACAACACTGAAGACATGCCCGTCTGCTACAATGTAAAGTAGTAAGTGAGTACAGTGTAAATTTACGACCCCAAACACACCTCAAAGATGACCACTGCCTGGCTAAGGAAGCTGTAGGTAAAGGTGATGGACTGGCCAAGCATCTCTCCAGACCTAAACCCCATCTATGGGGCATCTGTGGGGCATCCTCAAACAGAAGGTGGGGGAGCGCAAGGTCTCTAACATCCACCAGCTCCGTGATGTCATCATGGAGGAGGGGAAGAGGACTCCAGTGGCAACCTGTGAAGCTCTGGTGACCTCCATGCCTATGAGGGTTAAGGCAGTGCTGGAAAATAATGGTGGCCACACAAAATATCGACACTTTGGGCCCAATTTGGACATTTCCACTTAGGGGTGTACTCACTTTTGTTGCCAATGGTTTAGACATTAATGGCGGTGTGTTGAGTTACTTTGAGGGGACAGCACATTTACACTGTTATACAGGCCGTACACTTACTGCTTCACATTGTAGCCGAGCGGCACGTCCTCAGTGTTGTCACATGAAAAGATCGAACAACATATGTACATGTGAGGGGTGCACTCAGTTTTGTTAGATACTGTATATTGAATATATAAATAAATCTCTACCATAGAACACATTACATTTTCTCCCCATAATATGGGCTTATCTGACACTTGCAAACCCACTCCCATCACACATTATACAAAACAAGTGATATCAGATGGTTTTCAAAAAGCGCAGATTAAACATTATGGAAAAAAATAGTTTGAACTCCCTTGGAACTATTAGCTGACTGTATATTTCTGCCCATTTGCCAACATGGGCAAGTCCTCAAAGGTAATTAAACATTCAAAGATGATTATTATACTACAGAACCTTTATAAAAAGCAGATTGACACTGAAAGCAGATACTGTTAGGGGGGGGGGGATGTACCTTTTTTTGGGGGGGGAATGGACCTTTTGTTGATGCCTCTTCCATAACAAACACTCAATCAAGGAATTAAACTTGGACATCAATCAGGTTTCCTTATTCAAGCTTGGAGAGCACAAAATATATCAAGAAATGTATATGCAGTGGGGTGATCTCTTTATAAATTGTATGGCATATTATAACTTCCCTAGCAGGTGAGGTTAAAGGGCCACTTAATTCAGCGCAATTTGGCCCTCATCACTGTAAAGATTTCAGTATAGCATGTTGAAATATTTTTCTTTTTTTTTTATATATATATACATATTTCACTTAGAAATAAAACAACAATCTGTGTTTACATGTACAACTGACTGCCCACGGACTGATCCACGTCTGCTTTATTACTGCAACCAATCAGGTTGCAGGGATGTCCCCCCATTCAAGTCAATGGTAAGTTTTTTGTTAGAGTGCTTATATTTTAAGATTGAAAGAAACAAGTTCTATATTCCCGTTTCTGCTCTTTTGTCTCTGGAGTTGGAGCAATGCAGACCAATGCAGGGGGTCAGTGCTCTGTGATCCGTGCTTGGTGGAGCTCCTTGCAAAAATGTAACCCTTGCCACATATATTTGTGCAGGCATGGAATACTGGATTCACCTAAACAGGAAAGCTATGGGTTACCTTGTCAGTACAGTGTAAACCGAGTCCAGGGGAATGAATGTCCCAACAATCATAGCCTTCGTCTATACACTCAGCAATCTGTTATCTCATGTAGCAGTGGGCAGCATATACTTGTATGTAAACAGAGATTTACAAACTTTGGATTTTTTTATCTGTTATTAGAGCAAGTAAAATAATAAAACAATTTAACATACAATCTTGTGCCCTTTCACATCATAATGTGCACTTACAGTGAGGTAAATGTCCCTTAAAGTTACATACACATATACACAGGGTTGGCTCTTTGGACTGATAAGAAATAGTTAAGATATATTAAAATAATTTCCACAACCCCCCTCGTGCTGGTCTCTGTGCCATGCATGGATATAGGATATGAGAACACAAGTGAGTGAATAGTGCAATAATAAGATATATTGGAGATACACTCCACAATCCTCTCTCAAATACCTGGAGCCATGGCCACTTTGCCTTTGCGCTCTAAGATGGCTTTTCCATCAAATCCAACAGCCGGAAGCATCCGCTGCTCAAATAAAATCACGTCAGACTTCTCCAGACCAAAGAAACGGTTTTCTTCAAAGAACTTCTGTGTGGGGCTCAGTGTGAACTCACTAGTCATGATGTACCTGAGGAGACAAAGTGACAAAGTTTTCATGATAATTAATTAAATAATAAATGAATATTCTTTACCTATTTGTAATTAATATATGCAGCAAGCATTGTGCTGAAGAGCTGACAATCTGTTTTGATGTTCCTGCAGCATTCAATGTAGGTTTGCAATGTTGTTGAGCTGATGTGTCAGCAATGTGCGCAGTGTGTAGTGTAAATAGGCTGCGTGCGCGAGGGGAAGCCATTAGTGTAGCTTTGTACTTCCGCATTCTGCAAGTTAGTGTTGTAAAATGGCGGCGAATGTGTGGTACGCGGGTGTGGATGATTTAGCGTCCTTGCTAAAAGTGTATCTTGAACATCGTACGGGTTTTTGTAAAAGTAGTACGTGTCCCCCCTTGCTGTGGGTAAGCTTTTTATTTTATTTGTGTGTGTATTTAGTGTTTTTAATGTTTTCCGCTGTGCGCGGTTCGGCCTTTAAGGTCGTATTTTTGCGAGTACGTAATGTTTTTATTTCTAAGTCCCGCGGCTCGTATTTAGTCATTGCGTGTTAGAGTTTTTTTTCAAAGTCCCGCTTCTGTGGCTGTTTGTAAGCGCTTGTGAGGCGCCGTGGAGCCTCCACCTCCGCAAACGCGGCCCCTCGCTACTCAAGGGGCTGCATTTGCGGCCTGCAATGAGCCCTCGGCTCATTGCAGCCGACGTGGGTCCGCATTTGCGGCTCGTACTGCGTCCCTGCTTTGTGAGCTCGCAAAGCGTGACAACGTTTCGTAGTTTGACAACTATTATATGTGATACGCTGTTGTGGAATCTATCATTTTTGGCAGATTAAAAGGGATACGCCAGGTTTCTGGATGTTGCTAGGTGTATCATATACCTGTGTAGCTATTTAATTTCAAGTACTTTTTTTTTTTATTAAGAAGTGCTTATAAGTTCTGTATTTATTTACTTAAATCATACAAATAGTGTCTGTATGGGTCTGCCCACTAAAGCATATGCAGACACAGACTCTACTGTACTTGCTGTGTCTCATACTAACCAATCAGTGACCATCTCTCTGCAACATGCTGCTGAGACATGGTCTCTTATAGGCAAGGACACTACACATCCAGCCCTACAGAGTCTGTGTCTACATAAAGTACCTAAAATAAAGTACCTAGAAGTAAATACAGAGGATATTGTATACTTTATAAAATCTAGAAAACTTCCATATCCCTTTAACTTCCTGAGGAGGCAGAATACTTTGAATACACAGGAAATGTATGTCTGCACAATGGAACTGTGACAGTTACATCTGCCAGTGCCGTCAGAAAAACTAAAGAAAAATTTACAAGGACACATCCACCTGAGAAAGTAACAGGCTGCAAAAAACAAAGCAAAATGGAGCCACACCGTACAGAATAATTGCATATAAAAGTTGCAAAATGTTTATATTTGTTTTTTTCTAAAAAAACATTTTCCCATTATATTAAAATTACTTAATAAATGCCCTGCGTTGTGGCATTCTTACAAGTGAATACAAATCTTAGATGTATCCTACATCCTTGGCAGACTAATGTAATTTTTGAAAGGAAGCAGGAAGGTAATAATGACAGAAAGCTGAACAGGAAGCTGGGATGCTACAGGAAAAATGGAGATCAGCACATTCTCTAGAAGAAAATAAAGGTTGACCTTAAAAAGGGACTTTGTCACCCCAAAATAATTTTTTTACATTTTGTTATAAAGCACATGAAAAACTGGCTGTATGTTGCGTTTTATCACATATATAGTGGTACTGCAGGTTTGTGTGTAAGTTGCAGGTTTGCACTTTTGCGTAGCGAAGGCGCTCATTGGGAGGCCTGCAATGGGCGCAGAAGTGAAAGGGGGGCAAAGACAGACAGGGGAGGGAGAGGGGGAAGAGAAAAATCAAATATTATCCTGGTATTTGTAAAGGGGGGGCCTGCAATGGGTGCCGAAGGCGCTCATTGCAAGGCTTGCAGTGAGGAGAGAGAAGGAGAGAAGAAGGAGGGAGAGGGGAGAGAAGAAGCAGGGAGAGGACACAGAAGGAGGGAGGGAAGGAGAGCGAGTGTGAGAAGCCGTGCATAGCAAAGCTCGCACTTCCTTGCATTGTGCGGCAAACAGCATTGCAACGCTTGCAAATATTATGCCGACATTTTTGACGGGCAAGTGGCTAGTATTTTTTTTAAAGTGAAGTGAACCAATCCTGGGAAATTCCATGCTGTTGCATTTATATCCAGATATACAATTTTGTTTTAAATACTTATGTTCCGGTCTTGCGTACCTGCTCATGTTGTTAGTTTGTTACATACGGCAAAAGCATGTGCCATTTTTACCTAAATACAGTTCTTTTAAGAACACACTATAAATATGACACTACGGCGGTCCTTTAATAATAATGTACTTCTTGCCATCTGTCTATATCTCTAAATACCCCCACAACAATTTGGCCAGGACCTTTTCTCTTTTTTTTTTTTTTTTTAAGATTCCCAGGGGCGTGCTCAGTGAGGTCCTTATCTGTTACGAATTTGTGAGTGACTTCTTAGCCGTGAGGAGAAGTCTTTGAGCGAACGACAGAGGCAGAGATGGATAGAGGAGGCCATTGAAGCAATGAACATAAGCGTGACGGAGCTCAGAGGGGCAGTGGCTGACTACCTGGGATCATGAGGCCATAGTGGGACTGAACGACTAAACAACAACAACAACAATATACAACTGATCTGCCTCATCCCTTTTATACACTAATGTGGAAAATATTGATATTTTATAGATAAGGAGCATAAATAATAGTTAATCATTATCTAGAACTTTGCCTAGCGATCAAAGGTCATTTGTAATGGAACATTTTTATGTAAACCCTGCACAGTGCGGCACAATTTACAAAAAGACACTGGCAACATATTTCATTTGAAGGGCCCCCCCCCCCCCAATACAATCATAGGGTACTGAACAAAGCTGTGATAAACAGGCAAGAATGAAGGTTATGAAAGGGATATGGAAGGTTCCCGAGTGTTACTAGATAAATAATATTTTTGTGTATCAATTTCCTTTTACGTACCTTATTTTATTAACAAGTGCTTATAAGCTCTGTTTACAGAGTCTGTGTCTGCCTACGCTGCAGTGGGCACACCCATACGGAGATTATTTCTTTGATTTTAGGCAGTTGGTTGGCCCCTAACAAACCTGACTGGTTCCTATATTTCAGATAATTCAGAACGAAGAGTAAATCATTAAAAAGTTAAAGCAACACTTGCACCCCGCCACTTATTTTTGTACTGATACTTGCGCGCCTCTAGGGTATCCCTACCAGTTTCATTACCCTGCCTCCATGTTTCTGCTGCATTATTTCCTTGGGGGGGCTGGCAGCACTGCATTGCTGCAGAACATTGTAAGTAGTGTCAGAAAGTATTCTGAGAGTCAAAAAAAAAAAAAAAAAAAAAAGTATTATTGTATTTGTGGGAGAAGAAAACACTCTGTTGTAATAACCTCCCGAGCTATTTTTATATCAATTTGATAATAATCCCCTCACCATGGCACTTTGCATTGGGTCCCATGCTTCTCACTAGCCAGCTGCTGGACCCGCTGGACCCTCTCAGCCTGGATTTGGTACAGCGTTTTCCCACTTGGCAGCCCCACTCTGTACATTCCTTTGGGGTACGTCACCCCCAGGCGAGTTCCTTGCCCCCCTGCCAGAAGTAGGATAGCGACTTTGTTTTGTGAGATTTGGTGGAAACCTGATGAGAAGAAAAATATATATACTGCACTTGCAATGTAATCTTCCCAACACACCATGCATTTACATGAAGAAAAAAGATGCAAGAAACAAGAAGTACCAAGATTTTATGTTTAGTCTCAAAGTGGTGCTGGAATATTATCCACTGCACAACGATCATCATAAGATTAAGGAGATATGGAAGGCTCCTGGATGTTGCTAGGTATATCATTTCCCTGGGTATCTATTTACTGACATGTACTTTATTATGAAGAGCTTATAAGCTTTGTATTACTGCCTAAAATCAGACAAATAGTCCCGGTGTGGGTCTGCCCTCTGCAGTGTATGCAGACACAGACTCTGTAGAGCTGGTTGTGCAGTGTCATTGCCTATCAGGGATGTCTCAGTAGCACGTTGCTGAGAGGTGGTCACTGATGGTTAGTAGAGTCTGTGTGAGCGTATAAGCCCTTCTTAATAAAATAAAGTAAATAAATACCCTGGGATATTATATACCTAGTAACATCAGTTACCTTCTATGTCCCTTTAAGCAAGTTCACATATTTTGTGTCCCTTGGTATCAGGAGGAAAAAAGAGACACGGGGGGAGAGGAGGAAAAAAGAGACACGGGGGGAGAGGAGGAAAAAAGAGACACGGGGGGAGAGGAGGAAAAAAGAGACACGGGGGGAGAGGAGGAAAAAAAGAGACACGGGGGGAGAGGAGGAAAAAAGAGACACGGGGGGGAGAGGAGGAAAAAAGAGACACGGGGGGAGAGGAGGAAAAAAGAGACACGGGGGGAGAGGAGGAAAAAAGAGACACGGGGGGAGAGGAGGAAAAAAGAGACACGGGGGGAGAGGAGGAAAAAAGAGACACGGGGGGAGAGGAGGAAAAAAGAGACACGGGGGGAGAGGAGGAAAAAAGAGACACGGGGGGAGAGGAGGAAAAAAGAGACACGGGGGGGAGAGGAGGAAAAAAGAGACACGGGGGGGAGAGGAGGAAAAAAGAGACACGGGGGGAGAGGAGGAAAAAAGAGACACGGGGGGAGAGGAGGAAAAAAGAGACACGGGGGGAGAGGAGGAAAAAAGAGACACGGGGGGAGAGGAGGAAAAAAGAGACACGGGGGGAGAGGAGGAAAAGAGACACGGGGGGAGAGGAGGAAAAGAGACACGGGGGGAGAGGAGGAAAAGAGACACGGGGGGAGAGGAGGAAAAGAGACACGGGGGGAGAGGAGGAAAAGAGACACGGGGGGAGAGGAGGAAAAGAGACACGGGGGGAGAGGAGGAAAAAAGAGACACGGGGGGAGAGGAGGAAAAAAGAGACACGGGGGGAGAGGAGGAAAAAAGAGACACGGGGGGAGAGGAGGAAAAAAGAGACACGGGGGGAGAGGAGGAAAAAAGAGACACGGGGGGAGAGGAGGAAAAGAGACACTGGACAGGGAGAGGAGGAAAAGAGACACTGGACAGGGAGAGGAGGAAAAGAGACACTGGACAGGGAGAGGAGGAAAAGAGACACGGGGAGAAGGAGGAAAAGAGACACTGGGCAGGGAGAGGAGGGGGAAACAGACACAGGGGTCAGAGAGTGGGGAGAGGCTCGCGATGAGGCTGAAGATGATCATTGCGAAGCGCAAAGGTTGTGGCTTACCAAAGCCTGCAATGCGAGGCCCGTAAAGTAGATGGAGGGAGAGGCTCGCAATGAGCACCGAAGGTACAGCATTCCCAGACTTAAAATTTTAGTCCCGTCATTTTTGACGGGCAAGTAGCTAGTTCTATATATTCTGTATCCCCCATTCTCATCTCCCCTACCATTCATATTGCTTCTTGTCACGCTGCCTATGTCCTCCCTAGACGTGGGCCTCATCCTGTAATCAGTCTCTATATTCCTAGGGCAGGATGCTATGCATTGTCTCACCTTCCTCCTGCCATCTCTGTAACTCCCCGGGCTCGCTCCTCCTCACACTCCCCAGGTCCTCCCTAGGCACAGGCCTCATCCTCCGGTCCAGTCTCTCCAGCCGGCCCTCTCTCTCCCGGGTGTATTCATCCTGTGCCCTCTCGCAGTGCTCCCTCAGCTCTCCGGGCTCTAGTGGAAGCAGCTCCTGTAGCAGCGCCTCCCGCTCTGCCGGGCCCAGCTCATCCCAGAACCGCAGCAGCTGCTCCTGCCCGGCCTCCTCCAATCGCCGGCGGGCTGCGGCCTCGGGCTCCATGGGGTAAGAAACTTCTGACAGGCCGTGCTGATTACTATGGAGACCGAGAGCGGCGCGAGCCCCTCACACCTGGTTGCTATGGAGACCTAGAGGCGAGAGACCCTGACACCAGGTTACTATGGAGACCGCCTGACAGACACTGCCTGACTGCTCAACGGCAGCACAGACCTGTCTAAACAGATGGCACGTGACCGTGGAGGCGTGGCAAAGAGGCACGTGAGCTGCTCACGAGGAATATAAATAGGTTTTCCCGCCTCTAGAGGTGGTCTGTGGGTAATTACCTCAGAAATAGTGAAGAGCGCATTAAGATGTACCGTATGAACTCACTCACAGATGGAAATAACAAACATAAAGGTGAAAAATATATTTTATTTCCCCAAAGATTATTTAAATTGATACTGGCAAGAAATGTGATTATTTTTAAATGTTTAAATTTCTCCTAGAACTAGTTGCTTTTGTATGAAAGTCACTATTTAGAAACTCAAGTATATGGGATCTATCCGTCTTTGCCTGCACATTCCTTCTTCAGCACTAACAGCTACAGTTACATGCGCCATCCGCCAGAGGTTTCGGGTATCGTCAAGTTCCAGGGAAGGCAAATAATTATTTTCCCCTATGACGTGGCGCATCTCGATGGCGCTGAATCAACATCGAGGCCATCGATATGTTCGGTGTGGGCACTCAGCCCCCCAAGGCCTCTTCTGTTGGCGCACCTTATATACTTACATCGGCAGCTCCATCTGTTGGCCGGGGCAGAACTGCAGCTGTCAGATTTTGCGATAGTGAAGAGGGAAAGGATCAATATATGTACCTCAGGTAATGTGAGCTGCTGAAGAAGACAACATGAACATACAGCTGTCCCTCGATATCCGGGTGTGGAACTCACAGATTTAACATTAGCGGGTTCTTTTTGTGTCTTCATGTGAGATGTGACCGTGGAGCCCTGTGCTGAGGGGCAGGGGGCGCTAAATCCCACGGCCTTGCCCAAAAAGGACACTCAGGCCCTAGTGGACGGCCAAAATGAAGCCGCGTAGTGAGTTATACCCAATCGCTCAGCCCCTTCCCGAGGGGAAAAACACAGGTTAAGTGTCAGTTTATCCATGTTTTAGTTATTCACGTTTTTTCTGCAAACGCAGGGACTTCGGGAACAGAACCCCCACAAATGTCGAGTGTCGCCTGTAACTTAAAACATAGCTGCAGTTCTTGATCTCTCTCTTGAACTTTCAACTCAATTAGCTCAGCATTCTAAGTGCCATTGACATCAATTAAAATGGCAGCTTCCTCTCGCTAGAAATATGGAGAAGCAACTGTTAAACTAAGATGTTTTATAATGTCTATTACATAGTGAAAGGGACATGGAACACAATTTTTTTTATGTATTTAAAAAAAAAAAAAAAAAAAAAAAGCTCCTGTTTATGCAGAAGCTTTCGGGAAGTGTGCAGAGCATATCAACTTATGTAGATTTAATTGGCAGACAAGTGTGACACATACATCTAATGTTACTACTCATTTGCTGACAGGCAAGCCCCTTATTAAACACTGTTACATAGTAATTGAGGTTAAAAAAATACTTTAATCCATCAAGTTCAACCTTTTTAGATCCCCTCTGATCCTTGAAATATGTGGATAAATACCAATGAGGAGTAGTGATGGGGGTTCACTAGAATTCTACTGCCTGAGGTGCCCCTTTAATTAAAGATGAGCCCTTGATGAGGGTACAGAGCATGGCAAGCAGACAAACATGGGGATGGGGGAAATATCAAAATCTGCCAGTTTATGTGAATGAACCAATGTTTCACCAAAGCCACTTCTCCAGCTCCTGAATAATATATAGAATAAAAATGAGCACAGCACACTCTCTAAGGCTCCAAGCCATCATAACGTGTGGAATCCCCCGGGTACAATCAGTGTCTCGTAGAATAAAGATGTCCGGGAGTATGCAACTGCTAATGCGATTAGTTTACATCAAAAATATGTGTTTCTATATGTTTCTATCAAATTACACTGGTCCTTTAATGAAATGTGTTCCACACTTTTGCATAGTTTGTAAAAGATCATAATAAATTATAAGAATGATTTTATGCAGATATGGCATTCAAAGATGTAATTTTTCAAAATATTATGTCTGAAAATGTATACAATGCACCACCTCATATTGACCGTATGTGGGTGGAGACAAGCACAAGTTTCATATTGAATATTGCTTTTTTTTTTTTTAAATGAATAGGTATTTTATTAATGATCAATGCCTAATTAAAACATCTAGATCATGTAGTTAGATCATTACTGTAGTGTTTTAAAGGGACTCTGTCAACACAAAATCAAGTTGTTTCTTTAGGTTTTTCTTAAAGAGCATGGAAAACTGGGGTGCTTTCCTGTTTTATGCCAGTGCACATGCATCTGTTATGTGCACGCACGCATGCTGCACTGCACTGCACCGATGAAGCTGTCTCCTTGTGGCCGGTAAGTGGTTAGGGGTTTTTGGGTTAGGTTTACAGGGTTTAGGGTCGGGAAGGGGTGTAGGGGGTTAGGACTGGCAAGGGATGTAGGGGTTAGGATTAGGCTTAGGGCCGGCAAGGGGTGTAGGGGGTTAGGTACTTAGGGTTAGGCCTGCTAAGTGCTGTAGGGGGTTAGGGTTCGGCCCGGCAAGGGGTGTAAGGCTGTTAGGGGCTTATGAATTACATTGGGACGCGAGCGCACCCGGCAACAGGAGGCTTACAGTGCCGTGCACGTGTGCTAGCATAAAACAGGAAAGGTCCAAACTGGTGATATGTTGTGTTATCCAAAGTGAATTGACCCAGGGAAATTCCATGTTCTTGTTGCTATATTTATATGAAAATGAGTGTCTTGTTCATATAAATTAACTACTTTGATATATTCATTAGAACCACAGTCTATGCATGCCTGTCTCTTAAGTGGCTGAAATAAAGACCCTCAATGTTATCCTGCAGTTAGACCCACTCTCCCACCCTTATCGAGCACTCTGAGATACATATTAGAATACAGGAGCCGCAAAACCAATTCTAAATATTTCAGAAATTATTTACTGTAGAAAAAAAATGACCAGTACAATGCTTAGCTAATTTGTAATGCCCTTTAAGAAACAACATTACAATGAAATAATAACAATATATAATTTATATAAAAAGTAGTTATTTGCAAATAATATTTTTTAATTCTGTGTTGAAATTGGAAGAAAGGTTTGAGGCTCCTCTAAACTTCTAGTTTTGGTCTAATATCACTTAAAAATGTAATCAATGAAACATTGTAATTTATTTATTCATACTACCGTATTGGTCCGAATATAAGCCGCACCTTTTTTCCGATTTTTGAGCTTGCGAGTTAAGGGTGTGGCTTATATTCGCGACCGTCAAAAAATCATTGCCGATTTGCAAACTTTGCTTGTAACGCGTGCGACTTCTATTTGCGAATGCAAAATTACTGCCGATTTGCGCGATTGCGAGTTAAGGGTGCCGATTTTTGTGCTTTAGACTGCGGTATTGAAAAGCGATTTACGGTTTTAGTGATTCTAACATCCTGTAAAGCCTTTAACCTGCAAAAAAAAAGCCTGTTTCTTGCAATGGCTGATCACTTTGAGAGTCTTTTTCCCTCCAATTGTACGGTTGCGGCTTATATTTGAGTACTATCTTTTTTCTATTTTTTCCCCTTGAACTTTACGGGTGCGGCTTATATGCGGACCAATATGGTAATTAAATTCACCTCGATATCAGGGCCAATATAATAAGCAATGTATGTTTGATCTCCAGAAAGCAATCAATAAAAGATGATTTATTCTGCATAGTCACGCCATACATATAAAGCACCCATGTTTATACTTTTTCTGCCTTTCAGTAATATGATGGCTTTGGGCTTTATCAAAACATGTTTTGAGGTGAATTTGAAAATAAAAAATACAAGTTTCAGATTTCTGCCTGTTTTTAAGAAGCTCTATTTATTCCGTCCTGGACTAAATGTCCAAGACACGTAGCAGGAATTTTGCCAAAATAAATAAAAGTGCCTCAGAATTTCAGAACATAAGTTTATTTATTCTTGTTGGTAAAATTGATGTGTACATAAGGGGAGCAGCTCGGACAAACTCAGGATCTGTTTCCTAACTGAAAATAGTAATAAACGCTTTTTTTTCAAAGTTCAGTTAAAGAAAAATCATATTTGCATAGTAGACCTGGCAGAGTAGGACCAGAATAAATTTAAATAATACAGAGATTTTATGCACACAAAATGGAGTCGTAACCTGTATACAGTTATTACGTGGGCTGATATGGTAACACAGCTGATATATCAGGGTACATTAATAAATCCTAAAGCGCACTATACATTTTTGTTATTTTCTGACTGGATGATGTTTACCCTTAGATCAGATAATTCTGGGAAGGGTTATCCTGTTACTGATACATTTAGAAATCTTAGAACTTCAAATAAAAATAAAAAAATACACAAATATATACGGTGGAGGGCTTCTATCGCTCTTTTGCCCACCATATTATAAATGATTGTTGTGGTGAACTACCTACTCATAAGGTCCACAACGCAGGCTGAGATCCCGCTCCATGCTGATGATAGCCAGTAAGCTTGAAACAGTTGTACCTGTGTTTAATCCAACCTTGGCTTTGCATTAAAGCTGTGTAATACAGCATGCATAAGCTTAAAGGAAGCCATGTTTGATAATGGCTATGGATTGAAGAGCGAGGCATTTGTGGACATATTTGCATGTCCCAGCTCAGCTTCTCAGAATGCAGTGTAATAGCTGTTTTTCTCTGAATTCTGAGCTGGAAGCAGGTTTTTTTAACTTGCTTTAGACATTCAAATGTGAACACGGATGTACTATTTATTTACTATATATATATATATATATATATATATATATATATATATATATAGCGACTTGCCCGTCAAAAACGACAGCAATAAAATTTGAAGGCTAGCAATGCTGTTTGCCACACAATGCAAGGCTCTCCCTCCTCCCCGCCTTTGGCATTCATTGTGAGCTTCTCCCACCGTCTACTTTACGGGCCTTGCGATGAGTACCTACGGCGCTCATCTCGAGCCTCGTAATGAGCGCCTTTACCGCTCATTGCAGGCCTTGGCCAACGCGCCACTTTCATGCCTCGCAATGAGCACCTTTGGCGCTCATTGCGAGCCTCACCCCCTCTACTTTACAGGCTGAAGGCGCTCATTTCAGACATTGTCCAACCTGCCACTTTCGTGCTGATCGCATTTGCGCTCATCGCGAGGTCCACAATGAGTGCCTTCGACGATCATTGCGAGCCTTTCCCCACTCTCTGAACCCTATGTCTGTTTCTCCCCTCTCCCTGCCCTGTTTTTTTTTTTCATGACCCTATGGACTGCAGCACACCAGGCACATCTTGTCAGATTGTGCTAATCCATAAAGTTTCTTGGCAAAGATACTGGAGTGGGTTGCCAATTACAGTGCCTTGCAAAAGTATTCACCCCCCTTGACTTTTTACCTATTTTGTTACATTACAGCCTTAAGTTCAATGTTTTGTTAATCTGAATCTTATGTGATGGATCACAACTCAATAGTCTAAGTTGGTGAAGTGAACTGAGAAAAATATATACATAAAACTATTTTGTTAGAAATAGAAAACAGAAAATTGGCATGTGCGTATGTGATTACCCCCTTTGTTATGAAGCCCATAAAAAGCTCTGGTGCAACCAATTACCTTCAGAAGTCACATAATTAGTGAGATGATGTCCACCTGTGTGCAATCCAAGTGTCACATGATCTGTCATTACATATAAACACCTGTTTTGAAAGGCCCCAGAGGCTGTAACACCTAAGCAAGAGGCACCACTAACCAAATACTGCCATGAAGACCAAGGAACTCTCCAAACAAGTAAGGGACAATGTTGTTGAGAAGTACAAGTCAGGGTTAGGTTATAAAAAAATATTCAAATCTATGATGATCCCCGGGAGCATCATCAAATATATCTTAACCAAATGGAAAGAACATGGCACAACAGCAAACCTGCCAAGAGACGGCCGCCCACCAAAACTTACGGACCGGGCAAGGAGGGCATTAATCAGAGAGACAGCACAAAGACCTAAGGTAACTCTGGGGGGGCTGCAGAGATCCACAGCAGAGACTGGAGTATCTATACATAGGACGACAATAATCCATATGCTCCATAGAGTTGGGCTTTATGGCAGAGTGGCCAGAAGAAAGCCATTACTTTCAGCAAAAAATAAAATGGCATGTTTTGAGTTTGCGAAAAGGCATGTGGGAGACTCCCAAAATGTATGGAGGAAGGTGCTCTGGTCTGATGAGACTAAAATTTAACTTTTCGGCTATCAATGAAAACGCTATGTCTGGCGCAAACCCAACACGTCACATCACCCAAAGCAGCCGGGACTGGGAAACTGGTCAGAGTTGAGGGAAAGATGGATGGTGCTAAATACAGGGATATTGTAACGGTACCCCCCAAACATAGAAGGGGGCGCTCAGGCCTTTTTAGCCGATCCGCCCGTCCAGTGCTATAGGGACAGCTACTGCAGGACACCCATTCCCCCAAGCACGAGACACACGCTCTGTGGTTGAGGGTCAAGCAGAGAACTCCCTTCTTTATTAAAAACCAAGACATATATAAAACAAACCATTTCCACATACACCGTAGGGGCAGTCACTACCTTTGGTCAACCCCTAATTACCTATGGCCAATCAGACAGGGTAGGAACCATGAGACTCCTCCCATGGGCCACCCCCCAGGCATGGCTACCATGCTCATTCTCACCCAGACTGTCCTCATGGAAACTTCCTGTTTGCTCCTGAACTATGCCCCTGGGGAAACCCCATACACTGGCCCTTTGTTCAAGTCCTGGCGACACCCTGTGAGGTTTATCTTGTTCTGCCATCTTAGCTCCTACCTCAGTGTTTACCTAATGGGGGATGGTCAGATCTGTAACACATATCTACACATTTTTCATAACTTTAAAAGTATGCATCACATTCACATAAAACATACATTTTCAGAATCAGCATACTCCAAATACAAACATGTGTCAAAATGATACAAATTGGTCCAGGGGTTCAAAAGTTAGATCACAGTCCTTTCTGACCAAATGGAACATGGCTTCTATGTCTTTGTAGGGGGAAGTCAACGTGGGCCGTAGTCAAAAGGCAGAATGTGGGCAACCAGACTTCTCCAATTCGCATTGACGAGACTGATCTCGTCACATCTCTCCCCCTTTCCAAAAAGACTAACCGGATATCTGACCTCCTGCCGGTCAGATTCCGGGTTAGTCTGGAAGGCCACCCACAAAACACAATCAACAGTACAGCCCACCCACAACAACTGGTTACTACACCTGGGTAGAGGAGAAACTTGTCCATGTCCAGGTGCCTCACCACGGCTGTACTGGGCACTGGTAAGCTGCCTTGGTGGGTTGCTGAGTGGGCAGAGACCAGCGGTACTCTGCCCTAGTGCCAGCGCTACCACGGAAGTAGCCTGTTTGAGACCTGGTTGTAGGGGGGGGAGACCGACGGTCTCCCCTTTGGCTAAACAGCCCTGTTGCTGGGGGACAGGACCGACCGTCTCTGCCCCTGGTAGCTCAGCCTGTTGCTGGAGAATGGAGTCTGAGCTCTCAATTCCCTGCAGCTCACCCTGACACTGGGGAATGGAGACGGGGCTCCCAATTCCATGCATATCAATCTGTCGATGGGGAATGGAGTCTGAGCTCTCAATTCCCTGCAGCTCACCCTGACGCTGGGGAGGGAGGACGCTGCTCTCCTCTCCTTGCAAGGTACACTTCCGCTGGGGAGGGTAGACAATGCTCTCCACTCCCTGCACTTCACACTGGCGCTGGGGATCTGGGCTAGCCACCCAGCATCCCTGTAGGGCCGGTGGAGAGACCTCGGTCCCATCTCCACCGGCCGCCTGTGATTCCTCCCAATAAATCTCTACAATATCTTCCCATCTGAAGGGATCTGGGTCTCTCACCTTGTTGTAATGCTGAGCCTTCCCAACGGAATGGAAGAGATCTCGGTAGTCCTTCTCCAGTTCCCACTCCAGGGTTGCTAGGTGAACAAGGTCTTGCTCTACCTCATGGGGGTCATCCCAGTCATGCCTAGCCTCCCTCTCATAGAAAATATCCTCAAGTCTGGTCTGCGCAGGGCTCCCAAAGTCAGGCTCTGCAAATGACTGCCATAACAACCCAGGACCACCAAACTCCTCTCCCTCTGGCTTGTTATGCTCGGCTGTCCAGGGTGTATACTGTGCCATATACCACCATAGCGCCTGGTAGGCATCCTCCAGCCATAGCTCCTGCCATGCACGGAGCTTTAGTTCCTCCACCCATTCTTTAAGGGGCTGCTCTCCCAGGAAGGGCATGCGCAGGGCCACTTGCTTCTGCAACCGCTGCTCTTCACTGGGGAGACTCTCACCCCGCTGGTATTGTACATTATCCAGGGCCTGGTACCAGATGCCTTTCCTTAATGCATCCCGGCCATCCAGGTCCTCATCCTCGTATAGCACTGCTGGTTCCATTCTGCTGCTTTTAGGGTCGCTGTACTGGGACATGCGTTGCCCCCAACTTGTAAATCCACAGAATGGTGTCTCCTGTAGCTGTCCTTCTGGCTGTGGGAACAATCCCACCGCTGCCACCAGTGTAACGGTACCCCCCAAACATAGAAGGGGGCGCTTAGGCCTTTTTAGCCGATCCGCCCGTCCAGTGCTATAGGGACAGCTACTGCAGGACACCCATTCCCCCAAGCACGAGACACACGCTCTGTGGTTGAGGGTCAAGCAGAGAACTCCCTTCTTTATTAAAAACCAAGACATATATAAAACAAACCATTTCCACATACACCGTAGGGGCAGTCACTACCTTTGGTCAACCCCTAATTACCTATGGCCAATCAGACAGGGTAGGAACCATGAGACTCCTCCCATGGGCCACCCCCCAGGCATGGCTACCATGCTCATTCTCACCCAGACTGTCCTCATGGAAACTTCCTGTTTGCTCCTGAACTATGCCCCTGGGGAAACCCCATACACTGGCCCTTTGTTCAAGTCCTGGCGACACCCTGTGAGGTTTATCTTGTTCTGCCATCTTAGCTCCTACCTCAGTGTTTACCTAATGGGGGATGGTCAGATCTGTAACACATATCTACACATTTTTCATAACTTTAAAAGTATGCATCACATTCACATAAAACATACATTTTCAGAATCAGCATACTCCAAATACAAACATGTGTCAAAATGATACAAATTGGTCCAGTGGTTCAAAAGTTAGATCACAGTCCTTTCTGACCAAATGGAACATGGCTTCTATGTCTTTGTAGGGGGAAGTCAACGTGGGCCGTAGTCAAAAGGCAGAATGTGGGCAACCAGACTTCTCCAATTCGCATTGACGAGACTGATCTCGTCACAGATATTCTTGAGCAAAACCTGTACCACTCTGTGCATGATTTTAGGCTAGGATGGAGGTTCACCTTCCAGCAGGACAATGACCCCAAACACACGGCTAAAGCAACACTTGGGGGGTTTAAGGGGAAACATGTAAATATGTTGGAATGGCCTAGTCAAAGCCCAGACCTCAATTCAATAGAAAATCTGTGGTCAGACTTAAAGATTGCTGTTTACAAGCGCAAACCATCCAACTTGAAGGAGCTGGAGCAGTTTTGCAAGGAGGAATGGGCAAAAATACCAGTGGCAAGATGCAGCAAGCTCATAGAGACTTATCCAAAGCAACTTGGAGCTGTGATTGCCGCAAAAGGTGGCTCTACAAAGTATTGACTTTTAGGGAAGTGAATAGTTATACACACTGACATTTTCTGTTTTTTTCTTCAATGTTGTGGCATGTTCTGTAAAGTAAATGATGCAAATCATCAAACAATCCATGTTAATTACAGGTTGTAAGGCAGCAAAACACGAAAAATGCCAGGGGGTGAATACTTTTGAAAGGCACGGTACTTCTCCAGTGGACTGCGATTTGTCTGACCTCTTTGCTATAACCGGCACACCTACATGGTTTAGCTCACATGCCCCTTCACCACGTCAAGGTAGAGATCCAGAAGGGCATATATATATACAGTGTAAGGTGAGTACACACCTAAGTGGAAATGTCCAAATTGGGCCCAATTAGCCATTTTCCCTCCTGGGTGTCATGTTACTCATTAGTGTTACAAAGTCTCAGGTGTAAAAAATGAGTGTTAAATTTGGTGTTATCGCTCTCACACTCTCTCATAATGGTCACTGGAATTTCAACATGGCACCTCATGGCAAAGAACTCTGAGGATCTGAAAAAAAGAATTGTTGCTCTACATAAAGATGGCCTAGGCTATAAGAAGATTGCCAAGACCCTGAAACTGAGCTGCAGCATGGTGGGCCATACAGCGGTTTTACAGGACAGGTTCCACTCAGAACAGGCCTCCCCATGGTCAACCAAAGAAGTTGCATCCACGTGCTCAGCATCATATCTAGAGGTTGTCTTTGGGAAATACATGTATGAGTGCTGCCAGCATTGCTGCAGAAGTTGAAGGGTTGGGGGGTCAGCCTGTCAGTGCTCAGACCATACGCCGCACACTGCATCAAATTGGTCTGCATGGCTGTCGTCCCAGAAGGAAGCCCCTTACAAAGATGATGCACAAGAAAGTCCGCAAACAGTTTGCTGAAGACAAGCAGACTAAGGACATGGATTACTGGAACCATGTCCTGTTGTCCAATGAGATGGTGTCAAGCGTGTTTGTCGACAACCAGGTGAGGAGTACAAAGACAAGTGTGCCTTGCCTACAGTCAAGCATGGTGGTGGGAGTGTCATGGTATGGGCCTGCATGAGCGCTGTCAGGAACCATAAATGCCAACATGTTTTGTGACATACTGAAGCCGAGCATGATCCCCTCCCTTCGGAGGCTGGGCTGCAGGGCAGTATTCCAACATAACAAACCCCAAGCACACCTCCAAGATTACCACTGCCTTGCTAAAAAAGCTGAAGGTAAAGGTGATGGACTAGTCAGGCATGTCTCCATACCTAAACCCTTTTGAGCATCTGTGGGGCATCCTCAAACTGGAGATGGGGGAGCACAAAGTCTCCAACATACACCAGCTCTGCGAGGTCATCATGGAGGGGAAGAGGACTCCAGTGGCAACCTGTAACACTTTAGTCAACACCATGCCCATGAGGGTTACGGCAGTGCTGGAAAATAATGGTGGCCACACAAAATATTGACACTTTGTGCCCAATGTGGACATTTCCACTTAGGGGTGTACTCCTTTTTTTTTTTTTTTTTGACAATAGTTTAGACATTAATGCCGGTGTGTTGAGTTATTTTGAGGGAGCAGCAGATTTACGCTGTTATACAGGCTTCTTCAGTGTTGTCACATGAAAAGATATAATAATATATTTACAAAAATGTGAGGGGTGTACTCACTGTAAGAGTACAATTCCTACCTGTGAGACATGCATGTATACCATGACATTTGCTTTTAGGGAGTAAAGCTATGGGTAAGTCTAGACAAGTTATGAAAAAGTACAGTTATTACAGTATCAGTAACGGTATAGTTAGAACTATGGTGTTCTCAGTAGTAACATACGGATGTGCGAGATGGACCATAAAGAGGTCTGAGCGCTGGAGAATTGACGCCAATGTACTGTGGTGTTGAAGAAAACTACCCAGAGTCTCTTTGACAGCAAGAAAATCCAATAAATCAATACTACTGGAAATTAAGCCAAACTGTTTACTGGAAAGTTTGATCATGAGGCTAAAGCTTAGATGTTTTGTCCATATCACAAGAAGACAGGATTCTCTAGAGAAGACTCTGATGGTGGGAAGGACTGAAGGCACAAGAAGGGGATGACAGAGGCTGAGATTGATAGATGGGGTAATTGAAGCAATGAACTTGAGGGGGCTCAGAGGTGCAGTGGCTGACAGATGCTGCAGTCCATAGGGTCACAAAGAGTCAGACATAACTGGATGACTAAGTTGATCAGAGATCTTCATTCAGATGTATAATAAGATGTCTTGGTTTTATAGTTTCCCAATGTACTGAAAATTAAAAAAATATCCATTTCCAACTCTAGAGATTTGAAATCGTCAAGAGGTTACATATGTATCTTTATTTAACACACACTAATTGTTACAATATACAGTAAATAATTCACAACATATAAAGTATAAAAAAAGGAGACTGTTCTGCAACGGTGGGGGGGGGGATAAGGGACAAGGTGTTTTAATTTAATAAAATATTCAATAGCAGCTTGTTTTTAAACTAAAGAGAGATGGAGACGACCATCTTAGCATAAACTGCAGGAATGCACCAAAACCACTTGTCAGAAAATAACTAAAACCAAGATTCAAATAAATGTATATTTGATCATTTGTTAGCTTCTTTTGCATTTTAATTTTTTTTTAAATAATAAATACAGCATTTTCTTTTTGCTGGTGTTAAATGTTACATTCCTGGTTTCAAAACCAGAAGATTTTGATACCTGAACTCAAAACATAGACACAGAGGCCCTCATTCAATTGCAATTTGGCCAATTGAATAGCACATCAACATTTTTTAAAGAAGTTTTTTAGCTTGTAAACATCTATCCAAAAGCAAATATTTCACTTACCTAAAAACTTCTTTAAAAAAAATATGTTATGTGCTTATTTAGAGCCCTATTCAAGTGGCCAAATCGCAATTGAATGAGGCCCAGAGTGTGCTGGGACCATGCTAGGTGTAACAAAAATGCTAAATAACCAATCATAGGCAAAGGGTATGAACATAGCTGCTCTCCTGACTGACACATATAAGAAGAATGGTGTGAACTGGCATGTCATTTTTACTTTATTATACTAAATACACTATGGGCTAATTCAGCCAATACCTAACAACTCACCAAAGCAAATATATTAAGGCAACCGTGGCACTAAAAGTATACTCTGCATAAATTATATATTTTTTTTTATAGTTAGGGAGCATTATTTTATCCTCGGCTCCTGACTTTAGAGTTCATGTCACATCTATTGTGCCCCAATTTAGTTTACCCAGTAACTTCTCTCACTATTAATCTATATAAAGGTAGGAATAGACAAGCTAAGGTAGGAATAGACAAGCTCAATAGTGGGATGGATCATTTTGTCTACTTTTCTAAGGCTCGTTATGCTCGTTGGCTATATATCAAGTAGGAATGAGATGAGATCTGTTCAGATTTTGGAGGTCTTCTGTAGGTAGATGGGACTTTGCTTCTGCATATAAGGATTCGAGTATCCCTCCTGATTCGGCGTCCTCAGGCACCTCCGGAAGAACAAGAGTAGGACGTCCAGGAATAGCTCAAAGAACTCAGCCAGGGTACAGACAGAGAAGCCCACCCAGAGGCCAACTAGGCCACCCATATTGGAGATCAGGTTAATTTCCTGGTGGTAAAGAAATCAAAAGAGATTTTATCATTCAGATGTGCACAGAATTGTCTGTGGAGGAATTTCCAATATTTTATCCACGTACCCCAGCATGGTTCTCACGTTTCCCCTCCATTCCATTTATGCCTTCATACCATTCTGTCTTCATTCCATTGGTGCTCTCAGTGCATTCTCCATTCTATTTATGTAATCAGTACATTCTCCATTCATTCCATTAATGCCTTCAACCCATTCTGCTCACAGTCCATTCTCCATTCATTCCATTTGTGCTCTCAGTCCATTCCCCGTTCATTCCATTTGTGCTCTCAGTCCATTCCCCATTAATTCCATTTGTGCTCTCTGCCCATTCACCCTTCATTCCATTTGTGCTCTCTTTCACATTCATTCCCTTTGTGCTCTCAGTCCAGCAGGTTTAAGGTTTACTTTTAAAGGGCCACGATAGTCATAGATTGAAAATTTACTAATTTAAAAAAATAAGCAAAAAGATGGTAAACGCTTTTAGAATGGGAAATATAATACGTGCAATTATGCTGCTATGGGATGTACCAGTTGGGTTTCTAATTGTGAACTTCCTGATTTGGGATGAGACTTTAGAATGTATCTATCTGCATAATGGTAATGTGGAGTGGGAACTGCCCAGGTGGAAATACCAAATGAAAATCCTTTTGAGATCACTCTGTAAAACACACGTTCGTAGCAGACAGTAGTTTAACATGAGCTGCTAGCGATGTGCACAAATACACTTTCTATGCACTGTCCACTATCATGCTGCAAGTACATTGTCTGTTGCAAGAGCATTCCCCTCTGGGTGGCTTCCATTATCATACTGCAAGTGCCTTATGTCTATTTCGAGAACATTCCCCCTGAGCAGGCTCCCACAATCATACTCAGGGGTGGAGAAATAAGGAGCTCATACTACCTGGGGGCGTGATTGAAAATTTATAATTAATTAATATTTGTTAAAACATCTAAAGAATCTACTAGAATAATTAACAGTTGTCTGTAACGCTGATATCATTGAGGGGAAGCATGATGTCATTGAGGGGCTGGGCCTGAAAGCCAGCATAACAGCAGCCTCAGAGAGACACAGCACAAAGAGAAAGACAGGATAGAGAGTGGTACAGAAAGAAAGAGACAGGCAACAAAGAGGGACAAGACACAGAAAGAGAGAGGTAGAAAAAGACAGAAAGCAAAGAGAGACAGACGGCACAGAGAGATACAGACAGCACAGAGAGGCAGACCACAAAGAGCGAGAGAGCACACAGAGAGAGACCGGACAGAATCAGAGAGACCAGAGAGAAAGAGATCAGAGAGAGAGACAGCACAGAGAGACAGACAGCAAAGAGAGGGAAGGAATCCACCACACAACACCGCAAGGGCCGCCACACACCACAGCATGCGGCATAACAGCCTCAATTACACACCTCAGAGAGAGAGACAGCACAGAGAGAGAGACCACAAATAGAGAGACAGACAGCAAAGAAAGGAAAATAACCCACCACACAACACAGCATGGGCCGCCACACACCACAGCATGTGGCTTAACCGCCGCAATTACCTCAGAGAGGGAGAGAGACAGCACAGACAGACCGCACACAGAGAGACAGCACAGGGAGAGAGAGAGAGAGAACACACCACATAACAAAGTAAGCTTCATTACACGCCACATACCATAGCAAGCGGTACAACATTCACCATTACACACCTCAGATAGAGAGAGAGAGACAGCAAAGAGTGAGAGAACCCGCCACACAACACAGCAAAGGCCACCACAGCATACGGCATAACAGCCGCAATTACACACCTCAGAGAGGGGGAGAGACAGCACAGAGAGAGAGAGACAGGACACAGAGAGACCACAAATAGAGAGACAGACGGGAAAGAGCCCACCACACAACACAGCAAGGGCCGCCACTTTCCACATCATGTGGCATAACAGCCGCCATTACAAACCTCAGAGAGAGAGACACAGCACAGAAAGGGAGACCGCACAGAGACAGCACAGACAATTCTGTGATAACATTGTATGGCACTGTCCTTTATAACAAGCAAGTTACTAGTTATTAATGTTTTATACAGTTCTTACCGTCATGGAGGGCTCTTCTTCAATTAATTCAAAATTCAGCTGTTTGAAATATACAACAACTTTCACAAAGTTATCCCTGTAGGAACAAGAGGACAGTAATTGAAGAGTATACTAGATTGTAAGCTCTTAGGATCAGGGAGTTCAAACTTTTGAATGTTAATATATATTTGTACATAACATATTGATACATTAGAAACATCGGAACACAATAATATTCATATTACATTCTTATACATTTTTAAATTCTCTCTAAGTTCTCATGGTAAATGAAAAGCAGATGTTCCAAAAGTTATCACATATATAGTTCTCAGCAATACGGGTTGTTGCTAACGCTTGCAGGCTCGCAAAGGGAGGGCCGCAGTTGCTGGCAAGGAGCGCCAAAGGCGCTCAATGCGCTGGTGGAGATGAGCACCGTAGGTGCTCATCCCTACGACCCTGTATGACTTAGGCAGTGAGCGTCAAAGGCACTCACTGCGCTTGTGGAGATGAGCGCCGTAGGCACTCATTCCTACGACCCGCCGGACTAAATCTCAATTACACCATTCACAATGCGAGACCCGTAGCAGTTTTGAAAAAAAAAGTGTGCAAAAATTACGTCCCGTAACACTTGCAAAAAGGAAAGCGGCACTTAACAAAAAAAGAAAAAATACGACCCGCGGCACTTAGGAAAAAAAAAATATGAGGTCAAAAAAATATGAAGTTAATGGCCAAATAGCGCAAAAAAAAAACAACAACAATAACACCACCAAAATAACAAAAATACAAAACAAACACCTCTCACAACACGGGGGGACAGGCACAACGTCTGGGAGTCTGGTTGCACGACAATTTAACCAAAAATAAATAATACAAGGTCAAAAAAATACGAAGTTAACGGCCGAAACGCGCACATACAAAAACAACAATAATACCACCAAAATGAACAAAAATACACGGCACGGGGGGACATGCAAGATGTCTGGGAGTCAGGTTGCACGACAATTTAACCACAATTTGCCGAGTTTCCACACACGAAAATCGCCTAAGCAGAAAAAAAATGTCAGCAGAAAAAAACGAAAGCAAGGCTTCACGACCCCCTAAACACGCAAAACACTGCCAAGCACAAATACACTATTAGTGACAACAGAAAATGCTCCACACCCGCGTAACGCATACACAATCGCCACCATTTTACAACACTAACTTACAACTAATAACATTACAAAATGCCCAATTACGCAGCTAAACAAACGGTTTGGTCTCGCGCACGCAGCCTATTTACACTGCACACTTCACACATTGCTGACACTCACACTCAGGTCAGCAACACTGCAAATCTACAGTGTATGCTGCAGGAACATCAAAACAGATTGTTAGCTCTTCAGGATATTGATTGCGGGATATATTAATTACAAATAGGTAAGTATATTAATTTATTATTTCATTATTAAAATAATTAGCATATATATATATATATATATATATATATACACCCCGTATTGGTCCGAATATAAGTGCAAGGGGAAAAAATAGAAAAAAGATAGTACTCAAATATAAGCCGCACCCGTAAAATTGGAGAGAAAAAGACTCTCAAAGTGATCAGCCATTGCAAGAAACAGGCTTTTTTTGCAGGTTACAGGCTTTACAGGATGTTAGAATCACTAAAACCGTAAATCGCTATTCAATACCGCAGTCTAAAGCACGAAAATCGGCACCCTTAACTCGCAATCTCGCAAATCGGTAGTAATTTTGCATTTGCGCACGCGTTACAAGCAAAGTTCGCAAATCGGCAATGATTTTTTGACGGTTGCGAATATAAGCCGCACCCTTAACTCGCAAGCTCAAAAATCGGAAAAAAGGTGCGGCTTATATTCGGACCAATACGGTATATATATATATATATATATATATATATATATATATATAAAGGACCAGGGGAGAGGATCGCAATGAGCCACAAAGGAGTTCAGCACGGTGCTCACAATGAGCGCAGAGAGTGCTCAGAGGAGCAAAAGTACACTGGTGGAGATGAGCGCCACAGCCGCTCATTCCGAGACACGCGGGACTTAGAAAAAAGAAAGCAGAAGGCGCTCACCACAACCGTACGACTTGGGACTTAGCAACGTCCGAGAAATTACAACCCGCAAAAATACGCATTTAACGGCCGAACCATCAAACTGCAAAAACACCCAAATATGCCTCAACTTAATTTGAGGCATATTTTGTCTTTTTTTTCGATCAAAAATCACAGAAGCGAGAAAAAAATTCAAAAAAGCGAAAACGAGGCAGAAGGATGTAAAATGCAGCTGAAGGACGGAAATACCAGCCCTAAGCACTATGACTTAAAGGAAAACAGCAACACTTAATACAAGGCAGTAACATTTAACTCAAACCAGTAACACTTAATCCAAGGTAGTAACACAGGGAGAGAGGCTCGCAATGAGCGCCAAGGGTGCTCAAGTGCGAGACCTATAAAGTACACAGAAGGAGAGGCTTGCAATGAGTGCCAAAGGCGCTCATTGCAAGCCACACTATGAGCGCCAAAGGCGCTCATCGTGGGGCTCGAACTGAGCGCCAATTGTTAGCAAGTTGTGACTCACAATGAGTGCCAAAGGTGCTCAGTGCAGGGCTTGCGATGAGCGCCGAAGCTGCTCAGAGGGGCCAGAACCTCGCATTCAGCGGCAAACAGCTTTACCATGGCTTAAAATTTTATGGCTGTCATTTTTTAAAGTCGCAAGTTTTTATATAACATATTTAAAATATAATAACTAAGTTAAAGAGTAACATTCAATGATTTTATGAAACGGATTTATTGTTCAGGCCTTTTATATTTACTGACCATCTGGGCCTGTGGAAAAGTATCAGTTAACATTTTTTTTTTTATTTGCCTCAAAATAATGAATGTGACATATATTAGGGTCATAAAACATTGTAGTCTCATATTATTCTTTTTTTTTATTATATAAAAGTTTTAGAGAAAATCTGTATTTTTTAAAACTCTGTTTACAGTGGATATAGAAAGTCTACACACCCTTTCTAAAATGTCAGGTTTCTGTGCTGTAAAAAAATGAGACAAAGATAAATCATTTCAGAACTTTTTCCACCTTTAATGTGACCTATAAACTGTACAACTCAATTGAAAAACAAACTGAAATCTTTTAGGTAGAGGGAAGAAAAAATATAAAAATAAAATAATATGGTTGCATAAGTCTGCACACCCTTAAACTAATACTTTGTTGAAGCCCCTTGTGATTTTCTTACAGCACTCAGTCTTTTTGGGTATGAGTCTATCAGCATGGCACATTTTGACTTGGCAAGATTTGCCCAGTCTTCTTTGCTCTGTCAGATTGCGAGGGCATCTCCTGGGCACAGCCCTCTTCAGATCACAATCGGATTCAGGTCTGGGCTCTGGCTGGGCCATTCCAAAACTCTAATCTTCTTCTGGTGAAGCCATTCCTTTGTTGATTTTTGATGTATGCTTTGGGTCGTTGTCATGCTGAAAGATGAAGTTCCTCTTCATGTTCAGCTTTCTAGCAGAAGCCTGAAGGTTTTGTGCCAATATTGACTGGTATTTATATAACTGTTTATAATTCCCTCTATCTTAACTAAGGCCCCAGTTCCATCTGAAGAAAAACAGCCCAAAGTATGATGCTGCCACCACCATGCTTCACTGTGGGTATGGTGTTCTTTTGGTGATGTGCACTGTTGTTTTTGCGTCAAACATATCTTTATTTGGGGTTAATCAGAACTTTATTTGGGGTTAATCAGAGGCACTTTAAATGATGGCAGGTGTATGCTGAATCCTATTTAACACGATTTGGAATGTGATTGCTTAATTCTGAACACAGCTACATCCCCAGTTATAAGAGGGTGTGCAGACTTATGCAACCACATTATTTTTATTTTTTATTTTTCTTCCCTCCACGTAAAAGATTTCAGTTTGTTTTTCAATTGAGTTGTACAGTTTATAGGTCACATTAAAGGTGGAAAAAGTTCTGAAATGATTTATCTTTGTCTCATTTTTTTACAGCATAGAAACCTGACATTTTAACAGGGGTGTGTAGACTTTTTATATCCACTGTATGTGTTTTAGGAATCCATTTTGTGTTTGTTGCATCATATCCTGATAGCTGGATCATGAGGGTGTGGTTCTTTTGGTATCAGTTCTAGCAGGGAGGAGGAAACATGGAGAGGTCAGTAGTCTTTGTTAGATGATTAGATAAGATTAAAATTGTCACCATACCACTTCCCCCTTACTGGTCCAGTAGCATGAAGTTTGCATCAATAGATACAATAAATCTATTGTCAAGGAGCTATATATGTTTTAATACAGAGCAAATACAGATCTTATCTGCATCTACAGTTCCTCCCACCCTCCTTGACTTCTAATCCCTTTTACAAACAAAGACAAAATGTCCATGATCACTAAGCAAAACTGGACACAAGAGTTAAACATGGTTGTAATTAATAATTTTATTATGCACATTATCAAGTCAAGTTCATGATAAGAGCAAGCTATAAATATGGCATATCACTGGCCCTTTAATGGCTAGGTATCACTGGTGTCTGGCTGTTCAGAAAAGTGCAAAAGGAAGACATTAATCCCAGGAGCCATTCATCAATCATGATGTAATTTATGTACCGTCTGGTGAGAGGATCTGGTGAGCTGAGTGACAGTCAAAATTTAGTAAACCTATTTTGTATTAGTAAATGTCATTTTTTAAATAATGTGTAACTGTGAATATCCAGCTTTTCATTGGTACTTTGCTGCCATATTGGGACCTCTGCTGTGGATATTTAAATCCATGTTTAGTAGACAAAACTTACCTGATAAGTGAAGGGTTCTCTGCGATATCTCTTATCTGCCCACCCATTTCCTTCAGCTCCTTAGCAAAGTTCTCCTGAAAAGCACAAGGCCATCCAAAGAGATCAGAGGTTGTTGTGGGTTCAATGGCGGAGCTAGTCAATGGAGAGCCCCGGTGCCAGAAAAACAGATTGGCCCTCAAGCAGAGGAGTAATACGAAGCCGTCAAGAGGGAGATGTGTTGAGGCGAAGGAGGCACAGGGGAGCATGGATCGTGTGTGTGGGTTGGACTACACTGGGGACCCACTAGAGGGATAATATTTGATGTGCCCTCCCCCCCCGTGTCTTTCACCCCCTCTCCCTTCCCTCTCTCTCTCCCCCCCTCTCTCTCCCCTGTGTCTCTTTTCCCCCCCACTCCCTCCCCTATGCCTCTTTCCCCCCTCTCCCTCCCCTGTGTCTCTTTCCCCGCTCTCCCTCCCCTGTGTCTCTTTCCCCGCTCTCCCTCCCCTGTGTCTCTTTCCCCCCTCTCCCTCCCCTATGTCTTTTCCCCCCTCAGACTCCTGTGTCTCCCTCCCCTGTGCCTCTTTCCCCCCCCTCGGACTCCCGTGTCTCTTTCCCCCCCTTGGACTCCCGTGTCTCTTCTCTCTTTCCCCCCTCGGACTCCCGTGTCTCTTTCCCCCCTCGTACTCCCCTCGGTCTCTCCGACTCCTCTCCTCATCCCACCCAGGACCTCTGCAACTGAAGTTACACCTCAATTTAAGTCAAAATTCCTGAGTTTAGACACACGAAAATCCCCTTAGCAAGAAAAAAAATGGCCGCCGAAAAAAAAAACGAAAACGAGGCTACAGGACCCAAAAGACGCAAAACACCACCAAACACCTATGGCTTTTCAAAAAAGCTGTACGAGCTACAAGATACACTTTTAGCAAGGACGCTAAATCATCCACAGCCGCGTATCACACACATTCACCGCCATTTTACAACACTAATTTACACAATACGGAAGTACACAGCTACCCTAACGGATTTTCCTCGTGCACGCAGGCTATTTACACTACACACTCAGCACATTGCTGACACTTACACCTCAGCTCCACAACACTGCAAACCTACATTGTATGCTGCAGGAACATGAAAACAGATTGTTAGCTCTTCAGCACAATGCTTCCTGCATATATTACTTCCAAGTAGGTAAAGTATATTTATTTATTATTAGTTAATTTACACAAAAAAAAGAAAAAAAAATCACAATAAACACAAAAGACATTCACAACGACGCCAACGCTGCTCTTAGCACAAAAAGCCTTGCAATAAGCGAAAAAAGAAGATTAGCGCCGACCAAACAATAACAGCAAAAGCGCCTATCAGAAAAAAAAAACATACAACAACCAGCACCGAGGCTTGCAATGAGCGCCGAAGGATCTCGGAACAGCAACAAAATTTATGTCTGGACCAAACAGCATTACCTGCCTTACAATTTTATTGCCGTCATTTTTGACGGGCAAGTCGCTAGTATATATATAGTGTGTCAGAAAGTGACCAGTACAGAAATATCACTGTATACATACATTCCTGTGCATATACAAAAATATTTGGTCCTTTCCCTCTTCACCTTCGCAAAATCTGAAAGCTGCAATCCCGCCACCAACCGACAGATGGCGCTGCCGATTTTCACATAAGGCGCGCCGACGGAAGAGGCCTTGAGCGATGAGAGGCGTGCCCGAGATGGCCTTGCTGTCGACTCAGCGCAGTCGAGTTGCGCCACGTTGGAGGGGAGAATAGTTCTTTGCCTTACATCAAACATGACGGCGCCCAAAAATGAACAGCGCCCTGCCGGATGGCTCCTGTAACTGCAGCTGTCAGTGCTGCCGAAGACATGCGAAGGTGAAGAGGGATAGATCCAAATATTTTAATGAACTGCACGGCCGCCCTCTGATATTGTGCAGCCTTAAGCCTGCGCCAACCAGAATCACACCCTGGCTAAGTAGATACAATCTCCACAGAACAAGCTAGGAATTAGAGATGCAGCTCCGCACTAATCTAGCGAGCAGAATAACTGGTATCAGCTCGGCGCTTATATTAATAAAACAAGTGAATACTTGTACTTACAATGAAGGCTGTGGAGGGCCACTGGGATCCAGACACGGTCAGCTCATACATGTCTTCCCTGCAGTAGAGAGGTGGGAAGGGTGGTCAGACATATCACCAGACCAGCAAATTAGTACACAAAGGTCACATAAACGGACAAGCTAACAACATTAGCAACTGTGAGCATAAAAACATTTCTATACTTAGCAGATTCCACAAGGTATATAATACCCCCCGTTGTTACTAGGTATATAATACCCCCGGGTGTTACTAGGTATATAATACCCCCGGGTGCTACTAGGTATATAATACCCCCGGGTGTTCCTAGGTATATAATATCCCCCGGGTGTTACATTGGTATATTAATATCCCCCCCCCCCCCCCCCCGCCCCACGGCTGTTACTAGGTATATAATATCCCTGGGTGTTACTGGGTATATAATACCCCTGGGTGTTACATTGGTATATAATACCCCCGGGTTTTACTAGGTATATAATACCCCTGGGTGTTACTTGGTATATACTATCCCCGGCTGTTACTAGGTATATAATACCCCTGGGTGTTACTAGGTATATAATACCCCTGGGCGTTACTCTGTATATAATACCCCCGAGTGTTACATTGGTATATAATACCCCTGGGTTTTACTAGGTATATAATACCCCTGGGTGTTACTGGGTATATAATATCCCTGGCTGTTACTCGGTATATAATACCCCTGGGTGTTACTGGGTATATAATATCCCCGGCTGTTACTAGGTATATAATACCCCCGGGTGTTACATTGGTATATAATATCCCTGGCTGTTACTGGGTATATAATACCCCTGGGTGTTACATTGGTATATAATACCCCCGGGTTTTACTAGGTATATAATACCCCTGGGTGTTACTTGGTATATACTATCCCCGGCTGTTACTAGGTATATAATACCCCTGGGTGTTACTAGGTATATAATACCCCTGGGCGTTACTCTGTATATAATACCCCCGGGTGTTACATTGGTATATAATACCCCTGGGTTTTACTAGGTATATAATACCCCTGGGTGTTACTGGGTATATAATATCCCTGGCTGTTACTCGGTATATAATACCCCTGGGTGTTACTGGGTATATAATACCCCCGGGTGTTACATTGGTATATAATATCCCTGGCTGTTACTCGGTATATAATACCCCTGGGTGTTACTCGGTATATAATACCCCTGGGTGTTACTCTGTATATAATACCCCCGGGTGTTACATTGGTAAATAATATCCCTGGCTGTTACTCGGTATATAATACCCCTGGGTGTTACTCGGTATATAATACCCCTGGGTGTTACTCGGTATATAATACCCCTGGGCGTTACTCTGTATATAATACCCCCGAGTGTTACATTGGTATATAATACCCCTGGGTTTTACTAGGTATATAATACCCCTGGGTGTTACTGGGTATATAATATCCCTGGCTGTTACTCGGTATATAATACCCCTGGGTGTTACTGGGTATATAATACCCCCGGGTGTTACATTGGTATATAATATCCCTGGCTGTTACTCGGTATATAATACCCCTGGGTGTTACTCGGTATATAATACCCCTGGGTGTTACTCTGTATATAATACCCCCGGGTGTTACATTGGTAAATAATATCCCTGGCTGTTACTCGGTATATAATACCCCTGGGTGTTACTCGGTATATAATACCCCTGGGTGTTACTCGGTATATAATACCCCTGGGTGTTACTCGGTATATAATACCCCTGGGTGTTACTCGGTATATAATACCCCTGGGTTTTACTGGGTATATAATATCCTGGGTTTTACTAGGTATATAATACCCCCCGGGTTTTACTAGGTATATAATACCCCTGGGTGTTACTGGGTATATACTATCCCCGGCTGTTACTAGGTATATAATACCCCCGGGTGTTACATTGGTATATAATACCCCTGGGTGTTACATTGGTATATAATACCCCCGGGTTTTACTAGGTATGTAATACCCCTGGGTGTTACTAGGTATATAATACCCCCCAGTGTTACATTGGTATATAATACCCCCAGGTTTTACTAGGTATATAATACCCCCGGGTGTTACTGGGTATATAATATCCCTGGGTGTTACTGGGTATATAATATCCCGGGTGTTACTAGGTATATAATACCCCCGGGTGTTACTGGGTATATAATACCCCCTGATGTTGCTAGGGTATCTATTGACTGACATGTACTTTATCTTATTATAAAGTGCTTATGAGGTCTTTATTTCCTTATGTAACTCCTGACAGTCTCTCATGTGATGTAGACTGAGATCTGACTAAACATTTCTTTGCTGATCTCAGCACCCTGTGACGGCTGGCAGTGGCCAGACATGTCTGTGACCGCAGGAAGAACAGGTCACATGGTGCGATTGGGGTGTATTTCATAGATCCAACACCTTCCCTGCACACAAGAGGGGGGCGGGGGGAGAAATAAGAGACCATCAGCAAGGTCCACTAAAAGGGTGCCAGACACAACCTATAAGGACACTCCATGACAGTAATATATGTAGATTAGAGGGGACTCCATGACAGTAATATGTATAGATTAGAGAGGACTCCATGACATTAATATGTATAGATTAGAGGGGACTCCATGACAGTAATATGTATAGATTAGAGGGGACTCCATGACAGTAATATGTATAGAATAGAGAGGACTCCATGACAGTAATATGTATAGATTAGAGGGGACTCCATGACATTAATATGTATAGATTAGAGGGGACTCCATGACAGTAATATGTATAGATTAGAGAGGACTCCATGACATTAATATGTATAGATTAGAGGGGACTCCATGACAGTAATATGTATAGATTAGAGGGGACTCCATGACAGTAATATGTATAGAATAGAGAGGACTCCATGACAGTAATATGTATAGATTAGAGGAGACTCCATGACATTAATATGTATAGATTAGAGGGGACTCCATGACATTAATATGTATAGATTAGAGGGGACTCCATGACATTAATATGTATAGATTAGAGGGGACTCCATGACATTAATATGTATAGATTAGAGGGGACTCCATGACAGTAATATGTATAGATTAGAGGGGACTCCATGACAGTATTATGTATAGATTAGAGAGGACTCCATGACAGTAATATGTATAGATTAGAGAGGACTCCATGACAGTAATATGTATATGTTAGAGGAGACTCCATGACAGTAATATGTATAGATTAGAGGGGACTCCATGACAGTAATATGTATAGATTAGAGGAGACTCCATGACAGTAATATGTATAGATTAGAGGGGACTCCGTGACATTAATATGTATAGAATAGAGGGGACTCCGTGACAGTAATATGTATAGATTAGAGGAAACTCCATGACATTAATATGTATAGATTAGAGGAAGCTCCATGACATTAATATGTATAGATTAGAGGGGGCTCCATGACAGTAATATGTATAGATTAGAGAGGACTCCATGACAGTAATATGTATAGATTAGAGGGGACTCCATTACAGTAATATGTATAGATTAGAGAGGACTCCATGACAGTAATATGTATAGATTAGAGGGGACTCCATGACAGTAATATGTATAGATTAGAGGGGACTCCATGACATTAATATGTATAGATTAGAGGAAGCTCCATGACATTAATATGTATAGATTAGAGAGGACTCCATGACAGTATTATGTATAGATTAGAGGAGACTCCATGACAGTAATATGTATAGATTAGAGGGGACTCCATGACAGTAATATGTATACATTAGAGAGGACTCCATGACAGTAATATGTATAGATTAGAGGGGACTCCATGACAGTAATATGTATAGATTAGAGAGGACTCCATGACATTAATATGTATAGATTAGAGTGGACTCCATGACAGTAATATGTATAGATTAGAGGAGACTCCATGATAGTAATATGTATAGATTAGAGGGGACTCCATGACAGTAATATGTTTAGATTAGAGAGGGCTCCATGACATTAATATGTATAGATTAGAGGAAGCTCCATGACATTAATATGTATAGATTAGAAAGGACTCCATGACATTAATATGTATAGATTAGAGGGGACTCCATGACATTAATATGTATAGATTAGAGGGGACTCCATGACATTAATATGTATAGATTAGAGAGGACTCCATGACAGTAATATGTATAGATTAGAGGGGATTCCATGGCAGTAATATGTATAGATTAGAGGGGACTCCATGACAGTAATATGTATAGATTAGAGGGGACTCCATGACATTAATATGTATAGATTAGAGGATACTCCATGACAGTAATATGTATAGATTAGAGGGGACTCCATGACATTAATATGTATAGATTAGAGGGGACTTAATGACAGTAATATGTATAGATTAGAGGATACTCCATGACATTAATATGTATAGATTAGAGGAGACTCCATGACATTAATATGTATAGATTAGAGGGGACTTAATGACATTAATATGTATAGATTAGAGGATACTCCATGACATTAATATGTATAGATTAGAGGAGACTCCATGACATTAATATGTATAGATTAGAGGGGGACTCCATGACATTAATATGTATAGATTAGAGGGGACTCCATGACAGTAATATGTATAGATTAGAGGGGACTCCATGACAGTAATATGAATAGATTAGAGAGGACTGCATGACAGTAATATGTATAGATTAGAGGGGACTCCATGACATTAGTATGTATAGATTAGAGGAGACTCCATGACAGTAATATGTATAGATTAGAGAGGACTCCATGACATTAGTATGTATAGATTAGAGGGGACTCCATGACAGTAATATGTATAGATTAGAGAGGACTCCATGACAGTAATATGTATAGATTAGAGGGGACTTCATGACAGTAATATGTATAGATTAGAGGGGACTTCATGACAGTAATATGTATAGATTAGAGGGGACTCCATGACAGTAATATGTATAGATTAGAGGGGACTCCATGACAGTAATATGTATAGATTAGAGGGGACTCCATGACATTAATATGTATTAACTAAGATTAACTAAATCAAGCTTTTATGCAAATACAACGAGCATTCTGGGGCTGTGGGTTTTCATAGTGATAGTGAGTATCTTATTAGTGGCAGAGCTAGTGATGAGTAATGTAGGGGTCACATGACCTATAGGGTGATCAGATCACTTTTCCAAAAAACGAATAATCTAATAAAGTAGGATATCCCCTTTACGCCATATAGTAGAGTGGGTCGTGTCCTATTGTGAAATTGGTGCTTTGCACCTGCTGCATCCAACCCCAAAAAAAAATTGCTGACAAAGGCTTCCATGCCCATAAGTATTACATACATGTAACAGGCGTGTGCTGATGGACTTACTTGCATTGCAGTGGGCAGTGACAGTTCAGCTCATCGTGAGCAAACTTAAATTCATACAACTTCACGCAGTCACCTGAAACAGAATATAGATTGTCATCAGGACTATAAATAGGAGTAATACATATATGTACTGTCCCGGGCAATGATCAGTCGCATAGGGAATGAGCATGTACATGTTATCACATATATACTTGCGGCCCTCGCAAAGCTGTGGAAGCAAGCGGTACTTAGGCTGCAATGACGGGAGTTGGGCTGCAATGAGCACCGAAGCACATGGGAGTTAGGCTGCAATGAGCGCCTAAGGTGCTCATTGCACTGTGAGCCTTGCGAAGCGAGTGGGGAGCAGATGAAGCACGCAGTTGGTTCAAATGCGTAACTCAAAAACACCAAAAAACAACCAAAATAATAATAATAAAAAATAAAAAAAAAACACTCACACTCAGCACAAGGGGAGAGCCAGGAAGCCTGTGAGTTAAGTTGCAAACAAATTGAAGCCATATTTTCAGAGAGGGGAAAAAATGGTGGCCGAAAAAACGTATAAATTCTGAAACCGGATGAAAACAAGGCGCAGCAACTCCAGGCACGCAGAACTTACACGACGCCAAAGAAAGTAACACTTAGTTAGATAGATATGGATATAGATAGATAGGGATAGATAGAGACATGATATAGATAGATAGAGACATGATACAGATAGATAGACAGACGGGGTGGGGGGGTGGTGGGGGTTGACCCCCCGCTGATTTTGAACGTTTCTCTGCTGACAAAGAAATGACCAGTCCATAATTTTAATGGTCGGTGTATTTTAACAGTGGGAGACAGAATAACAACCCCCTCCCCCCCAAGAAAAATGCATGTCAAAAAAGTTATAAATTGATTTGCAGGTCAGTGAGGGAAAAAAGTATTTGATCCCCTATCAATCAGCAAGATTTCGGGCTCCCAGGGGCCATGTACCATTAAATCTTGGGTGAGAACCTCCTTCCCTCGGCCAGGGCATTGAAAATGGGTCGTGGATGGGTATTCCAGCATGACAATGACCCAAAACTCACAGCCAAGGCAACAAAGGAGCGGCTCAAGAAGAAGCACATTAAGGTCCTGGAGTGGCCTAGTCAGTCTCCAGACCTTAATCCCATAGAAAATTTGTGGAGGGAGCTGAAGGTTCGAGTTGTCAAACATCAGCCTCAAAACCTCAATGACTTGGAGATGATCTACAAAGAGGAGTGGGACAAAATCCATCCTGAGATGTGTGCAAACCTGGCAGCCAACTACAAGAAGCGTCTGACCTCTGTGATTGCCAACATGGGTTTTGCCACCAAATACTAAGTCGAAGGGGTCAAATACTTATTTCCCTCACTGACCTACAAATCAATTTATAACTTTTTTGACATGCGTTTTTATTGATTTATTTTTTCTCTTATACAGTGCCTTGCAAAAGTATTCACCCCCGTGGCATTTTTCGTGTTTTGTTGCCTCACAACCTGGAAGTAACATGGATTGTCTGAGGATTTGCATCATTTAATTTACAGAACATGCCACAACTTGGAAGATGTTTTTTTTTTTATTGCAAAGCAAACATCAAATAGGACAAAATAACAGAACAAGTCCCTGTGCATAACTATTCACCCCCCTAAAGTCAATACTTTGTAGAGCCTCCTTTTGCGGCAGTCACAGCTCCAAGACGCTTTGGATAAGTCTCTATGAGCTTGCCACATCTTACCACTGGGATATTTGCCCATTCCTCCTTGCTGGTCCAGCTCCTTCAGGTTGGATGGTTTGCGCTTGTGAACAGCAATCTTTAAGTCTGACCACAGATTTCCTATTGGATTGAGGTCTGGGCTGTGACTCGGCCATTCCAACACATTTACATGTTTCCCCTTAGACCCCCCAAGTGTTGCTTTAGCCGTGTGTTTGGGGTCATTGTCCTGCAGGAAGGGGACCCTCCGTCCTAGCCTCAAATCACGCACAGAGCGGTACAGGTTTTGCTCCTGAATATCCCTGTATTTAGCACCATCCATCTTTCCCTCAACTCTGACCAGTTTCCCAGTCCCATCCCCACAGCATGATGCTGCCACCGCCATGTTTCACTGTGGGGATGGTGCTCTTTGGGTGATGTGATGTGTTGGGTTTGCGCCAGACATAGAGTTTTCTTTGAGGGCCGAAAAGTTCAATCTTAGTCTCATCAGACCAGAGCACCTTCCTCCATACATCTCGGGAGTCTCCCACATGCCTTTTCGCAAACTCAGAATGTGCCATTTTGTTTTTTGCTGAAAGTAATGGCTTTCTTCTGGCCATTCTGCCATAAAGCCCAACTCTATGGAGCATACAGGTTATTGTCGTCCTATGTACAGATACTCCAGTCTCTGCTCTGGATCTCTGCAGCTCCTCCAGGGTTACCTTAGGTCTCTGTGCTGCCTCTCTGATTAATGCCCTCCTTGCCCGGTCCGTGAGTTTTGGTGGGCGGCCGTCTCTTGGGCAGGGTTGCTGTTGCGCCATGTTCTTTCCATTTGGTTATGATAGATTTGATGGTGCTCCTGGGGATCATCAAAGATTTGGATATTTTTTATAACCTAACCCTGACTTGTACTTCTCAACAACATTGTCCCTTACTTGTTTGGAGAGTTCCTTGGTCTTCATGGCAGTGTTTGGTAAGTGGTGCCTCTTGCTTAGGTGTTGCAGCCTCTGAGGCCTTTCAAAAAAGGTGTTTATGTAATGACAGATCATGTGACACTTAGATGGCACACAGGTGGACATCATGTCACTGATTATGTGACGTCTGAAGGTAATTGGTTGCACCAGAGCTTTTTATGGGCTTCATAACAAAGTGGGTGAATACATACGCACATGCCAATTTTCTGTTTTCTATCTCTAAAATATAGTTTTATGTATATATTTTTCTCATTTCACTTCACAAACTTAGACTATTGTGTTCTGATCCGCCACATAAAATATAGATTAACAAAACATTGAACTTAAGGCTGTAATGTAACAAAATAGGTGAAAAGTCAAAGGGGGGGGTATGAATACTTTTGCAAGGCTATATATACATATACATATACACATACACACTGTATATACTCTGCATCCAATGTACTGTATGGGGGGAGGGGCGCTATAATAAATATATATATATATATATATATATATATATATATATATATACACACACACTATATATATACTCTGCATGCAATGTGCTGTATGGTGGGCACTATAATGTGTGTGTGTATATATATATATATATATATATATATATATATATATATATAAATATAGATACACACTGTATATACTTTGCATCCAATGTACGGTATGGGGGGGGCGCTATAATGTATCTACTAAATCAGGAATATAGAGGTATCTGCTGGTGACTCACGGATTGCTGTGTTACTGAGGTTACACTTGGGGTACCCCAGCTCCTTGGGGTACGCAAACTCCCAGTGGGTGCACCCACAGTTCTCCATGATATTCTGCTGGGCGCACGTTCTCTTACACGCCTGAGGTTGGGCAACACAGAAAATACATGTTCAGATACTGCATTCTGTAATTATAGCGTTAAAGTATTAGAGAACTAGATCAGCCTTTTTGATCCATCTAGAAAAAGACTGATTAGGCTCTGAGGCCTTGTTTTCAACAGTCAGCTGCACAAAAAGAGACTAAGCATGTCCAGCTGCACAGAACACAATGAAGGGGATTATCAATAATTACATGCAATCATCTCTCATCAAGATAACTTTTCAACACTCTTTTTGTGGGTGGATCAGAAAGGATGACTGAAAACTCAATTCTACATTACTCCTGGGAAACTGGGCGGGGACATGTAAATGAGCCCACAATGCATTTTCACTCTTTAATCTTTAAGACAGCTTTGTGTAAATATGATATTTTAGTCTGTTATTTGCTGTAAATCAGAAGTCTTTCAAGTTTCTCTGACTCTGGTATGGCTCGACACTCTAAGCGCCCTCGACATCACTCCCACCGCCCTCGACAACACTCCGCCGCCCTCGACAACACTCCCGCCGCCCTCGACACTCCCGCCACCCTCTAGACACTCCCGCTACTCTCGCCTCCCTCAACATTCTTGCTTTCCTCGACACTCCCGCCGCCCTCTAGACACATACCCGCTACTCTTGCCTCCCTCAACATTCTTGCTTTCCTCGACACTCCCGCCGCCCTCTAGACACTCCCGCTACTGTCGCCTCCCTCAACTTTCTTGCTTTCCTTGACACTCTCGCCTCCCTCTAGACACTCCGGCTACTCTAGCCTCCCTCGACATTCTTGCTTTCCTCGACACTCTTGCCTCCCTCGACATTCTTGCTTTCCTCGACATTCTTGCTTTCCTCAACACTCCCGCCACCCTCTAGACACATACCCGCTACTCTTGCCTCCCTCAACATTCTTGCTTTCCTCACCACTCCCGCCACCCTCTAGACACATACCCGCTACTCTTGCCTTCCTCAACATTCTTGCTTTCCTCAACACTCCCGCCACCCTCTAGACACATACCCGCTACTCTTGCCTTCCTCAACATTCTTGCTTTCCTCAACACTCCCGCCACCCTCTAGACACATACCCGCTACTCTTGCCTCCCTCAACATTCTTGCTTTCCTCGACACTCAACGTTCTTGCTTTCCTCGACACTCCCGCCGCCCTCTAGACACTCCCGCTACTGTCGCCTCCCTCAACTTTCTTGCTTTCCTTGACACTCTCGCCTCCCTCTAGACACTCCGGCTACTCTCGCCTCCCTCGACATTCTTGCTTTCCTCGACACTTTCGCCTCCCTCGACATTCTTGCTTTCCTCGACACTCTCGCCTCCCTCGACATTCTTGCTTTCCTCGACACTCTCGCCTCCCTCAACATTCCTGCTTTCCTCGACATTCCCGCCGCCCTCTAGACACTCCCGCTACTCTCGCCTCCCTCAACATTCTTGCTTTCCTCGACACTCTCGCCTCCCTCTAGACACTCCCGCTACTCTTGCCTCCCTCAACATTCTTGCTTTCCTCAACACTCCCGCCACCCTCTAGACACTCCCGCTACTGTCGCCTCCCTCAACATTCTTGCTTTCCTCGACACTCAACGTTCTTGCTTTCCTCGACACTCCCGCCGCCCTCTAGACACTCCCGCTACTGTCGCCTCCCTCAACTTTCTTGCTTTCCTTGACACTCTCGCCTCCCTCTAGACACTCCGGCTACTCTCGCCTCCCTCGACATTCTTGCTTTCCTCGACACTTTCGCCTCCCTCGACATTCTTGCTTTCCTCGACACTCTCGCCTCCCTCGACATTCTTGCTTTCCTCGACACTCTCGCCTTCCCTCAACATTCCTGCTTTCCTCGACACTCCCGCCGCCCTCTAGACACTCCCGCTACTCTCGCCTCCCTCAACATTCTTGCTTTCCTTGACACTCTCGCCTCCCTCTACACTCCTGCCTCCCTCGACACTCCCGCCTCCCTCGACACTCCTGCCTCACTCGACACTCCTGCCTCACTCGACACTCCTGCCTCACTCGACACTCCCGCCTCACTCGACACTCCCGCCTCACTCGACACTCCCGCCTCACTCGACACTCCCGCCTCACTCGACACTCCCGCCTCACTCGACACTCCCGCCTCCCTCTAGACACTCCCGCCTCCCTCGACACTCCTGCCTCCCTCGACACTCCCGCCTCCCTCGACACTCCCGCCTCACTCGACACTCCCGCCTCACTCGACACTCCCGCCTCACTCGACACTCCCGCCTCACTCGACACTCCCGCCTCACTCGACACTCCCGCCTCACTCGACACTCCCGCCTCCCTCTAGACACTCCCGCCTCCCTCTAGACACTCTTGCCTCCCTCTAGACACTCCCGCCTCACTCGACACTCCCGCCTCCCTCTAGACACTCCCGCCTCCCTCTAGACACTCTTGCCTCCCTCTAGACACTCCCGCCTCCCTCTAGACACTCCCGCCTCCCTCTAGACACTCCCGCCTCCCTCTAGACACTCCCGCCTCCCTCTAGACACTCTTGCCTCCCTCTAGACACTCTTGCCTCCCTCTAGACACTCCCGCCTCCCTCTAGACACTCCCGCCTCCCTCTAGACACTCCCGCCTCCCTCTAGACACTCCCGCCTCCCTCTAGACACTCCCGCCTCCCTCTAGACACTCCAGCCTCCCTCTAGACACTCCAGCCTCCCTCTAGACACTCTTGCCTCCCTCTAGACACTCTTGCCTCCCTCTAGACACTCCAGCCTCCCTCTAGACACTCCCGCCTCCCTCTAGACACTCCCGCCTCCCTCTAGACACTCCCGCCTCCCTCTAGACACTCCCGCCTCCCTCTAGACACTCTTGCCTCCCTCTAGACACTCTTGCCTCCCTCGACACTCCCGCCTCCCTTGACACTCCCGCCTCCCTTGACACTCCCGCCTCCCTCTAGACACTCAAGCCTCCCTCTAGACACTCCAGCCTCCCTCTAGACACTCCAGCCTCCCTCTAGACACTCCAGCCTCCCTCTAGACACTCTTGCCTCCCTCTAGACACTCCCGCCTCCCTCTAGACACTCCCGCCTCCTTCTAGACACTCCCGCTACTCTCGCCTCCCTTGACACTCCCGCCGCCCTCGACACTCCCGCCGCCCTCGACACTCCCGCCGCCCTCGACACTCCCGCCGCCCTTAATGGATTGCACATATAGAGACTCACCTCTCGTGTATACCCAGACCCATAGTTGTCCTTATAGAAGTTCTTGATGTTCTCCCCATTGGTGCACCGGCTCCCGTAGGGTGATTTCAGTCTGTCTATATGGACCTGGAAAAGAGGCATTTTATATAAAACGTGACTATTATTAAAGGGCCACTTGTGGCATAATGCTGTGAACGCACATTAGCAGGCGTAGACATAAAAGCATTTCAGCAGACCTGATTCCACATTTCCTGCTAGCTTGGAGTCTGAGATGGGATGTGCTGACAATTTTATTATCTATTCAGAAGTAAAAGGAGGTGGGAGAGAGAAGGGAAAAATAATTTGTTGAACCAGGTTTTTACATTTGACACCTTCCCTCTCCCAGCACATGCTCAGAAGCATGCAATCCCACTTGCAAAACCTATGTACCTGCCCCTTTAAAAGAAAGTATTAGTGTCTCCATGCACCATCAGAGTGTGATAAAAGTAGGATTTTCTTTAAACTACTTTTATGCTCGGCATTTTCACTGATATGTTGCTAAAGTTACTAGATTGTTGCATGTTAATCTGCAGTGATGTTTAGGGACATCGGACATACATATTTGGCCAGGATATACTTAAAAGAGCAATTTTGAAACCTAAAAAAAAAATTGCTTTAAAAATGAGCAAATCTAATAAAAATGTAAGAATTTAGGGGGAACTTTTAATTTAGAAATGTATAGCCCATTTAAGACTTGAGAGGGGGTCACCTTAAGTTCAATATATCAGCCATATATATATATATATATATATCACATATGTAGTTGTGAGCATTGGGGGTTGTTGCTAATGCTTGCAGGCTTGCGCAGGGAATCCGCCACAACTGCGTCCCTCGCAAAGCGAAGGCCGCAGTTGCAGGCAAGGAGCGCCAAAGGCGCTAATTGCGCTGGTGGAGTTGAGCGCCATAGGCCAGTTGAGCCAGGACATCTGGGAGTTAGATTGCACGCAAATATAAACCAAATTTGCAGAGTTTCGGCACTCGAAAATAGACTAAACAACAAAAAAAAAATGTTGGACGGAAAAAACAAAAACAAGGCTGCACGACCCCCTAACCGCACAAAACTCCACCAGGCACGTACGACTTTTACCCAGGAACGTACAAGGTACAAAATACACTATTAGGAAGGACGAAAAATGCTCCAAACCCGCGTAGCGCATAGACAATCCCCGCCATTTTATAACACTAACTTGCAACTAATAACATTACCATTACAAAATGCCTAATTACACAGAGACACTAACGACTTCCCCTCGCGCACGCAGCCTATTTACACTGCACACTTTATACATTGCGGACACTTACACCTCAGCTCAACAACACTCCAAATGTACATTGTATGCTGCAGGGACATCAAAACAGATTGTTAGCTCTTCAGGATATTGATTGCTGGATATATTCATTACAAAAAGGTAAAGTATATTAATGAATTAATATAAAAAATAAAAATATCAGGGGAGAGGCTCGCAATGAGCACCGAGGATACTCAGAGGAGCAAAAGTACACAAGAGGAGAGGCTTGCAATGAGCGTGAGGCTCGCAATGAGCGCCGAAGGTATTCGGAGTACAAAAAGCCTTATCTTGTGTGGCAAACAGCATTACCTGCCTTACAATTTTATGACTGTCATTTTTTGACGGGCAATTCACTAGTGTGTACATACAGTATATATATATATACACACACCGGTGTATATATATATATATATATATATATATATATATATATATATAAATATATATATATGCAAATCCTGCAGCATTTAAAACAGATTTTTAAACTTACATTTAACTTTAGAGTTTTAGACTTTCTAGGTGGTGGGAGAGGATATGCTCAGAAGGGCTGTCCTGATAAGAGTCTTTATCACTTGTCCTGAAAACAATCTGTATCTATGGCTCCTTCCTTGCATTAGCTATTGCACTGGTCCAACAAACAAGTCAAGACAGCCTCCTGGACAGATCTTCTTTCACCCTGTAGAGGTTGAGCAAAGCACCTCTGATGTTAGCATTACTGCACAATTCAAATGTATGTTTTGAAAGCGACATTGAATTTATTTTCTGTTTTTATTGCTGATCATTTCTGAATAAGCAAATTAAACCTTATTGTATCTACCTACACGGGCAGTATGCCTTTTACAAATAAGTTTCATACAGTGGCCCTTTAAAGGGACATGCGCGGTTCCTGGGTGTTACTAGGTATATAATATACCCGGGTATCTATTCACTGGTATGTACTTTTATTATATTAAGAAGTGTTTACAAGCTCTGTATTTACTGCATGAAATCAGAGAAAAAGTCCCTGTATGGGTCTGCCCTTGGCACTCATGAAGACAGTGTGCGTCTAAGTACATGATGTGCAGTGTCTCAAACTAACCAATAAGTGGCAACATTCTGCAACATGTTCCTTGAGAGAGGTGACTGACAGGCTAATTTGAAACATTGCACGTCACAGTCTCTGTATTCATGAGGTGCATGGGCTAAAGAGGGCAGCCCCAAACAGGTACAGACTGATTTTAGGCAGTAAATACAGAGCTTATAAGCCCTTCATAATACAATAAAATACATGTCAGTAAATAGATACCCAGGGATATTACATACTTAGTAATATCCCTTTAAAGGCCTTTGCCACAATATAATAGGAAGCAGTTGGGGGTCCCCCTAGTGGTCACTGTAAACAACTCCTGTAAATATAATATCATCACATATATAGGTGTGGATCTTACGAATGTTGGTCACGTTTGCGATGTTAGTCACGCACTTGCAGGCCTGCAATGAGCGCCAAAGGTGCTCATTGCAGGGCTCGCAGGGCTCCAATCACCTACTGTGTGCAACTCTTTCATCTCCCCCTGCCTCTCTCTCATCTCCCCCTTGAGACACGAGGGAGAGGAGGGGGGTGGAAGTGGCATGAGACACAAGGAAAAGGAGGGGGGACATGAGACACAAGGGAAAGAGAGAGGAGGGGGGAAATGAGACACAAGGGAGGGAGAGGGGGGGAGACACGAGGGAGAGGAGGGGGGGACATGAGACACAAGGGAGAGTAGGGGGGACATGAGACACGAGGGAGAGGAAGGGGGACATGAGACACGAGGGAGGAAAGGGGGGACATGAGGCACGAGGGAGAGGAGGGGGGACATGAGACACAAGGGGGGGGATGAAACACAAGGGAAAGAGAGAGGAAGGGGGAAATGAGACACGAGGAAGGGAGAGGAGTAGGGTGAGACACGAGGGAGGGAGAGGGGGGGGAATGAGACACAAGGGGGGGATGAGACACAAGGGAAAGAGAGAGGAGGGGGGAAATGAGACACAAGGGAGGGAGAGGGGGGGAGACACGAGGGAGAGGAGGGGGGACATGAGACACGAGGGCGAGTAGGGGGGACATGAGACACGAGGGAGAGGAAGGGGGACATGAGACACGAGGGAGGAAAGGGGGGGACATGAGGCACGAGGGAGAGGAGGGGGGACATGAGACACAAGGGGGGGGATGAAACACAAGGGAAAGAGAGAGGAAGGGGGAAATGAGACACGAGGAAGGGAGAGGAGTAGGGTGAGACACGAGGGAGGGAGAGGGGGGGAATGAGACACAAGAGGGGGAAATGAGACACAAGGGAGGGAGGGGGTAATGAGACACAAGGGAGGAGGGTAATGAGACACAAGGGAGGGAGAGGAGGGGGGAAATGAGACACAAGGGAGGGAGAGGAGTGGGGAAATGAGACACAAGGGAGGGAGAGGAGGGGGGGAATGAGACACCAGGGAGGTAGAGGAGGGGGGAAATGAGACACAAGGGAGGGAGAGGAGTGGGGAAATGAGACACGAGGAAGGGAGAGGAGTAGGGTGAGACACGAGGGAGGGAGAGGGGGGGAATGAGACACAAGGGGGGGATGAGACACAAGGGAAAGAGAGAGGAAGGGGGAAATGAGACACGAGGGGGGGGGATGAAACACAAGGGAAAGAGAGAGGAAGGGGGAAATGAGACACGAGGAAGGGAGAGGAGTAGGGTGAGACACGAGGGAGGGAGAGAGGGGGGGAATGAGACACAAGAGGGGGAAATGAGACACAAGGGAGGGAGGGGGTAATGAGACACAAGGGAGGAGGGTAATGAGACACAAGGGAGGGAGAGGAGGGGGGAAATGAGACACAAGGGAGGGAGAGGAGTGGGGAAATGAGACACAAGGGAGGGAGAGGAGGGGGGGAATGCGACACCAGGGAGGGAGAGGAGGGGGGAAATGAGACACAAGGGAGAGAGAGGAGTGGGGAAATGAGACACGAGGAAGGGAGAGGAGTAGGGTGAGACACGAGGGAGGGAGAGGGGGGAATGAGACACAAGAGGGGGAAATGAGACACAAGGGAGGGAGGGGTAATGAGACACAAGGGAAGAGGGTAATGAGACACAAGGGAGGCCGGGGGGGGGGAATGAGACACCAGGGAGGGAGAGGAGGGGGGAAATGAGACTCAAGGGAGGGAGAGGAGTGGGGAAATGAGACACAAGGGAGGGAGAGGAGGGGGGGAATGACACACAAGGGAGTGAGAGGAGGGGGGGAATGTGACACCAGGGAGGGAGAGGAGGGGGGAAATGAGACACAAGGGAGGGAGAGGAGGGGGGAAATGAGACACGAGGAAGGGAGAGGAGTAGGGTGAGACACAAGGGAGGGAGAGGGGGGGGAATGAGACACAAGGGGGGGATGAGACACAAGGGAAAGAGAGAGGAAGGGGGAAATGAGACACGAGGGGGGGGGGATGAAACACAAGGGAAAGAGAGAGGAAGGGGGAAATGAGACACGAGGGGGGGGGATGAAACACAAGGGAAAGAGAGAGGAAGGGGGAAATGAGACACGAGGAAGGGAGAGGAGTAGGGTGAGACACGAGGGAGGGAGAGGGGGGGAATGAGACACAAGAGGGGGAAATGAGACACAAGGGAGGGAGGGGGGTAATGAGACACAAGGGAGGAGGGTAATGAGACACAAGGGAGGGAGAGGAGGGGGGAAATGAGACACAAGGGAGGGAGAGGAGTGGGGAAATGAGACACAAGGGAGGGAGAGGAGGGGGGGAATGCGACACCAGGGAGGGAGAGGAGGGGGGAAATGAGACACAAGGGAGAGAGAGGAGTGGGGAAATGAGACACGAGGAAGGGAGAGGAGTAGGGTGAGACACGAGGGAGGGAGAGGGGGGAATGAGACACAAGAGGGGGAAATGAGACACAAGGGAGGGAGGGGTAATGAGACACAAGGGAAGAGGGTAATGAGACACAAGGGAGGCCGGGGGGGGGGGGGAATGAGACACCAGGGAGGGAGAGGAGGGGGGAAATGAGACTCAAGGGAGGGAGAGGAGTGGGGAAATGAGACACAAGGGAGGGAGAGGAGGGGGGGAATGACACACAAGGGAGTGAGAGGAGGGGGGGAATGTGACACCAGGGAGGGAGAGGAGGGGGGGAAATGAGACACAAGGGAGGGAGAGGAGGGGGGAAATGCGGCACAAGGAAGAAAGACAGGGGGAGAGGGTCGCAATGAGCGCTGAAGGTGCTCACATTGGGTGGCAAACAACATTGCCAGGGTTAAAATTGTATTCCCATCATTTTTGATGGGCAAGTAGCTAGTAAAAATAATAATAATTAGAAGGAAACCTAGCTCTATGTTGTGTTATCTATTTTTCCTAAAGTGGATCAAAACTACTGATCTGCACTTTAGCACACTGAGACACACATTAGCACAATGAGACACACATTAGCACACTGAGCCGCACATTAATACACTGAGCCACACATTAGCCTTCTGAGACGCACATTAGCACACTGAGATGCACCTTAGCATATAGAAGCTGCACATTAGCACACTGAGATGCACATTGCCATACTGACACACACATTGCCATACTGAGCCGCACATTAGCACACTAAGCCATGCATTAGCCTTCTGAGACGCACATTAGCACACTGAGACCACTATTAGCACACTTAGACGCACATTAGCACACTGAGCCGCACATTATTACACTGAGACCACTATTAGCACACAGAGACCACTATTAGCACACTTAGACGCACATTAGCACACTGAGCCGCACATTATTACACTGAGACCACTATTAGCACACAGAGACCACTATTAGCACACTTAAACGCACATTAGCACACTGAGCTGCACATTAATACACTGAGATGCACATTAGCACACTGAGCCGCACATTAGCACACTGAGCCGCACATTAGCACACTGAGCCGCACATTAGCACACTGAGATGCACATTAGCACACTGAGCCGCACATTAGCACACTGAGCCGCACATTAGCACACTGAGATGCACATTAGCACACTGAGCCGCACATTAGCACACTGAGATGCACATTAGCACACTGAGCCGCACATTAGCACACTGAGCCGCACATTAATACACTGAGATGCACATTAGCACACTGAGCTGCACATTAATACACTGAGATGCACATTAGCACACTGAGCTGCACATTAGCACACTGAGCCGCACATTAGCACATTGAGATGCACATTAGCACACTGAGCCGCACATTAGCACACTGAGCCGCACATTAGCACACTGAGCCGCACATTAGCACACTGAGATGCACATTAGCACACTGAGCTGCACATTAGCACACTGAGCCGCACATTAGCACATTGAGATGCACATTAGCACACTGAGCCGCACATTAGCACACTGAGCCGCACATTAGCACACTGAGCCGCACATTAGCACACTGAGATGCACATTAGCACACTGAGCCGCACATTAGCACACTGATCTCAGAACACTTATTTCACATGAAGATACTGTTGTAATATTTACAAGTTTTAAATAATAAACAATATGACTTGTGTATGATGGCGTCTTTATAAGAGAGACAGCGAATTACCATGAAAGAGCAGCATCTACAATACCCAAGAGGAGCTATGTTTTAATTATGTTTTGATCATTAGTACAGTTCCTAATTAGTCATTTATACATTTAAATGCTTGGTATTTGATTCACTTTCAATAAATAAATATCACTAATATAGTTGTCGTAAGTGTATAACACTCCATAAGGAGAGACACAGGGGAGGGGGGGGGACACAGGGGAGGGGGGAAGAGATACAGGGGAGAGAGTGTGGGAAAGATACACAGGGGAGGGAGAGGGGGAAGAGACACAGGGGAGGGAGAGGGGGAAGAGACCCAGGGGAGAGAGTGTGTGTGGGGGGGGAGATACACAGGGGAGGGAGAGGGGGAAGAGACACAGGGGAGGGAGAGGGGGAAGAGACCCAGGGGAGAGAGTGGGGGGGGGAGATACACAGGGGAGGGAGAGGGGGAAGAGACACAGGGGAGGGAGAGGGGGAAGAGACACAGGGGAGAGAGTGGGGGGGGGGAGAGACACAGGGGAGGGAGAGGGGGAAGAGACCCAGGGGAGAGAGTGGGGGGGAGATACACAGGGGAGGGGGGGAAGAGATACAGGGGAGAGAGTGGGGGGGGAGATACACAGGGGAGGGAGAGGGGGAAGAGACACAGGGGAGGGAAGAGACACATGAGAGGGAGAGGGCAGACCCATACATGGACTTTGTTTGAGATTTTTGTGCACCCCGATATATGTGACAATATTTGTTTTATCCTGTGGTTATATGGAGTCATCATAATGAGTATTTCCTATATTGGGGCCAATCTGTCATTTCATGGTGTTCAACTTATAAGGCCATGCTTTCAGGATATTACTGTGTGTTTTAGTAGGTAAATAAAAATAACATCCAACTGTAGTCAACCAAGATATCCTGAAACTCTGACATCATACTAGAGGGAGAGGGGGAAGAGACACAGGGAAGGGAGAGGGCAGGAAGGGGACAGGGAATTAATACATTGAATGTTACTTTTTTAATTAATGGAACATGATTTTGTTGATGATCAATGCCTAATTAAAACATCTAGCTCCAGTCAGAGCATTACAGCGGTGCGCTTAGTGCAATACAGCGGTTTGGGAGTTTGGCACCTTCATCATCCCGATGTCTGTCTCCGCTCCGGGGGGCACGTTCACCCCCTCGTCCTCGGGGAACGGCATCTGGAGTTGATCATGGATCAGTAGGCGAATCCCAGCAGAGTGCGTCATGTCTCGGACGTACTCAATCTGCTGAATGAAGAGCTCAAGGTGCAGGCCTGCTGGGCAGATAATGAGGGGGTTCAATGGGGTCCTGTAAGATCCTACAATCAAATAAATAGTGATATGGGTCTGCAGCCATACAGAGTCTGTGTCTGCATACGCTGTGAAGGGCAAACCCATACACGGACTATCTGTTTGAGATTTTTGTGCACCCCGATATATGTGACTATATTAGTTTTATCCTGTGGTTATATGGAGTCATCATAATGAGTATTTACCGTATTGGGGCCAATCTGTCATTTCATGGTGTTCAACTTATAAGGCCATGCTTTCAGGATATTACTGTGTGAGTTTTAGTAGTATGTAAATAAAAATAACTGATCCAACTGTAGTCAACCAAGATATCCTGAAACTCTGACACCATACCAGCCCTTTTGGCCCCCTCATGCACCTTCTTTATCCATCCCTTGGGGATATTTACAGACATCGTAGACACAATAAAGTGAGAATGGATACAATTTGGATCTTAGGATGATACTTGTTGCACCTGTGTTGAGATGTATAGTTTCACCTGACTGCGCTGTAAAATTCTATAGTATGCAATATGGCCACCAGATGTACGCCTAGGGCAGATCTACTGACATTTTTGGCACCAGGGCCCACCATTTACTATCATTGTGTACACTGTTGAGTTTGGCTACCATCTTGGCCTCCCACTTGGACCTCCTCACTCACCATACATGAATCCAGCCTTGGTGGTGTTCAGTGGCTCCGTGCTCACTGGGTTTCCTTTGAAGTCTGAGCCCTTCAGGGCATTGAAGGTGTAACAGTTACCAAATTTATAGTTGATGAACGCAGAAAAGAAGCTGAAATAATAGAAAAAAAAAGGTAGTGGGCAAGATGTACTAAGGTGTGGCTGTTGGAGTACCTCTCCAGTCTCAAGCTATCTTGTAGGGTAAAATAATCAAGAGTTCTCAAAACATCACGACTTAGTATAGTGGTGGGCATCAGGCACCCCGGGGCTGCGTCTGGGCTTCATGCACTAGTTAGGTGGCCCCTCACCTATTCTATAAGGGAGAGCATGCCCCTGTTCAACAACACATACCCCAATATATCTGTCTAAAACTAGCGAATAATACCCAGTTGTTCTCCTAAAACTTCTCCTCATTATCTTTACCTCTATTTCTAAGTAATCTCTTTCCTAGAGATGTTACTATTTTGCTTTGGCTAAAAAAAGGTTTAAAGCAACGGGAGGCCGCATATGAGGCACTTCAAGTGAAGTAGGTTACCTGCCCTAAAGGCATATGGAAGGTTCCCGGATGTTAGTCGTTATATAATACTAGCGACTTGCCCGTCAAAAATGACGTCAATTTTTTTTAAGCCTGCCAATGTTGTTTGCCACACAATCTGAGCACCAGCTGTGGCCCCCCACATGCCCAGGGGAAGAGTGCATGGTGGAGGATCCATACTGCGAACTTGGCAATCAAGGTGGTCCCACAGGAGCTCCATGGAGTTCATGGCCGGGGAATTTGGAGGCCAGGGAAGTACTTGGAAGTCTTCCTCATGATCCTCCAACCACTTCCAGACAATTCTGGTTGTATGACATGTTGCATTGTCCTGCTGGAAGATCCCATCCGCTGCAAGGATGGATAGACAACCCAATCGGTTGAGAGTGCCTTTCAGAGGTATGAGCCAGAAAAGGATACATTTTAACCACAGATCTCTATTTTGTGCATAGGCGGAGCTACTGTTGGTGCTAACGGTGCAAGGCACAGAGTTCCCTGACCTCTGAGGGGTCCCCACGGATCTCCTGTGGACCCCCTGTGTCCCACGCGGCCTTCCTGCAGCCCTATTGTTGCGCCCCCACGGCCCTCCCGTGGCCCCTGCGGGACTTCTGTGGCCTCCACGTATCCCCTGTGGCCCTTGTGTATCCCCTGTGGCATCCGCAGTCCTGCTTTGGCCCTGTGGTCCTGCTGTGGCCCCTTAAAGCCATCTGTGGTCCCTCACGGGCTCCAGGGGCCCCCTGTGCTCCCTGCCGACACAGTGTCCCCCACAGCCACTTATGGCCCCTGTGGACCTCCCGTGGGTCCCCTGCAGCCCCTTATGAGCCAAATGTGGTCTACCCACAGCCCTACTGTTGCGCCCCCACCGCCCTCCCGTGGCCACTGCGGGTCTTCTGTGGCCCCTGCAGTCCCACTGTGGCCCGAGCGGCCTGCCCACAGCCCTACTCTTGAGCCCCCACAGCCCTTGCGTGGCCCCCTGCAGCTCTTCTGTGGCTCTTCTGTGGCCCCTGTGGTCCAGCTGTGGCCCCCACGGATCCCCTGTGGCCCTCGAAGCCTTCTCGCAGCCCTACTGTTGCACCCCTACAGCCCTCCCGTGGCCCCTGCTGGTCTTCTGTGGTGCTTGCGGGTCTTCTGTGGCCCCTGCTTATCCCCTGTGGCCCCGGTGGGTCCCCTGTGGCCTCTAGGGCCCCCTTTGGCCTCTTACAGCCCACTGATGCACTTCACTGGCTCCAGGGGCCCCCTGTGCCCCCTGCTGGCTCAGTGTTCTTATGGCCCCTGCAGACCTCCCATGGGTCCCCGGCAGCCCCTTATGAGCCAACTGTGACCCCCCACATGCCCAGGGGAAGAGTGCGTGGTGGAGGATCCATACTGCGAACATGGCCATCAAGGTGGTCCCACAGGTGCTTGATGGGGTTCAAGTCCGGGGAATTTGGAGGCCAGGGAAGTACTTGGAAGTCTTCCTCGTGCTCCTCCAACCACTCCCGGACAATTCAGGCTGTACAACATGTTGCATTGTCCTGCTGGAAGATCCAGTCTGCTGCAAGGATGGATAGATAACCGAATCGGTTGAGAGTGCCTTTCAGTATGAGCCAGACAATGATACATTTTAACCACAAATCTCTATTTTGTGCATAGGCGCAGCTACTGCTGGTACAAACGAGGCAAGGCACGGAGGTCCCTGACCCCTGAGGGCCCCCGTGGACCTCCCGCGGATCTCATGTGGCCCTACTGTGGTGCCCCCGCTGTGCTCCTGTGGCCTCTGAGGATCTTCTGTGGCCCCTGCTTATTCACTGTGGCCCCTGCGGTCCTGCTGTGGCCCCTATGGGTCCCCTGAGGCCCCTGTGGCCCAACAGTCCCCCTGTGGCCCCTGCAAAACCTCTGAGGCCTCTAGGGCGCCTTGTGGACCCCGTAGACTTCCTGTAGGGCCCCTGTGGCCCCTTACAGCCCTATGTGGCCCCTCACAGGCTCTAGGGCCCCCTGTGCCCCCTGCCAGCCCAGTGACCCCACGGCCCCTTATGGCCCCTGCGGACCTTCCATGGGTCCCCTGCAGCCCCTTATGAGCCAACTGTGGCCCCCCACATGCCCAGGGGCCCCCTGGGACACCCAAAGCTTCTTATGCCCCCCGCAGAGGCCCTGTGGGTCACCTGCAGCCCCTTAATGCTCACTGTAGCCCCCCCAGGGGCCCCCTTATAGCCCATGGGGATTTCCAGTGATGTATATTTTGCACCGGGGGCCCCTATGCACTATCTCCGCCACCTCTTGTGCACACATCAATAAAATGGTATTAAAAACAGATGTTGCCGTCATATCAGGATAACTTTAAGTATATTCAGTTTGGATTGTGGTAAAGGGATGATCCAGTATATGTTGGACACTGATATATAAATACAAGTGACTTAGTGCTATAAAGTGCTCATAAATAAAGGGCTTTATGATTGTCAGAATTGATCCTAACTACAATTTTGATTGCTCCACATAAATATGATTTGATTAAATATATGGGGCCTCATTCTATTATTGGCCGTAAATCGGCCGTAAGGCTGCGATTCCTTGCGGGGGTTCCGTTATCTTGGAATTCAATTATACGATCTCCTCTTACGGCCGGCCGCATATCTTGGAACCGGCCGTAAGCTCAGAAATCTTTAAACGCAAAAATAAATTCAAGCCTGCACTGTACAGCTCTGTAAATGCTAGGGATCATATTGGGGGACATGAGGATTAATAGCAACCCCCTCTCAAGCTTGCACATCAGCCCAAATCCGAGATTACATTAACTGTTTATTTTCCGGCTGCAGCGTGGCCAGGTCTGAGGTGCTCCAAGCACTCTGGACTTTTTCCATGGATATGTGACATATATGAAAAAAAAAATTATTTACGGATTTGAGTATAGGGGAAATTTGTGCTATTTTTGCTAACACCTACAATCACTTTAGAGTCTCCTCAGAGTGCAGGACGGCTTTATTTAGGCTTTATAATGTAATTAATTGGTGCTAGCGGGACCTTTTTCCTGCAAGTAAGCTGCGGCTCGCTTTTAGCCTTGCAGAGAGGGTTCCCGGAGCAATAGAATAGCAACCAGGATTTTCTTGCGGCCGAAACTCTTGCGGCCGTTTTAGATCAAAGGATTTCCTCCGGCGCGAGCGGCCGCAAGGGATAGCAAGGCACCGGCCGCAAGCCTGCCGGAATCCCCGGCCGGAGGGGAATAGAATAGCCGAATAGCTTGCGGCCGGTCCTTGCGGCCCCGCAGCGCCTACGGCCGATAATAGAATGAGGCCCATGGTGACCAAAATCGATTGTGATTGCTTCATTGATCAGAGTCTATGTCGACCTTTATCCCATATTATTAGTATTGCTCCACACGGCTCATATGATATAATGAGCTTATAACCCGATATTAGGGCTGAGATATTAATAAGTTGTTGGTACCTATATAGGATATGTACAACTTTGTGTTATGTATGAGATAGAAACCTGGTATTAGATATTTTCTAATAATAAAAAGTATAAAGGAAAAGATTTATTATTTATGATTCAGTGTCCAACATAAACTGGATAACGCCTTTACCACAATCCAAATGAATTATACTTAAAGTTACTTATCCTGATATGATAGCAATGTCTGTGTGTTTTTAAATACCAAATAAAAAGTTACGTTTTCATCATGAATTTGTCTCTAAACTGTAATTAGTTACACAAGAGGAGTGCACAGAATAGAGATCTGGGGTTAAAGTTTTTTTTTAGTTCTTTATCTCTTTTAGTAGCCAGTTTCTAAAAAATCTAAGTGATACGACCTAGAGCCACCTTCACTATTTTATTGGTTGTGACCCGGACAATGCCAAGAAAATATTCCCAGACCATAACCAAGCCAGCTCATGACATGCGCCGTATTTCATTGGCTGCGCCCTGCTGACATCACAAGTAGGCCATAATAGTGGTCATAATAATGTGACTCAACCCTGTGTGTGTGTATACATAAACATATATATACACACACATATTCCCCATCATACAGTGACTGTGAGGTGTGGGTACAAATATGAAGTGCTTCCTTCCAGGCTCCTGGAAACACTGTTTCTGGCTCCTAGAAAATATTTGTGGCTCCTAAGTGTATATATATTATATGTCATGAGTGCAGGAGGAGTCATGGTACACTATAGATGTAGTACATTATATCCACTCTGTATATACAGGCGAACAAGGGCTCAGGGTGTTGACTGACATTTAATGAGATGCTCTTATTAGGGATTTCAAAGCTAATCCTTCTGCTATAAAAGAAATCTTCAGAAACGACTTAATGAAATCATTATCTGGGTGTGCAGAGATTGTTAGAGGCCTTTCTAGGTTGGACATCTAAGAAACATCGGATGTATATCAGTAATTTACCATCATTTTTATGCCTTATTGGCCGGAGAAGCCTGGGAGAGGCCCGAGTGCCTCTAGTTACACCTAGGTGTGTGCGGTGACTGTTTATTTAATAGGGGCTCGTACCAGCAAAAACTCACACCCTCCGACTTCAAATGAAAGGGAAAAATAGATGGAATAACTATCAATAAACTGCACGATCTTTATAATAGGCTGGTGAAACCTTCCAGAGCCTACGTTTTTTACCGAGTCTCTAGGTTATTATTTAATTTATTTTTATATAGTTTAAAAAATTTTAGTTTATAAGGAATTGTATCATTGTGTTGAAAAATTGTATGGATAATGTATAAATAAATATGAGTGCAAGGTTTAGATATAATGTTGCTGATAAAAAGCATATCACTTCTCTGTAAAGTAAGTATCTTCAATTATCATCTAATAAATTAAGATTCCTAATTTACGGCCAGTAACAGCGGGCCCCTATCCTGGTGCGGGCTGCGGTGCTTTGCACCTGCTGTATCAGCAGTAGCTCCACCACTGATTCACTTTCTCCCCATACCTTAATGTATGCTCTATTTCTACCGCTCTCTGTGGTTTACTTCTATCTCCCTTCTTGCCCCATATCGTCTCTTCCTGCCATCCCTCTATCTCCTCCATATATGTCATCTCTGCCAATTTTCCCATAGGAACACTGTCCTACTATCCAAGGCTGGTCGAGTGGGCACATTCATCCATAGACTTGTAGAGTGATCACATCCATCCCTAGACTGGTAGTGATCAAATCCATCCCTAAACAGGTAGAGTGATCAAATCCATCCCTAGACAGGTTGAGTGCTCACATCATACCATCATACCTAGACTGGTAGAGTGGTCACATGCATCCCTATACAGGTCGAGTGACCACATGCATCCCTAGACTGGTCGAGTGACCACATCCATCCCTAGACTGGTCGAGTGGTCACATCCATCCCTAGACTGGTTGAGCGGTCACATTATCCCTAGACAGGTGGAACAGTCACATCCGTTCCTAGAATGGTTGAATGGTCACTTCCATCCCTAGACTAGTAGTATGGTCACAACCATCTCTAGACTGGTAGAATGGTCACATCCATCCCTTGACTAATAAAATGGTCCTATCCATCTCTAGACTGGTAGAGTGATCACATCCATCCCTAGACTTGTAGATGGGTCTCACTCATCCCTAGACTGGTAGAGCGGTCACATCCATCCCTAGACTGGTAGAGGGGTCACATCCATCCCTAGACTGGTAGAGGGGTCACATCCATCCCTATACTGGTAGAGTGGTCACATCCATGCCTAGACTTGTAGATGGGTCACATCCATCCCTAGACGGGTAAAATGGTCACATCCATCCATAGATTGGTTCATTGGTCACATACATCCCTAAACTTGTAGAGTAATCACATCAATCTCTAGACTCGTAGAGTGCTTACATCCATCCCTAGACTGGTAGATTGGTCAAAACTATCCCTAGACTGGCTGAGTGGTCACATCCATCCCTAGACTGGTAGATTGGTCACGTCCATCCCTAGACTGGTATAGTGGTCACGTCCATCCCTACACTGGTAGAGTGGTCGCATACATCACTAGTGTGGTAGAGTGGTCACATCCATCACTAGTGTGGTAGAGTGGTCACATGCATCACTAGTGTGGTAGAATGGTCACATCCATCCCTAGACTGGTAGAATGGTCACATGCATCCCCAGGCTGGTAGAATGGTCACATCCATCCCTAGTGTGGTAGAGTGGTCACATCCATCCCCAGGCTGGTAGAGTGGTAACACCCATCTATAGACTGACAGAGTGGTCACATCCATCCCTAGATTGGTAGAATTGTCACATCCACCCTGTGTCAACCACTGCCTATCCCAATACTAAAGACACATTCCTGCCTCTACCTGTACCTTGAGTTGCACTCTTGACCATGGAAGTTGCAGAAGATCAGCATTTCGTCCAATTGATGGCCCATCTCAATCTTCTGATCATCTGGTAACTGGTTGAACTCTGAAGCAAACTTGTTAAAGGCCCCAGCGTACTGAACATTTTCATCTTGATAGTCTGAGGATATATTCATGGGCTGGGAACGGTTCCTCCGATGGGTAAGTTCTAACCCGGAGTCCTGAGGGAGTCAGAATGGTGACAGTATGAGGGTAAGCACAAACCTGGTATGCTGAAGGGGGTCAGAATGGTGACAGTATGAGGGTAAGCACAAACCTGGTATGCTGAAGGGGGTCAGAATGGTGACAATATGAGGGTAATCTCCAATCTGGAGTGTTGAGGGGGGCAAAATAGTGAAAGTATGAGGGACCTTCCAAGTATCTAATGAAACCAGTTAGAGTTCTCCAAACTAATTAAGTCCACTAAGTCTCGTGATGCACAGTATAACTACCATGTCTCTGCTGGTTAGTGGCAGCATCCTGATACTTTAATAAAAGCTGTGCATGTGAGAGGGGCATTTATATTTCTGCAGGAGAAGGGCTAGTATTTGTTTACAAGCTGGCTGCTTCTGAGCATGTGCATGGGAAACGAGTATGTGTCAGGTCCAATAAGTTTCAGTTTTCTCTCTTTTCTCCTCAGTCACTCCTCTCTCCACTGATATAAAAAAGTATCATGAATGCCTCATGGAACGAGCGGAGGCAGCACTGCTTTGTTTCTAATTAAAAACTATCCCATGATATTATTATGCTCTGTCACCCTGCTAGATATAAAATGCGTCTCACATGTGGCAGTGGAGAAAACATATAAGAGGACAAAGCAGAATTACTACATTGAAAATTAAACTTTCTAACCAACAGATGAAATATTAGAGTGCTGTACAAGCCATTCTTCTCTACAGTGAATAATTCCTGTGATGTTAAACAGTTTTGAATATCTCAGCCATGATTTACTTTAGTAAAAAGGCTAGTACCATGTATGGCCAGTTTTTCAGGCTCTTTAAAGGGGCATAGAAGGTTTCTGGACATAGCAGGGATCTGCCCTCTGTAGCTCATGCAGCTAATGAATACACAGACTGTGAACTGCAGTGTTTCAAATTAGCCTGTCAGTGACCTTTCTCAAGCAGAATGTTGTTACTGCTTGGTTACTGTCTTCATCAGCTGCAGAGGGGAGTAAACAGTTAGGGACTATTTGTATGATTTTAGACAGTAAAAACAGAACTTATAAGCACCTTCTTAGAGAACATAAAAGTAAATCGATACACAGGGATATTACATACGTAGTAACATCTAGGAGCCTTCCATATCCAAAATGACTTAATTATGGGGTGACAGAGGAGAAATATACCAAAATATATATATGACATAAATCATTTGGGGTCTGACTTTTAGCCTGAGGGGAGACTCATCCTACTGGTTTAAAGATTTAGTGGATAAGACTAATTTTTTAAGATTTATTTTATGGTGCTCAGTTTAATTTATAACCAGCGCAATTGGCCCCTGGCCCTAATCTCATACTGATTTACTACAACAAAGGTAAAAGGGGCTGTATCTTTTTTAACATTCTTAAAACATTTTACTGATTTAAGTGTAGTTCTTACAAAAAAAAAAAGTATATTTTTGATATAAGCTACACTGGCCCTTTAAGATCCTGAGATGTTCAGCATTGCTTATGCTGCATTATTATGCTAATGTGTTACACAACCTGCTAATCTGATTTCCGGTTATAAAAAAATACTCTCTGCAGGGATATGCTTTCTAAACAGCCTCTCTTTGTGACTCTTAAAGGGGAATCACCTTCAAAACAAATTGCAATTACAAACAAGGACATAGACTGCACAATATACTGCTATGGTAGTCTCACCAGAAGAGACCTCTCCAGTACCCAGGGTGTCTCATGAGGTCTCCACCTGGAAGTAGAGGCTTCATAGAATCACATAGGAAATGGGAGGTTTCTCACCTGTCATATTCATACACTGAACTGATATCTATCTACACTGGTAATGGAGAGTCAGGAGAAGACAGAGAGGTGCAAGGGAGGTCCACACTGGGGAAGGGGAGATAGATAACTGCAGGGGAGAGAGAGACAGAGAGAAGGGAAAGAATGGATACATGTAAGTATGTAAGAGAGAGATAGAAAGGGAGAGAGAAAGTATGTGCAAGAGAGAGAGGAGGGACATTATGTATATATGTAAGAGAAGAGAGAGAAGGGAAAGTATGTGCAAGAGAGAGGAGGGACATTATGTATATATGTAAGTATGTAAGAGAAGATAGAGAAGGGAAAGTATGTATATATGTGAGAGATAGAGAGAAGGGAAAGTATGTGCAAGAGAGAGAGGAGGGACATTATGTATATATGTAAGTATGTAAGAGAAGAGAGAGAAGGGAAAGTATGAGAGAGAGAGAAAGAGAGAGAAGGGAAAGCATGAGAGAGATAGAGAGAAAGGAAAGTATGTGCAAGAGAGAGAGGAGGGACATTATGTATTTATGTAAGTATGTAAGAGAGAAGAGAGAGAGAAGGGAAAGTATGAGAGAGAGGGAAAGAGAGAGAAGGGAAAGCATGAGAGAGATAGAGAGAAGGGAAAGTATGTGCAAGAGAGAGAGGAGGGACATTATGTATATATGTAAGTATGTAAGAGAGAGAGAGAAGGGAAAGTACGAGAGATAGAAAGAGAGAGAAGGGAAAGCGTGAGAGAGAGAAAGAGAGAGACATGATGAGAGGAGAGATACATGATGAGAGAGAGAGAGAGAGAGAGAGTAGAAAGTATGTATGAGAGAGAGGAAAAAAACAAATGATGTGTGTATGAGAGAGAAGACAGAGGGAGGAGAGAGGGGAGAAGTATGTCCATGTGTGAGAGAAGTGAGAGAAGAAAACAGTGTGTGAGAGAGGGGAAAGTATGCATGTGTGTGAGAGAGAAGAGAGAGGAGGATGTATGTCTGAGAAAGAGACATATAATGATAGGAAGAAACAGAAAATAGAGAAAGAAAAAGTCTAAAGAAAGAGAAAGAAACACAGAGAAGAGAGTAAGGAGCAGTGCATGGAAATCATGGGAGACGTAACGTTACTGAGAGAGTTGTAGATAAGAGGAGCGACCTTCAGTTGATATTGTAGACACCAATATAGTGATAGTGCCAAGAAAGGCGAGCATGGGACAAGTACCATAAGGAAATGGCCGGGCGGGCCGACCCATTGCTCTGCCACCCAAGGCCCCGGCCATTTGGCCACGCACCTGCAGTGAGGTAGTGATGGCAAAGTTGCGTTTGATGGCCGATAGTTTCACGCTATTCAGGTTACAGATGGTGACGGCCGGGAACCTTAATCTGGCGCTGGAGATCAACATGATCTTCTCGTGCGAGGGGTAGGTGTAATAAGTCATCACCATCTCCGTGCATTGCCACAGGGCGCAGAATAGGGCGAGCGAGACGAACATGAGCCAGACAAGGCGTCGGAACCAGTGCTGGGAACGGAAGATGTTGGGGATGCCGTGGGCAGACGTGTTCTGGATGACGGTCCTACCCAACTTCCTCAAGGACTTGGCATCCTTGGATGCTTTTTGGATGGTCATTTCTTTATAAGACATTGTTGGCTCTGAGAAACAGAGATAGAGAGAGAGAGAGAGGACCGAAGAACTGAACTAGAGGACAAGAACTGGAGATACCAACCCCGAGGCTCCCAATGTCCAAAGGCTCAAGAGCTTATATCCATTTCCTTACGACCAGTTGCCTTGGTGACTCTTTAATAATGAACCAATTATCCCTCCATGTCACACTGATCCTCTGAAGATGCTCAGCTTGGCCAGTATCTGAGATCAATTAAAAGAGGGTGGGAGACGAGCTCAGGTCAGCTCAAACTCAACATTTTCATTTATATCAAGGACCATTTTAGTTACATTATTTGAATATACTATTTTAACTTGATAATGGGAAAAATAGGGAAAAAATAAACACACCCTTTACATTTTTAACTTTCAGATTATTCCATTTTATTTTCTGCCTGTGTCCTGTGTAAACTAATGAGCTTTCTAACACTCTTACACTGGTGTTTTCTAGCTGTGCATATAAGAAGCTTCCTCTATATTCAATGTCTCCCCAATCTTAGGAGAAACTAAAATAATAGAATATACAGCATATAAAAGGTTAAACAAATAAAGGGCTGTATTATTGGTTTATCCATTATAAAAAAAATAAATCTTTATTTAGACCACAACTTTCATGAAAAATATAATGCAAATATTATAAAAAAAACTGCTGGAAATGCAGCAGTGCAGCACCGCCATAATATCATTCTGACAAATTCTGATTAGGGCTAGTGAGGAACATATATATATATATATATATATATATATATATATATATATATATATATGTATACAGTGCCTTGCAAAAGTATTCACCCCCTTGGCATTTTTTGTGTTTTGTTGCCTCACAACCTGGAAGTAACATGGATTGTCTGAGGATTTGCATCATTTAATTTACAGAACATGCCACAACTTGCAAGATGTTTTTTTTTTATTATTGTGAAGCAAACAACAAATAGGACAACATAACAGAACAAGTCCCTGTGCATAACTATTCACCCCCCTAAAGTCAATACTTTGTAGCGCCACCTTTTGGGTCAATCACAGCTCCAAGTCGCTTTGGATAAGTCTCTATGAGCTTGCCACATCTTACCACTGGGATTTTTGCCCATTCCTCCTTGCTGCTCCAGCTCCTTCAAGTTGGATGGTTTGTGCTTGTGATCAGCAATCTTTAAGTCTGACCACAGATTTCCTATTGGATTGAGGTCTGGGCTGTGACTCGGCCATTCCAACACATTTACATGTTTCCCCTTAGACCCCCCAAGAGTTGCTGTAGCCGTGTGTTTGGGGCCATTGTCCTGCTGGAAGGTGACCCTCCGTCCTAGCCTCAAATCACGCACAGAGTGGTGCAGGTTTTGCTCCTGAATATCCCTGTATTTAGCACCATCCATCTTTCCCTCAACTCTGACCAGTTTCCCAGTCCCATCCCCACAGCATGATGCTGCCACCGCCATGTTTCACTGTGGGGATGGTGCTCTGTGGGTGATGTGATGTGTTGGGTTTGCACCAGACATAGGGTTTTCTTTATGGCCGAAAAGTTAAATTTTTGTCTCATCAGACCAGAGCCCCTTCCTCTATACATTTTGGGAGTCTCCCTTTTCCCAAACTCAAAACTTGCCATTTTGTTTTTTGCTGAAAGTAATGGCTTTCTTCTGGCCACCCATAAAGCCCAACTCTATGGAGCGTACGGCTTATTGTCGTCCTATGTACAGATACTCCAGTCTCTGCTGTGGATCTCTGCAGCTCCTCCAGGGTTACCTTAGGTCTCTGTGCTGCCTCTCTGATTAATGCCCTCCTTGCCCGGTCCGTGAGTTTTGGTGGCGGCTGTCTCTTGCCAGGTTTGCTGTTGCGCCATGTTCTTTCCATTTGGTTATGATAGATTTGATGGTGCTCCTGGGGATCATCAAATATTTGGATATTTTTTTATAACCTATCCCTGACTTGTACTTCTCAACAACATTGTCCCTTACTTGTTTGGAGAGTTCCTTGGTCTTCATGGCAGTGTTTGGTTAGTGGTGCCTCTTGCTTAGGTGTTGCAGCCTCTGGGGCCTTTCAAAAAAGGTGTGTATATGTAATGACAGATCATGTGACACTTAGATTGCACACAGGTGGACATCATGTCACTAATTATGTGACGTCTGAAGGTAATTGGTTGCACCAGAGCTTTTTATGGGCTTTATAACAAAGGGGGTGAATACTTACGCACATGACAATTTTCTGTTTTCTATTCACTTTACCAACTTAGACTATTGTGTTCTGATCCATCACATAAAATTCAGATTAACAAAACATTGAACTTAAGTCTGTAATGTAACAAAATAGGTAAAAAGTGAACGGGGGGTGAATGCTTTTGCAAGGCACTGTATAAATATACACATATATGTATATATATATATATATATATATATATATATATATATATATACCGTAATTATCGGCGTATAACACGCACTTTTTCTCCCTGAAAATAGGGGGCAAATCATAGGTGCGTGTTATACGCCGATATTCCCTCCCCCCTCCTCATCCTCAACCTCCCTCCGCATTCTAACCCTCTCCTCCTCAACCTAAACCCCCCTAAATACACCCCCCTCACTTACCTGCTTCTGCTCCGGCCTCCGCTCCACGTGCCGACACCCGGTATATGCTAATGACGTGGCTCGCTGGCGCACATGTGACGTCACCGGGTCAAGGAGCAGAGCGGAGGCCGGACCAGAAGCAGGTAAGTGAGGGGGAGGTATTAAGGGGGGTTTAGGTTGAGGAGGGGGGGGGGTTAGGTTGAGGAGGGGGGGTTAGAATGAGGAGGGAGGTTGAGGTTGAGGAGGGGAGTTGAGGAAGGAGGATGAGGAGGGAGGTTGAGGAGGGGGTTGAGGATGAGGAGGGAGGTTGAGGATTTTGCTTCAAAGTTCTTTATTTGATTTTTTTTCCCCCTGAAATACCCTTCTTAAATTGAGGTGCGTGTTATACGCCGATGCGTGTTATATGCCGATAAATACTGTATATATATATATATATATATATATATATATATATATATATATATGGTGTAATAACTGTTTCTCTGAATTCTGAGCTGGAAGCAGGTTTTTAAACTTGTTTTAGACAAATGTGAACACGGATGTACTATTTATATACTATATATATATGTATATATATATATATATATATATATATATATATATATAAGCGACAAGCTTTCGAGAGATAATGCCTCTCTTTATCAAGTCAAAAAGCCATACTGATACAAGTATGAACTAAAAACAGCAAACAGAAAGAGACAGGAAAAAATAAAAAAAATTGGAAAAACAAGAAAGACAAAATGTATTGGGCAGAGTTGTGAGAAACAGACCAGCATTGTGAAAAATGTTCTGATAGGTCAGTATGTAAGTCTATATAAGTCTGTATTTAGTTCATACTTGTATCAGTATGGCTTTTTGACTTGATAAAGAGAGACATTATCTCTCGAGAGCTCGTCGCTTTATTATGAATATGTTTGTCCAATAAAAAAGGTATCACTATTCACTGCAATACTCTGATTATTCAACTGGATTACTGGACATTCATGGCTACCTCACTCTTTTTATATATATATATATACACACACACACACACACACACACATATATATGTGTATATTTGTATATATGTATATATGTATGTGTGTGTATATATATGTGTATATATGTATATATTTATGTGTGTATGTGTATATATATATATTGTGTGTGTTTTTATTTTTGCACAGAGAAAGTGTTAATCACATTGCACTCTCTGCCTTCATTAGTTCAATTCTAAGTACATTTTAACGATCTGCTCCATATAAATTAACCAGGATAATCCTTGTGCGGGTCCTAGTCGGGTTTCTAGGTCACCGACAGAATAATCGATATCCAGAGATCTGTAGGTCTGGTTTGTTTTGTATAATAAATAACAAAGGATCAAAGTCATAAAAGAACCAGAAATACAGGAAATGTCTCAGAAGGAAACTGTACTCCTTATGGGCCTCTGTATTAATATACATAAGATTCCCAAAGAAAAACAAGTTTAGATAAGCTGACAACATGTAAACAAATTCGCTTTCCATGAGACCTGTTGAAAGCACTGGCAGTTTTAGCTGGCACATTTGCAGATAGAAGCTGTATGTGCAGCCAAAGTCTCCTCCCACGTCAGGATTATGAGCAGAAGCCAAAATAATAAATTATACCCCAATGTAATTATATTATATTATTGATTTGGATGACATGTTAATTCCTTAAAGTTAATTAGGCAAGACTTATGTTGCAGAATTTAATGAGATGTTTTTTCTTGTTTTGGACCTTCTAGAAGTGCCGGTGGTGGTGGTGGTGGTGGGGGCGGGGATGTAGTTTTCTGGTTTGTAAGAAATTGCATATATTAACCACTTCATCACTGGAACTCAGATATAATGGCAGGGTCCTAATTGAAAGTGTATATAAACACAGTCCAAGACCTTAAATTATTAAGAGAATATTTATAGTAAGAAAAAGTAATAATTGAATACGTTTTATATACATTTACTAGTAAATTGTCATTTTTATTTTTTCTCTCCCTCCCCCTCTCCCTTCCTTGTGTCTCTTCTACTCTTCCCTGTGTCTCTTCCCCCTTCCCTCCCCTGTGTCTCTTCTCCCCTTCCCTTCCCTTGTGTCTGTCCCCCCCCCCTTTCCTCCCCTGTGCCCGTTTCTCTTTCTCCCCTCCCCTGTGTTTCTTCGCCCCTCCCCTGTGTCTCAACCGGGAAAAATATATATAAAATTCCTTCCTGACCCCAGATCCTGGGGATCGGATTCATCCCTGGATCAATACTCCCTCTCTAATTATCCAGGATAGCCCTAAATGCCCTTTTTATTTAAAAATACATCCAACCCCTTTTTAAAGTTATCTATCGAATCTGCTGTCACCACCTCTTTTTACTTCTAACCTCAAGGGATGTCCTCTTGTCAGTTGAAAACCTCTTGGCACAAAAAGCTCCCTTGACAAAGCCTTGTATTGACCCTGGATATATTTATATAAGGTGTTATGAACAGAAGGGCCCACTGTACTGTTTGGGGTTCTTCAGTTATTATATGTGTGGTTAGAAGGTACCAACAACTTGCTTAACAGTTATATCATTGATGTAATAAGTGCATATAAGTGCAATATATACATTGATTAACATTAAAATACTGTATCTGTATTAGAAGTAGGATAGTAGACAGTCATATCTGGGAAATATAAGGGGGTAAGGAATTCTAAAGAATTTATATGGCTTTGAGAGGCAGCCACGCACGAATCATCTGGCTTTAGTCTGGAAGGGGGAAGTTTAGTTTTATAACCCTGTAAGTTGAGATCTGGCAAGTATGGTATGAGGGATGTATCATGGGATAGACATTTCCCAGGTGGTGAGAGTGTAACATGCTATTGCCCACAAGAGGAAGGGTTAGGCATGTGGGGGGAGAGAGATCTTTCTGTGTTTTTATATATCACTGTAAAAATAAGTGCAAGTCTGATTTTGGACACACTAAACAAAGGTGGTGTCGGAGTCTGCTTGTACTAACCAAAGGTACATGGTGTGTGATTCTTAGATCCTAAGAAAAGGGGTCTGATGGTGCCTGTCTCTTCAGAAATGATGCTGTCATCTGAAGTGTCTGCTGGTGTCGAAATCTGAACAAACAGTTGTGACCCATAGAGAGAGAGAGAGAATTGGGGTGAGCGTAGTCCCCCAAATCTGGCGGGTGTAATTTAAGGTAATCATATCCCCTCTTAGATGCCTTTTTTCTATAGTAAATAAGTTTAATTTGGTTAGTCTTTCTTCATAACTTAGCCCCTCCATTCCTTATATTAGCTTTGTTGCTCTTCGCTCTACTTTTTCTAGCTCTAAAGTGTCCTTTTTATGTAGTGGTGCCCAAAATTGGCCTCCATACTCCAAATAAGGCCTACTAGGTATTTATATAGTGGGAGAATTATATTTGCTTCCCTTGCTTCTATACCCTTTTTAATACAGTGCCTTGCAAAAGTATTCACCCCCTTGACTTTTTACCTATTTTGTTACATTACAGCCTTAAGTTCAATGTCTTGTTAATCTGAATTTTATGTGATGGATCAGAACACAATAGTCTAAGTTGGTGAAGTGAAATGAGAAAAATATATACATAAAACTATTTTTTAGAAATAGAAAACAGAAAATTGTCATGTGCGTATGTATTCACCCCCTTTGTTATGAAGCCCATAAAAAGCTCTGGTGCAACCAATTACCTTCACACTTCACATAATTAGTGACATGATGTCCACCTGTGTGCAACCTAAGTGTCACATGATCTGTCATTACATATACACACCTTTTTTGAAAGGCCCCATAGGCTGCAACACCTAAGCAAGAGGCATTACTAACCAAACACTGCCATGAAGACCAAGGAACTCTCCAAACAAGTAAGGGACAATGTTATTGAGAAGTACAAGTCAGGGTTAGGTTATAAAAAAATCTTTGATCCCCAGGAGCACCATCAAATTTATCATAACCAAATGGAAAGAACATGGCACAACAGCAAACCTACCAAGAGACGGCCGCCCACCAAAACTCACGGATCGGGCAAGGAGGGCATTTTTCAGAGAGGCAGCACAGAGACCTAACCCTGGAGGAGCTGCAGAGATCCACAGCAGAGACTGGAGTATCTGTACATAGGACGACAATAAGCCGTACGCTCCATAGAGTTGGGCTTTATGGCAGAGTGGCCAGACGAAAGCCATAACGTACAGCAAAAAACAAAATGGCACGTTCTGAGTTTGCGAAAAGGCATGTGGGAGACTCCCAAAATGTAAGGTGGAAGGTGCTCTGGTCTGATGAGACTAAAATTGAAGTTTCGGCCATCACAGAAAACGCTATGTCTGGCACAAACCCAAGACATCACATCACCCAAAGAACACAGCAGCCGGGACTGGGAAACTGGTCAGAGTTGAGGGAAAGATGGATGGTTCTAAATACAGGGATATTCTTGAGCAAAACCTGTACCCCTCTGTGCATGATTTGAGGCTAGGACGGAGGGTCACCTTCCAGCAGGACAATAACCCCAAACACACTGCTAAAGCAACACTTGAGTGGTTTAAGGGGAAACATTTAAATGTGTTGGAATGACCTAGTCAAAGCCCAGACCTCAATCCAATAGAAAATCTGTGGTCAGACTTAAAGATTGCTGATCACAAGTGCAAACCATCCAACTTGAAGGAGCTGGAGCAGCAAGAAGGAATGGGCAGAAATCCCAGTGGTAAGATGTGGCAAGCTCATAGAGTAATATCCAAAGTGACTTGGAGCTGTGATTACCGCAAAAGGCGGCTCTTCAAAGTATTGACTTTAGGGGGGTGAATAGTTATGCACACTGACTTTTCCTGTTATTTTGTCCTATTTGTTGTTTGCTTCACAATAATAATAATTTTAAAAAAAATCTTCAAAATTGTGGCATGTTCTGCAAATTTAATGATTCAAATCCTCTAAAACAATCCATGTTACTTCCAGGTTGTGAGGCAACAAAACACAGAAAAAATGTCAAGGGGAGTGAATACTTTTGCAAGGCACTGTACATGGTAATATTTTACTTGCCTTTGCAGCTGCTGCTTGGCATTGAGCACTGTTACCTGGGTGGTTGTCCACAAGCTCCCAAATCCCTTTCAATATCTTACCCCTAAATTTGCTCCATTAAGATTATAAATTGCATGGCTATTTTTCCTTCCCAGATGCATAACTTTACATTTATTCGTATTAAATCTCATCTGCTATTTAGATGCCCATTCCTCAATTTTATGTAAATCTCTTTGGAGGGAAAGCACATCACTATCTGATTTAATTACCTTGCACAACTTTGTGTCATCAGCAAAAATGGAGACACCACACTCCAATCCCAGTTCCAAATCATTGATAAATATGTTATAAAGGAGGGGACCTAATACTAAACCCTGAGGATCCCCACTTACCACATTAGTCCAATCGGAGTATGTTCCATTTACCACAACCCTTTGCTTTCGGTCTTTTAGGCAGCTCTCGGTTCATAAGCAGATATTTATGGCAATTCCTGTATATTATCCCTTATTAACCCTTCTAAAAGCTTCCCCACTACAGAAGTGAGGCTTACAGGTCTATAGTTTGCTCTTGCTCCCTTCTTAAATATAGGTATCACCTCTGCTTTTCTCCAGTTATTCGGTAGAGACCCTGTGTTGAGCAAATCTTGAAAAATTAGATATAATGGTTTTGCTATTACAGAACCCAGCTCCCTCAGTACCATTGGATCTATTCCATCAGGACCCGGGGCTTTATTAACTTTAATTTTTTCCAACCTCTTTTGGATTTCTTCCTGCGTTAACCAATTATTTAGTGATGGTAGTGTAGCCCCATTATGTTGTGACCCAACCACTGGACCTCCCTTGTGTATACCGAAGAAAATAACCTATTTAGCTCATCTGCCTTTTCCTGGTCACTAATTATCAGACTGTGTCACGTTGTAATGTTCCTATAGCTTCCTTCCTCGCCTTCTTCTCATTAATATATTTAAAAAATATTTTAGGGTTCGTCTTACTCTCTTTTGCAACTGACTTTTCATTTTCTATTTTAGACTGTAAAACAAAATGTTACAGATAGGGCACATTACAGAATGTAATAGGTATATAATAGAATACATACAGTATATAATAATATGTCAGTTAGGGTTTATGTATTCTCCAAATCCTGAGCTTTCACATTTTTGTTTATTTATATAGGGAAAAAATAGAAGGAAAGTCATCATATAGACAGCCCCAGACTGATTTCTAATCAGACAGCTATACAAAAAAGCATAGTGATAATAGGATAATAAAAGGGTTAATATGTCACAACTGTGTGAGTACTTATTCTATAAATACATATGTATAGGGGAAATATCACAGAGCAGATTACTTTTTATGATGCCAATCTGAATAAATATATACCTTATACTCGGCCTGTGTTTATTCCAACCTTGGCTTTGCATTAAAGCTGTGTAATGCAGCATGCATAAGCTTAAAGGAAGCCATGTTTGATGATGGCTACGGAATGAAGAGCGAGGCCTTTGTGGGCATATTTGTGTGTCCCGGCTCAACTTCCCAGAATGCAGTGTAATAACTGTTTTTCTCGGAATTCTGAGCTGGAAGCAGGTTTTTTAACTTGCTTTAGAAATTCAAATGTGAACACAGATGTACGATTTATTTACTATATATATATATATATATATATATATATATACTAGCGACTTGCCCGTCAAAAAATGACGGCAATGAAATTGTAAGGTAGCTAATGCTGTTTGGTGTGTAATAATGAAATATAGAATACATTAATAAATGAATATACTTTACCTATTTTGAAGCATTGTGTTGAAGAGCTGGCAATCTGTTTTGATGTTACTGCAGCATTAGTGGTGTGGAGCTGCTGTGTAAGCGTGCTGAATGTGTGCAGTGTAACAGTGTGCGTGCGCGAGACGAAACCGTTAGCGTAGTGGTGTACTTCCGCATTAGCGTAAAATGGCGGGTAATGTGTGGTATGTGTCTTAGCGGAATATCCGTAGGTGTTTTGTGGTGTTTTGCGAGTGTGTTGTGGTGTTTTGCGTGTTTAGAGTGCTATAGCCTCGTTTTCGTTTTGTTCGGCAGCCATTTTTTCTCTTGCTTAGAGAATTTTTTAGTGTCTAAACTCTTTTATTTTGAGTTAAATGAAGGTGTAACTTGCTTTTTTGAGGTCCTGGATGCTCCCTCTTGCTGTAGGTAAGCTTTTTATGTGTGTGTTGTGTGTATTTATGGTGGTTTAAATTTTTTCATGTTCGCGGGTTGCGGACGATTTTTGCGAGGTCGTAATGTGTGGTAACGTGTCTCGATATCATTATCACATCTCTAGGCTGACATCTTCGGCCTGAGTTCATTATTGACGTAAATCAGTGAGCGCTGTAAAGCGCGGCCGCTGTCAGACTGTATGGGGCGCTGAGCCCTAGGCCTGTTCGTTATGTCGGTACTGGCCCTGTTCCTGACCCGATCTCCTCTCTTGGTGTTCGGTAGCTCTGCTCGCGGGGTGCGGGCCCGCTGGGAGCCGGTGTGTGCCTGTGCTGCTGCCTGGTGTGTGATACCTGAGTCCGGGGCCCGGAGCCGCCATGTGAGCCAAGACATCAGGCAGCCGCTGAGGGCATGGCTGGAGGAGAGGCCTCTGTTGTCCCACAAAGGTGCTGAGGGCTCAGCTTGCATCATGTGTCACCAGCCGGGCACTGCACCTACCGCCAGGCCCTGGCTGTGCAAGGCCTGGAAACCCGAGCTTGGAGGGGAGGAGGAATCGGACAGATAGGCCCGAGACATTGGGAAGTAACCGGACAGACAGGCCCGAGACATCGGGAAGTAACCGGACAGACTGGCCCGATACTTCGGGAAGTAAGCGAGGGCCTCAGTTGCTGCCTTCGGCGCTCCATCCCAGCAACTGAGTCTTTTGCCCGCAGCCCTCGCTACGCTGCGGGCTTGCTACACGAGCCTGCAAGCGTGAGCAACGGCCCGTACGCTCACAACTATATATGTGATATATATATATATATATATATATATAATACCTTGCAGATAGAAGCACCACCTCTATATAAACTAAACCTTGAGAATTAGGCTATGTCAGGTCCCTGGAGTACTCGGGTAGTGAGTCATCTTGGCCCCAAAGACACTGCAGGAAAGTTAGGGGTTAACAGAAGCATGGAAGGGGTTACATCAGCACCAATGAAGCAGTGATAAAAGTCAGTTAGTAAGAAGGTAAAGGGTGTAGTAGAGTCCCAAACCTTATATGTACAGTGCTGGGAAACATAACTTTCATCCTTTCCATCCCTTACTCACCTAGTGGGAGATGATCCTGGTAAATGCAGCAAAGAGGAAAGTAGTAAAAAAGCCATATAATACGGTAGATATAATTAGCCTCAAAGTGGTGATAGTAGTACAAAACATATTGAGCCCGATTCAATTGAGTTTTCGCCTGTTGCTGTAGCCCGTAAGTGAGGTCGCAAGTTAATTTGCTATTCAATTGGCGTCTTTTTGCAGGCTCCAAATGGGTTACGAGTTACGGCGTTGAAAACTTTGTGATGGTTAAACCCGTAACTAACAGCCTCTGAAAGCCTTGGATCTTTAACTTTCGCAAGAGTTACGATGGCTAAAATCGCAAATCGCTATTCAATTGCTCAATTTAAATCGATCTCGGGTATCAATGAGTTAATACATATCAGGCCACCCACATGGACTAGTACAGTATTGGCATTTATTTTCATAATTCTTTATTTTGCCGGTTGGCGAGTCTGATCGCATATCGGACCCGCAAACCTAATTGATTGACATGTAACCTCCATGTTTTACTGCCGTAATAATGAGAGTCTCATTTTCTATTTGCTGATTCGAAATGGGAGGTTACGGGCTTGCTTAATTGATCACGTTCCCGCCCTGAACTGCTACGAACCAGTGCATGGTTTACGGAATCAGCTTTGGACCAGTAACATGCGGGCTTGAACAACTGAATAGCATTGTAATCGGAGACGAACGGGAGCCCACATACGGCCTTCAATGAACGAGTTGCGGGCTTGGTATTAGTCCCACAGTAACAGAGAGAGAGAGATAACAATATTCACACTAAAATATTATACCAAGAAGAAACAAAGACCCTTAGTTGCAAGTGAGATGCTACAGAAACTGGGCCACTGAACTTATGTACACTGGTAATAACAGTATAGAGACTGGGCCACTGAACTCATGTACACTGGTAATAACATTATAGAGACTGGGCCACTGAACTCATGTACAATGGTAATAACAGTCCAGAGACTGGGCCACTGAACTCATGTACAATGGTAATAACAGTATAGAGACTGGGCCACTGAACTCATGTACAATGGTAATAACAGTACAGAGACAGGGCCACTGAACTCATGTACAATGGTAATAACAGTATAGAGACTGGGCCACTGAACTCATGTACACTGGTAATAACATTATAGAGACTGGGCCACTGAACTCATGTACAATGGTAATAACAGTCCAGAGACTGGGCCACTGAACTCATGTACAATGGTAATAACAGTATAGAGACTGGGCCACTGAGCTCATGTACAATGGTAATAACAGTACAGAGACAGGGCCACTGAACTCATGTACAATGGTAATAACAGTATAGAGACTGGGCCACTGAACTCATGTACACTGGTAATAACATTATAGAGACTGGGCCACTGAACTCATGTACAATGGTAATAACAGTCCAGAGACTGGGCCACTGAACTCATGTACAATGGTAATAGTATAGAGACTGGGCCACTGAGCTCATGTACAATGGTAATAACAGTACAGAGACAGGGCCACTGAACTCATGTACAATGGTAATAACAGTATAGAGACTGGGCCACTGAACTCATGTACAATGGTAATAACAGTATAGAGACTGGGCCACTAATGTCATGTACAATGGTAATAACAGTATAGAGACTGGGCCACTGAACTCATGTACAATGGTAATAACAGTATATAGACTGGGCCACTGAACTCATGTACAATGGTAATAACAGTATAGAGACTGGGCCACTGTACTCATGTACAATGGTAATAACAGTATAGAGACTGGGCCACTGAACTCATGTACACTGGTAATAACAGTATAGAGACTGGGCCACTGAACTCATGTACAATGGTAATAACAGTACAGAGACTGGGCCACTGAACTCATGTACAATGGTAATAACAGTACAGAGACTGGGCCACTGAACTCATGTACAATGGTAATAACAGTATAGAGACTGGGCCACTGAACTCATGTACAATGGTAATAACAGTATATAGACTGGGCCACTGAACTCTTGTACACTGGTAATAACAGTACAGAGACTGGGCCACTGAGCTCATGTACAATGGTAAGAACAGTACAGAGACTGGGCCACTGAACTAATGTACAATGGTAATAACAGTACAGAGACTGGGCCACTAATGTCATGTACAATGGTAAAAACAGTACAGAGACTGGGCCACTAATGTCATGTACAATGGTAATAACAGTACAGAGACTGGGCCACTGAACTCATGTACAATGGTAATAACAGTATAGAGACTGGGCCACTGTACTCATGTACAATGGTAATAACAGTATAGAGACTGGGCCACTGAACTCATGTACACTGGTAATAACAGTATAGAGACTGGGCCACTGAACTCATGTACAATGGTAATAACAGTACAGAGACTGGGCCACTGAACTCATGTACAATGGTAATAACAATATAGAGACAGGGCCACTGAACTCATGTACAATGGTAATAACAGTACAGAGACTGGGCCACTGAACACAAGTACAATGGTAATAACAGTACAGAGACTGGGCCACTGAACTCATGTACAATGGTAATAACAGTATAGAGACTGGGCCACTGAACTAATGTACAATGGTAATAACAGTATAGAGACTGGGCCACTGTACTCATGTACAATGGTAATAACAGTATATAGACTGGGCCACTGAACTCATGTACAACGGTAATAACAGTATATAGACTGGGCCACTGAACTCATGTACAATGGTAATAACAGTATATAGACTGGGCCACTGAACTCATGTACATTGGTAATAACAGTATATAGACTGGGCCACTGAACTCATGTACAATGGTAATAACAATATAGAGACAGGGCCACTGAACTCATGTACAATGGTAATAACAGTACAGAGACTGGGCCACTGAACTCATGTACAATGGTAATAACAGTATAGAGACTGGGCCACTGAACTCATGTACAATGGTAATAACAGTACAGAGACTGGGCCACTGAACTCATGTACAATGGTAATAACAGTACAGAGACTGGGCCACTGAACTAATGTACAATGGTAATAACAGTACAGAGACTGGGCCACTGAACTCATGTACAATGGTAATAACAGTGAAGAGACTGGGCCACTGAACTCATGTACAATGGTAATAACAGTACAGAGACTGGGCCACTAAACTCATGTACAATGGTAATAACAGTACAGAGACTGGGCCACTAAACTCATGTACAATGGTAATAACAGTACAGAGACTGGGCCACTGAACTCATGTACAACGGTAATAACAGTATATAGACTGGGCCACTGAACTCATGTACAATGGTAATAACAGTATATAGACTGGGCCACTGAACTCATGTACATTGGTAATAACAGTATATAGACTGGGCCACTGAACTCATGTACAATGGTAATAACAGTATATAGACTGGGCCACTGAACTCATGTACATTGGTAATAACAGTATATAGACTGGGCCACTGAACTCATGTACAATGGTAATAACAGTATATAGACTGGGCCACTGAACTCGTGTACAATGGTAATAACAGTACAGAGACTGGGCCACTGAACTCATGTACAATGGTAATAACAGTATAGAGACTGGGCCACTGAACTCATGTACAATGGTAATAACAGTATAGAGACTGGGCCACTGAACTCATGTACAATGGTAATAACAGTATAGAGACTGGGCCACTGAACTCATGTACAATGGTAATAACAGTATAGAGACTGGGCCACTGAACTCATGTACAATGGTAATAACAGTACAGAGACTGGGCCACTGAACTCATGTACAATGGTAATAACAGTATAGAGACTGGGCCACTGAACTCATGTACAATGGTAATAACAGTATAGAGACTGGGCCACTGAACTCATGTACAATGGTAATAACAGTATAGAGACTGGGCCACTGAACTCATGTACAATGGTAATAACAGTACAGAGACTGGGCCACTGAACTCATGTACAATGGTAATAACAGTATAGAGACTGGGCCACTGAACTCATGTACACTGGTAATAACAGTATAGAGACTGGGCCACTGAACTCATGTACAATGGTAATAACAGTATATAGACTGGGCCACTGAACTCATGTACAATGGTAATAACAGTATAGAGACTGGGCCACTGTACTCATGTACAATGGTAATAACAGTATAGAGACTGGGCCACTGAACTCATGTACACTGGTAATAACAGTATAGAGACTGGGCCACTGAACTCATGTACAATGGTAATAACAGTACAGAAACTGGGCCACTGAACTCATGTACAATGGTAATAACAGTACAGAGACTGGGCCACTGAACTCATGTACAATGGTAATAACAGTATAGAGACTGGGCCACTGAACTCATGTACAATGGTAATAACAGTATATAGACTGGGCCACTGAACTCTTGTACACTGGTAAGAACAGTACAGAGACTGGGCCACTAATGTCATGTACAATGGTAAAAACAGTACAGAGACTGGGCCACTAATGTCATGTACAATGGTAATAACAGTACAGAGACTGGGCCACTGAACTCATGTACAATGGTAATAACAGTATAGAGACTGGGCCACTGTACTCATGTACAATGGTAATAACAGTATGGAGACTGGGCCACTGAACTCATGTACACTGGTAATAGCAGTATAGAGACTGGGCCACTGAACTCATGTACAATGGTAATAACAGTACAGAGACTGGGCCACTGAACTCATGTACAATGGTAATAACAATATAGAGACAGGGCCACTGAACTCATGTACAATGGTAATAACAGTACAGAGACTGGGCCACTAAAAACAAATACAATGGTAATAACAGTACAGAGACTGGGCCACTGAACTCATGTACAATGGTAATAACAGTATAGAGACTGGGCCACTGAACTAATGTACAATGGTAATAACAGTATAGAGACTGGGCCACTGAACTCATGTACAATGATAATAACAGTATAGAGACTGGGCCACTGTACTTATGTACAATGGTAATAACAGTATAGAGACTGGGCCACTGAACTCATGTACAATGGTAATAACAGTATAGAGACCGGGCCACTGAACTCATGCACAATGGTAATAACAGTACAGAGACTGGGCCACTGAACTCATGTACAATGGTAATAACAGTACAGAGACTGGGCCACTGAACTAATGTACAATGGTAATAACAGTACAGAGACTGGGCCACTGAACTCATGTACAATGGTAATAACAGTGCAGAGACTGGGCCACTGAACTCATGTACAATGGTAATAACAGTACAGAGACTGGGCCACTAAACTCATGTACAATGGTAATAACAGTACAGAGACTGGGCCACTGAACTCATGTACAATGGTAATAACAGTACAGAGACTGGGCCACTGAACTCATGTACAATGGTAATAACAGTATATAGACTGGGCCACTGAACTCATGTACAACGGTAATAACAGTATATAGACTGGGCCACTGAACTCATGTACAATGGTAATAACAGTATATAGACTGGGCCACTGAACTCATGTACAATGGTAATAACAGTATATAGACTGGGCCACTGAACTCATGTACATTGGTAATAACAGTATATAGACTGGGCCACTGAACTAATGTACAATGGTAATAACAGTATATAGACTGGGCCACTGAACTCATGTACAATGGTAATAACAGTACAGAGACTGGGCCACTGAACTCATGTACAATGGTAATAACAGTATAGAGACTGGGCCACTGAACTCATGTACAATGGTAATAACAGTATAGAGACTGGGCCACTGAACTCATGTACAATGGTAATAACAGTATAGAGACTGGGCCACTGAACTCATGTACAATGGTAATAACAGTATAGAGACTGGGCCACTGAACTCATGTACAATGGTAATAACAGTATAGAGACTGGGCCACTGAACTCATGTACAATGGTAATAACAGTACAGAGACTGGGCCACTGAACTCATGTACAATGGTAATAACAGTATAGAGACTGGGCCACTGAACTCATGTACAATGGTAATAACAGTATAGAGACTGGGCCACTGAACTCATGTACAATGGTAATAACAGTATAGAGACTGGGCCACTGAACTCATGTACAATGGTAATAACAGTATAGAGACTGGGCCACTGAACTCATGTACAATGGTAATAACAGTACAGAGACTGGGCCACTGAACTCATGTACAATGGTAATAACAGTATAGAGACTGGGCCACTGAACTCATGTACAATGGTAATAACAGTATAGAGACTGGGCCACTGAACTCATGTACAATGGTAATAACAGTATAGAGACTGGGCCACTGAACTCATGTACAATGGTAATAACAGTATAGAGACTGGGCCACTGAACTCATGTACAATGGTAATAACAGTATAGAGACTGGGCCACTGAACTCATGTACAATGGTAATAACAGTATAGAGACTGGGCCACTGAACTCATGTACAATGGTAATAACAGTATAGAGACTGGGCCACTGAACTCATGTACAATGGTAATAACAGTGCAGAGACTGGGCCACTGAACTCATGTACAATGGTAATAACAGTACAGAGACTGGGCCACTGAACTCATGTACAGTGGTAATAACAGTACAGAGACTGGGCCACTGAACTCATGTACAACAGTAATAACAGTATATAGACTGGGCCACTGAACTCATGTACAATGGTAATAACAGTATATAGACTGGGCCACTGAACTCATGTACAATGGTAATAACAGTATATAGACTGGGCCACTGAACTCATGTACATTGGTAATAACAGTATATAGACTGGGCCACTGAACTCATGTACAATGGTAATAACAGTATATAGACTGGGCCACTGAACTCATGTACAATGGTAATAACAGTACAGAGACTGGGCCACTGAACTCATGTACAATGGTAATAACAGTATAGAGACTGGGCCACTGAACTCATGTACAATGGTAATAACAGTATAGAGACTGGGCCACTGAACTCATGTACAATGGTAATAACAGTATAGAGACTGGGCCACTGAACTCATGTACAATGGTAATAACAGTATAGAGACTGGGCCACTGAACTCATGTACAATGGTAATAACAGTATAGAGACTGGGCCACTGAACTCATGTACAATGGTAATAACAGTACAGAGACTGGGCCACTGAACTCATGTACAATAGTAATAACAGTATAGAGACTGGGCCACTGAACTCATGTACAATGGTAATAACAGTATAGAGACTGGGCCACTGAACTCATGTACAATGGTAATAACAGTACAGAGACTGGGCCACTGAACTCATGTACAATGGTAATAACAGTATAGAGACTGGGCCACTGAACTCATGTACAATGGTAATAACAGTATAGAGACCGGGCCACTGAACTCATGCACAATGGTAATAACAGTATAGAGACTGGGCCACTGAACTCATGTACAATGGTAATAACAATATAGAGACAGGGCCACTGAACTCATGTACAATGGTAATAACAGTACAGAGACTGGGCCACTGAACTCATGTACAATGGTAATAACAGTACAGAGACTGGGCCACTGAACTAATGTACAATGGTAATAACAGTACAGAGACTGGGCCACTGAACACAAGTACAATGGTAATAACAGTACAGAGACTGGGCCACTGAACTCATGTACAATGGTAATAACAGTACAGAGACTGGGCCACTGAACTCATGTACAATGGTAATAACAGTACAGAGACTGGGCCACTGAACTCATGTACAATGGTAATAACAATATAGAGACAGGGCCACTGAACACAAGTACAATGGTAATAACAGTACAGAGACTGGGCCACTGAACTCATGTACAATGGTAATAACAGTATAGAGACTGGGCCACTGAACTAATGTACAATGGTAATAACAGTACAGAGACTGGGCCACTGAACACAAGTACAATGGTAATAACAGTACAGAGACTGGGCCACTGAACTCATGTACAATGGTAATAACAGTATAGAGACTGGGCCACTGAACTAATGTACAATGGTAATAACAGTATATAGACTGGGCCACTGAACTCATGTACAATGGTAATAACAGTATATAGACTGGGCCACTGAACTCATGTACAATGGTAATAACAGTATATACACTGGACCACTGAACTCATGTACATTGGTAATAACAGTATATAGACTGGGCCACTAAACTCATGTACAATGGTAATAACAGTATAGAGACTGGGCCACTGAACTCATGTACAATGGTAATAACAGTGCAGAGACTGGGCCACTGAACTCATGTACAATGGTAATAACAGTACAGAGACTGGGCCACTGAACTCATGTACAATGGTAATAACAGTACAGAGACTGGGCCACTGAACTCATGTACAATGGTAATAACAGTACAGAGACTGGGCCACTGAACTCATGTACAACGGTAATAACAGTATATAGACTGGGCCACTGAACTCATGTACAATGGTAATAACAGTATATAGACTGGGCCACTGAACTCATGTACAATGGTAATAACAGTATATAGACTGGGCCACTGAACTCATGTACATTGGTAATAACAGTATATAGACTGGGCCACTGAACTCATGTACAATGGTAATAACAGTATATAGACTGGGCCACTGAACTCATGTACAATGGTAATAACAGTACAGAGACTGGGCCACTGAACTCATGTACAATGGTAATAACAGTATAGAGACTGGGCCACTGAACTCATGTACAATGGTAATAACAGTATAGAGACTGGGCCACTGAACTCATGTACAATGGTAATAACAGTATAGAGACTGGGCCACTGAACTCATGTACAATGGTAATAACAGTATAGAGACTGGGCCACTGAACTCATGTACAATGGTAATAACAGTACAGAGACTGGGCCACTGAACACAAGTACAATGGTAATAACAGTACAGAGACTGGGCCACTGAACTCATGTACAATGGTAATAACAGTATAGAGACTGGGCCACTGAACTCATGTACAATGGTAATAACAGTATATAGACTGGGCCACTGAACTCTTGTACACTGGAAATAACAGTACAGAGACTGGGCCACTGAGCTCATGTACAATGGTAAGAACAGTACAGAGACTGGGCCACTGAACTAATGTACAATGGTAATAACAGTACAGAGACTGGGCCACTAATGTCATGTACAATGGTAAAAACAGTACAGAGACTGGGCCACTAATGTCATGTACAATGGTAATAACAGTACAGAGACTGGGCCACTGAACTCATGTACAATGGTAATAACAGTATAGAGACTGGGCCACTGTACTCATGTACAATGGTAATAACAGTATGGAGACTGGGCCACTGAACTCATGTACACTGGTAATAGCAGTATAGAGACTGGGCCACTGAACTCATGTACAATGGAAATAACAGTACAGAGACTGGGCCACTGAACTCATGTACAATGGTAATAACAATATAGAGACAGGGCCACTGAACTCATGTACAATGGTAATAACAGTACAGAGACTGGGCCACTGAACACAAGTACAATGGTAATAACAGTACAGAGACTGGGCCACTGAACTCATGTACAATGGTAATAACAGTATAGAGACTGGGCCACTGAACTAATGTACAATGGTAATAACAGTATAGAGACTGGGCCACTGAACTCATGTACAATGGTAATAACAGTATAGAGACTGGGCCACTGTACTTATGTACAATGGTAATAACAGTATAGAGACTGGGCCACTGAACTCATGTACAATGGTAATAACAGTATAGAGACTGGGCCACTGAACTCATGTACAATGGTAATAACAGTACAGAGACTGGGCCACTGAACTCATGTACAATGGTAATAACAGTATAGAGACTGGGCCACTGAACTCATGTACACTGGTAATAACAGTATAGAGACTGGGCCACTGAACTAATGTACAATGGTAATAACAGTATAGAGACTGGGCCACTGAACTCATGTACAATGATAATAACAGTATAGAGACTGGGCCACTGTACTTATGTACAATGGTAATAACAGTATAGAGACTGGGCCACTGAACTCATGTACAATGGTAATAACAGTATAGAGACCGGGCCACTGAACTCATGCAAATTGGTAATAACAGTATATAGACTGGGCCACTGAACTCATGTACAATGGTAATAACAGTATAGAGACTGGGCCACTAAACTCATGTACAACGGTAATAACAGTATATAGACTGGGCCACTGAACTCATGTAAAATGGTAATAACAGTATATAGACTGGGCCACTGAACTCATGTACAATGGTAATATCAGTATATAGACTGGGCCACTGAACTCATGTACATTGGTAATAACAGTATATAGACTGGGCCACTGAACTCATGTACAATGGTAATAACAATATAGAGACAGGGCCACTGAACTCATGTACAATGGTAATAACAGTACAGAGACTGGGCCACTGAACACAAGTACAATGGTAATAACAGTACAGAGACTGGGCCACTGAACTCATGTACAATGGTAATAACAGTACAGAGACTGGGCCACTGAACTCAGGTACAATGGTAATAACAGTATAGAGACTGGGCCACTGAACTCATGTACAATGGTAATAACAGTACAGAGACTGGGCCACTGAACTCATGTACAATGGTAATAACAGTACAGAGACTGGGCCACTGAACTAATGTACAATGGTAATAACAGTACAGAGACTGGGCCACTGAACTCATGTACAATGGTAATAACAGTGCAGAGACTGGGCCACTGAACTCATGTACAATGGTAATAACAGTACAGAGACTGGGCCACTAAACTCATGTACAATGGTAATAACAGTACAGAGACTGGGCCACTGAACTCATGTACAACGGTAATAACAGTATATAGACTGGGCCACTGAACTCATGTACAATGGTAATAACAGTATAGAGACTGGGCCACTGAACTAATGTACAATGGTAATAACAGTACAGAGACTGGGCCACTGAACACAAGTACAATGGTAATAATAGTATAGAGACTGGGCCACTGAACTAATGTACACTGGTAATAACAGTATAGAGACTGGGCCACTGAACTCATGTACAATGGTAATAATAGTATAGAGACTGGGCCACTGAACTAATGTACACTGGTAATAACAGTATAGAGACTGGGCCACTGAACTAATGTACAATGGTAATAACAGTATAGAGAGTGGGCCACTGAACTCATGTACAATGGTAATAACAGTATAGAGACTGGGCCACTGAACTCATGTACAATGGTAATAACAGTATATAGACTGGGCCACTGAACTCATGTACAATGGTAATAACAGTATAGAGACTGGGCCACTGAACTCATGTACAATGGTAATAACAGTACAGAGACTGGGCCACTGAACACAAGTACAATGGTAATAACAGTACAGAGACTGGGCCACTGAACTCATGTACAATGGTAATAACAGTATAGAGACTGGGCCACTGAACTCATGTACAATGGTAATAACAGTATATAGACTGGGCCACTGAACTCTTGTACACTGGAAATAACAGTACAGAGACTGGGCCACTGAGCTCATGTACAATGGTAAGAACAGTACAGAGACTGGGCCACTGAACTAATGTACAATGGTAATAACAGTACAGAGACTGGGCCACTAATGTCATGAACAATGGTAAAAACAGTACAGAGACTGGGCCACTAATGTCATGTACAATGGTAATAACAGTACAGAGACTGGGCCACTGAACTCATGTACAATGGTAATAACAGTATAGAGACTGGGCCACTGTACTCATGTACAATGGTAATAACAGTATGGAGACTGGGCCACTGAACTCATGTACACTGGTAATAGCAGTATAGAGACTGGGCCACTGAACTCATGTACAATGGAAATAACAGTACAGAGACTGGGCCACTGAACTCATGTACAATGGTAATAACAATATAGAGACAGGGCCACTGAACTCATGTACAATGGTAATAACAGTACAGAGACTGGGCCACTGAACACAAGTACAATGGTAATAACAGTACAGAGACTGAACCACTGAACTCATGTACAATGGTAATAACAGTATAGAGACTGGGCCACTGAACTAATGTACAATGGTAATAACAGTATAGAGACTGGGCCACTGAACTCATGTACAATGGTAATAACAGTATAGAGACTGGGCCACTGTACTTATGTACAATGGTAATAACAGTATAGAGACTGGGCCACTGAACTCATGTACAATGGTAATAACAGTATAGAGACTGGGCCACTGAACTCATGTACAATGGTAATAACAGTACAGAGACTGGGCCACTGAACTCATGTACAATGGTAATAACAGTATAGAGACTGGGCCACTGAACTCATGTACACTGGTAATAACAGTATAGAGACTGGGCCACTGAACTAATGTACAATGGTAATAACAGTATAGAGACTGGGCCACTGAACTCATGTACAATGATAATAACAGTATAGAGACTGGGCCACTGTACTTATGTACAATGGTAATAACAGTATAGAGACTGGGCCACTGAACTCATGTACAATGGTAATAACAGTATAGAGACCGGGCCACTGAACTCATGCAAATTGGTAATAACAGTATATAGACTGGGCCACTGAACTCATGTACAATGGTAATAACAGTATAGAGACTGGGCCACTAAACTCATGTACAACGGTAATAACAGTATATAGACTGGGCCACTGAACTCATGTAAAATGGTAATAACAGTATATAGACTGGGCCACTGAACTCATGTACAATGGTAATATCAGTATATAGACTGGGCCACTGAACTCATGTACATTGGTAATAACAGTATATAGACTGGGCCACTGAACTCATGTACAATGGTAATAACAATATAGAGACAGGGCCACTGAACTCATGTACAATGGTAATAACAGTACAGAGACTGGGCCACTGAACACAAGTACAATGGTAATAACAGTACAGAGACTGGGCCACTGAACTCATGTACAATGGTAATAACAGTACAGAGACTGGGCCACTGAACTCAGGTACAATGGTAATAACAGTATAGAGACTGGGCCACTGAACTCATGTACAATGGTAATAACAGTACAGAGACTGGGCCACTGAACTCATGTACAATGGTAATAACAGTACAGAGACTGGGCCACTGAACTAATGTACAATGGTAATAACAGTACAGAGACTGGGCCACTGAACTCATGTACAATGGTAATAACAGTGCAGAGACTGGGCCACTGAACTCATGTACAATGGTAATAACAGTACAGAGACTGGGCCACTAAACTCATGTACAATGGTAATAACAGTACAGAGACTGGGCCACTGAACTCATGTACAACGGTAATAACAGTATATAGACTGGGCCACTGAACTAATGTACACTGGTAATAACAGTATAGAGACTGGGCCACTGAACTAATGTACAATGGTAATAACAGTATAGAGAGTGGGCCACTGAACTCATGTACAATGGTAATAATAGTATAGAGACTGGGCCACTGAACTCATGTACACTGGTAATAACAGTATAGAGACTGGGCCACTGAACTAATGTACAATGGTAATAACAGTATAGAGACTGGGCCACTGAACTCATGTACAATGATAATAACAGTATAGAGACTGGGCCACTGTACTTATGTACAATGGTAAAAACAGTATAGAGACTGGGCCACTGAACTCATGTACAATGGTAATAACAGTATAGAGACTGGGCCACTGTACTCATGTACAATGGTAATAACAGTATATAGACTGGGCCACTGAACTCATGCAAATTGGTAATAACAGTATATAGACTGGGCCACTGAACTCATGTACAATGGTAATAACAGTATAGAGACTGGGCCACTGAACTCATGTACAATGGTAATAACAGTATATAGACTGGGCCACTGAACTCATGTACATTGGTAATAACAGTATATAGACTGGGCCACTGAACTCATGTACAATGGTAATAACAGTATATAGACTGGGCCACTGAACTCATGTACAATGGTAATAACAGTATATAGACTGGGCCACTGAACTCATGTACATTGGTAATAACAGTATATAGACTGGGCCACTGAACTCATGTACAATGGTAATAACAATATAGAGACAGGGCCACTGAACTCATGTACAATGGTAATAACAGTACAGAGACTGGGCCACTGAACACAAGTACAATGGTAATAACAGTACAGAGACTGGGCCACTGAACTCATGTACAATGGTAATAACAGTACAGAGACTGGGCCACTGAACTCAGGTACAATGGTAATAACAGTATAGAGACTGGGCCACTGAACTCATGTACAATGGTAATAACAGTACAGAGACTGGGCCACTGAACTCATGTACAATGGTAATAACAGTACAGAGACTGGGCCACTGAACTAATGTACAATGGTAATAACAGTACAGAGACTGGGCCACTGAACTCATGTACAATGGTAATAACAGTGCAGAGACTGGGCCACTGAACTCATGTACAATGGTAATAACAGTACAGAGACTGGGCCACTAAACTCATGTACAATGGTAATAACAGTACAGAGACTGGGCCACTGAACTCATGTACAATGGTAATAACAGTATAGAGACTGGGCCACTGAACTCATGTACAATGGTAATAACAGTATAGAGACTGGGCCACTGAACTCATGTACAATGGTAATAACAGTATAGAGACTGAGCCACTGAACTCATGTACAATGTTAATAACAGTATAGAGACTGGGCCACTGAACTCATGTACAATGGTAATAACAGTACAGAGACTGGGCCACTGAACTCATGTACAATGGTAATAACAGTATAGAGACTGGGCCACTGAACTCATGTACAATGGTAATAACAGTATAGAGACTGGGCCACTGAACTCATGTACAATGGTAATCACAGTATAGAGACTGGGCCACTGAACTCATGTACAATGGTAATAACAGTATATAGACTGGGCCACTGAACTCATGTACAATGGTAATAACAGTACAGAGACTGGGCCACTGAACTCATGTACAATGGTAATAACAGTATAGAGACTGGGCCACTGAACTCATGTACAATGGTAATAACAGTATAGAGACTGGGCCACTGAACTCATGTACAATGGTAATAACAGTATAGAGACTGGGCCACTGAACTCATGTACAATGTTAATAACAGTATAGAGACTGGGCCACTGAACTCATGTACAATGGTAATAACAGTATAGAGACTGGGCCACTGAACTCATGTACAATGGTAATAACAGTACAGAGACTGGGCCACTGAACTCATATACAATGGTAATAACAGTATAGAGACTGGGCCACTGAACTCATGTACAATGGTAATAACAGTATAGGGACTGGGCCACTGAACTCATGTACAATGGTAATAACAGTATAGAGACTGGGCCACTGAACTCATGTACAATGGTAATAACAGTACAGAGACTGGGCCACTGAACTCATGTACAATGGTAATAACAGTATAGAGACTGGGCCACTGAACTCATGTACAATGGTAATAACAGTATAGAGACTGGGCCACTGAACTCATGTACAATGGTAATAACAGTACAGAGACTGGGCCACTGAACTCATGTACAATGGTAATAACAGTATAGAGACCGGGCCACTGAACTCATGCACAATGGTAATAACAGTATAGAGACTGGGCCACTGAACTCATGTACAATGGTAATAACAGTATAGAGACTGGGCCACTGAACTCATGTACAATGGTAATAACAGTATAGAGACCGGGCCACTGAACTCATGCACAATGGTAATAACAGTATAGAGACCGGGCCACTGAACTCATGTACAATGGTAATAACAGTATAGAGACTGAGCCACTTAACTCATGTATAATGGTAATAACAGTACAGAGACTGGGCCACTGAACTCATGTACAATAGTAATAACAGTATAGAGACTGGGCCACTGAACTCATGTACAACGGTAATAACAGTATATAGACTGGGCCACTGAACTCATGTACAATGGTAATAACAGTATATAGACTGGGCCACTGAACTCATGTACAATGGTAATAACAGTATATAGACTGGGCCACTGAACTCATGTACATTGGTAATAACAGTATATAGACTGGGCCACTGAACTCATGTACAATGGTAATAACAATATAGAGACAGGGCCACTGAACTCATGTACAATGGTAATAACAGTACAGAGACTGGGCCACTGAACACAAGTACAATGGTAATAACAGTACAGAGACTGGGCCACTGAACTCATGTACAATGGTAATAACAGTACAGAGACTGGGCCACTGAACTCAGGTACAATGGTAATAACAGTATAGAGACTGGGCCACTGAACTCATGTACAATGGTAATAACAGTACAGAGACTGGGCCACTGAACTCATGTACAATGGTAATAACAGTACAGAGACTGGGCCACTGAACTAATGTACAATGGTAATAACAGTACAGAGACTGGGCCACTGAACTCATGTACAATGGTAATAACAGTGCAGAGACTGGGCCACTGAACTCATGTACAATGGTAATAACAGTACAGAGACTGGGCCACTAAACTCATGTACAATGGTAATAACAGTACAGAGACTGGGCCACTGAACTCATGTACAACAGTAATAACAGTATATAGACTGGGCCACTGAACTCATGTACAATGGTAATAACAGTATATAGACTGGGCCACTGAACTCATGTACAACAGTAATAACAGTATATAGACTGGGCCACTGAACTCATGTACATTGGTAATAACAGTATATAGACTGGGCCACTGAACTCATGTACAATGGTAATAACAGTAAATAGACTGGGCCACTGAACTCATGTACAATGGTAATAACAGTACAGAGACTGGGCCACTGAACTCATGTACAATGGTAATAACAGTATAGAGACTGGGCCACTGAACTCATGTACAATGGTAATAACAGTATAGAGACTGGGCCACTGAACTCATGTACAATGGTAATAACAGTACAGAGACTGGGCCACTGAACTCATGTACAATGGTAATAACAGTACAGAGACTGGGCCACTGAACTCATGTACAATGGTAATAACAGTATAGAGACTGGGCCACTGAACTCATGTACAATGGTAATAACAGTATAGAGACTGGGCCACTGAACTCATGTACAATGGTAATAACAGTACAGAGACTGGGCCACTGAACTCATGTACAATAGTAATAACAGTATAGAGACTGGGCCACTGAACTCATGTACAATGGTAATAACAGTATAGAGACTGGGCCACTGAACTCATGTACAATGGTAATAACAGTACAGAGACTGGGCCACTGAACTCATGTACAATGGTAATAACAGTACAGAGACTGGGCCACTGAACTAATGTACAATGGTAATAACAGTACAGAGACTGGGCCACTGAACTCATGAACAATGGTAATAACAGTGCAGAGACTGGGCCACTGAACTCATGTACAATGGTAATAACAGTACAGAGACTGGGCCACTAAACTCATGTACAATGGTAATAATAGTACAGAGACTGGGCCACTGAACTCATGTACAACAGTAATAACAGTATATAGACTGGGCCACTGAACTCATGTACAATGGTAATAACAGTATATAGACTGGGCCACTGAACTCATGTACAATGGTAATAACAGTATATAGACTGGGCCACTGAACTCATGTACATTGGTAATAACAGTATATAGACTGGGCCACTGAACTCATGTACAATGGTAATAACAGTATATAGACTGGGCCACTGAACTCATGTACAATGGTAATAACAGTATAGAGACTGGGCCACTGAACTCATGTACAATGGTAATAACAGTACAGAGACTGGGCCACTGAACTCATGTACAATGGTAATAACAGTATAGAGACTGGGCCACTGAACTCATGTACAATGGTAATAACAGTATAGAGACTGGGCCACTGAACTCATGTACAATGGTAATAACAGTATAGAGACTGGGCCACTGAACTCATGTACAATGGTAATAACAGTATAGAGACTGGGCCACTGAACTCATGTACAATGGTAATAACAGTATAGAGACTGGGCCACTGAACTCATGTACAATGGTAATAACAGTACAGAGACTTGGCCACTGAACTCATGTACAATAGTAATAACAGTACAGAGACTGGGCCACTGAACTCATGTACAATGGTAATAACAGTATAGAGACTGGGCCACTGAACTCATGTACAATGGTAATAACAGTACAGAGACTGGGCCACTGAACTCATGTACAATGGTAATAACAGTATAGAGACTGGGCCACTGAACTCATGTACAATGGTAATAACAGTATAGAGACCGGGCCACTGAACTCATGCACAATGGTAATAACAGTATAGAGACTGGGCCACTGAACTCATGTATAATGGTAATAACAATATAGAGACAGGGCCACTGAACTCATGTACAATGGTAATAACAGTACAGAGACTGGGCCACTGAACACAAGTACAATGGTAATAACAGTACAGAGACTGGGCCACTGAACTCATGTACAATGGTAATAACAGTATAGAGACTGGGCCACTGAACTAATGTACAATGGTAATAACAGTACAGAGACTGGGCCACTGAACACAAGTACAATGGTAATAACAGTACAGAGACTGGGCCACTGAACTCATGTACAATGGTAATAACAGTATAGAGACTGGGCCACTGAACTAATGTACAACGGTAATAACAGTATATAGACTGGGCCACTGAACTCATGTACAATGGTAATAACAGTATATAGACTGGGCCACTGAACTCATGTACAATGGTAATAACAGTATATAGACTGGACCACTGAACTCATGTACATTGGTAATAACAGTATATAGACTGGGCCACTGAACTCATGTACAATGGTAATAACAGTATATAGACTGGGCCACTGAACTCATGTACAATGGTAATAACAGTGCAGAGACTGGGCCACTGAACTCATGTACAATGGTAATAACAGTACAGAGACTGGGCCACTAAACTCATGTACAATGGTAATAACAGTACAGAGACTGGGCCACTGAACTCATGTACAATGGTAATAACAGTACAGAGACTGGGCCACTGAACTCATGTACAACGGTAATAACAGTATATAGACTGGGCCACTGAACTCATGTACAATGGTAATAACAGTATATAGACTGGGCCACTGAACTCATGTACAATGGTAATAACAGTATATAGACTGGGCCACTGAACTCATGTACATTGGTAATAACAGTATATAGACTGGGCCACTGAACTCATGTACAATGGTAATAACAGTATATAGACTGGGCCACTGAACTCATGTACAATGGTAATAACAGTACAGAGACTGGGCCACTGAACTCATGTACAATGGTAATAACAGTATAGAGACTGGGCCACTGAACTCATGTACAATGGTAATAACAGTATAGAGACTGGGCCACTGAACTCATGTACAATGATAATAACAGTATAGAGACTGGGCCACTGAACTCATGTACAATGGTAATAACAGTATAGAGACTGGGCCACTGAACTCATGTACAATGGTAATAACAGTATAGAGACTGGGCCACTGAACTCATGTACAATGGTAATAACAGTACAGAGACTGGGCCACTGAACTAATGTACAATGGTAATAAAAGTATAGAGACTGGGCCACTGAACTCATGTACAATGGTAATAACAGTATAGAGACTGGGCCACTGAACTCATGTACAATGGTAATAACAGTATAGAGACTGGGCCACTGAACTCATGTACAATGGTAATAACAGTATAGAGACTGGGCCACTGAACTCATGTACAATGGTAATAACAGTATAGAGACTGGGCCACTGAACTCATGTACAATGGTAATAACAGTATAGAGACTGGGCCACTGAACTCATGTACAATGGTAATAACAGTACAGAGACTGGGCCACTGAACTCATGTACAATGGTAATAACAGTACAGAGACTGGGCCACTGAACTCATGTACAATGGTAATAACAGTATAGAGACTGGGCCACTGAACTCATGTACAATGGTAATAACAGTATAGAGACTGGGCCACTGAACTCATGTACAATGGTAATAACAGTATAGAGACTAGGCCACTGAACTCATGTACAATGGTAATAACAGTATAGAGACTGGGCCACTGAACTCATGTACAATGGTAATAACAGTATAGAGACTGGGCCACTGAACTCATGCACAATGGTAATAACAGTATAGAGACTGGGCCACTGAACTCATGTACAATGGTAATAACAGTATAGAGACTGGGCTACTGAACTCATGTACAATGGTAATAACAGTATAGAGACCGGGCCACTGAACTCATGCACAATGGTAATAACAGTATAGAGACCGGGCCACTGAACTCATGTACAATGGTAATAACAGTATAGAGACTGGTCCACTTAACTCATGTATAATGGTAATAACAGTACAGAGACTGGGCCACTGAACTCATGTACAATAGTAATAACAGTATAGAGACTGGGCCACTGAACTCATGTACAACGGTAATAACAGTATATAGACTGGGCCACTGAACTCATGTACAATGGTAATAACAGTATATAGACTGGGCCACTGAACTAATGTACAATGGTAATAACAGTATAGAGACTGGGCCACTGAACTCATGTACAATGGTAATAACAGTATATAGACTGGGCCACTGAACTCATGTACAATGGTAATAACAGTATATAGACTGGGCCACTGAACTCATGTACATTGGTAATAACAGTATATAGACTGGGCCACTGAACTCATGTACAATGGTAATAACAATATAGAGACAGGGCCACTGAACTCATGTACAATGGTAATAACAGTACAGAGACTGGGCCACTGAACACAAGTACAATGGTAATAACAGTACAGAGACTGGGCCACTGAACTCATGTACAATGGTAATAACAGTACAGAGACTGGGCCACTGAACTCAGGTACAATGGTAATAACAGTATAGAGACTGGGCCACTGAACTCATGTACAATGGTAATAAAAGTACAGAGACTGGGCCACTGAACTCATGTACAATGGTAATAACAGTACAGAGACTGGGCCACTGAACTCAGGTACAATGGTAATAACAGTATAGAGACTGGGCCACTGAACTCATGTACAATGGTAATAACAGTACAGAGACTGGGCCACTGAACTCATGTACAATGGTAATAACAGTACAGAGACTGGGCCACTGAACTCATGTACAATGGTAATAACAGTGCAGAGACTGGGCCACTGAACTCATGTACAATGGTAATAACAGTACAGAGACTGGGCCACTAAACTCATGTACAATGGTAATAACAGTATATAGACTGGGCCACTGAACTCATGTACAATGGTAATAACAGTATATAGACTGGGCCACTGAACTCATGTACAATGGTAATAACAGTACAGAGACTGGGCCACTGAACTCATGTACAATGGTAATAACAGTATAGAGACTGGGCCACTGAACTCATGTACAATGGTAATAACAGTATAGAGACTGGGCCACTGAACTCATGTACAATGGTAATAACAGTATAGAGACTGGGCCACTGAACTCATGTACAATGGTAATAACAGTATAGAGACTGGGCCACTGAACTCATGTACAATGGTAATAACAGTATAGAGACTGGGCCACTGAACTCATGTACAATGGTAATAACAGTACAGAGACTGGGCCACTGAACTCATATACAATGGTAATAACAGTATAGAGACTGGGCCACTGAACTCATGTACAATGGTAATAACAGTATAGGGACTGGGCCACTGAACTCATGTACAATGGTAATAACAGTATAGAGACTGGGCCACTGAACTCATGTACAATGGTAATAACAGTACAGAGACTGGGCCACTGAACTCATGTACAATGGTAATAACAGTATAGAGACTGGGCCACTGAACTCATGTACAATGGTAATAACAGTATAGAGACTGGGCCACTGAACTCATGTACAATGGTAATAACAGTACAGAGACTGGGCCACTGAACTCATGTACAATGGTAATAACAGTACAGAGACTGGGCCACTGAACTCATGTACAATAGTAATAACAGTATAGAGACTGGGCCACTGAACTCATGTACAATGGTAATAACAGTACAGAGACTGGGCCACTGAACTCATGTACAATGGTAATAACAGTATAGAGACTGGGCCACTGAACTCATGTACAATGGTAATAACAGTACAGAGACTGGGCCACTGAACTCATGTACAATGGTAATAACAGTACAGAGACTGGGCCACTGAACTAATGTACAATGGTAATAACAGTACAGAGACTGGGCCACTGAACTCATGTACAATGGTAATAACAGTGCAGAGACTGGGCCACTGAACTCATGTACAATGGTAATAACAGTACAGAGACTGGGCCACTGAACTCATGTACAATGGTAATAACAGTACAGAGACTGGGCCACTGAACTCATGTACAACGGTAATAACAGTATATAGACTGGGCCACTGAACTCATGTACAATGGTAATAACAGTATATAGACTGGGCCACTGAACTCATGTACCATGGTAATAACAGTATATAGACTGGGCCACTGAACTCATGTACAATGGTAATAACAGTATATAGACTGGGCCACTGAACTCATGTACAATGGTAATAACAGTATATAGACTGGGCCACTGAACTCATGTACAACGGTAATAACAGTATATAGACTGGGCCACTGAACTCATGTACAATGGTAATAACAGTACAGAGACTGGGCCACTGAACTCATGTACAATGGTAATAACAGTATAGAGACTGGGCCACTGAACTCATGTACAATGGTAATAACAGTATAGAGACTGGGCCACTGAACTCATGTACAATGGTAATAACAGTATAGAGACTGGGCCACTGAACTCATGTACAATGGTAATAACAGTATAGAGACTGGGCCACTGAACTCATGTACAATGGTAATAACAGTATAGAGACTGGGCCACTGAACTCATGTACAATGGTAATAACAGTACAGAGACTGGGCCACTGAACTCATGTACAATGGTAATAACAGTATAGAGACTGGGCCACTGAACTCATGTACAATGGTAATAACAGTATAGAGACTGGGCCACTGAACTCATGTACAATGGTAATAACAGTATAGAGACTGGGCCACTGAACTCATGTACAATGGTAATAACAGTATATAGACTGGGCCACTGAACTCATGTACAATGGTAATAACAGTACAGAGACTGGGCCACTGAACTCATGTACAATGGTAATAACAGTACAGAGACTGGGCCACTCAACTCATGTACAATGGTAATAACAGTATAGAGACTGGGCCACTGAACTCATGTACAATGGTAATAACAGTACAGAGACTGGGCCACTGAACTCATGTACAATGGTAATAACAGTATAGAGACTGGGCCACTGAACTCATGTACAATGGTAATAACAGTATAGAGACTGGGCCACTGAACTCATGTACAATGGTAATAACAGTATATAGACTGGGCCACTGAACTCATGTACACTGGTAATAACAGTACAGAGACTGGGCCACTGAACTCATGTACACTGGTAATAACAGTACAGAGACTGGGCCACTAATGTCATGTACAATGGTAATAACAGTACAAAGACTGGGCCACTGAACTCATGTACAATGGTAATAACAGTACAGAGACTGGGCCACTGAACTCATATACAATGGTAATAACAGTATAGAGACTGGGCCACTGAACTTATGTACAAGGTTAATAACAGTATAGAGACTGGGCCACTGAACTCATGTACAATGGTAATAACAGTTCAGAGACTGGGCCACTGAACTCATGTACACTGGTAATAATAGTATATAGACTGGGCCACTGAACTCATGTACAAGGTTAATAACAGTATAGAGACTGGGCCACTGAACTCATGTACAATGGTAATAACAGTTCAGAGACTGGGCCACTGAACTCATATACAATGGTAATAACAGTATAGAGACTGGGCCACTGAACTCATGTACAAGGTTAATAACAGTATAGAGACTGGGCCACTGAACTCATGTACAATGGTAATAACAGTATAGAGACTGGGCCACTGAACTCATGTACAATGGTAATAACAGTATAGAGACTGGGCCACTGAACTCATGTACAATGGTAATAACAGTACAGAGACTGGGCCACTGAACTCATGTACAATGGTAATAACAGTATAGAGACTGGGCCACTGAACTCATGTACAATGGTAATAACAGTATAGAGACTGGGCCACTGAACTCATGTACAATGGTAATAACAGTATAGAGACTGGGCCACTGAACTCATGTACAATGGTAATAACAGTATAGAGACTGGGCCACTGAACTCATGTACAATGGTAATAACAGTACAGAGACTGGGCCACTGAACTCATGTACAATGGTAATAACAGTACAGAGACTGGGCCACTCAACTCATGTACAATGGTAATAACAGTATAGAGACTGGGCCACTGAACTCATGTACAATGGTAATAACAGTACAGAGACTGGGCCACTGAACTCATGTACAATGGTAATAACAGTATAGAGACTGGGCCACTGAACTCATGTACAATGGTAATAACAGTATAGAGACTGGGCCACTGAACTCATGTACAATGGTAATAACAGTATATAGACTGGGCCACTGAACTCATGTACACTGGTAATAACAGTACAGAGACTGGGCCACTGAACTCATGTACACTGGTAATAACAGTACAGAGACTGGGCCACTAATGTCATGTACAATGGTAATAACAGTACAAAGACTGGGCCACTGAACTCATGTACAATGGTAATAACAGTACAGAGACTGGGCCACTGAACTCATATACAATGGTAATAACAGTATAGAGACTGGGCCACTGAACTTATGTACAAGGTTAATAACAGTATAGAGACTGGGCCACTGAACTCATGTACAATGGTAATAACAGTTCAGAGACTGGGCCACTGAACTCATGTACACTGGTAATAATAGTATATAGACTGGGCCACTGAACTCATGTACAAGGTTAATAACAGTATAGAGACTGGGCCACTGAACTCATGTACAATGGTAATAACAGTTCAGAGACTGGGCCACTGAACTCATATACAATGGTAATAACAGTATAGAGACTGGGCCACTGAACTCATGTACAAGGTTAATAACAGTATAGAGACTGGGCCACTGAACTCATGTACAATGGTAATAACAGTTCAGAGACTGGGCCACTGAACTCATATACAATGGTAATAACAGTATAGAGACTGGGCCACTGAACTCATGTACAATGGTAATAACAGTTCAGAGACTGGGCCACTGAACTAATGTACAAGGCTAATAACAGTATAGAGACTGGGCCACTGAACTAATGTACAATGGTAATAACAGTACAGAGACTGAGCCACTGAACTAATGTACAATGGTAATAACAGTACAGAGACTGGGCCACTAATGCCATGTACAATGGTAATAACAGTACAGAGACTGGGCCACTGAGCTCATGTACAATGGTAATAACAGTACAGAGACTGGGCCACTGAACTCATGTACAATGGTAATAACAGTATAGAGACTGGGCCACTGAACTCATGTACAATGGTAATAACAGTATATAGACTGGGCCACTGAACTAATGTACAATGGTAATAACAGTACAGAGACAGGGCCACTGAGCTCATGTACAATGGTAATAACAGTATAGAGACTGGGCCACTGAACTCATGCACAATGGTAATAACAGTACAGAGACTGGGCCACTGAACTCATATACAATTGTAATAACAGTATAGAGACTGGGCCACTGAACTCATGTACAATGGTAATAACAGTTCAGAGACTGGGCCACTGAACTAATGTACAAGGCTAATAACAGTATAGAGACTGGGCCACTGAACTAATGTACAATGGTAATAACAGTACAGAGACTGAGCCACTGAACTCATGTACAATGGTAATAACAGTATAGAGACTGGGCCACTAATGTCATGTACAATGGTAATAACAGTATAGAGACTGGGCCACTGAACTCATGTACAATGGTAATAACAGTATAGAGACTGGGCCACTGAACTCATGTACAATGGTAATAACAGTATAGAGACCGGGCCACTGAACTCATGTACAATGGTAATAACAGTATATAGACTGGGCCACTGAACTCATGTACAATGGTAATAATAGTACAGAGACTGGGCCACTGAACTCATGTACAATGGTAATAACAGTATAGAGACTGGGCCACTGAACTCATGTACAATGGTAATAATAGTACAGAGACTGGGCCACTGAACTCATGTACAATGGTAATAACAGTATAGAGACTGGGCCACTGAACTCATGTACAATGGTAATAACAGTATAGAGACTGGGCCACTGAACTCATGTACAATGGTAATAACAGTACAGAGACTGGGCCACTGAACTCATGTACAATGGTAATAACAGTATAGAGACTGGGCCACTGAACTAATGTACAAGGCTAATAACAGTATAGAGACTGGGCCACTGAACTAATGTACAATGGTAATAACAGTATAGAGACTGGGCCAGTGAACTCATGTACAATGGTAATAACAGTACAGAGACTGGGCCACTGAACTCATGTACAATGGTAATAACAGTATAGAGACCGGGCCACTGAACTCATTTACAATGGTAATATCAGTATAGAGACTGGGCCACTTAACTCATATACAATGGTAATAACAGTATAGAGACTGGGCCACTGAACTAATGTACAATGGTAATAACAGTACAGAGACTGAGCCACTGAACTCATGTACAATGGTAATAACAGTATAGAGACTGGGCCACTAATGTCATGTACAATGGTAATAACAGTATAGAGACTGGGCCACTGAACTCATGTACAATGGTAATAACAGTATAGAGACTGGTCCACTGAACTCATGTACAATGGTAATAACAGTATAGAGACCGGGCCACTGAACTCATGTACAATGGTAATAACAGTATATAGACTGGGCCACTGAACTCATGTACAATGGTAATAATAGTACAGAGACTGGGCCACTGAACTCATGTACAATGGTAATAACAGTATAGAGACTGGGCCACTGAACTCATGTACAATGGTAATAATAGTACAGAGACTGGGCCACTGAACTCATGTACAATGGTAATAACAGTATAGAGACTGGGCCACTGAACTCATGTACAATGGTAATAACAGTATAGAGACTGGGCCACTGAACTCATGTACAATGGTAATAACAGTATAGAGACTGGGCCACTGAACTCATGTACAATGGTAATAACAGTACAGAGACTGGGCCACTGAACTCATGTACAATGGTAATAACAGTATAGAGACTGGGCCACTGAACTAATGTACAAGGCTAATAACAGTATAGAGACTGGGCCACTGAACTAATGTACAATGGTAATAACAGTATAGAGACTGGGCCACTGAACTCATGTACAATGGTAATAACAGTATAGAGACCGGGCCACTGAACTCATGCACAATGGTAATAACAGTATATAGACTGGGCCACTGAACTCATGTACAATGGTAATAACAGTATAGAGACTGGGCCACTGAACTCATGTACAATGGTAATAACAGTATAGAGACTGGGCCACTGAACTCAGGTACAATGGTAATAACAGTATAGAGACTGGGCCACTGAACTCATGTACAATGGTAATAACAGTACAGAGACTGGGCCACTGAACTCATGTACAATGGTAATAACAGTACAGAGACTGGGCCACTGAACTCAGGTACAATGGTAATAACAGTATAGAGACTGGGCCACTGAACTCATGTACAATGGTAATAACAGTACAGAGACTGGGCCACTGAACTCATGTACAATGGTAATAACAGTACAGAGACTGGGCCACTGAACTAATGTACAATGGTAATAACAGTACAGAGACTGGGCCACTGAACTCATGTACAATGGTAATAACAGTACAGAGACTGGGCCACTGAACTCATGTACAATGGTAATAACAGTACAGAGACTGGGCCACTGAACTCATGTACAATGGTAATAACAGTACAGAGACTGGGCCACTGAACTCATGTACAATGGTAATAACAGTACAGAGACTGGGCCACTGAACTAATGTACAATGGTAATAACAATATATAGACTGGGCCACTGAACTCATGTACAAGGTTAATAACAGTATAGAGACTCGGCCACTGAACTCATGTACAATGGTAATAACAGTACAGAGACTGGGCCACTGAACTCATGTACAAGGGTAATAACAGTACAGAGACTGGGCCACTGAACTAATGTACAATGGTAATAACAGTATATAGACTGGGCCACTGAACTCACGTACAAGGTTAATAACAGTACAGAGACTGGGCCACTGAACTCATGTACAATGGTAATAACAGTATATAGACTGGGCCACTGAACTCACGTACAAGGTTAATAACAGTATATAGACTGGGCCACTGAACTCACGTACAAGGTTAATAACAGTACAGAGACCGGGCCACTGTACTCATGTACAATGGTAATAACAGTACAGAGACTGGGCCACTGAACTCATGTACAATGGTAATAACAGTACAGAGACTGGGCCACTGAACTCATGTACAATGGTAATAACAGTACAGAGACTGGGCCACTGAACTCATGTACAATGGTAATAACAGTACAGAGACTGGGCCACTGAACTCATGTACAATGGTAATAACAGTATATAGACTGGGCCACTGAACTCACGTACAAGGTTAATAACAGTACAGAGACTGGGCCACTGAACTCATGTACAATGGTAATAACAGTATAGAGACTGGGCCACTGAACTCACGTACAAGGTTAATAACAGTACAGAGACTGGGCCACTGAACTCATGTACAATGGTAATAACAGTATAGAGACTGGGCCACTGAACTCATGTACAATGGTAATAACAGTATAGAGACTGGGCCACTGAACTCATGTACAATGGTAATAACAGTATATAGACTGGGCCACTGAACTCATGTACAAGGTTAATAACAGTATAGAGACTGGGCCACTGAACTCATGTACAATGGTAATAACAGTATATAGACTGGGCCACTGAACTCACGTACAAGGTTAATAACAGTATAGAGACTGGGCCACTGAACTCATGTACAATGGTAATAACAGTATAGAAACTGGGCCACTGAACTCATGTACAATGGTAATAACAGTATATAGACTGGGCCACTGAACTCATGTACAACGGTAATAACAGTATATAGACTGGGCCACTGAACTCATGTACAATGGTAATAACAGTACAGAGACTGGGCCACTGAACTCATGTACAATGGTAATAACAGTAGAGAGACTGGGCTACTGAACTCATGTACAATGGTAATAACAGTATATAGACTGGGCCACTGAACTCACGTACAAGGTTAATAACAGTATAGAGACTGGGCCACTGAACTCATGTACAATGGTAATAACAGTACAGAGACTGGGCCACTGAACTCATGTACAATGGTAATAACAGTACAGAGACTGGGCCACTGAACTCATGTACAATGGTAATAACAGTATAGAGACCGGGCCACTGAACTCATGTACAATGGTAATAACAGTACAGTGACTGGGCCACTGAACTCATGTACAATGGTAATAACATTATAGAGACCGGGCCACTGAACTCATGTACAATGGTAATAACAGTATAGAGACTGGGCCACTGAACTCATGTACAATGGTAATAACAGTATAGAGACTGGGCCACTGAACTCATGTACAATGGTAATAACAGTACAGAGACTGGGCCACTGAACTCATGTACAATGGTAATAACAGTATAGAGACTGGGCCACTGAACTCGAGTACAATGGTAATAACAGTATAGAGACTGGGCCACTGAACTCATGTACAATGGTAATAACATTATAGAGACTGGGCCACTGAACTCATGTACACTGGTAATAACAGTATATAGACTGGGCCACTGAACTCATGTACAATGGTAATAACAGTACAGAGACTGGGCCACTGAACTCATGTACAATGGTAATAACAGTACAGAGACTGGGCCACTGAACTCATGTACAATGGTAATAACAGTACAGAGACTGGGCCACTGAACTCATGTACAATGGTAATAACAGTATAGAGACTGGGCCACTGAACTCATGTACAATGGTAATAACATTATAGAGACTGGGCCACTGAACTCATGTACACTGGTAATAACAGTATATAGACTGGGCCACTGAACTCATGTACAATGGTAATAACAGTACAGAGACTGGGCCACTGAACTCATGTACAATGGTAATAACAGTACAGAGACTGGGCCACTGAACTCATGTACAATGGTAATAACAGTACAGAGACTGGGCCACTGAACTCATGTACAATGGTAATAACAGTACAGAGACTGGGCCACTGAACTCATGTACACTGGTAATAACAGTATATAGACCGGGCCACTGAACTCATGTACAATGGTAATAACAGTATAGAGACTGGGCCACTGAACTCATGTACACTGGTAATAACAGTATATAGACTGGGCCACTGAACTCATGTACAATGGTAATAACAGTATAGAGACTGGGCCACTGAACTCATGTACAATGGTAATAACATTATAGAGCTTTGAAAGAAAACAAACATTAGAACCATTGATAACTTTCAAATTAAATATGTGACAAAATAAGATGCGTCTCCGGCTGATATAAAATTAAAATACAAAGCTTTATTTAACTAAAAAATACAAAATAAATATTGTTAAAAAACAACGTTTAAAAAATGTATATTCATGTGTCCCCTCCTAAATGTAATCTATATTATATATGACTATGCAGGGTCTAGTGTATCATGAATAATCACAATATATATCCACACCTGGTGGTATAAATACCGTGCCCAAGGTCTTGTCAAATTAACAGACTGTATATCACTGTAAATTCATATATGTCTTTATAGATACTGTGAATAACCAAACTATATATATTACAGAAGATAATGATAATATGTAAGCAATATAGATAGCTATTCAGTCCAAATCATCCATTATATATTTACAAAATGGAGTTAGACGTCCAGTATAATTATATACACAATACAAATAAATGTCATGGCTATATTCAATCTGCTTGTATTTAAATATATATAGGGTTCAAATGCTCTTTTGAGGATCTGGTTACCAAAAAATGGGTATTTAGGCCATAATCACTCTTTATTACATGCCCAATATCCATATATACAATATCAAATATAATTTACTCAGTATTCAAGTGTGCATAACCAGTAGAGGTATTTCTCATTAATGCATCTGTAACAGAAACCCATCACTGTTATTATACCAAGGACATTATACCAGGCCAGGGAAGGGTTAACTGGACTATACGAGGCCCAAGGGTTAATCTTGGCTTTCCATCATCTTTGTGTAGAAATGGAAGTCTGCAAGGGACAGGAAGAGCTAACCCAATTATCCATCTGCTTTGTTTGTAAAAGTTCTATTGTGTAGGGAACCAGTCGGCTCCAGTGATGATGTGTTAAGATTATAATCCAGTTACTAATTAAGTCTTTCTATGGCCAAAGGTGGGAGTATTCCATTGTCCTGGTGGAGACTCTCACCCCCCGTTCTGACTGTATATATATGTGTGTAAAAGAATAAAAAAGGATGCCTGTTCCGAAAATCCACGGTGTGTATCGTCCATTGTAGAAAGAGGGACTTGTGGGACCGGGCTGCACTATACTTGGCTATCTTTGTTATTTATTAGCGGAGATATTGACCTCTGATGTCACAGCTCCGTTACAGCATCTAATATTTATGCAGTATTAGGCAATATACATTATGCTAAACATTGCAACTCATCATTCTGTGTTCTTGCCGATGCGGCATGTGACGTCATCAGGATGGGAAGTCGCAGAGAGCCTGACGTTCGCGGGAGAAGCTTCAACAAGGCTGGAGAGAACGTTCCGGAGGTGTCCATTTAACAGGGTAAGTTCAATCAACAGATCAACTGTTTCCGTGCCTTTCAAAATTGTCTCTTTTTTCTTTTTAGATGGATTGGAATCAGGAATAAGTCAAATGGAAGATGTCCTTGGTTCTTGAAGAAAACTGAAAACAATATAAACAAGCATAAACAGCATAGGAAGTAATTTTTTGTCACAAGGTCCATATTATGAGTCCACCTAGCGCCAGAAGAATATGGAGTAAAAATATTTATTGTGATTGAAATATTGGGTCAAAATTAGTCCAAATTTTAACCGTGGAAAAAAGTATCCATATGTTTAAAGAATGTGAAATGTCTAGATGTATATGGGATAAACATCTAAATATAAGCTATATGATGTGTTTTTCAAGTGATATTAATACAAATAATAAAAATACAATTGTGTGTAAATAATTGTGTGTTTAAATTAAATAAGATTGCCTAATTAATCCTAATATGAGGCAAATAAAATCATGTATGTGAATAGCTTTATGTGAATAATTATATACTCTTTGAAAGTTAAATATATTTATGTGATGTAGAATTGATGTGATCAAAGTGAAAGAAAATATGAGTGATTGAAAGAAAGGAAACCATCGCTGATTATATTGTGTGAGTTAGGCAACAGAGCCACAGAAAGCGGCTCCTACGCTCAGCTTACTTGATATCACTACCACAGTACATAAAAGTATAATTAGCTTACTAAAAAATGCAAACAAATGAAAAATAATAATAATAATAAAACAAAAAAGGGGAGGGGAAAGGGGAAGAAACCCTATAATATAATGGCGGAGTTCCCTAACTGTTATCCTCTATTCTTCGATGGCACGCTATTTACCCTCTAAATATTCTACAAAAAAAATCAGTTAAAAAAAATATACTATCTCCCTATGATAATGTCCTATGATTATCGGAAAAAATGGATTTATGGGATGTCTATGGATTTAAAACTTCAGAGACATAACATGTCACCAAAATGGAGTATAATGTTCTGAAACAAGAATGACATTGATTTATATTTATGCTATAGAAACATGGAAAAATTGCAATTTTCATTTAATCCATAAGGCATAACTTTATTTAGTAGTACAATCCATTTTGTTTCTGTTTTTAGCAGTTCAATTGTAAGATTTCCATTCCTTATTCCTGGGTGGATTCTTTCTAGGATCCAACATTTCACATGTGGTTTTGAGTCATGTTTAACATTAAAATGTTTAGCAACGGTAGTAAGCATCTAACTTGCTGGCCTCGCGATTAATGCCTTTGGTGCTCATTGCGAGCCCCACAATGAGCGGCTTCACCGCTCATTGCAGGCCTCGCCCAAACCACATCTTTAATGCCTCGCAATGAGCACCTTTGGCGTACATTGCAAACCTCTCCCACCGTCTAATTTACGAGAGTGGGGAGAGGTGCTCATTGCGAGGCATGAAATTGATGGGCTGATCGCGGGCATCGCCATGAGCGCCTTTGGTGCTCATTGCAGCAATGTTGTGTGGGCCTCGCGATGAGCGCCATAGGCCCACAATGTGCACCTTTAGTGCTCATTGTGCATGCCCAAGCCTGTAACATTTAGCATTGCATGACCCTAATTGGTAACTTACCACAACTATTATATGTGATAAGATGTGATGTGCACTAGCTGTTCCTGCATGGTTGTCATACTTAGGAGCCAGGAGGCTTCTATAGGAGCCAAACAGGTTGATTTTAGAAGCCTGGTAAGAAGCCTTTCATAGAAATACATTGTATTTTTAAAAACTATTAAGGAGCCCTGGCTCCCAAGATCCCTGGAAATGTATACCCCTATATACTGTATATATATATATATATAGTACAAACAATAAATAGTACATTTGTGATTCCATTTGAATGTCAAAAAAATAAGTTAATTGACATCTCCTGCTCTGCACTCTGGGAAAATGGGCAGGGGCATGCAAATGAGACCATATATATTTGTTTTGTTCTATGTATATAAGCCAGCAGGTTCTTAATGGTTAACGTTATGTGTATAGTACTATTTGCAGCTACTTCTGTTCCCACATGATTATCTATATGCATTTAACTTTATGTGCTGCTCCTTAGCATCCTAGGGGCTCTCTAGGTGTATATGCTTATCCCTCATTGTTATCCCTATGTTCTACTCTCTCAGTGTTTGGTGTCTTTATGTACAATGTATACTAGTTTAATTGTTACCTTTGTGCTCAGTATATTCATGCTTTGGCTCTATTTTTATACACTGTTCCCTAATGGTTGTATGTTGAACTCTAAATATTTTAGTAGCTTTAATTTATGTGTATACTTGTTTGTTCCCTCAGGGTTATCTCTGTCTTTTGCTCTCATAATATTTTCATTGTCTTTTCTGTATGTATGTATATGTATACAGTGTATATATGCTGTTTACTCATGGTTATCACTGAACTCATAGTACTTTAGCTATCTTTATGTATATTGTTCCCTTCAGGTTATCTATCTGTCTCTACAATGGTACCTTGGTACTCCACTTCCTCTGGGCTCGACATTTTTGATACGCAACCTGTCTGGATGAGCAAAAAACCTTGGTGCTCATCGTGTTCTAGTTGTCACTCTCTGTAAAATTGTTCCTTCATGGTTATATATTTCTATAGGTCTAGTGTTCAGTGGTTTGATTTCCCTCATACTGTATATATACTAGCGACTTGCCCGTCAAAAAATGACGGCAATAAGATTGTAAGGGCGGTAAATTTTGTTGGTGCTCCAAGATGCTTCTGCGCTCATTGCGAGCCTCACGCCTTTGGTGCTCATTGGTTGTTTGTGTGCTATGAGCATTGTTTTTTTTACTAATGCTAATGAAATAATGAATAAAATAATACATCAATCTACTTTACCTATTTTGAAGTAATATATGCAGGAAGCATTGTGCAGAAGAGCTGGCAATCTGTTTTAAAGGTTGCTGCAGCATACAATGTGTGTTTTGAGTGCTGTGGAGCTGCTGTGTAAGTGTCAGTAATGTGTGCAGTGTGTAGTTTAAATAGTGTGCGTGCGCGAGCCAAATCCGTTAGGGTAGCTGTGTACTTCCGCATTGTGTAAGTTAGTGTTGGAAAATGGCGCCTAATGTGTGTTACGCATCTGTGGCTGATTTGGCGTCCTTGTTCTTGTATCGCGTCCGTCTTTTTGGGAAAATCCGTAGGTGTTTGGTGGTGTTTTGCGTCTTTAGAGTCCTGAAGCCTCGTTTTCGTTTTTTTCGGCGGCCATTTTTTCTCTCGCTTATGGGATTATCGGGTGTCTAAACTCTTGTATTTTAAGTCAAATTGAGGTGTAACTTCAGTTTTCAAGGTCCTGGATGCCCCCCTTGCTGTAGGTAAGCTTTTTATATATTTCTTGTGTGTATTTCTTGTGTTTTTAATGTTTTCATGTGCGCGGGTTTTGGGCGGTAAGGTCGTATTTTTGCGAGGTCGTAATGTTCTAAGTTCCACGTCTTGTATTTGTTTCTTGTAAGTCCGTAAATTTTGCGAGGGGCGCAGGATCGCTACGCGAGCCCCCAGCGTTGGCAACAACCCGCATGCTCACAACTATATATGTGATATATAGCTCCCTCTGCAGTTTCCTCAACATTATCTATATATGTAGCTCCCTGTGCTGTTCCCTCATGGTTATCTATATCTACAGCTCCCTGTACTGTTCCTCATGATTATCTATATCTATAGTTATCTTTGCTATTCCCTCATGGTTATCTATATGTATAGCTGTGCTGCTCCTCATAGTTATCCATATCTATAGCTCCCTGTGCTGTTCCTCACAGTTATCTATATGTCCTGATGCACAGTGTTTTGATTTCTCTTGTGGTTATCTATCTATATATAGCTACCTGTGTTGTTCTTCATGGTTATCTATATCTATAGCTGTGATGTTCCTCATGGTTATCCATAACTATAACTCCCTCATGATTATCTATCTATACCTCCCTGTGCAGTTCCTCGTGGTTATATATATATATATACAGTTGACCATTCAATTCTACTCCACATTCTCTCCTCCCTCGGCATTCGAGACACTGCTCTCTTTTGGTTCTCATCATACCTCCAAGAACGATCATTTAGCGTCTCCTTCTCCGGCACATCTTCTTCTCCTCACACCCTGTCTATTGGAGTATCCCAAGGATCAGTCCTAGGCCCCCTCCTCTTCTCCATCTACACATCCTCACTCGGCACCCTAATAAACTCTTTTGGGTTCCAGTACCATCTCTATGCAGATGACACCCAAATCTATCTCTCAGCACCAGATCTATCCCCCTCTCTTCTAGCACACGTCTCTGACTGCCTCTCTAGTATATCCTCTTGGATGTCCGCCCACCATCTGAAACTCAACATGTCTAAGACTGAACTCTTAATCTTCCCACCCTCTACTACAGCTTCAATTCCTCACATCTCTCTCTCTGTCAACAACGCCATCATCACTCCCACCTCCCAAGCCTGTTGTCTCGGGGTTCTACTGGACCCTGCCCTCTCTTTCATCCCACACATACAGTCTCTAACCAAATCCTGTCTTTTCCATCTAAAAAACATATCCAAAATACACCATTACCTTACACAAGACACTACTAAGATTCTAATACACTCTCTCATCATTTCTCGTCTTGACTATTGCAACTCGCTCCTTGTTGGCCTGCCCATCACTCGCCTCTCCCCACTTCAATCCATAATAAATGCCTAAGCCAGACTCATCTTCAGTACACATCGTTCAGTGTCAGCAGCTCCTCTTTGCCAATCACTTCACTGGCTTCCCTTAGCCTGCAGAATAAAATTTAAAATCTTGACCCTAACTTATAAAGCCCTCAACAACAGCACACCCCCATACATCTCTGCTCTCATCTCCAAATACTCCCGCACACGCCCTCTTCGTTCTGCTAACGACCTTCTTCTTTCTACCACTCTTGTCACCTCCTCCCACTCCCGCCTCCAGGACTTTTCTCGCGCTGCCCCTATTCTCTGGAACTCCCTACCTCGCTTCACCAGACTATCTTCCTGCCTTAAATCCTTCAAAACATCAAAAAAAACGCACCTCTTTAAAGAAGCCTATAACCTTCCTCCATAACATACTCAGCACTACTCTCTCCCTACTGTACCACATACAAACTTTAACCTTTAGATTGTAAGTCTGCGAGTTTCAATCCTGCGCAGTGCTTTAGGGAAAGCGCTATGGACACTGGATTCCAAGCTCAAAGACAGGGCCATCCACTCTTTGCAATGTATGAATCTTTAACTTGTCATTGCCTGTAACTTAATTTATGTATAGCGCTACGGAATATGTTGGCGCGTTACAAATAAACGATAATAATAATAATAATATATAGCTCCTTGTGTTGTTCCCTCTTGGTTATCTATCTATATCTCCCTGTGCTGTTCCCTCTTGGTTATCTCTATATATATACCTGTGCTGTTCCTCATAACTATCTATTTCTAGAGCTCCCTGTGCTGTTCCCTCTTGGTTATCTATACCCCCTGTGCTGTCCCCTCATGTTTATCTATATCTGTAGCTCCCTATGCTATTCCCTTTTGGTTATCTATATATATATCCCCCTGTGCTGTTCTCTCATGGTTATCTATCTATACCTCTGTGTGCTGTTCTCTCATGGTTATCTATACATCTATACCTGTGCTGTTCCCACGCGGATATATCTATATATGTCCCTTTGCTGTTCCCTCGCGGATATATCTATATATATCCCTGTGCTGTTCCCTAACGGATATATCTATATATATACACCTTTGCTGTTCCCTCACGGATATATCTATATATCTCCTTGTGCTGTTCCCTCATGGTTATATCTATATATATCGCTGTGCTGTTCCCTCACGGTTATAGCTATATATCTCCCTGTGCTGTTCCCTCACGGTTATATCTATATATCTCCCTGTGCTGTTCACTCACGATTATATCTATATATCTCCCTGTGCTGTTCCCTCACGTTTATATCTATATCTACATATCTCCCTGTGCTGTTACTTCACGGTTATACCTATATATCTCCCTGTACTGTTCCCTCACGGTTATATCTATATATATCCCTATGCTGTTCCCTCATGGTTATATCTATATATCTCCCTGTGCTGTTCCCTCATGATAATATCTATATCTACATATCTCCCTGTCATGTTCCCTTACGGTTATATCTATTTATCTCACTGTGCTGTTCCCTCACGGTTATAGCTATATATCTCCCTGTGTTGTTCCCTCACGGTTATATCTATATATCTCCCTGTGCTGTTCCCTCACGATTATATCTATATATCTCCCTGTGCTGTTCCCTCACGTTTATATCTATATCTACATATCTCCCTGCGCTGTTACTTCACGGTTATACCTATATATCTCCCTGTAGTGTTCCCTCACGGTTATATCTATATATATCCCTATGCTGTTCCCTCATGGTTATATCTATATATCTCCCTGTGCTGTTCCCTCATGATAATATCTATATCTACATATCTCCCTGTCATGTTCCCTTACGGTTATATCTATTTATCTCACTGTGCTGTTCCCTCATGGTTGTATCTATATACCTCCCTGTGCTGTTCCCTCACAATTATATCTATATATCTCCCTGTGCTGTTCCCTTGCGACTATATCTATATATCTCCCTGTGCTGCTCACTCTCGGTTACCTCTATATATCTCACTGTGCTGTTCCCTGACGGTTATATCTATGTGTATAAATCTCCCTGTGCTGTTCCCTCTCGGTTATATCTATATATCTCCTTTCGCTGTTCCCTCACGGTTATATCTATATGTATATATCTCGCTGTGCTGTTCCCTCGCGGTTATATATACACTAGCGAATTGCCCGTCAAAAAATGACGGCAATGAAATTGTAAGGTAGCTAATGCTGTTTGGTGTATAATAATGAAATCTATAATACATTAATAAATGAATATACTTTACGTATTTTGAAGCATTGGGTTGAAGAGCTGGCAATCTGTTTTGATGTTGCTGCAGCATTAGTGGTGTGGAGCTGCTGTGTAAGCGTGATGAATGTGTGCAGTGTGCTAGTGTACGTGCTCAAGACAAAACCGTTAGCTTAGTTGTGTACTTCCGCATTGTCGTAAAATGTCGAGTAATATGTGGTATGCATCTTAGCGGAATATCCGTAGGTCCTTTGTGGTGTTTTGCGAGTTTGTTGTGGTGTTTTGCGTGTTTAGAGTGCTGTAGCCTCGTTTTCGTTTTGTTCGGCGGACATTTTTTCTCTTGCTTAGAGAATTTTTTAGTGTCTAAACTCTTTTATTTTGAGTGAAATGAAGGTGTAAGTTGCTTTTTTGAGGTCCTGGATGCTTCCACTTGCTGTAAAGTAAGCTTTTTATGTATGTGCTGTGTGTATTTTTTGTGTTTTCAATTTTTTCATGTTCGCGAGTTGTGGCCGATTTTTGCGAGGTCGTAATGAGTGGTAACGTGTCTCGTATGTTGTTTGCGTTGTGACGTTAATTTTGCGAGGGTCGCGGTTGCTGTTTCGTGTTGTTTGCGTTTTAACGTAAATTTTGCAAGGGTCACAGTTGCTGGCAAGGACCGCCTTTGGCTATGCGAGCCCGCAAGCGTTAGCAACAACTCGTACGCTCACAACTATATATGTGATATCTCCCTGTGCTGTTCCCTCACGGTTATATCTATATATCTCCCTGTGCTGTTCCCTCATGGTTATATCTATATATCTCCCTGTGCTATTCCCTCACTGTTATATCTATATATCTCCCTGTGTTCCCTCACGGTTATATCTATATATCTCCCTGTGCTGTTCCCTCACGGTTCTATCTATATATCTCCCTGTTCTGTTCCCTCACGGTTATATCTATATCTACATATCACGGTTATATCTATATATCTCCCTGTGCTGTTCCCTTGCGATAATATCTATATCTATAAATCTCCCTGTGCTTTTCCCTCGCGCTTACATCTATATATCTCACTGTGCTGTTCCCTGACGGTTATATCTACGTGTATATATCTCCCTGCGCTGTTCCCTCACGATTATATCTATATGTCTCCCTGTGCTGTTCCCTCACGGTCATATCTATATATCTCCCTGTGCTGCTTCCTCACAGCTATATCTATATATCTCCCTTCGCTGTTCCCTCACGGTTATATCTATATCTCCATATCTCCCTGTGCTGTTCCCTCACAGTTATAACTATATATCACGCTGTGCTGTTCCCTCACAGTTATATCTATATAACTCCCTGTGCTGTTCCCTCACGGTTATATCTATATGTATATAGATCCCTGTGCTGTTCCCTCACGGTTATATGTATATATGACGCTGTGCTGTTCCCTCACGGTTATATCTATATATCTCCCTGTGCTGTTCCCTCACGGTTATATCTATATATCTCCCTGTGTTGTTTCCTCATGGTTATATCTATATATCTCCCTGTGCTGTTCCCTCACGGTTATATCTATATCTACATATCTCCCTGTGCTGTTCCCTCATGGTTATATCTATATCTACATAACTCCCTGTGTTCCCTTGCGGTTATATCTATATCTACATATCTCCCTGTAGCTGTTCCCTCACGGTTATATCTATATACCTCCCTGTGCTGTTCCCTCACGGTTATATCTATATCTGTATACCTCCCTGTGCTGTTCCCTCACAGTTATATGTATATCTACATATCTCCCTGTACTGTTCCCTCATGGTTATATCTATATATCTCCCTGTGCTATTCCCTAATAGTTATATCTATATAACTCCCTGTGCTGTTCCCTCACGGTTATATCTATATGTATATAGATCCCTGTGCTGTTCCCTCACGGTTATATGTATATATGACGCTGTGCTGTTCCCTCACGGTTATATCTATATATCTCCCTGTGCTGTTCCCTCACGGTTATATCTATATATCTCCATGTGCTGTTTCCTCACGGTTATATCTATATCTACATATCTCCCTGTGCTGTTCCCTCACGGTTATCTCTATATATCTCCCTGTGCTGTTCCCTCACGGTTATATCTATATATCTCCCTGTGCTGTTCCCTCACGGTTATATCTATATCTACATATCTCCCTGTGCTGTTCCCTCACAGTTATATCTATATCTACATAACTCCCTGTGTTCCCTCACGGTTATATCTATATCTACATAACTCCCTGTGTTCCCTTGCGGTTATATCTATATCTACATATCTCCCTGTAGCTGTTCCCTCACGGTTATATCTATATACCTCCCTGTGCTGTTCCCTCACGGTTATATCTATATCTGTATACCTCCCTGTGCTGTTCCCTCACAGTTATATGTATATCTACATATCTCCCTGTACTGATCCCTCATGGTTATATCTATATATCTCCCTGTGCTATTCCCTAATAGTTATATCTATATAACTCCCTGTGCTGTTCCCTCACGGTTATATCTATATGTATATAGATCCCTGTGCTGTTCCCTCACGGTTATATGTATATATGACGCTGTGCTGTTCCCTCACGGTTATATCTATATATCTCACTGTGCTGTTCCCTCACGGTTATATCTATATATCTCCATGTGCTGTTTCCTCACGGTTATATCTATATCTACATATCTCCCTGTGCTGTTCCCTCACGGTTATCTCTATATATCTCCCTGTGCTGTTCCCTCACGGTTATATCTATATATCTCCCTGTGCTGTTCCCTCACGGTTATATCTATATCTACATATCTCCCTGTGCTGTTCCCTCACAGTTATATCTATATCTACATAACTCCCTGTGTTCCCTCACGGTTATATCTATATCTACATAACTCCCTGTGTTCCCTCGCGGTTATATCTATATCTACATATCTCCCTATAGCTGTTCCCTCACAGTTATATCTATATCTACATATCTCCCTGTGCTGTTCTCTCACGTTTATATCTATATCTGTATACCTCCCTGTGCTGTTCCCTCACGGTTATATATATATCTACATATCTCCCTGTGCGGTTCCCTCATGGTTATATCAACATATCTCCCTGTGCTATTCCCTCATGGTTATATCTATATATCTCCCTGTGCTGGTCCCTCATGGTTATATCTATATCTGTATACCTCCCTGTGCTGTTCCCTCATGGTAATATCTATATCTACATATCTCCCTGTGCTGTTCCCTCACGGTTATATCTATATACCTCCCTGTGCTGTTCCCTCATGTTTATATGTATCTCTACATATCTCGCTGTGCTGTTCCGTCACGTTTATATCTATGTTTATATATCTCCCTGTGCTGTTCCCTCACGGTTATATCTATATGTATATATCTCGCTGTGCTGTTCCCTCGCGGTTATATGTATATATGACGCTGTGCTGTTCCCTCACGGTTATATCTATATATCTCCCTGTGCTGTTCCCTCATGGTTATATCTATATATCTCCATGTGCTGTTTCCTCACGGTTATATGTATATCTGCATTTCTCCCTGTGTTCCCTCGCGGTTATATCTATATCTACATATCTCCCTGTGCTGTTCCCTCACGGTTATATCTATATCTGTATACCTCCCTGTGCTGTTCCCTCACGGTTATAAGTTTATCTACATATCTCCCTGTACTGTTCCCTCATGGTTATATCTATATATCTCCCTGTGCTGTTCCCTCACGTTTATATCTATATCTGTATACCTCCCTGTGCTGTTCCCTCACGGTTATATCTATATCTGTATACCTCCCTGTGCTGTTCCCTCACGGTTATATCTATATATCTCCCTGTGCTGTTCCCTCACGTTTATATCTATATCTGTATAACTCCCTGTGCTGTTCCCTCACGGTTATATCTATATCTGTATACCTCCCTGTGCTGTTCCCTCACGGTTATAAGTTTATCTACATATCTCCCTGTACTGTTCCCTCATGGTTATATCTACATATCTCCCTGTGCTATTCCCTCACGGTTATATCTATATATCTCCCTGTGCTGTTCCCTCACGTTTATATCTATATCTGTATACCTCCCTGTGCTGTTCCCTCACGGTTATATCTATATCTACATATCTCACTGTGCTGTTCCCTGGGAGATTGTGACGTCATCAGTAAACGCGATCACAGCGCAGACCACGCCAATATAGCGTGGAGCATGATAGATACAGCTCAAAAGCTCCAGGTCCACTACTAACTAAAAAGAAAGATAGAAAGCCAATTCCTTCCCCATAAAGTCTCAATATAGTAACAATAGAGTAATATACAAGAATAAGGAAATAGAAAAGCAAGAAAAAGGAAAAAGGAGTAAAAGCACAATTAAAGCAAAACAACTGAAGAAAAAGGAGGACACAACCTCCTTCTAAAAAACAATAGACAGAAGCATTTAGGAAATATATAGTTTAAGAAACAGCATAATCAGGAGTGTATACATTGTTTAAAAATAGCACAGTATTAGCACTATAAATGAATAAGGTAAAGTAGTGACTGTGACAGACTAACAGTCACGAGGTAAAAGGGTAATATAAGAAGAAATAAGCACTAAGTCAAATAGCACAAGCACTTTAAGATAAGAATTTTTGAATAACACAACTTGAATTATAATGCACTTTAAGAAATAGAATTCCGAATTAACATAAATAAACAGGACAAAAGATTAACACAAAAGAAATGCAAAGGCACTTAAAACATATACTCCAGTGAAGTGCTGTATGAATAAACAAAACTATACAACATACAAAAGGATTATAAAACCTTATCTTAATGTTATGTAAAAAAATGTAATCTTATGTAAATTAAAATCCAGGGTACCTGATAAGGATTTGACTAAGGAAACATACCCAAAAATACACAAATACAATTGAATTGAAAAACCAAATCTTTTATTGACTTGAGCATAATAAAGTAATTAAATAAAAAAGCTGTGATCAAAGCAAAGAATATAATAACAACAAAAATAAAACTTAAATAAACCTCTAATAATTTGCTGGACGTCAAAAAACCCAAAGGATTAAACACCTTGGGTTTAACATGATTTTTTTAATCGTTGCATTTTTAACAACATTTTAAATGTACAAATAAAGATTGAATTTTTTAAAATGAGTATGTGGCAATAATAATTAAAATAAAGGCTGCATAAAAGGTGTTTCTGTACAACCTTGGTTGGTTGTTCAAGGATTCCTAAATAGGATCCACAGGACAATATTTTGGTATCCCTCACGATTATATCTATATCTACATATCTCCCTGTGCTGTTCCCTCACGTTATATCTATATCTTCATATCTCCCTGTACAGTTCCCTCACGGTTATATCTATATCTACATATCTCCCTGTGCTGTTCCCTCATGGTTACATCTACATATCTCCCTGTGCTGGTCCCTCATGGTTATATCTATATATCTCCCTGTGCTGGTCCCTCATAGTTATATCTACATATCTCCCTGTGCTTGTCCCTCATGGTTATATCTATATATCTCCCTGTGCTGGTCCCTCACGGTTATATCTACATATCTCCCTGTGCTGGTCCCTCATGGTGATATCTAAATATCTCCCTGTGCTGGTCCCTCATGGTTATATCTATATATCTCACTGCGCTGGTCCCTCACGGTTATATCTAAATATCTCCCTGCGATGTTCCCTCACGGTTATATCTATATATCTCCCTGTGCTGGTCCCTCACGGTTATATCTATGTCTATATATCTCCCTGTGCTGGTCCCTCACGGTTATATCTATATATCTCCCTGTGCTGTTCCCTCACGGTTATATCTATATATCTCCCTGTGCTGTTCCCTCACGGTTATATCTATATCTATATATCTCCCTGTGCTGGTCCCTCACGGTTATATCTATATATCTCCATGTGCTGTTTCCTCACGGTTATATGTATATCTGCATTTCTCCCTGTGTTCCCTCGCGGTTATATCTATATCTACATATCTCCCTGTGCTGTTCCCTCACGGTTATATCTATATCTGTATACCTCCCTGTGCTGTTCCCTCACGGTTATAAGTTTATCTACATATCTCCCTGTACTGTTCCCTCATGGTTATATCTATATATCTCCCTGTGCTGTTCCCTCACGGTTATATCTATATATCTCCCTGTGCTGTTCCCTCACGTTTATATCTATATCTGTATACCTCCCTGTGCTGTTCCCTCACGGTTATAAGTTTATCTACATATCTCCCTGTACTGTTCCCTCATGGTTATATCTATATATCTCCCTGTGCTGTTCCCTCACGGTTATATCTATATATCTCCCTTTGCTGTTCCCTCACGTTTATATCTATATCTGTATACCTCCCTGTGCTGTTCCCTCACGGTTATAAGTTTATCTACATATCTCCCTGTACTGTTCCCTCATGGTTATATCTACATATCTCCCTGTGCTATTCCCTCACGGTTATATCTATATATCTCCCTGTGCTGTTCCCTCACGTTTATATCTATATCTATATACCTCCCTGTGCTGTTCCCTCACGGTTATATCTATATCTACATATCTCACTGTGCTGTTCCCTCACGATTATATCTATATCTACATATCTCACTGTGCTGTTCCCTCACGATTATATCTATATCTACATATCTCCCTGTGCTGTTCCCTCACGTTATATCTATATCTTCATATCTCCCTGTACAGTTCCCTCACGGTTATATCTATATCTGCATATCTCCCTGTGCTGTTCCCTCACGGTTATATCTATATATCTCCCTGTGCTGTTCCCTCACGGTTATATCTACATATCTCCCTGTGCTGGTCCCTCATGGTTATATCTATATATCTCCCTGTGCTGGTCCCTCATAGTTATATCTACATATCTCCCTGTGCTTGTCCCTCATGGTTATATCTACATATCTCCCTGTGCTGGTCCCTCATGGTTATATCTATATATCTCCCTGCGCTGGTCCCTCACGGTTATTTCTAAATATCTCCCTGCGATGTTCCCTCACGGTTATATCTATATATCTCCCTGTGCTGGTCCCTCACGGTTATATCTATGTCTATATATCTCCCTGTGCTGGTCCCTCACGGTTATATCTATATATCTCTCTGTGCTGGTCCCTCACGGTTATATCTATATATCTCCCTGTGCTGGTCCCTCACGGTTATATCTATGTCTATATATCTCCCTGTGCTGGTCCCTCACGGTTATATCTATATCTATATATCTCCCTGTGCTGGTCCCTCACGGTTATATCTATATATCTCCCTGTGCTGTTCCCTCATGGTTATATCTATATATCTCCATGTGCTGTTTCCTCACGGTTATATGTATATCTGCATATCTCGCTGTGTTCCCTCGCGGTTATATCTATATCTACATATCTCCCTGTGCTGTTCCCTCACGGTTATATCTATATCTGTATACCTCCCTGTGCTGTTCCCTCACGGTTATATGTTTATCTACATATCTCCCTGTACTGTTCCCTCATGGTTATATCTACATATCTCCCTGTGCTATTCCCTCACGGTTATATCTATATATCTCCCTGTGCTGTTCCCTCACGTTTATATCTATGTCTATATATCTCCCTGTGCTGTTCCCTCACAGTTATATCTATATCTGTATACCTCCCTGTGCTGTTCCCTCACGGTTATATCTATATCTACATATCTCACTGTGCTGTTCCCTCACGATTATATCTATATCTATATATCTCCCTGTGCTGTTCCCTCACGTTATATCTATATATCTCCCTGTACTGTTCCCTCACGGTTATATCTATATCTACATATCTCCCTGTGCTGATCCCTCACGGTTATATCTCCCTGTGCTGGTCCCTCATGGTTATATCTACATATCTCCCTGTGCTGGTCCCTCACGGTTATATCTATATATCTCCCTGTGCTGGTCCCTCACGGTTATATCTACATATCTCCCTGTGCTGTTCCCTCACGGTTATATCTATATCTGTATACCTCCCTGTGCTGTTCCCTCACGGTTATATGTTTATCTACATATCTCCCTGTACTGTTCCCTCATGGTTATATCTACATATCTCCCTGTGCTATTCTCTCACGGTTATATCTATATATCTCCCTGTGCTGTTCCCTCACGTTTATATCTATGTCTATATATCTCCCTGTGCTGTTCCCTCACGGTTATATCTATATCTGTATACCTCCCTGTGCTGTTCCCTCACGGTTATATCTATATCTACATATCTCACTGTGCTGTTCCCTCACGATTATATCTATATCTACATATCTCCCTGTGCTGTTCCCTCACGTTATATCTATATCTACATATTTCCCTGTACTGTTCCCTCACGGTTATATCTATATCTACATATCTCCCTGTGCTGTTCCCTCACGGTTATATATCTATATATCTCCCTGTGCTGGTCCCTCATAGTTATATCTATATCTGTATACCTCCCTGTGCTGTTCCCTCACGGTTATATCTATATCTACATATCTCCCTGTGCTGTTCCCTCACGTTATATCTATATCTACATATTTCCCTGTACTGTTCCCTCACGGTTATATCTATATCTACATATCTCCCTGTGCTGTTCCCTCACGGTTATATATCTATATATCTCCCTGTGCTGGTCCCTCATAGTTATATCTATATCTGTATACCTCCCTGTGCTGTTCCCTCACGTTTATATCTATATCTGTATACCTCCCTGTGCTGTTCCCTCACGGTTATATCTATATCTGTATACCTCCCTGTGCTGTTCCCTCACGGTTATATCTATATATCTCCCTGTGCTGTTCCCTCACGTTTATATCTATATCTGTATAACTCCCTGTGCTGTTCCCTCACGGTTATATCTATATCTGTATACCTCCCTGTGCTGTTCCCTCACGGTTATAAGTTTATCTACATATCTCCCTGTACTGTTCCCTCATGGTTATATCTACATATCTCCCTGTGCTATTCCCTCACGGTTATATCTATATATCTCCCTGTGCTGTTCCCTCACGTTTATATCTATATCTGTATACCTCCCTGTGCTGTTCCCTCACGGTTATATCTATATCTACATATTTCACTGTGCTGTTCCCTGGGAGATTGTGACGTCATCAGTAAACGCGATCACAGCGCAGACCACGCCAATATAGCGTGGAGCATGATAGATACAGCTCAAAAGCTCCAGGTCCACTACTAACTAAAAAGAAAGATAGAAAGCCAATTCCTTCACCATAAAGTCTCAATATAGTAACAATAGAGTAATATACAAGAATAAGGAAATAGAAAAGCAAGAAAAAGGAAAAAGGAGTAAAAGCACAATTAAAGCAAAACAACTGAAGAAAAAGGAGGACACAACCTCCTTCTAAAAAACAATAGACAGAAGCATTTAGGAAATATATAGTTTAAGAAACAGCATAATCAGGAGTGTATACATTGTTTAAAAATAGCACAGTATTAGCACTATAAATGAATAAGGTAAAGTAGTGACTGTGACAGACTAACAGTCACGAGGTAAAAGGGTAATATAAGAAGAAATAAGCACTAAGTCAAATAGCACAAGCACTTTAAGATAAGAATTTTTGAATAACACAACTTGAATTATAATGCACTTTAAGAAATAGAATTCCGAATTAACATAAATAAACAGGACAAAAGATTAACACAAAAGAAATGCAAAGGCACTTAAAACATATACTCCAGTGAAGTGCTGTATGAATAAACAAAACTATACAACATACAAAAGGATTATAAAACCTTATCTTAATGTTATGTAAAAAAATGTAATCTTATGTAAATTAAAATCCAGGGTACCTGATAAGGATTTGACTAAGGAAACATACCCAAAAATACACAAATACAATTGAATTGAAAAACCAAATCTTTTATTGACTTGAGCATAATAAAGTAATTAAATAAAAAAAGCTGTGATCAAAGCAAAGAATATAATAACAACAAAAATAAAACTTAAATAAACCTCTAATAATTTGCTGGACGTCAAAAAACCCAAAGGATTAAACACCTTGGGTTTAACATGATTTTTTTAATCGTTGCATTTTTAACAACATTTTAAATGTACAAATAAAGATTGAATTTTTTAAAATGAGTATGTGGCAATAATAATTAAAATAAAGGCTGCATAAAAGGTGTTTCTGTACAACCTTGGTTGGTTGTTCAAGGATTCCTAAATAGGATCCACAGGACAATATTTTGGTATCCCTCACGATTATATCTATATCTACATATCTCCCTGTGCTGTTCCCTCACGTTATATCTATATCTTCATATCTCCCTGTACAGTTCCCTCACGGTTATATCTATATCTACATATCTCCCTGTGCTGTTCCCTCATGGTTACATCTACATATCTCCCTGTGCTGGTCCCTCATGGTTATATCTATATATCTCCCTGTGCTGGTCCCTCATAGTTATATCTACATATCTCCCTGTGCTTGTCCCTCATGGTTATATCTATATATCTCCCTGTGCTGGTCCCTCACGGTTATATCTACATATCTCCCTGTGCTGGTCCCTCATGGTGATATCTAAATATCTCCCTGTGCTGGTCCCTCATGGTTATATCTATATATCTCACTGCGCTGGTCCCTCACGGTTATATCTAAATATCTCCCTGCGATGTTCCCTCACGGTTATATCTATATATCTCCCTGTGCTGGTCCCTCACGGTTATATCTATGTCTATATATCTCCCTGTGCTGGTCCCTCACGGTTATATCTATATATCTCCCTGTGCTGGTCCCTCACGGTTATATCTATGTCTATATATCTCCCTGTGCTGGTCCCTCACTGTTATATCTATATATCTCCATGTGCTGTTTCCTCACGGTTATATGTATATCTGCATTTCTCCCTGTGTTCCCTCGCGGTTATATCTATATCTACATATCTCCCTGTGCTGTTCCCTCACGGTTATATCTATATCTGTATACCTCCCTGTGCTGTTCCCTCACGGTTATAAGTTTATCTACATATCTCCCTGTACTGTTCCCTCATGGTTATATCTATATATCTCCCTGTGCTGTTCCCTCACGGTTATATCTATATATCTCCCTGTGCTGTTCCCTCACGTTTATATCTATATCTGTATACCTCCCTGTGCTGTTCCCTCACGGTTATAAGTTTATCTACATATCTCCCTGTACTGTTCCCTCATGGTTATATCTATATATCTCCCTGTGCTGTTCCCTCACGGTTATATCTATATATCTCCCTGTGCTGTTCCCTCACGTTTATATCTATATCTGTATACCTCCCTGTGCTGTTCCCTCACGGTTATAAGTTTATCTACATATCTCCCTGTACTGTTCCCTCATGGTTATATCTACATATCTCCCTGTGCTGTTCCCTCACGGTTATATCTATATATCTCCCTGTGCTGTTCCCTCACGTTTATATCTATATCTATATACCTCCCTGTGCTGTTCCCTCACGGTTATATCTATATCTACATATCTCACTGTGCTGTTCCCTCACGATTATATCTATATCTACATATCTCACTGTGCTGTTCCCTCACGATTATATCTATATCTACATATCTCCCTGTGCTGTTCCCTCACGTTATATCTATATCTTCATATCTCCCTGTACAGTTCCCTCACGGTTATATCTATATCTGCATATCTCCCTGTGCTGTTCCCTCACGGTTATATCTATATATCTCCCTGTGCTGTTCCCTCACGGTTATATCTACATATCTCCCTGTGCTGGTCCCTCATGGTTATATCTATATATCTCCCTGTGCTGGTCCCTCATAGTTATATCTACATATCTCCCTGTGCTTGTCCCTCATGGTTATATCTACATATCTCCCTGTGCTGGTCCCTCATGGTTATATCTATATATCTCCCTGCGCTGGTCCCTCACGGTTATTTCTAAATATCTCCCTGCGATGTTCCCTCACGGTTATATCTATATATCTCCCTGTGCTGGTCCCTCATGGTTATATCTATGTCTATATATCTCCCTGTGCTGGTCCCTCACGGTTATATCTACAAATCTCTCTGTGCTGGTCCCTCACGGTTATATCTATATATCTCCCTGTGCTGGTCCCTCACGGTTATATCTATGTCTATATATCTCCCTGTGCTGGTCCCTCACGGTTATATCTATATCTATATATCTCCCTGTGCTGGTCCCTCACGGTTATATCTATATATCTCCATGTGCTGTTCCCTCATGGTTATATCTATATATCTCCATGTGCTGTTTCCTCACGGTTATATGTATATCTGCCTATCTCGCTGTGTTCCCTCGCGGTTATATCTATATCTACATATCTCCCTGTGCTGTTCCCTCACGGTTATATCTATATCTGTATACCTCCCTGTGCTGTTCCCTCACGGTTATATGTTTATCTACATATCTCCCTGTACTGTTCCCTCATGGTTATATCTACATATCTCCCTGTGCTATTCCCTCACGGTTATATCTATATATCTCCCTGTGCTGTTCCCTCACGTTTATATCTATGTCTATATATCTCCCTGTGCTGTTCCCTCACAGTTATATCTATATCTGTATACCTCCCTGTGCTGTTCCCTCACGGTTATATCTATATCTACATATCTCACTGTGCTGTTCCCTCACGATTATATCTATATCTATATATCTCCCTGTGCTGTTCCCTCACGTTATATCTATATATCTCCCTGTACTGTTCCCTCACGGTTATATCTATATCTACATATCTCCCTGTGCTGATCCCTCACGGTTATATCTCCCTGTGCTGGTCCCTCATGGTTATATCTACATATCTCCCTGTGCTGGTCCCTCACGGTTATATCTATATATCTCCCTGTGCTGGTCCCTCACGGTTATATCTACATATCTCCCTGTGCTGTTCCCTCACGGTTATATCTATATCTGTATACCTCCCTGTGCTGTTCCCTCACGGTTATATGTTTATCTACATATCTCCCTGTACTGTTCCCTCATGGTTATATCTACATATCTCCCTGTGCTATTCTCTCACGGTTATATCTATATATCTCCCTGTGCTGTTCCCTCACGTTTATATCTATGTCTATATATCTCCCTGTGCTGTTCCCTCACGGTTATATCTATATCTGTATACCTCCCTGTGCTGTTCCCTCACGGTTATATCTATATCTACATATCTCACTGTGCTGTTCCCTCACGATTATATCTATATCTACATATCTCCCTGTGCTGTTCCCTCACGGTTATATCTATATCTGTATACCTCCCTGTGCTGTTCCCTCACGGTTATATCTATATATCTCCCTGTGCTGTTCCCTCACGTTTATATCTATATCTGTATAACTCCCTGTGCTGTTCCCTCACGGTTATATCTATATCTGTATACCTCCCTGTGCTGTTCCCTCACGGTTATAAGTTTATCTACATATCTCCCTGTACTGTTCCCTCATGGTTATATCTACATATCTCCCTGTGCTATTCCCTCACGGTTATATCTATATATCTCCCTGTGCTGTTCCCTCACGTTTATATCTATATCTGTATACCTCCCTGTGCTGTTCCCTCACGGTTATATCTATATCTACATATTTCACTGTGCTGTTCCCTGGGAGATTGTGACGTCATCAGTAAACGCGATCACAGCGCAGACCACGCCAATATAGCGTGGAGCATGATAGATACAGCTCAAAAGCTCCAGGTCCACTACTAACTAAAAAGAAAGATAGAAAGCCAATTCCTTCACCATAAAGTCTCAATATAGTAACAATAGAGTAATATACAAGAATAAGGAAATAGAAAAGCAAGAAAAAGGAAAAAGGAGTAAAAGCACAATTAAAGCAAAACAACTGAAGAAAAAGGAGGACACAACCTCCTTCTAAAAAACAATAGACAGAAGCATTTAGGAAATATATAGTTTAAGAAACAGCATAATCAGGAGTGTATACATTGTTTAAAAATAGCACAGTATTAGCACTATAAATGAATAAGGTAAAGTAGTGACTGTGACAGACTAACAGTCACGAGGTAAAAGGGTAATATAAGAATAAATAAGCACTAAGTCAAATAGCACAAGCACTTTAAGATAAGAATTTTTGAATAACACAACTTGAATTATAATGCACTTTAAGAAATAGAATTCCGAATTAACATAAATAAACAGGACAAAAGATTAACACAAAAGAAATGCAAAGGCACTTAAAACATATACTCCAGTGAAGTGCTGTATGAATAAACAAAACTATACAACATACAAAAGGATTATAAAACCTTATCTTAATGTTATGTAAAAAAATTTAATCTTATGTAAATTAAAATCCAGGGTACCTGATAAGGATTTGACTAAGGAAACATACCCAAAAATACACAAATACAATTGAATTGAAAAACCAAATCTTTTATTGACTTGAGCATAATAAAGTAATTAAATAAAAAAAGCTGTGATCAAAGCAAAGAATATAATAACAACAAAAATAAAACTTAAATAAACCTCTAATAATTTGCTGGACGTCAAAAAACCCAAAGGATTAAACACCTTGGGTTTAACATGATTTTTTTAATCGTTGCATTTTTAACAACATTTTAAATGTACAAATAAAGATTGAATTTTTTAAAATGAGTATGTGGCAATAATAATTAAAATAAAGGCTGCATAAAAGGTGTTTCTGTACAACCTTGGTTGGTTGTTCAAGGATTCCTAAATAGGATCCACAGGACAATATTTTGGTATCCCTCACGATTATATCTATATCTACATATCTCCCTGTGCTGTTCCCTCACGTTATATCTATATCTTCATATCTCCCTGTACAGTTCCCTCACGGTTATATCTATATCTACATATCTCCCTGTGCTGTTCCCTCATGGTTACATCTACATATCTCCCTGTGCTGGTCCCTCATGGTTATATCTATATATCTCCCTGTGCTGGTCCCTCATAGTTATATCTACATATCTCCCTGTGCTTGTCCCTCATGGTTATATCTATATATCTCCCTGTGCTGGTCCCTCACGGTTATATCTACATATCTCCCTGTGCTGGTCCCTCATGGTGATATCTAAATATCTCCCTGTGCTGGTCCCTCATGGTTATATCTATATATCTCACTGCGCTGGTCCCTCACGGTTATATCTAAATATCTCCCTGCGATGTTCCCTCACGGTTATATCTATATATCTCCCTGTGCTGGTCCCTCACGGTTATATCTATGTCTATATATCTCCCTGTGCTGGTCCCTCACGGTTATATCTATATATCTCCCTGTGCTGGTCCCTCACGGTTATATCTATATATCTCCCTGTGCTGGTCCCTCACGGTTATATCTATGTCTATATATCTCCCTGTGCTGGTCCCTCACGGTTATATCTATATATCTCCATGTGCTGTTTCCTCACGGTTATATGTATATCTGCATTTCTCCCTGTGTTCCCTCGCGGTTATATCTATATCTACATATCTCCCTGTGCTGTTCCCTCACGGTTATATCTATATCTGTATACCTCCCTGTGCTGTTCCCTCACGGTTATAAGTTTATCTACATATCTCCCTGTACTGTTCCCTCATGGTTATATCTATATATCTCCCTGTGCTGTTCCCTCACGGTTATATCTATATATCTCCCTGTGCTGTTCCCTCACGTTTATATCTATATCTGTATACCTCCCTGTGCTGTTCCCTCACGGTTATAAGTTTATCTACATATCTCCCTGTACTGTTCCCTCACGGTTATATCTATATATCTCCCTGTGCTGTTCCCTCACGGTTATATCTATATCTACATATCTCCCTGTGCTGTTCCCTCACGTTTATATCTATATCTGTATACCTCCCTGTGCTGTTCCCTCACGGTTATAAGTTTATCTACATATCTCCCTGTACTGTTCCCTCATGGTTATATCTACATATCTCCCTGTGCTATTCCCTCACGGTTATATCTATATATCTCCCTGTGCTGTTCCCTCACGTTTATATCTATATCTATATACCTCCCTGTGCTGTTCCCTCACGGTTATATCTATATCTACATATCTCACTGTGCTGTTCCCTCACGATTATATCTATATCTACATATCTCACTGTGCTGTTCCCTCACGATTATATCTATATCTACATATCTCCCTGTGCTGTTCCCTCACGTTATATCTATATCTTCATATCTCCCTGTACAGTTCCCTCACGGTTATATCTATATCTGCATATCTCCCTGTGCTGTTCCCTCACGGTTATATCTATATATCTCCCTGTGCTGTTCCCTCACGGTTATATCTACATATCTCCCTGTGCTGGTCCCTCATGGTTATATCTATATATCTCCCTGTGCTGGTCCCTCATAGTTATATCTACATATCTCCCTGTGCTTGTCCCTCATGGTTATATCTACATATCTCCCTGTGCTGGTCCCTCATGGTTATATCTATATATCTCCCTGCGCTGGTCCCTCACGGTTATTTCTAAATATCTCCCTGCGATGTTCCCTCACGGTTATATCTATATATCTCCCTGTGCTGGTCCCTCATGGTTATATCTATGTCTATATATCTCCCTGTGCTGGTCCCTCACGGTTATATCTACAAATCTCTCTGTGCTGGTCCCTCACGGTTATATCTATATATCTCCCTGTGCTGGTCCCTCACGGTTATATCTATGTCTATATATCTCCCTGTGCTGGTCCCTCACGGTTATATCTATATCTATATATCTCCCTGTGCTGGTCCCTCACGGTTATATCTATATATCTCCATGTGCTGTTCCTTTATGGTTATATCTATATATCTCCATGTGCTGTTTCCTCACGGTTATATGTATATCTGCCTATCTCGCTGTGTTCCCTCGCGGTTATATCTATATCTACATATCTCCCTGTGCTGTTCCCTCACGGTTATATCTATATCTGTATACCTCCCTGTGCTGTTCCCTCACGGTTATATGTTTATCTACATATCTCCCTGTACTGTTCCCTCATGGTTATATCTACATATCTCCCTGTGCTATTCCCTCACGGTTATATCTATATATCTCCCTGTGCTGTTCCCTCACGTTTATATCTATGTCTATATATCTCCCTGTGCTGTTCCCTCACAGTTATATCTATATCTGTATACCTCCCTGTGCTGTTCCCTCACGGTTATATCTATATCTACATATCTCACTGTGCTGTTCCCTCACGATTATATCTATATCTATATATCTCCCTGTGCTGTTCCCTCACGTTATATCTATATATCTCCCTGTACTGTTCCCTCACGGTTATATCTATATCTACATATCTCCCTGTGCTGATCCCTCACGGTTATATCTCCCTGTGCTGGTCCCTCATGGTTATATCTACATATCTCCCTGTGCTGGTCCCTCACGGTTATATCTATATATCTCCCTGTGCTGGTCCCTCACGGTTATATCTACATATCTCCCTGTGCTGTTCCCTCACGGTTATATCTATATCTGTATACCTCCCTGTGCTGTTCCCTCACGGTTATATGTTTATCTACATATCTCCCTGTACTGTTCCCTCATGGTTATATCTACATATCTCCCTGTGCTATTCTCTCACGGTTATATCTATATATCTCCCTGTGCTGTTCCCTCACGTTTATATCTATGTCTATATATCTCCCTGTGCTGTTCCAACACGGTTATATCTATATCTGTATACCTCCCTGTGCTGTTCCCTCACGGTTATATCTATATCTACATATCTCACTGTGCTGTTCCCTCACGATTATATCTATATCTACATATCTCCCTGTGCTGTTCCCTCACGTTATATCTATATCTACATATTTCCCTGTACTGTTCCCTCACGGTTATATCTATATCTACATATCTCCCTGTGCTGTTCCCTCACGGTTATATATCTATATATCTCCCTGTGCTGGTCCCTCATAGTTATATCTATATCTGTATACCTCCCTGTGCTGTTCCCTCACGGTTATATCTATATCTACATATCTCCCTGTGCTGTTCCCTCACGTTATATCTATATCTACATATTTCCCTGTACTGTTCCCTCACGGTTATATCTATATCTACATATCTCCCTGTGCTGTTCCCTCACGGTTATATATCTATATATCTCCCTGTGCTGGTCCCTCATAGTTATATCTATATCTGTATACCTCCCTGTGCTGTTCCCTCACGTTTATATCTATATCTGTATACCTCCCTGTGCTGTTCCCTCACGGTTATATCTATATCTGTATACCTCCCTGTGCTGTTCCCTCACGGTTATATCTATATATCTCCCTGTGCTGTTCCCTCACGTTTATATCTATATCTGTATAACTCCCTGTGCTGTTCCCTCACGGTTATATCTATATCTGTATACCTCCCTGTGCTGTTCCCTCACGGTTATAAGTTTATCTACATATCTCCCTGTACTGTTCCCTCATGGTTATATCTACATATCTCCCTGTGCTATTCCCTCACGGTTATATCTATATATCTCCCTGTGCTGTTCCCTCACGTTTATATCTATATCTGTATACCTCCCTGTGCTGTTCCCTCACGGTTATATCTATATCTACATATTTCACTGTGCTGTTCCCTGGGAGATTGTGACGTCATCAGTAAACGCGATCACAGCGCAGACCACGCCAATATAGCGTGGAGCATGATAGATACAGCTCAAAAGCTCCAGGTCCACTACTAACTAAAAAGAAAGATAGAAAGCCAATTCCTTCACCATAAAGTCTCAATATAGTAACAATAGAGTAATATACAAGAATAAGGAAATAGAAAAGCAAGAAAAAGGAAAAAGGAGTAAAAGCACAATTAAAGCAAAACAACTGAAGAAAAAGGAGGACACAACCTCCTTCTAAAAAACAATAGACAGAAGCATTTAGGAAATATATAGTTTAAGAAACAGCATAATCAGGAGTGTATACATTGTTTAAAAATAGCACAGTATTAGCACTATAAATGAATAAGGTAAAGTAGTGACTGTGACAGACTAACAGTCACGAGGTAAAAGGGTAATATAAGAAGAAATAAGCACTAAGTCAAATAGCACAAGCACTTTAAGATAAGAATTTTTGAATAACACAACTTGAATTATAATGCACTTTAAGAAATAGAATTCCGAATTAACATAAATAAACAGGACAAAAGATTAACACAAAAGAAATGCAAAGGCACTTAAAACATATACTCCAGTGAAGTGCTGTATGAATAAACAAAACTATACAACATACAAAAGGATTATAAAACCTTATCTTAATGTTATGTAAAAAAATTTAATCTTATGTAAATTAAAATCCAGGGTACCTGATAAGGATTTGACTAAGGAAACATACCCAAAAATACACAAATACAATTGAATTGAAAAACCAAATCTTTTATTGACTTGAGCATAATAAAGTAATTAAATAAAAAAGCTGTGATCAAAGCAAAGAATATAATAACAACAAAAATAAAACTTAAATAAACCTCTAATAATTTGCTGGACGTCAAAAAACCCAAAGGATTAAACACCTTGGGTTTAACATGATTTTTTTAATCGTTGCATTTTTAACAACATTTTAAATGTACAAATAAAGATTGAATTTTTTAAAATGAGTATGTGGCAATAATAATTAAAATAAAGGCTGCATAAAAGGTGTTTCTGTACAACCTTGGTTGGTTGTTCAAGGATTCCTAAATAGGATCCACAGGACAATATTTTGGTATCCCTCACGATTATATCTATATCTACATATCTCCCTGTGCTGTTCCCTCACGTTATATCTATATCTTCATATCTCCCTGTACAGTTCCCTCACGGTTATATCTATATCTACATATCTCCCTGTGCTGTTCCCTCATGGTTACATCTACATATCTCCCTGTGCTGGTCCCTCATGGTTATATCTATATATCTCCCTGTGCTGGTCCCTCATAGTTATATCTACATATCTCCCTGTGCTTGTCCCTCATGGTTATATCTATATATCTCCCTGTGCTGGTCCCTAACGGTTATATCTACATATCTCCCTGTGCTGGTCCCTCATGGTGATATCTAAATATCTCCCTGTGCTGGTCCCTCATGGTTATATCTATATATCTCACTGCGCTGGTCCCTCACGGTTATATCTAAATATCTCCCTGCGATGTTCCCTCACGGTTATATCTATATATCTCCCTGTGCTGGTCCCTCACGGTTATATCTATGTCTATATATCTCCCTGTGCTGGTCCCTCACGGTTATATCTATATATCTCCCTGTGCTGGTCCCTCACGGTTATATCTATATATCTCCCTGTGCTGGTCCCTCACGGTTATATCTATGTCTATATATCTCCCTGTGCTGGTCCCTCACGGTTATATCTATATATCTCCATGTGCTGTTTCCTCACGGTTATATGTATATCTGCATTTCTCCCTGTGTTCCCTCGCGGTTATATCTATATCTACATATCTCCCTGTGCTGTTCCCTCACGGTTATATCTATATCTGTATACCTCCCTGTGCTGTTCCCTCACGGTTATAAGTTTATCTACATATCTCCCTGTACTGTTCCCTCATGGTTATATCTATATATCTCCCTGTGCTGTTCCCTCACGGTTATATCTATATATCTCCCTGTGCTGTTCCCTCACGTTTATATGTATATATGTATACCTCCCTGTGCTGTTCCCTCACGGTTATAAGTTTATCTACATATCTCCCTGTACTGTTCCCTCATGGTTATATCTATATATCTCCCTGTGCTGTTCCCTCACGGTTATATCTATATATCTCCCTGTGCTGTTCCCTCACGTTTATATCTATATCTGTATACCTCCCTGTGCTGTTCCCTCACGGTTATAAGTTTATCTACATATCTCCCTGTACTGTTCCCTCATGGTTATATCTACATATCTCCCTGTGCTATTCCCTCACGGTTATATCTATATATCTCCCTGTGCTGTTCCCTCACGTTTATATCTATATCTATATACCTCCCTGTGCTGTTCCCTCACGGTTATATCTATATCTACATATCTCACTGTGCTGTTCCCTCACGATTATATCTATATCTACATATCTCACTGTGCTGTTCCCTCACGATTATATCTATATCTACATATCTCCCTGTGCTGTTCCCTCACGTTATATCTATATCTTCATATCTCCCTGTACAGTTCCCTCACGGTTATATCTATATCTGCATATCTCCCTGTGCTGTTCCCTCACGGTTATATCTATATATCTCCCTGTGCTGTTCCCTCACGGTTATATCTACATATCTCCCTGTGCTGGTCCCTCATGGTTATATCTATATATCTCCCTGTGCTGGTCCCTCATAGTTATATCTACATATCTCCCTGTGCTTGTCCCTCATGATTATATCTACATATCTCCCTGTGCTGGTCCCTCATGGTTATCACATATATAGTTGTGAGCGTACGAGTCGTTGCTCACGCTTGCGGGCTCGCGCAGCGAGCCGCGGCCCTCGCGTAGCGAGGTCACTGGGCAAGGGCCTCAGTTGCTGGCATGGAGCGCCGAAGGCGCTCCATGCCAGCAACTGAGGCCCCTCGCGAAGCGAGGGCCTCAGTTGCTGGCGAGGTCACTGGCCACGGGTCTCAGTTGCTGGCATGGAGCGCCGAAGGCGCTCCATGTCAGCAACTGAGGCCCCTCGCGAAGCGAGGGCCTTAGTTGCTGGCGAGGTCACTGGGCAAGGGCCTCAGTTGCTGGCATGGAGCGCCGAAGGCGCTCCATGCCAGCAACTGAGGCCCCTCGCGAAGCGAGGGACTCAGTTGCTGGCGAGGTCACTGGGAGAGGGCCTCAAACCCTCGCAAAATTCACGTCGCTACTCAAAAAACACGACACACAAATTACGACACTCGCTAAATTTTACGAGGCACGCAAACAACGTACGAAACACATTACCACACATTACGACCTCGCAAACATCGGACGCAACACGCCGACATACAAACATTTAAAACACAATACATACACACAGCACATACATAAAAAACTTACCTACACCAAGAGGGAGCACCCAGGACCTCAAAAATGCAACTTACACCTCGATTTTACTCGAAATAAAACAGTTTAGAGACTAAAAAAAAAACGAAGCGAGAGAAAAAATGGCCGCCGAACAAAACGAAAACGAGGCTACAGCACTCTAAACTCGCAAAACACCACAAGAAACTCGCAAAACACCACAAAACACCTACGGATATTCCGATACAGACCTATACCACACATTACTCGCCATTTTACACCAATGCGGAAGTACACGACTACGCTAACGGTTTGGTCTCGCGCACGCACAGTGTTACACTGCACACATTCAGCATGCTTATACAGCAGCTCCACACCACTAATGCTGCAGCAACATCAACACAGATTGCCAGATCTTCATCACAATGCTTCAAAATAGGTACAGTATATTCATTTAGTAATGTATTACATATTTCATTATTAGACACCAAACAGCATTAGCTACCTTACAATTTCATTGCCGTCATTTTTTGACGGGCAATTCGCTAGTATCTATATATCTCCCTGCGCTGGTCCCTCACGGTTATTTCTAAATATCTCCCTGCGATGTTCCCTCACGGTTATATCTATATATCTCCCTGTGCTGGTCCCTCATGGTTATATCTATGTCTATATATCTCCCTGTGCTGGTCCCTCACGGTTATATCTACAAATCTCTCTGTGCTGGTCCCTCACGGTTATATCTATATATCTCCCTGTGCTGGTCCCTCACGGTTATATCTATGTCTATATATTTCCCTGTGCTGGTCCCTCACGGTTATATCTATATCTATATATCTCCCTGTGCTGGTCCCTCACGGTTATATCTATATATCTCCATGTGCTGTTTCCTCACGTTTATATGTATATCTGCATATCTCGCTGTGTTCCCTCGCGGTTATATCTATATCTACATATCTCCCTGTGCTGTTCCCTCACGGTTATATCTATATCTGTATACCTCCCTGTGCTGTTCCCTCACGGTTATATGTTTATCTACATATCTCCCTGTACTGTTCCCTCATGGTTATATCTACATATCTCCCTGTGCTATTCCCTCACGGTTATATCTATATATCTCCCTGTGCTGTTCCCTCACGTTTATATCTATGTCTATATATCTCCCTGTGCTGTTCCCTCACGGTTATATCTATATCTGTATACCTCCCTGTGCTGTTCCCTCACGGTTATATCTATATCTACATATCTCACTGTGCTGTTCCCTCACGATTATATCTATATCTATATATCTCCCTGTGCTGTTCCCTCACGTTATATCTATATATCTCCCTGTACTGTTCCCTCACGGTTATATCTATATCTACATATCTCCCTGTGCTGATCCCTCACGGTTATATCTCCCTGTGCTGGTCCCTCATGGTTATATCTACATATCTCCCTGTGCTGGTCCCTCACGGTTATATCTATATATCTCCCTGTGCTGGTCCCTCACGGTTATATCTACATATCTCCCTGTGCTGTTCCCTCACGGTTATATCTATATCTGTATACCTCCCTGTGCTGTTCCCTCACGGTTATATGTTTATCTACATATCTCCCTGTACTGTTCCCTCATGGTTATATCTACATATCTCCCTGTGCTATTCTCTCACGGTTATATCTATATATCTCCCTGTGCTGTTCCCTCACGTTTATATCTATGTCTATATATCTCCCTGTGCTGTTCCCTCACGGTTATATCTATATCTGTATACCTCCCTGTGCTGTTCCCTCACGGTTATATCTATATCTACATATCTCACTGTGCTGTTCCCTCACAATTATATCTATATCTACATATCTCCCTGTGCTGTTCCCTCACGTTATATCTATATCTACATATCTCCCTGTGCTGTTCCCTCACGGTTATATATCTATATATCTCCCTGTGCTGGTCCCTCATAGTTATATCTATATCTGTATACCTCCCTGTGCTGTTCCCTCACGGTTATATCTATATCTACATATCTCCCTGTGCTGTTCCCTCACGTTATATCTATATCTACATATTTCCCTGTACTGTTCCCTCACGGTTATATCTATATCTACATATCTCCCTGTGCTGTTCCCTCACGGTTATATATCTATATATCTCCCTGTGCTGGTCCCTCATAGTTATATCTATATCTGTATACCTCCCTGTGCTGTTCCCTCACGGTTATATCTATATCTACATATCTCACTGTGCTGCTCCCTCACGATTATATCTATATCTACATATTTCCCTGTACTGTTCCCTCACGGTTATATCTATATCTACATATCTCACTGTACTGTTCCCTCACGATTATATCTATATCTACATATCTCCCTGTGCTGTTCCCTCACGGTTATATATCTATATATCTCCCTGTGCTGGTCCCTCATAGTTATATCTATATCTGTATACCTCCCTGTGCTGTTCCCTCACGGTTATATCTATATCTACATATCTCACTGTGCTGCTCCCTCACGATTATATCTATATCTACATATTTCCCTGTACTGTTCCCTCACGGTTATATCTATATCTACATATCTCACTGTACTGTTCCCTCACGATTAAATCTATATCTACATATCTCCCTGTGCTGTTCCCTCACGGTTATATATCTATATATCTCCATGTGCTGGTCCCTCATAGTTATATCTACACTAGCGAATTGCCCGTCAAAAAATGACGGCAATGAAATTGTAAGGTAGCTAAATTAGTAAATGAATATAGTGTACCTATTTTGAAGCATTGTGATGAAGAGCTGGCAATCTGTGTTGATGTTGCTGCAGCATTAGTGGTGTGGAGCTGCTGTGTAAGCATGCTGAATGTGTGCACTGTGTGGTATGAATATCCGTAGGTGGTTTGTGGCGTTTTGCGAGTTTCTTGTGGTGTTTTGCGAGTTTGTTGTGGTGTTTTGCGAGTTTAGAGTGCTGTAGCCTCGTTTTCGTTTTGTTCGGCAGCCATTTTTTTCTGTCGCTTAGATTTTTTTTTTAGTCTCAAAAGTCTTTTATTTCGAGTAAAATCGAGGTGTAAGTTGCATTTTTGAGGTCCTGGGTGCTCCCTCTTGGTGTAGGTAAGGTTTTTATGTATGTGCTGTGTGTATGTATTGTGTTTTAAATGTTTGTATGTCGGCGTGTTGCGTCCGATGTTTGCGAGGTCGTAATGTGTGGTAACGTGTTTCGTACGTTGTTTGCGTTCCTCGTAAAATTTAGCGAGTGTCGTAATTTGTGTGTCGTGTTTTTTGAGTAGCGACGTGAAGTTTGCGAGGGTTTGAGGCCCTTGCCCAGTGACCTCGCCAGCAACTGAGTCCCTCGCTTCGCGAGGGGCCTCAGTTGCTGGCATGGAGCGCCTTCGGCGCTCCATGCCAGCAACTGAGGCCCTTGCCCAGTGACCTCGCCAGCAACTGAGGCCCTTCGGCGCTCCATGCCAGCAACTGAGGCCCTTGCCCAGTGACCTCGCTACGCGAGGGCCGCGGGCTCGCTACGCGAGCCCGCAAGCGTGAGCAACGACCCGTACGCTCACAACTATATATGTGATATCTCCCTGTGCTGGTCCCTCATGGTGATATCTACATATCTCCCAGTGCTGGTCCCTCACGGTTATATCTACAAATCTCTCTGTGCTGGTCCCTCACGGTTATATCTATATATCTCCCTGTGCTGGTCCCTCACGGTTATATCTATGTCTATATATCTCCCTGTGCTGGTCCCTCACGGTTATATCTATATCTATATATCTCCCTGTGCTGGTCCCTCACGGTTATATCTATATATCTCCCTGTGCTGTTCCCTCATGGTTATATCTATATATCTCCATGTGCTGTTTCCTCACGGTTATATGTATATCTGCATATCTCCCTGTGCTGTTCCCTCACGGTTATATCTATATCTGTATACCTCCCTGTGCTGTTCCCTCACGGTTATATGTTTATCTACATATCTCCCTGTACTGTTCCCTCATGGTTATATCTACATATCTCCCTGTGCTATTCCCTCACGGTTATATCTATATATCTCCCTGTGCTGTTCCCTCACGTTTATATCTATGTCTATATATCTCCCTGTGCTGTTCCCTCACAGTTATATCTATATCTGTATACCTCCCTGTGCTGTTCCCTCACGGTTATATCTATATCTACATATCTCACTGTGCTGTTCCCTCACGATTATATCTATATCTATATATCTCCCTGTGCTGTTCCCTCACGTTATATCTATATATCTCCCTGTACTGTTCCCTCACGGATATATCTATATCTACATATCTCCCTGTGCTGATCCCTCACGGTTATATCTCCCTGTGCTGGTCCCTCATGGTTATATCTACATATCTCCCTGTGCTGGTCCCTCACGGTTATATCTATATATCTCCCTGTGCTGGTCCCTCACGGTTATATCTACATATCTCCCTGTGCTGTTCCCTCACGGTTATATCTATATCTGTATACCTCCCTGTGCTGTTCCCTCACGGTTATATGTTTATCTACATATCTCCATGTACTGTTCCCTCATGGTTATATCTACATATCTCCCTGTGCTATTCTCTCACGGTTATATCTATATATCTCCCTGTGCTGTTCCCTCACGTTTATATCTATGTCTATATATCTCCCTGTGCTGTTCCCTCACGGTTATATCTACATCTGTATACCTCCCTGTGCTGTTCCCTCACGGTTATATCTATATCTACATATCTCACTGTGCTGTTCCCTCACGATTATATCTATATCTACATATCTCCCTGTGCTGTTCCCTCACGGTTATATATCTATATATCTCCCTGTGCTGGTCCCTCATAGTTATATCTATATCTGTATACCTCCCTGTGCTGTTCCCTCACGGTTATATCTATATCTACATATCTCACTGTGCTGCTCCCTCACGATTATATCTATATCTACATATTTCCCTGTACTGTTCCCTCACGGTTATATCTATATCTACATATCTCACTGTACTGTTCCCTCACGATTATATCTATATCTACATATCTCCCTGTGCTGTTCCCTCACGGTTATATATCTATATATCTCCCTGTGCTGGTCCCTCATAGTTATATCTATATCTGTATACCTCCCTGTGCTGTTCCCTCACGGTTATATCTATATCTACATATCTCACTGTGCTGCTCCCTCACGATTATATCTATATCTACATATTTCCCTGTACTGTTCCCTCACGGTTATATCTATATCTACATATCTCACTGTACTGTTCCCTCACGATTATATCTATATCTACATATCTCCCTGTGCTGTTCCCTCACGGTTATATATCTATATATCTCCATGTGCTGGTCCCTCATAGTTATATCTACACTAGCGAATTGCCCGTCAAAAAATGACGGCAATGAAATTGTAAGGTAGCTAAATTAGTAAATGAATATAGTGTACCTATTTTGAAGCATTGTGATGAAGAGCTGGCAATCTGTGTTGATGTTGCTGCAGCATTAGTGGTGTGGAGCTGCTGTGTAAGCATGCTGAATGTGTGCACTGTGTGGTATGAATATCCGTAGGTGGTTTGTGGCGTTTTGCGAGTTTCTTGTGGTGTTTTGCGAGTTTGTTGTGGTGTTTTGCGAGTTTAGAGTGCTGTAGCCTCGTTTTCGTTTTGTTCGGCAGCCATTTTTTCTGTCGCTTAGATTTTTTTTTAGTCTCAAAAGTCTTTTATTTCGAGTAAAATCGAGGTGTAAGTTGCATTTTTGAGGTCCTGGGTGCTCCCTCTTGGTGTAGGTAAGGTTTTTATGTATGTGCTGTGTGTATGTATTGTGTTTTAAATGTTTGTATGTCGGCGTGTTGCGTCCGATGTTTGCGAGGTCGTAATGTGTGGTAACGTGTTTCGTACGTTGTTTGCGTTCCTCGTAAAATTTAGCGAGTGTCGTAATTTGTGTGTCGTGTTTTTTGAGTAGCGACGTGAAGTTTGCGAGGGTTTGAGGCCCTTGCCCAGTGACCTCGCCAGCAACTGAGTCCCTCGCTTCGCGAGGGGCCTCAGTTGCTGGCATGGAGCGCCGAAGGCGCTCCATGCCAGCAACTGAGGCCCTTGCCCAGTGACCTCGCCAGCAACTGAGGCCCTTCGGCGCTCCATGCCAGCAACTGAGGCCCTTGCCCAGTGACCTCGCTACGCGAGGGCCGCGGGCTCGCTACGCGAGCCCGCAAGCGTGAGCAACGACCCGTACGCTCACAACTATATATGTGATATCTCCCTGTGCTGGTCCCTCATGGTGATATCTACATATCTCCCAGTGCTGGTCCCTCACGGTTATATCTACAAATCTCTCTGTGCTGGTCCCTCACGGTTATATCTATATATCTCCCTGTGCTGGTGGTCCCTCACGGTTATATCTATATATCTCCCTGTGCTGTTCCTCACGGTTATATCTATATATCTCCCTGTGCTGGTCCCTCACGGTTATATTTATATCTACATATCTCCCTGTACTGTTCCCTCACGGTTATATCTATATCTACATATCTCCCTGTACTGTTCCCTCACGGTTATATCTATTTATATCCGTGTGCTGTTCCCTCACGGTTATATCTATATATCTCCCTGTGCTGTTCCCTCACGGTTATATCTATATATCTCCCTGTGCTGTTCCCTCACGGTTATTTCTATATATATATATATCTCCCTGTGCTGTTCCCTCACGGTTATTTCTATATATATATATCTCCCTGTGCTGTTCCCTCACGGTTATATCTATATATTTCCCTGTGCTGTTCCCTCACGGTTATATCTATATATTTCCCTGTGCTGTTCCCTCACGGTTATATCTATATATTTCCCTGTACTGTTCCCTCACGGTTATATCTATATATTTCCCTGTACTGTTCCCTCACGGTTATATCTATATATCTCCCTGTGCTGTTCCCTCGGTTATATCTATATATTTCCCTGTACTGTTCCCTCACGGTTATATCTATATATCTCCCTGTGCTGGTCCCTCACTGTTATATCTATATATCTCCCTGTGCTGTTCCCTCACGGTTATATCTACATATCTCCCTGTGCTGGTCCCTCACGGTTATATCTATATATCTCCCTGTGCTGGTCCCTCACGGTTATATCTATATATCTCCCTGTGCTGGTCCCTCACGGTTATATCTATATATCTCCCTTTGCTGTTTCCCTCACGGTTATATCTATGTCTGTATACCTCCCTGTGCTGCTCTGTCAGTGTTTTGATTTCCTCCCCTCTGTTCCTGATGCACGAAAATCAAACTACGCTTCTGGTTTCTGCCGACCAATCAACGCGATGCAGTTCAGGACTTGCACCAATCAGTAGAGAGCAGTGCCCGGTGCCTGTGCTCGCGCACCAATCAGTGGCTGTGAATGCCCGCGCTCTCTCAGTGTGACGAGGATCGCCGGGCATCTCAGTTCTCCTCAGATCAGTGAGGGGGACAGGTGATGGATCCGTGCAGTGCCCGGGAGAGGTGCGGGTCTCGGCCCGGGTGTACAGCTCGCACCGGGGAGCTGCCCCGCGCCTTCCTCCTCAGTATGCGCACCCTGTTTGATATCCTGGATGACGGGCGGCGAGGCTCGGTGCACATCACGGAGATTGAGTCCCGCTGGGCGGACACACGGGACCTGCCGCCCGGGGTCTTGCATTGTCTGAGGAGAGTGGCACCTCCCGACGGGTACCTGAGCTTCGAGAGGTTCGTGCAGGGCCTGAGAGGAGCGCTGAGCAACGAGAACGGACCGAGCAAAGGAGGGGGACCGAGGAGGGAGGCCTGCAAACCGCTGGGAGAGAGGAACGGAGCCCGGGGAGAAGAGCACAGGGCCCGGGGTGAGGAACTGCACGAAGACAGAGGGATGGAGCCTGGACTGAGGAACGGGGGGGGGGGCCGGAGAGAGACTGCAAGGAGAGAGATAGGGCAGGGGACTGCAAGCAGAGAGACAGGGCAGGGGACTGCAAGCAGAGAGACAGGGCAGGGGACTGCAAGCAGAGAGACAGGGCAGGGGACTGCAAGCAGAGAGACAGGGCAGGGGACTGCAAGCAGAGAGACAGGGCAGGGGACTGCAAGCAGAGAGACAGGGCAGGGGACTGCAAGCAGAGAGACAGGGCAGGGGACTGCAAGCAGAGAGACAGGGCAGGGGACTGCAAGCAGAGAGACAGGGCAGGGGACTGCAAGCAGAGAGACAGGGCAGGAGACTGGAGGGACTGCAAGCAGAGAGGCAGGGCAGGGGACTGGAGGGACTGCAAGCAGAGAGGCAGGGCAGGGGACTGGAGAGACTGCAAGCAGAGAGGCAGGGGACTGGAGGGACTGCAAGCAGAGAGACAGGGGACTGGAGGGACTGCATAGAGAGAGATCGGGCATGGGACTGGAGGGACTGCAAGGAGAGAGACAGGGCATGGGACTGGAGGGACTGCAAGGAGAGAGACAGGGCATGGGACTGGAGGGACTGCAAGCAGAGAGACAGGGGACTGGAGCACTGCATAGAGAGAGACAGGGCATGGGACTGGAGGGACTGCAAGGAGAGAGACAGGGCATGGGACTGGAGGGACTGCAAGGAGAGAGACAGGGCATGGGACTGGAGGGACTACAAGGAGAGAGACAGGGCATGGGACTGGAGGGACTGCAAGGAGAGAGACAGGGCATGGGACTGGAGGGACTGCAAGGAGAGAGACAGGGCATGGGACTGGAGGGACTGCAAGGAGAGAGACAGGGCATGGGACTGGAGGGACTGCAAGGAGAGAGACAGGGCATGGGACTGGAGGGACTGCAAGGAGAGAGACAGGGCATGGGACTGGAGGGACTGCAAGGAGAGAGACAGGGCATGGGACTGGAGGGACTGCAAGGAGAGAGACAGGGCATGGGACTGGAGGGACTGCAAGGAGAGAGACAGGGGACTGGAGGGACTGCAAAGAGAGAGATCGGGCATGGGACTGGAGGGACTGCAAGGAGAGAGACAGGGCATGGGACTGGAGGGACTGCAAGGAGAGAGACAGGGCATGGGACTGGAGGGACTGCAAGGAGAGAGACAGGGGACTGGAGGGACTGCAAGGAGGGAGACAGGGGACTGGAGGGACTGCAAGGAGAGAGACAGGGGACTGGAGGGACTGCAAGGAGAGAGGCAGGGCAGGGGACTGGAGGGACTGCAAGGAGAGAGACAGGGGACTGGAGGGACTGCAAGGAGAGAGACAGGGGACTGGAGGGACTGCAAGGAGAGAGACAGGGGACTGGAGGGACTGCAAGGAGAGAGACAGGGGACTGGAGGGACTGCAAGGAGAGAGACAGGGGACTGGAGGGACTGCAAGGAGAGAGACAGGGGACTGGAGGGACTGCAAGGAGAGAGACAGGGGACTGGAGGGACTGCAAGGAGAGAGACAGGGGACTGGAGGGACTGCAAGGAGAGAGACAGGGCAGGGGACTGGAGGGACTGCAAGGAGAGAGACAGGGCAGGGGACTGGAGAGACTGCAAGGAGAGAGACAGGGCAGGGGACTGGAGAGACTGCAAGGAGAGAGACAGGGCAGGGTACTGGAGAGACTGCAAGGAGAGAGACAGGGCAGGGTACTGGAGGGACTGCAAGGAGAGAGACAGGGCAGGGGCCTGGAGGGAATGCAAGGAGAGAGACAGGGCATGGGGACTGGAGAGACTTCAAGCAGAGAGACAGGGCATGGGGACTGGAGAGACTTCAAGCAGAGAGACAGGGCATGGGGACTGGAGAGACTTCAAGCAGAGAGACAGGGCATGGGGACTGGAGAGACTGCAAGCAGAGAGACAGGGCAGGGGACTGGAGAGACTGCAAGCAGAGAGACAGGGCAGGGGACTGGAGAGACTGCAAGCAGAGAGACAGGGCAGGGGACTGGAGAGACTGCAAGCAGAGAGACAGGGCAGGGGACTGGAGAGACTGCAAGGAGAGAGACAGAGCATGGGACTGGAGAGACTGCAAGGAGAGAGACAGGGCATGGGACTGGAGAGACTGCAAGGAGAGAGACAGGGCATGGGACTGGAGAGACTGCAAGGAGAGAGACAGGGCATGGGACTGGAGAGAGAGACAGGGCATGGGACTGGAGAGAGATACAGGGCATGGGACGAGAGACTGCAAGGAGAGAGACAGGGCATGGGACTGGAGAGACTGCAAGGAGAGGGGCAGGGCATGGGATTGGAGAGACTGCAAGGAGAGGGGCAGGGGATTGGAGAGAGACAGACCAGGGAACTGGAGGGACTGCGATGGGAGAGAGACAGACCAGGGAACTGGAGGGACTGCGATGGGAGAGAGACAGACCGGGTACTTAAAGGGATGGAACTAAGGACAGGAGGTATCCATGGGAGAGACTGCAAGTAGAGAGACATTCCGGGGTACTGGAGGGACTGCCAGGAGAGAGACATTCCGGGGTACTGGAGGGACTGCCAGGAGAGAGACATTCCGGGGTACTGGAGGGACTGCCAGGAGAGAGACATTCCGGGGTACTGGAGGGACTTCCAGGAGAGAGACATTCCGGGGTACTGGAGGGACTGCCAGGAGATAGACATTCCGGGGGAATGGAGGGACTGCCAGGAGAGAGACATTCCGGGGTACTGGAGGGACTGCCAGGAGAGAGACATTCCGGGGGACTGGAGGGACTGCCAGGAGAGAGACATTCCGGGGTACTGGAGGGACTGCCAGGAGAGAGACATTCCGGGGGAATGGAGGGACTGCCAGGAGAGAGACATTCCGGGGTACTGGAGGGACTGCCAGGAGAGAGACATTCCGGGGGAATGGAGGGACTGCCAGGAGAGAGACATTCCGGGGTACTGGAGGGACTGCCAGGAGAGAGACATTCCGGGGTACTGGAGGGACTGCCAGGAGAGAGACATTCCGGGGGAATGTAGGGACTGCCAGGAGAGAGACATTCCGGGGTACTGGAGGGACTGCCAGGAGAGAGACATTCCGGGGTACTTAAAGGGATGGAACTAAGGACAGGAGGTATCCCTGGGAGTGAGGGACATGGGAGAGACTGTAAGTAGAGATATAAACATGACAACTAGAAATATATGGGAGAAACTGCAAGGTGAGACACAAAGTAAATATACGGAAAGAGAGGGGAACATGAAGAGATACCGAGGGGAGAGCGGTCTAATGAGAATACAGCATGGTGGCAATGGCCTGGAGGGAGCTCTGCAGACCACTGGGAGACAGGGACCAAGAGAGAGCACTACAAGGAGAGAAAGAGACCAGGCAACCACATGGGCAGAACAAGGGGGCTCCGGCCAGGGGGTGAGCACTGCATGGTATTGGGGGAGAGAGCTTTGCAAAGAGACATAGAGCAAGAGACTATAGGGAAAGGGAGATGGAGAACCTGCTCAGAGAGGAATAAAGGAAGAGAAGAAGGGGACAGAACATGTGATAGATGGGTTGGGGCAGTGTGTAATGAGGGAGCCGCGCGTGGCGAGATGAAGGGGAAGAGTGCGCTATTAAAGGCACAGAGTATATGATGAAGGGCAGGAGAGGCACAGAGCGAGTGGTGGACAAGACAGACACATTAGAGAAGTGCCGGATCTGGGAGTAGGATGGGATATTTAGTTATGATTTGGTATATGAGGGGACAGGAGAGACCCGAGTAAAGGAGCCATAGAGCTAGAAAGAGAGGGACTGAGGCAGGAGATTACAAAGCTACAAGAGAGCAGGCGACTGGGCAGATAGGGGGGATGAAAGTAGGGAGGGTGTCCATGCACCGAGATACTGGGAGCATATAGGGCAGGATAGGCACTGGGCAGTGAGGTGGAGAAAACCTATTAATGGGGCATGAGAGATGTGACGAAAAATACACAGACAAGAATCGGTTTCCTTGCTTTGATTGGTCAGTCGCACTATATAAGCTTATCCTGTGTACAGGACACTGCCTCTTGAAAAAGGCAATCATTTCGAAATGCGTTGAGTAGATTCGGGCTCTCATGTGGGACTGCTCTGATGCTAGTTTTCTGTCCCTAATTCCTCATGGAAATAACATCAGAATAAGAGCAATAATTCAAGACAAACTCATATATGGGCAATTTAAGCCTAAGCGAAAAGGAAAAAATACTTTGATATTATTACAAGACATAAAAGAAAGATCAGTTTGAGGGCATTTACTTATTATTTTAGGAAAGTTACTATTTTGAAATCATGGGGATAAGTATATATCTCCGGTTGATACCAGAAATAGTAACCCAACCAATTATTATAAGATCGGTGGGTATTTTCGATACATTAATTTTTTAAATCGATGGTTGAAAAGAGGATCCATTTGTAAATAAGAAAATGAAGAGTATGAGGCAGAAGGTAACTGGGAGCGATAAGAAACATGTCCGGGCCTTCGCCTCCTTAGCACTGAACCAGGCCCTGTATTGACCTATCGGTCCATTTCTATAGCTATACATGTTCTATGTATTACAGTAATGGTCTGTCTGCCCATTGTGTAATGTCCAGTCACCACTGACCGTTAGTCCTTATGCTCTATGATAGACTCTGACCACTGCCTGGTGAACATATGTGTGTAGAACTCTCTCTATTCCTAAGGATATGAAATGACCACTGAATGGTTCTTATGAACCATTCTGACCACTGACCGGTTCTTATGAACCATTCTGACCACTGACCGGTTCTTATGAACCATTCTGACCACTGACCGGTTCTTATGAACCATTCTGACCACTGACCGGTTCTTATGAACCATTCTGACCACTGACCGGTTCTTATGAACCATTCTGACCACTGACCAGTTCTTATGATCCATTCTGACCACTGACCGGTTCTTATGATCCATTCTAACCGGTTCTTATGAACCATTCTGACCACTGACCGGTTCTTATGAACCATTCTGACCACTGACCGGTTCTTATGAACCATTCTGACCACTGACCGGTTCTTATGGACCATTCTGACCACTGACCGGTTCTTATGGACCATTCTGACCACTGACCGGTTCTTATGAACAGTTCTGACCACTGACCGGTTCTTATGAACAGTTCTGACCACTGACCGGTTCTTATGAACAGTTCTGACCACTGACCGGTTCTTATGAACAGTTCTGACCACTGACCGGTTCTTATGAACAGTTCTGACCACTGACCGGTTCTTATTACCTATTATAGCCTCTCACCACTGCCCTTAGTTGAGCAATATTGTTTAGCACATTCCATCCTCTGGATATAAGACTTATTACTCTAAGTCTCTTTACATGGCACTCCTTGAGATTGTATCAGGGTGAGAAGCCTCTCAAGATGTTTGCACATTGCTCATTCAATGCCTGCCTCACTATCTCACGCCTCAGTGCTTATCTTTTTTACACAGTTAACCCTTTTAAGCATCAAATGTGAATATTTCACGCCAACCTTCCAAGATTGCACAGATGGCACCAAAGGCCGGGCACAGAGACACCTTCAGATCTGTCTCCACTTCCTTTATTTTATATATAAAGGACTTTTTTTTAGTGTCATTATTATACTATTCTCTTTTGAACAAATTGACTTGATGATTTGCACGATGTTTTTATAAAGTTAAAAATAAAAGCAGCCTCTGATCTATAACTATTGTAATGAGTTTTGCGTTGGTGATGCAGACATTTAGTAGAAGACTTGAATCTTTATTCAGTTTTGTTTAGACTGCTACTTGTCTTAGGCCCTTAATAATAATATATTATACACACTCAGCCAGCAGTAACATGGCTCCTGCAAGTAGCGGTGGGGGGTTGTGAGGAGGTTTCTCTAGGCGTCCGTACTAAGTATCAGCGTCTTCAGGGTGTGTTTGAAGGATTGTATTATTGCTGAGGTTTTGATTGTTGGATATTATTTCCAGATGTGCAGCCTGGGGCATGTGAATTGGAAGACATACTGATATATGATACTGTATACCTTACAGACAACTTCTGGAAAACCTATACAGTACAATGGAAAGAAGTCTTGTGACCAGACTTGTATAAGACCCCCACCCCCCATCTCTACTTATTCATCTTTCATCCATTTTTTTTTAATTTAGTGGAATGTTCCAGGAACTTGCCCATTTGTGAGTTATTTATTACCTTATAAAGGTGGAGCAGTGTTGCATCCTGGGAACAGGTGGGTGCTACATGCTTACTGGCATATCCCTTTAACCTTGCCGGTGTTTGGCTCCCTCCTCTTTCATTACTAGCCCACCATAACTGCTCATAAGGACCTGTGTGAACATGAAGCTTGGAGCCATGTTTGTTTTTAACAAGGTTACAGGAATTTGCTTTTATGTTCTGTAAACACAGTGTTTATTGAAAGTCTCGTGTTAAACCCACACCAAATGGAGGCCTTCGCCCAGATGGTCCAAGTGAGGGCTGTCCTAGGAGTGCTCAGCACCGGTTATGGGTGTTTTATTAAATCAGAAAATTGTGTTTAAAGTCCTCTGTTTTTATACAATGAATCAAAATTAATCTCTTTATAAAAAATGTAGTGAGTTTAGTTGAAAAGCTCCAGCTGAACAAGGTACGAATGTGCTGCTTGATAAGGGTGGGGGGGAGGGGTCTAACTTTCAGATAACATTGAGGGTCTTTATTGTGGCCACTAGAGACAATCAAACTGTAATCCTAATTGAAACATCAAAACAGCTAATTAATATACATGAGCCACTAAAGTGCAGTAACGACAACAGGAAATTACCCAGGATTGATTCACTTAAAAAAAAAAATGGATAACACAACATAGAGCTACGTTTATATGCTCTTTTTCTGATTTTGGGGTAATGGAGTTCCATTAAATGGCTGATTAATTGTATTATGTTTTACTCTTTCTAGGAGGGGAAGTGAAGCCTATGTGTAGATCACATAGTGAAGCCACTGGTGAGGGGATGGCCAACCCAGGCAGACACGTGCGCAGCCAGGGCGAGCACAGGAGACATACCATCACCAACGGAGTGGATTACAGTATGGTGAGTGGCATTGTGGGTAGCACTATTGTCGGGGCACACCTGACAGGTCACCCTGCACCTCATCATAAATAATTTCATATTATGATTCACCCACCCTATAATAGATCAAACACAGAACCACCCTCTCCTTGATCCTGAACGGACTAGAGCACTTCTGTCAGCCACTGCCCCTGTGAGCTTCCTCAAGCTTGAATTTATTGCTTCAATGACCTCATCTATCCATCTCAGCCTCGTGTCCCCTTCTTTATGTGTCTTCAATCTTTCCCAGCATCAGAGTCTTCCCTAGGGATTCCTGCCATCTCATGATATGGCCAAAATATTTGAGCTTTAGTCTCATGATCAAACCTTCCAGTAAACAGTTTGGCATCATTTCCTGTAGTATTGATCGATTGGATCTTCTTGCTGTCCAAGGGAGTCTAAGCAGTTTTCTCCAACACCACAATTCAAAGGCGTCAATTCTATGGCGCTCAGTCTCCTTTATGGTCCAGCTCTCCGTTTTTTTTTTAATGAGTGTCTGATGTAGGGCACTGGTTTGTTAGGATCTGAGGTGTCGTGCCTTAGCACTGCTTAGTGAACCTGCACCTGTCTCTCCTCTTAGCCTGCCTCTCTTTACATTACTGTGCTTCTTCTTCGCTTTGCCAAATGCTGATCCCAGGAGACCTAAATCCTCTACTGGCTCTGTGCATGAACAAGTAGCCCTATTTGCATTTGAAAAGCTTCCTTGTGTACAAATCAGACTTGTCTCTATGCATCTGAAGTCTTGAGCTGTAGGTTGGCATGTGGGGTGGTCCCCAAGGAGGAGTGAAAAAATAAAACCCTGTACTATTAAAGGACCACCAAGGCAATTTATTTTCTGTTTTCTTTTTAAATAACTAGACTTAATGGGCAGAAGGTTACTTACTAAAGATAAAAAAATTACACACCAACACACTATATAAAACTTAAACTAATTTCCTAATTTGGAGATATATATAATAGGTATTGGAGTGAGGTAGCCATGAATGTCCAGTAATCCAGATGAATAATAAGAGTATTGCAGTATATAGTGATACCTTTTTTATTGGACAAACATATTCATAGGTTTCATGACGAGCTTTCTCTTTGAGTCAGAGTCAATACTGATTTATAGATTCACAAATACAGCAAAAAATTCCAGGATTAACAAATAATGTTCTGATCAGCCAGCCGTGCAAGTGTGTGGGGGTGCAGACCAGAGTAAGTAATTTGGGGTCGTAAATAGTTATACATCTAAGGAACCATAGGGCTGTAACCAAACTCAGGATGAAGGCAGAGAACAAAAAATAAAAAAATCAATAAACACACATATATATTTACAAGCATGAATGTTGGCGGTTATAAGAAATGTTGATAATGAGGTAAGAATTCAATGTCTACATTAAGTCCTGATTTATTACTGTTAAAGAACATAATCATTTTAATCTCAAATGTCTTTCTTTCCTTAGTGTGTTTAAAAAAACTTTGAGTATTTTGATTTTGAGATTTTTCATGGAGTGGTTATTCTGGGTGAAATGGTGTCCAGCTGGAGTACAGTAAATCTCCTCATTGTGCTTATTGATGGAATGTCTGTGTAGATTCATCCTCATATGTAATTTCTGGCTGGTTTCTCCAATGTAGCAGCCTCCCTCACATGCAGTACATTGTATCATGTAGACTACATTGGATGATGTACAAGAATATGATCCTCTGCTGTTATATGTGTTGACACAATTTACACCGATTTATTTATTTATTTATTTATTTATTTTTTTTTTTTCTGTGTCCTCTGTTGGCAGTGGTTGTAGATCCTTAAATATTTTGCGGATTCCTTCTAGATCCGGATGGTATGTGGTTACTAGAGGTGTATGTGAGGTTATTTCTTTAGTTTTGTATTGCAGCAGGTGTTCCCGGGGTGTTTTAATGGCAGAGGTTACTTTCTGTGTTATGACATTAGGTTTGTAGCAGTTTCTCCTGAAGGAGTCAGACAGGGTTTTGAAATGTTTATCACGGTCCTCATTGTTAGAACATATGCGCTGGTATCGGATGGCTTGACTGTAGATAATTGCTTTTTTTTAATATGTGAGGGATGAAAGCTAGAGCTGTGGAGATAACTGCATCTGTCTGTAGGTTTCCTGTATACAGATGAGTTAAGTTTACCATTGGTGATGGATATGGTGGGGTCTGCACCCCCACACACTTGCACGGCTGGCAACATTATTTGTTAATCCTGGAATTTTTTGCTGTATTTGTGAATCTATAATCAGTATTGACTCTGACTCGACAAAGAGAGGAAAGCTCTCGAAAGCTCGTCATGAAACCTATGAATATGTTTGTCCAATAAAAAAGGTATCACTATATACTGCAATACTCTGATTATTCATCTGGATTACTGGACATTCATGGCTACCTCACTCCAATACCTATTATATATATCTCCAAATTAGGAAATTAGTTTAAGTTTTATATAGTGTGTTGGTGTGTAATTTATATATATTTATATATATATAATTAAACCAGTTATTACAAAAAAAATAGTTCACGTATAAAAAAAAAAAAAACAAGTTACCTCATTAATATATGTATTACTAGCGAATTGCCCGTCAAAAAATGACGGCAATGAAATTGTAAGGTAGCTAATGCTGTTTGGTGTGTAATACTAAAATATATAATACATTAATAAATGAATATACTTTACCTATTTTGAAGCATTGTGTTGAAGAGCTGTCAATGTGTTTTGATGTTGCTGCAGCATTAGTGGTGTGGAGCTGCTGTGTAAGCGTGCTGAATGTGTGCAGTGTAATAGAGTGCGTGCGCGAGACCAAACCGTTAGCGTAGTGGTGTACTTCCGCATTTGCGTAAAATGGCGGGTTATCTGTGGTATGCGTCTTTGCAGATTATACGTAGGTGTTTTGCGAGTGTGTTGTGGTGTTTTACGTGTTGAGAGTGCTGAAGCCTCGTTTTCGTCGGCCATTTTTTCTCTCACTTAGAGATTTTATTAGTGTCTAAAGTGTTTTATTTTTATTTAAATGAAGGTGTAACTTGTTTTTTGGAGGTGCTGGATGGTTCCTCTTGCTGTAGGTAAGCTTTTTATGTGTGTGTTGTGTGTATTTATTGTGTTTTAAATGTTTGTATGTCGGCGTGTTGCGTCCGATGTTTGCGAGGTCATAATGTGTGGTAACGTGTCTCGTATGGTGTTTGCGTGTGTAGCCTCGTTTTCGTTTTGTTCGGCGGCCATTTTTTCTGTCGCTTAGCAAATTGTTTAGTGTCTAAACTCTTTTATTTTGAGTGAAATGAAGGTGTACGTTGCATGTTTGAGGTCCTGGATACTACCTCTTGCTGTAGGTAAGGTTTTTATGTATGTGCTGTGTGTATGTATTGTTTTGAATTTTGTGATGTTCGCGAGTTGCGTCCGAGTGTTGCGAGGCCGTAATGTGTGTTAACGTGTGTCGTATGTTGTTTGCGTTGCTCGTAAAATTTAGCGAGTGTCGTAATTGGTGTGTCGTGTTGTTTGCGTTGCGACGTGAAGTTTGCGAGGGTCGCAGTTGCTGGCATGGAGCGCCTTTGGCGCTCCATGCCAGCAACTGCGGCCCTCGCGAAGCGAGGTCCTCAGTTGCTGGCAAGGAGCGCCTACGTGAAGTTTGCGAGGGTCGCAGTTGCTGGCATGGAGCGCCGCCAGCAACTGCGACCCTCACCAACTTCACGTCGCAACGCAAACAACACGACACACCAATTGCGACACTCGCTAAATTTTACGAGCAACGCAAACAACATACGACACACGTTAACACACATTACGGCCTCGCAACACTCGGACGCAACTCGCGAACATCACAAAATTCAAAACACAATACATACACACAGCACATCAAATTTAAAAAAGGAAACACTTTTTCCATGTTTCTTTTCACCTTTTAATATAAAATTAAAGGAATCACACCCTGACAGGTAGGGGGAATTATTAGAGGACATCAATGTAGACGGCTGGGATTGCATATAATTAATTAAATTGTTAATACAATATCCTGTATTGTGGAAGTTTAATAAACCTTTTTGGACCACAAAAGTCGCCATATGTATGTAATTTATTTTAAAATAAACACAATCATCATAGTTATGTCGTTAACACATTTTGTGTTGCACGCAGTACAGCGCTCATTACTTATTGAGGCAGAAGCAACACACTGAAATAGCCTGACTTCTGTTGTTCATAACTCCATGAATTCAGAATCAATATTGATAAAGGAAAACACCTTTTTCACATGCTTTTCCACCCTCTATCTAATGGTGCTGAGCACATATGGTGACTTTGTGGTACTTTAACAAAAATATATCATAAGGAAATAGTTTTTACTTGGAAGTAGTATTAAGTAGTTTTAGGCACAGTTAAATTACACTTTTTTTTATTTATTTATTTACATTAAGCAAATGTATTTCTTTTGTCTAACCAATGTCTTGATGTCTCTTCAGCTTAAGAAGATGAAGGAACTGGAGCAGGAGAAGGATTTTCTCATCCAGGGGCTTGAGATGGTGGAACGTGCACGGGAGTGGTACCACCAGCAAATACAGACTGTTCAAGAGCATCAGAGAAACTTGGGGAAGACCCAAAGTGTAAGAAATACATACAGTGTCTCTTTAAATAATGTAAACCTCCACAGATGGCTAGATGCTACGCCAGTCTTTAAGATGATGGGGCTTTGGTGCGTGTTCTGTAATATAATCTCTGTCTCCCTTTCTTTTTCAGGATTATTTCTCTGATGGGCCATGCAGCCCCCTGACCCACCTGCTCCCCAAATTACAGGAAGTGAATCGCTGTCTGAGTGACCTCATATGTCCTAGCAAGGTCAGGTGCTGAGCCCCTCATAAAGGGCATGAAAAACTGGATATATGTTGTGTTATCTATTTTTTTTCTAGTGTGAATCAGTCCTTGGAAAGTCAATGTTGTTGCACTATTTATATTCATCTTGCACTTATTAATTAGCTGATTTAATGTGCTAACTAGGACTACAGTCTGTCAGTCTCTGTAGTGTTTAGAATGGAGCTCTACAATGTTATCTGGCAGTTAGACCCTTCTCCCACCCTTATCAAGTACCCTGAGCTGCGCATTCGCATACTGAGCTGCACAATCCAGTCTAAATATCTTAGAAATGATTTACTGTAGAGAAGAACTGCTAGTAGAATGTATATACTTTTTTTTAATTTTTTTATGCTTTTTATAATGAAACCGTCTCTTTAAATATGAAGTAAACTGTACATGTTGTAATGGCGCCCTGCAGGGACTGCATTTTCTATACATCGAGGCCTTTAATATCACAATATATAAATAAATCCCCACGATTTTCTATTGGATGGTACACTGTAGGATCTGATGACATTAACCCTTGCAAGTCAGTTTATTGGTGGTGTTTCCTTGGTATTCATCTCTCCCTATCCATGTTTTCAGTAATATTCCCACAGATTTCTTGTGTGTAATTTATCGCCTCCCCAATCGTTTGTACCTTTTTTAGGCTGGAACATCCTCCCCTGCAGCAAACCCAGCGGCTCCGGTCACCGGAGGACAGCAGCAAACTGTGAACATGCTGAAGGAACAGAACCGGCTGCTCACCAAGGTACCAATTTGCTCTCCTCTATGTATATCTTACAGTACATTTGTGTTAACATTTGAATGTTTAAAAATAATAAAATGTATTATTAAAATGAGAAGGTCACAGTTTGGTTGGTATGAGACACAGAGTCTGTGTCTTCATGAGGTGCAGAGGGCAGACCCATACAGAAATTATTTGTTTAATATTGGAATGTGACACTATCCCCAAATCTCTCTCTCCAGGAGGTAACTGACAAGAGCGACCGAATCACCCAACTGGAGCAGGAGAAGTCGGCCTTAATCAAGCAGCTGTTTGAAGCCCGAGCTCGAAACAACCAGGACACGAGTCAGATGGACTCGACTTTCATATAGCAGGGTGGGGCCGATAGACTGAGGGTCTCTGCCTTGGTATAGACCAGTTGTGCACACGGCCCCTGCACAGGACATGTTTACAGGATCCTGACGGCGATCACCCTAGGGTGATAACGTCGGGGGTTAGAGTGTGGGGTAACTCTGAGCCCCCTGTTTGCTTCATGATGGCAGCTGTTTGCTTTCTACACTTGCACAGGACACTCATTGGATCATCATTGTAATGTCTGCTACTTTACTATGGTACACTCCATTATATTTAAAGGTACACGTCCAATATAGATAATGATTATATGTTTGTTTATTATATAACTACCTGCTTTCTCTTACATCTGACACTATTTAAAGGGATATGGATTGTACTAGTTATATAATACTCCTGTGTATCTATATTAAGAAGTGCGTATAAGCTCCGTATTTACAGTCTAAAATTGAACAAATAGTCCCTGTATGGGTCTGCTCACTGCAGTGTAGTGTCCTAGCCTATCAGGGACAATGTTGAGAGATGGTCACGGATTGCTGTGTGGTCTCATACTAACCAGTCACCATCTCTCAGAAACATGCTGCTGAGGCATGGTCCCTGATAGGCTAGGACACAACACTGCAAATCCAGCCCTACAGTGTATGCTGCAGTGGGCAGACCCACAATTTGTTTAATTAAGAAGTACTTATAATCTCTGTTTTAACTGACAACAATTAATGTGCATTAAAGTAAATCGATACACAGGGGTATGATATACCAAGTAACATCAGGAACCTGCCATATCTCTTTAATATTGGGTGAAAAGGGGCATTTTAGGAACTTTCCCTCACCCTGTAATGTTTACATAGGAGTGCATGTAATTGTCTTCTTTCAGCCTTCACACTCCTTGCTCTCTGATAAAGGACCTTTGTGGTCAAATGTTTTCTATATATTTTAAATAACTAAATCTGATAAAGGTCAAAATGATTTTAGGAAATAAAATAAAATAAACCTTTTACATTTCTTTTCTTTTTTGTGTAATTGTTCTGCAGGTTTATTGTGTAAGATCAGCTGACTTCTAGTGAAATCTGCCGGTGTGTTGCTGCTATGTAAAAAAAATGCATTGTAGAAAATGACAAATGTCCGATGTCATCACTTGGAGACATGCAAAGCATTCTGGGGAATGAGATTGGGTCAGAACTAATTCCAATTACTCGGGTGTGGGGAAGCTCATGAACATTTGTAATTCCCTGATCGTTCCAGATCACTCCAGCAGCCCAAGATGTGTCACAGTTGGGAATCATGGGAAATAGTGGTAACATTTTATGAACATATTACCATACACTCCAGATTTTCTGTTCCATTTTATGCCGCCATGCTTCTTGCGGTATGATGGTGGGAGCCGCCCAGTGGGGAATGCTCTCCAATTGGACATACCATAATTGCACTCTAGTCACCTCCAACTACACACGTTACACTACTGTGTACTACTAATGTGGGTGTTACAAAGTGTTCTCAGTTTGAAGTGGGAGCTGCCAAGGGTGGGGAAGTACCAGAGGCAGTACCATCTTCTGGGGGTGGAGAGATCTGGAGCTTATACAGCCTGGGACATGATGTAAAAAAAAAAAAAAAATTGTTTAAATGCTTTTGCAGGACCCTGGAGAGCTCCATGATACATTGGTACCCCCACACCTCTTCCCACAGATAGCCAAAACCCACACCCCCCTGATAAAGCTCAAAGAAACTGATGTAACAAACACAAGATGGATTCCTATACTTATAAACTCTTAGATTCAGATTTTTCCAAAAAATAGTTTATGCTCACGGCTTACCCAGCTGCTACTATTGCGAGTTTGAATTGTAGTGGCCCTTTAAAAAGAGTGAAAGAACGATTGTATATGGTCCGATTGTATTATGCAAATGAGCTGCTCATAAATACTAATTAGCATGAAGTGCTGCTTGATAGCTAGTGATTTGTTGTGACCATGTTATTATGCCGTTAGATCCCCTCCCTAACGCTTACCAAGTTCTGTGAACAACTAATTAGCACAACAAGCTTTGCAATCTTGACACCTCAGTCGCAGAACACATGGCGTTCTACCATAATAAAGACCCTAAATATCTTTCTGTGCAGTTGGAGTAAAACTGGGCCCTAGATAAGGTGACAAAATATTATTATTAAGGGGACATAGAAGGTGCCTGGATGCTACTAGGTGTATAATATCCCGGTGTATTTCTTTACTTTATTATATTAAGAAATCCTTATAAGCTCATTTTTTCTGCCTAAACTGGAACAAATGGTCCCTGTAAGGGTCTGCCTCCTGTAGTGTAGGCAGGGCTGGATGTGCAGTAGTGTCCTAGCCGCACAGGGACCACGTCACAGCAGCATGGTGCTAAAAGATGGTCACAGAGTCTGGATCTTCATGAGCTCCAGGGGGCAGACCCGCACAGGGACTATTTGTATGATTTTTTATACATAGGTATATTATATATCTAATACAATCCAGGATATATTTTTAAATAAAAAGGGCATTCGGGGTTATCCTGGATAATTAGAGAGTATTGATGCAGGGAGGAGTCCGATCGCCAATATCTGGGGTCAGGGAGGAATTTTATATTTTCCCCGTATGAGACAATTGGCAAAGTTTCAGTGGTTTCTCCCGTTTGCTTCCTCTGGATCAGTTAGCCATTCACATAATAAAAAAAATCAGAAGAGATAATTCAGTTTCTATAAAGAAGCCTGGTGTCAGAAGATACATATAATCTTTCACTGAAAGAAAAGCCTTTTATGGTGGACAAACAGAAGTATCCAGATGTGGTCCCATTGCGCACTGTGACTAGCGTCCCATTGAATCGTACTTCTGCGCGTTTCTTTCTCTTCTGCAGAGATTTGCCTGGTCTTCGTGTTCTGGCCTGCCCTTAGGGGCAATTACAGTCTGATATGTTTCAGAAGATGTCTCTTCTGTAAGGAACTAAAAAGGAACTGCACCCTGACTTGGGATGTCTATTTTTGACATGGCAACAATGACCGTTGCAAAGAGATCTTTTGCCGTCTGCATGAGACTTCTGCAGAGCTAGGAGAGACATCACAACCACAGGGCCAGGATGAAAGTCTTCATGAATGGTTATTGTTAGTCCTTTCAGAGGAGCATGAGCAGGAGTGGAGTAGCTGCACTATTGATTGCCCCTTTGACGTCCTGAAGAAGGCCTCCTTTCAGGAAATCCCTAGCATCAACACAGAAGTCTACAAAGGAGAGAACCTGACCGGTGGGATCCATCCATTGGTTCAATCCATCCATGCGTTCCTCCTCTTGACACCCTAATATGGACCTTATGGCATCCAAAGAAATGATCAGTTTCCATGTTTTTGAAGCAAAAAGGTAGGAACCAGAATGCTTAGCCCATCATAGGAACCCGGGCTTAATGTCCATGAACGAAGATAATTTAGACAAAACTCCTCATCTGGATTAGTCCAGCATGACCAAGGAAACCATGACACCTACTATCTCCTGAAACCTCCAGTAAGTAGCTCATACATCACACATTAGATCTTCTATCGCAAAGTCCAGTGACCGAGACAGTACAGAGCCGATCTTGAGATAAAATTAAAGAATTAGGGTTATAGCCAGAAAGGTTAAAACCTGTAGAACATTTAAAACTCAGCCAGGTCGGGAATACAATGTGCACTGTAGTGTCCTAGCCTATGAGGGACCATGTCTCAGCAGCATGATGGCCACTGCACATCCAGATCCTGTGTCTGTATATGCTGCTGTGGGCACACTTATACTGGGACTATTTGTTTGATTTTAGGCAGAAAATACAAGTTTATAAGCACTTGTTAAGCGAAGCGAGGGCCGCAGTTGCTGGCAAGGAGCGCCAAAAATACGACATTAGCGGATGAAACCCGCGCACATGAAAACACCATAAACACAAAAAATACACACAACAAATACATAAAAAGCTTACCCACAGCAAGGGGGGCACCAAGGACCTCTGCAAGTGAAGTTACAAGTCATTTTAGGTAGAAATTAAAGAGTTTAGACACCCGCAAATCACCTAAGTGAGAGAAAAAATTACAGACGAACAAAACGATAACGAGGCTAAAGGACCCTAAACACGCAAAACACCACGAAACACATACAGATTTTTCAAAACAGCCGTACGAGGTACAAGAACAAGGACGCAAAATCAGTCACAGCCACAACATTAGATGCTGCAGGAACATCAAAACAGATTGCCAGCTCTTCAACACAATGCTTCCTGCATATATTACTTCAAAATAGGTAAAGTATATTCCTTTATTAATGTATTATTTATTTGATTACCATACACCAAACAGCATTAGCTACCTTACTATTTCATTGCCGTCATTTTTTGACGGGCAATATTCTGGTATATATATATAGTTCTCAGCAATACGGGATGTTGCTAACGCTTGCTTTCTGCACAAAGCGAGGGCGGTAGTTTCTGGCAAGGAGCGCCTTTGGCGCTCCTTGTGCTGGTGCAGATGAGCGCTGTAGACATTCATCCCTACGACCCCGTACGACTTAGGCAGGGAGCGCCAAAGGCGCTCACTGCGCTGGTGGAGATGAGCGGAACTAAATGTCAATTACACAAGTCACAATGTGAGACCCGTAGCACTTTGTATTTTTTTGACCTCGTATTTTTTTTTTTCCAAAGTTAACGGCCAAACCGCGTACATACAAAAACAACAATAACAAAAATGCAAAAAAAATAAATCACTCACAGCACGACAGACAGCCGCGACGTCTGGGAGTCAGGTTGCACAACAATTTAACCACAATTTGCTGAGTTTTAACACACGAAATACGCCTAAGCAAGAAAAAAAATTACGCCCGAAAAAAACAAGACCCCTCAACATGCAAAAAATGCCAAGCACATAAGACTTTTACACAGGCAAATACAAGGTATAAAATACACTATTAGGGACAACAGACTTAACACATTGCTGACACTTACACCTCAGCTCACCAACAGTGCAAATCTGCATTATATGCTGCAGGAACATCAAAACAGATTGTTAGCTCTTCAGCATATTGATTGCTGGAGATATTAATTACAAAAAGAGGTAAAGTATATAATTAACATAAAAAAAAAAAACATATATATATATATATAAAGGAGCAGGAGAGAGGATCGCAATGAGCCACAAAGGCGTTCGGAGTGGGGCTCACAATGAGCAGAAGTAGAGAGGGGAGAGGCTCACAATGAGCGCCAAAGCCAATCAGCACGCCCCTTGCAATGACTGACAAAGGTGCTCAGACCACCGAAACTACACAAGCAGAGAAGCCACACGATGAGTGCCAAAGGCGCACAGGGTGCTCAGACAACCAAAAGTAGAGCAGAGGAGAGGATCGCAATGAGTGCCAAAGGTGTTCAGCACTCGGCTCACAATGAGCGCCGACAGTGCTCAGAGGAGCAAAAGTACATGAGGGAGAGGCTCGCAATGAGGACCAAAGGCGATCAGCGCAGCCCTTGCAATGAGCGCCAAAGGTGTTCACACCACCAACACTACACGAGTGAAGAGGCTCGGAATGAGCGCCAAAGGCGCTCAGCGACGGGCTCACAATGAGCGCAGAGGGTGCTCAGAGGAGCAGAAGTACACCAGGGTAGAGGTTCGCAATGAGCACCAAGGCACTCAGCATGGGGCTTGCAATGAGCTTCTCAGACTATCAAAAACCTTACACTGTGTGCCAAACAGCATTCCCAGACAATTTTATTGCCGTAATTTTTTGACGGGCAAGTCGCTAGTTAGATATAAGATGTACGGCTTGTCTAAATTCTACCTTGGGAAAGATTTGGAGCTGAATAAGACTGCTTTACAGATGAATGAGGGATCTTATATAAGGAGAAGCAAAAACCTACATGTTAAAGGACCATTAGATAGAGGGTGAAAAACCATGTGGAAAAATGGTTTTCTTTATTAATATTGAACTCAGAGTTATGATCAGTCAGGCTATTTCAATGTATTGCCTCTGCCTGAAAGCACCACGCGGTACATAATGACTATTAATTAGAATCAGGTGTAGTGACTTTGAACCAGGCAGTGGCTAACTGATTTGTAACTATTATTCTAGCAGCTAGTGTAGCCACAGGTAAGATAGGACAGCAGATACGGCTGCAGGATGTGGGGGCACCCTCTTTGGTGCAGAATACAGATGGCGACTTTTGTGGTCCTACCATGGAATTATCCAGCAAATAAAAATTATTATAAAGTCTAGTTTTAATTTTCTGTGTTACGTTTCATTTCTGCCACTTACAAGATGTTAGAACTTCCTACATATTTTTTACATCAAATTAGTCATCAATACAAAAATCCCAAAAAGCAATAATGTTTAAAACATGTTTTATATACATGATAGAAAATGAGGGTCTTTAGCCTCGTCTGACACATATTTACAAGGTGGGTGTCCATATAGGGTCCAGTTCTCAGGTCACACCCGTAACACATCCTCTTCACTGGTGGACGCCATTGTGTTGCTCCCCTCACTCTCTGTCATCTCCTCACTCTCCGGGGTCTTTCCTCTGATCATTTCCACGGCTCTCTCCTGGCACTCTTTGATCGCCCGTCTGATGTTGGTCAGGTCCCAATGTTTATGGGTCAGGGAGCAGTCAGCAGTGAAGGTGCCGTCTCGTGTCCGGCGCACTTGAGAGCACGTGGCTGAGCAACGGAGCTCTAGGCCAATCTCGTGGATTAGTTTGCGCAAGTATTGTTGGGTCTCATGCATGCACTGGATCTCTGAGAGACAGAAGAGAGGAGACTCCGTGAAAAAGGAGCATATAAGAGACCTGCAAATTTATCAAAGGGTTTAATAAAGTCCATAAAGGAAATATCTTCCAGAAAAAGAGGTCATGATATAAAGATGGAACTGTAGGGTTAATGTAGTACTACTGTACAGAAAGGGCAGTAGATAGGTGAAATAACCTTCCAGTAGACTGGTAGGGAAATACAGTAACATCATTTAATCTTAGATGTAGCTCCTGATATCCCAACCGCAGGAGCTAGAGGTCAGACACAAACATATAGAGAAGATGCCTTAACTCGGTGTGTCCTTGAGGCCTTGGTGTTTTAATCTGGCTGACTTGGCAAGGTCATTGTGGTAAATTTAGTTTTTAGGCAGACAGTACAAACTGACTTATTGGACCCATTGGTTTTTTTTTTGTTACAAGTTGTAATGGAGGGCTATTTTTATATCTTACCCAAAGTAAAGTCTGGTGGAGAGAACTCCAGACAGCGCGCCCCCAGAATGATTGGTGGAGATTTGTCCATTGGGCGAAGCTGCCCTTCCACCGCTAACTCGTATGCCTCCTGTGTCTTCAGATCTATATGGGAATGCCTGAGATGGAGAAAATACGGTCAGACAACTCCACCACCACTCAAAATGGCGCTTAACAATTCTACCACCAACCCAAATGAACCTGAACGATTTCACCACTACTCCAAATGGACCATAAACTTCCTGGTGTGTGGAACTATGGCCACTCGTCCTTTGAACCACATCTAACCCAAAACTCGACTTGTAAAATTTTAATTCTGCAGAGCCATATATGAAGGTACATGAAATACTTGGACAAACAAAACAAAATTTGGAGACAGATAAGAGGGCTTACAATCTAAAGTAGTATAATGGGCAGTTGTGGATGAACTACCCAGACCCAACAGGTTGTGAGGGCCCCAACGTGTTTCTAGATGTAGGAGGAAGTAATGTCAGCCAGGTACTATTTAGTAAATGTAGTCTTTTGTGGCATGTAGTTACACGCATGTGAATATACCATGACCGTCTCAGACATACATGAGCAGCGCCTTCTGGTTACTTCCCTGGATCACAGCCAAAACCCGCTCTAGCTTGTCTCTCGTGATGTGATCTGCAAGGACATAGAGGATTAAACATTTTGAATTAGTTTCAATATTCCAATAGCTTGGAACCTGAGGGGCTGTGAAAGGGGTAGGGGAAGAAGGAAATATAATATATCACTGGAGATATTACAATTTGACACCTACTTCCTTCCCTAGGAGGGCTCCGAGGACATACTCTTATCTACTAAACAGTCCAGTGGAGAAGGCAAAGGTTTTACGTTTGAAATACCGCAATTTAATATATTTTTATATTTAACACCCACCCCTTGCCCTGCACATGTTTAGAAGCAGGTAGCTTGTAAGGATAACTGCAAGCCATATTCATACAAAAAATAGTATATGTGAGAAGCTTACATTTCTGGAGGGCAGTGGTTGCATTTCATGATGCAAGGTATTTGCTTCTCAACCTGTGAGGGGTAGGGGGGTTGTCAATTTTAATTTGATCCAAATATCCAACAAATCCTTTTAATCTCTCCCTGTTTCCTCCTCCCACTCCTCTCCCTCCACTGATAGATAAAATAAACACACCCATAACCCGGCTCTCAGGAAGTGATGTAACAGACACAAAACAGATTTCACTGCTCATAAAGAACCATCAAATATTGTGATTTTTCCTAAAACAATGTTTATTTCTATTTTCCCCTCACATAGAGTTGCATATACAGTGCAGGTACTGCTTAAGACTGAGCATGCTCAGTAAAGGAGGGTGGGGCTATGATGTCTCATACACTGGCACTGCAGGGCCTATAGAGCAGCTCCAAGAATGTTACAATAGAGCTGTTACCTCTATAGGTGGTGAGGTGGAGCCAATTTGGTCATAGGGCAGGGCCAGTGACATTAGTCCAGTCTGCTTCAAAGCTCCATGATAGTCCAGCAAACAGACTGAGCTGGCCATGCCGCTGTTAGATCCAGGTAGGAGAAGATACACAGCTCTGCTTGAGGGGAAAAACATCTAGTCTCTGCCCAGCAAAAAAAACATGCGCTTTACATGTCAACACACTACAGTGCTCCTCTAATGCCTTCCATTTGCGTATGGCTTCAGGTGTGACAATCTGAAAGTCCTGCCACTATTGATACCCAAGCTAGCATTTGCAGTAGACAAACCATTTGCCCCCATACCCTCTCTGCCAGGGCAAGCACTGAGTTCCTCGCCTCCCCAGGTCACTTACCATATGTTGTCTTCTCTATAACTTTCCCTGAATCTGTGAAATCATCAGTAGCCTTCCCAAACGTCGCCCGCACAGTGTAATCCTGTGGGAGAAGAGAGCATGTATTAAGTGGTGGCATGGAGAGTAATGGGCCTGCGCGCACTCGGGGCTGGCAGGGGATGGAGGGTGTGCGCGCGCACTCGGGGCTGGCAGGGGAAGGAGGGTGTGCGCGCGCACTCGGGGCTGGCAGGGGAAGGAGGGTGTGCGCGCGCACTCGGGGCTGGCAGGGGAAGGAGGGTGTGCGCGCGCACTCGGGGCTGGCAGGGGAAGGAGAGTGTGCGCGCACTCGGGGCTGGCAGGGGAAGGAGAGTGTGCGCGCACTCGGGGCTGGCAGGGGAAGGAGAGTGTGCGCCCACTCGGGGCTGGCAGGGGAAGGAGAGTGTGCGCGCACTCGGGGCTGACATGCAGTGTGTATGTATTCAGTGCTAGCAGACGTCCTCATACCCGGGTACAGTGGCTGTGATACATATCGGTGAGAAGTTTGTTCCCGTGTCCAAGCGCCAGCACTGAAATACACAAAGAAGTGAGAATTAGTGACCTGAGAGAATCAGACAAATAAAGGAGCATAGCTAGAGCCGTGTGCTCTGATTGGCTAGCCAGGTGGTGATGGATTCTGGGACCTGGATAATAATTTATATGTGTGAGATTCTGAGGTCACAGTATATTGCCTGTGGCGGAGGCACTGCCCGTGCCTGCTGCCCAAACCCAAACTAGCACACGCATGTCACAGTGTGTCCCTTCTGGTCCCTTATTATGGGCCATATACATATATCTAAAACACCATAAACCTACAGACAACCAGCCTATGATGTCACTGAGAAGCATGGGGGCACACAAATAGTTAATAATTAAAGGTTACAGCCTTACTGTGTCCCTTTAGGAATTATGTATCTTCTGCAGCCACTCATATATATACTGCCAGCTGACATAAGGGGTTGTTAACATAAAACAAGTTTAAAATTGTTCATATAACTTCCTGCATCAGCTGTATCTCACTGGACAGCAAAAGCATCAATAAAAGAATGTTCACAAAGTAAGTTATCTAAATTTTACTTGTGTTCATAACTTTATTCTTTACTGAGAGACAAGGGGATTCCTTGAGATCTTATAAGAGAATTACAAGTTACTCACAAAAGACTCCAGATGACTGAACATCCAGTCTGTGGCCAGCTCCTACCTTCAGGTGAGTGTATGCCGGCCCTTTAACTGGTAAGACACAGATTTGTAGTGAGATGTAAGTAAAAGAATATAAGAAATTACATTTTATTTTACAGGATACACATATAGAATAGTGTACCTACCAAGGACATGATCAGCCAGGACTGGCACAGAGGTGGGTACCCTGGTTAGCTCCACCCCATCGTTGCCCTCTGTGCCTGCTGGCAGGAAACGGATCTGGTGCTGGGGAGGAGGCTGCTTCAAGGAGTTCAGATCTGCAACAACACAAGAAAAGGAGACCTATCAATCACAAGCTCCTAGTGACAGCATGCACTTCTTGATTCTGGGAGTTTTAGTTATGGTCCCGATATAATATTGTATATCATCACTGTTTCTTATATTTATATATATATATATATATATATATATATATATATATATATATATATATATATATATATATATATATATATATATATGGTTGGACCCCTCTCCTCATGTAGCAGTGGTGTGGCCTGTCGCTATACCCTCATTGGCCTGCTAAGAGGGCCAAGGCCCAAGTGAAAGTGAGGAAAGAGGAGAGAGAGGGAGGGTGTGCACAGGGAGGAAGTAGGTGTGGGTTTATAAAGGATGCAGGGAGAGGGACCCAAAATGGTCAGGTCAAAGCAAAGAGGTCAGACAAACTGCAGTCCACTGGAGAAGGAACTGGCACCCACTATATTTACCAAGAAAACTGTATGGATAAGAACAACCCAAGACTTATGTGTCTGACATGCTGCTGTCCATAGGGTCACAGAGAGTCGGACACGTGTGTATGTGTGTATATATATATATATATATATATATATAGTACAGAAAACGAATAGTACATTTATGATTCCACTTAAGTGTCTAAAAATAAGTTAATAAACTCCATTTATTCAGAAATACAGTTGTTACACTGCACTTTAAGAGACTGGAGGCGGGGACATGCAAATGAGACCTCAATGTATGCTCACTAATAATCCAATATACCACTATATACACGCCTCCTTTTTATGCATATGCTCGCTGTATTAAACAGCTTTAAAGCATAGCACAGGATAGATTATGCACAATCCATAATTTATCCATTTTAAAATATTTTTTACATTTTCCACTACATTATCTATTTCTTTACCTTTTAATAAGTTTGTCTCTACGGTGTCACGCACCGACTTCCAGTGCACTCCTGGGGGCTTGTACACTGCAAATACACCGTGTAATGTGCGATATACGGCGGGGGCGAAGCGACTCATGGTGCCGCCGTCACTTCATATTTCAGTCCTAGGAAGACTCACCTAGAGGTAAAGAAACGATAAAACATAATACGCAGAGGCAAGAACCCCAACCCAAACGTGCAGATTATATGGGGCCGAGGTCACCTTACAACAAGAAACATTTCTATTATACATATTAAGGTACAGAATGCATTAAATAAATTATATTTTAAATTTAAAAAAAATATGTTGCCATGCCAACTATATTATTTTGTAAAACTACGCAATATGTGCATGTTGTTAATAAGTACAATAAGATTTAAAGGGCCACTGTAGTCCTATTATAAGAATTATGCTTGAAAATATGCAGAACATAAAATATGAAAGAAATAATATCGCTTTTAATAAACTACCATTTATATACAGTTATGCTGGGATCTTTTGGTTTCTACTGATTAACTCCCTTAGGCGGAAGTAGACTTTGATTGCACAGGAAATGTCTATTTGTATGGTGGGAATATGGAATCTACAACTGACAGAGCTTTTAGTAGTAGTAATTGAAAGCTTGCTCGTTTACATGGACATTTCCTCCTGAGAATGTAACAGATGGAATCAGCCCAGAGAAGAACCTGGAACCCCACAGTAAAAAAAAAAATATTTGGTATAAAAAGATGTTTAATCAAATTTAGCCTAAAAAGAAATGTCTATTTGGGACAGTGATCCAAGTCTGCATACAAGAATAGCCATAAGATGCAAGTTTGTGGATATACAGTAGATTCCCAAAGCTGCCCACCACTCTGTATTTATCCAGCTGGTGTTTCGGCTTAATATACTTTTTTGCCCAATAAACATTTTTTTTGTAATGTTTAAACCAAGATATTATAAAATCTGGGACTAAAATGTAATTTTTAAGAGATATCACAGTCAATATGGTGCAAATTATCTAGTTTAGCTATTAACAGAACTATACACACAAAGTGACCACACTGGCCCATTAATATTGTTTATTATTCTATTTACCTTATGCTTATAATGCATTCAATCACAAATTGGGGTCCCAGTGTCCATTTAAATGGTTATTTAAAGGGGCACTACTGTCTCACGTCATAATTTAGAGCAGAAAAGCTTATTCGTACACATTACAGTATAATATAGACCGGGTTGTAACTATATAACAGAACCTAATCATCTCCAGCACAGTGCTCACCATATCCAGCTCACTGTCACACACAAGATCATGCAGCTTTGGACGCAGCCATTAGCTTCCGGTTTGGTGTACCAAGATGGTGACAATCGCTATTGATCTACGGCGGCCGGAAGTTGTTGAACACGCCGCCATCTTACTACTCCCAGTGTCAGCATGTGAAAGCGCCACCATTACTTCCTCGTTATTTCCCTAGCAACGAGTAGCCTTGGCAACAGGATGTGGGAGCGTGTTATTTATATAAATGCAGTGAAACAGGGAACTGGACATTATTATAGTGTATAATATCCACGTTAACACTAGCTCTCACACAGATCTAGGAAATAATAGCTGCTAACATTATCTGCACCAAAGGTGCCCTCCATTGTACAAGTTATTCATATTTCTGCTTTGAAACAAAAGGGAGCCTACCTAAATAAGATCACACTTTAACAAGTTTACTGATCAAATATCGCGTTTTATTTTTTTTAATTAATAATGACTTGAAACAGAATCTGAAGAAATGTACATTTTACATGTTACATTTGAATTTAGCCAGGTAGCTTCCAGCAGATGTTCTTCTCTCCAGGTAATTAGGCAGACAAGTGGGCATTATTTGCTAGTTTTAGAGCATTGGGATCTATCCTGTTATGTGCACGCACGGCAAGCCTCCTGATGCTGGGCGCGCTCGCGTCCCGCGTCCTGATGTAGTCCCTAAGCCCCTAGCCCTAAGCCCTAGCCCTAAGCCTCTAACCCCCTACACCCCTTGCTGGCCCTAACCTCCTAAGCCTAACCCCTTAATCCTAACCCTAAGGCCCTAACCATAACCCACTACACCCCTTGCTGGCCCTAACCCCCTAAACCTAACCCCTTAATCCTAACCCTAAGGCCCTAACCATAACCCCCTACACCCCTTGCCGTCCCTAACCCCCTACACCACTTACCGGCCCTAAACCTAACCTCCTACACCCCTTGCCGGCCCTAACCCTGACCTCCTAACCCTCTTAGCCTAACCCTAACCCCCTAAAAGTAACTTCCTAACCCCTTATACCACTTATCGGCCCTAACCCCATAACCCTCTAAACCTAACCCGTAAACCCCTAACCATTTACCGTCCACTTAGAGACAGCTACATCGGGACGTCCGCGGCGCATCCCATGCGTGCACATAACAGCATAGGTCCGAGCGTTGTAATGGGTTTTTGTAGAGGGGCGCGCTCTCCCAGCCCATTGAACAGTTTGGGGGGCTACATTGGAAGTGCACTGTGTTACTCAAAGGGGGGAATGTGGAATGTATTATTGCAGTGAAGAGAATATACTGTATAAGCAATTAGAGGAGCTTGTAATTTATGGTGCCTTCAGAGCTTGTCCTTATAAACTCCATAAATCCTGGGGTGCAGCTTGCCTTCCAGTAACTAGCAGTAGGAAAAAACAGTTTGAGTGCTGTAAAAGCCAACACTGTATTCAATAATATAAAACAGTGTCAAGAGTTTCAAATTGTACACTTTTTCTACTTGATTTTGATTGCTCTTCTTTATGTTAGTGAGCATGCGTTCATACTTATTTCTGTGCTCTTCTTTATCCCAGGACCTGGTTTCATCAAAAGATTGCGCTGTCTATGTTCTTGGCATTGTAATACACTGATCTATAGATATGGAAACAACAGGTAAGACCGGTCATTATATAAAGGGCTGTCATCAATGCATTCTGCCAATATATTGATTTGTGTTGGTATCTCTCAGAGATTGTATTCATTTGACTTTGTAATCAGTGCGCACGCACCCATCACATTCGTTTCTCTAGTAACCATGTGTTGCAATAGGTTCTATTTTAAAGGGATAAAGAAGGTTCCTGGATGTTACTAGGTATATGGTATCCCTGTGCATCTATTTATTATTATTACTATTATTATCGTTTATTTGTAACGCGCCAACATATTCCGTAGCGCTATACATAAGTTAATTTACAGGCAATGACAAGTTCAAGATTCACACATTGCAATGAATGGCGGCCCTGTCTTTGAGCTTTGAATCCGGTGTCCATAGCGCTTTTCCTAAAGCACCGCGCAGGATTGAAATTCGCAGACTTACAATCTAAAGGTTTACATTTATGTACTTTATTTTACTAACCAATTAGTGACGATCTTAGGCATTGATTTGTCCTCTTCTGGTGCGCCTGCACTGAAATTACATCAGCACTTGGGCATGCTACAACTTACATAGGCAATGCCTTCTTCATGGGTGTAGAAACTAAGCGGAGGGGGACACCCCATTTTTCAAGTTGTCTGTTTATGTGTAGAGAAGCAAGAAGCAGTTGAGCATGTGTTGAGTATGAGCTGTATCCACGCCATATGCATGTTGGCTTCCACACCTCTGGCCTTGTTATCATTTAATTGCTGTCATGCTTCTCTGCTCCCAGGAGTATTAGCACTAGTCCTGATGTCATTGCTAGCATGTGCATGCGTGTAGCAGATTAGAAAAGTTGCAACTCTTCTTTTGAATATGACTCCCTACACAACCCTCTATATCAATGAAATATCTATCAGGTAAAAGTAACTCCTATCAGCATTCCTCCATCATCGCCATCATGCTTTTCTGCACACAGGAGTATTAGCGCTAGTCCTGATGTCATTGCTAGCATGTACATGTGTGTAGCAGGTTATGCAAGTTGCAACAGTTATTTAGGCAGTGCCTTCCATACAACACCCTCTATGTCAATGAAACATCTACCAGATGAAAGTAACTCCCATCAGCATGACTCCCACATCCACCCAGAGAAACACACAGCCAAGTATAAGATATGCATGTTTTTTTAATTAATGTTTTCTTTTTTCTAGTTACACACATGTATCAGTTCATTGTGTTGTGGGGTATGTATTGACCGGTGTCTGTAACCACCCTAAACTTTAAATGACATGCTGGGACATAGAAGGGTGGCTCAACTCCTATGTATGTTCATCACAGTGTGGGTGCTGGAATAAAGAGTGAGGATCTCTTTGGTGAGATGATTTAGGAAAGTTTGGAGACTATTGATGATGGGTGATAATGTGTGGGAGATGATGGATATTATGAGAGGAAGAGAGGCAGAAGGTGAATGATCTGTATGTGGTGATGATCTATGAGGAGGTGCAGGAATAAGGTAGATGATCTGTAAGGAGTGATGATCTATTAGAGGGTGGGTGATCTGTAAGTGGTGATAATCTATGAGGAGATTGAGGGAAACGGTGGATGATCTATAAGGGGTGATAATCTATGCTGAGCTGCAGGGAGATGGTGTATGATCTGTAAGTGGTGATGATCTATGAAGAGGTACAGGTAGAAGGTGGATGATTTGTTAGTGATAATCTGTAAGGAGGAGAAGGTGGAGCGTGCATGATCTGTAATGGGTGATGATCTATGAGGTGTTTCAGGGAGAAGGTGGGTGATCTGTAAGGGGTGATAATTTGTGAGGAGGTGCAGGGAGAGGGTGAATGACCTGTATGGGGTGATGATCTATGAGGGGAAGCAAGGGGAGAGTGGATGATCTATACAGGGTGATGATCTATGAGGAGGGGCAGGGAGAGGGTGGATGGCCTGTAAGGGGTGATGATCTATGATGAGGTGCAGGGAGAGGGTGGGTTATCTGTAAGGGGTGATGATCTATGAGGGGGTGCAGGGAGAGGTGGATGACCTGTAAGGGGTGATGATCTATGAGGGGATGCAGGCAGAGGGCGGGTGATCTGTAAGGGGTGATGATCTGTGGGGAGGTGCAGGGAGAGGGTGGGTGATCTGTAAGGGGTGATGATCTATGAGGAGGTGCAGGGAGAGGGTGGGTGATCTGTAAGCGTTGATGATTTATGAGGGAATTCAGGGAGAGGGTGGGTGATCTGTAAGGGGGGATGATCTATGGAGGTGCAGGGAGAGGGTGGGTGATCTGTAAGCGTTGATGATTTATGAGGGAATTCAGGGAGAGGGTGGGTGATCTGTAAGGGGGGATGATCTATGGAGGTGCAGGGAGAAGGTGTATGACCTGTTACGGGTGTTAATCTGTGGAGGTGCAATGAGAAAATGGATGATTTTTGAGAGCGGCAGGAAATGTGTAGATCATCTATTACATCCTGACTTACAAATATAGCTGTAATAGGGATCATTATGAATATAACAAATATTACTTTCTTCAAGCATAGCATTTTTTATCTTTAATATTTTTTATAAAATCATCATTTTACCAAGAACTGTCTATATATACTTTATGGTGCAATGTCTACGCATATATTATATTTAATAACTGCATTTATGTCTAAATATATACATTTACATATGATTAGATTTCACTATTACAGGCCTTGTGAGAATTAACACCTTCAGTTCAGTCATCGAGATCTAACTATAATATAATATATATATATATATATATATATATATATATATATATATATATATATATATATATATATATATATATATACCGGTAATAGAAATGGTTCCTCAGGGTATCTCTTTCTGTGGGTAATGTAAAGGGTTGTGGTGCCATCTTTGGTTTCCATTGGACATCTCCTTGCCCGTCTGTCTTGTTTTGCAGAGTCAGTCCAAGTGTCTTTTATTATCAAACTTGAGATCTCTGTATTTTTATTTGTTTAATTAGATTTTTTTTTCTTGGTGATTTTTCCATCTCACATGACTGATGAATGTGATGTTTCCATCTGTATTTTTTATCATCATGTACAGCGGTTTTTGGAGAAAAGGTGCAAAATAATTATGTGATAATATAAGTGACATCCAGTTGGTTACATGATCCCTGCCTCAACGAGCTTAGAGTCATGGGATATGTATAAAGATACACACAGACACACTGATCATCAGACATGGGGATACTAGTGAGGAAGGTTTTAGCCAAGAAGAAGCTCTAGAACATAAACCGTGGGAGACTTTCCTGTGCAGAACGAGGAAGTCAAGCTGATGTATAGTGATCTGTAAGAGGTGATGATCAAAGAACTCCTCAGTGATTATCACATCTTGATAACCCACCCTCTCCCCTAACTTCCTCATAGTTCATCACCCCTTATAGATCACCCACCCTCTCCATGCACCTTCTCATAGATCATCACCCCTTGCAGATCATCCACTTTATCCATGCGCCTCCTCATAGATCATCACCCCTTACAGATCATACACCCTCTCCATGTGCCTCCTCATAGATCATCACCCCTTACAGATCATCAACCTTCTCCCTGCACCCCCTCATAGATCATCACGCCTTACAGATCATCCATACACTCCCTACAATTCCTCATACATCGTCACCACTTACCGGTCATCCACCCTCTCCCTGTACCTCATCATAGATCATCACGCTCTACAGATTATCCACCCTGTCCCTGCTCCTCGTCATATTTAATCACCTCTTACAAATCATCAACCTTCTACCTGCGGAGGAGTGAATAGTCTTGAATCAGAGGAGCAGAATTTTATAAGTTATTCTTGATTTTATCTTATATTCTTAATTGTAAGTTAATTACAGGGCACCCCTTGCCAATCTGGCACCTCTAGTACTCAATATCTCCTTCAATAGAACTACGCTTTATATGTGGTGTAATGTAACGTGTAATAAGCACCCGGGGGGCCTTGGCATGTTGAGAAAGTAATTAGTCTTGGAGTCTAATTAAGTTATAGTTGTAAAAGAAAAGTATTCACCAAATGCCATGTTGGATCAGGTTATCAAGAGACCTGCAATTTGTCTTCCTCCTTGGCCAATAATCTAAAGCAGGTCCAGGTCATTTAGGGACAGGAATGTCCCCGTCACTGGAACGTCCATCCTGCATCACACAAGAGGGCATGGAGAAAATAAATATATATATATATATATATATATATATATATATATATATATATATATATATATATATAAAATTGTTGTGTTTGGTGCTGTGTCGAGATGTCTGCTACTGGTTCTGTGGACTATCTTTTAATTTTAACCCCAAATTCTCTCTGTACCCCTTACTTGGCTATGATATCACAACAAAGCAAGATGTTTTATCTTAAAAGGACTCTTATTCTTAAAGGGATATGGAAAGTTCCTGGTGAGTCTGGTTCCCCATCTGATCCAATTTTTATTTTATTAAGTGTTAAATTAAAAGAATGATTTTAATTTAATAATAGATAGTCTTTACTGTATTGTATGGCCCTTCTCTCTTGCTATAGTATACATTGGTCAATGTCCAGTTCTAGTCCAGATCCAGGCCACATTTTTAGGATATCTGTTTGATTACCAGTGAATCACCTAGTGGTTTATTCATTTGGATATACTTACTTTAGCAAATAAAGTGATATCTGAAAAATGTGGCCTGAAACCACCCCCCATAATGATGCAGGATACTTACTATTACGGAGGCCCATTAATTGCTCTGTGCAGTAATCCCAACAAACAAAAATGTAATCAAAACCACAGCTACCTTTGCAGTCTTGGAAGACTGGTACTCACCTAAGTAAGGAAAGCTATGGGTTAACTGGTAAGTGCTGTGTAACTTGAGTCCAGAGGGAAGCTGTGTTATCAATCACAGCCTCCCCTATAGAGCCTGACAAAGCATGCTCTGCATTCAGCACTCTTCTAATTACTCATGCAACAGCCAGTGGGCAGAATAGACAATATGTAGACAAAGATTTAATATTTAACATTTTTTTATCTGTTATTAGTGTCATAAAAAAATATAGGTCATTTTAACATACAATGTTGTGCTCTTTCACACCACGAAGAGCACTTACAGTGAGTTCAGTGGCCCTGTAAGGTCCCACTCACATAAAAGATTATTTGGTGATGCCATGGCTCATCTGTGACCATTTGCCATTTTGCCTATCTTTATCTCCAGGTTTTGGAAGTTGTGTTGCTGAGATAACTCTGAGTGTAGCGGCGTCCATGTTTGTTGTCTGCCATCCAATGGACCTGTAGGGAAAGAGAAGGTTAGACCCATACATGACATCTACAAAGAAGCATAAAACATGGCTGACAAGCACAAAGAGGCCAATCTAGTCTGCCCATTGATATAAGAACCACTTGTCCATTTCAGGCCACCCATTTCCAATCTATTATATTTGGTTCTTGGCCCTATGAATATCCCAAACATCTATTATTATTATTATCTATGGCAATGAAGTCATATAAAACACTCTGAGTGACAAATTAGCACATGGAGAAAACACTAGCACAATGTATAGCAAGTACTCTTCAGATGAAACCATAGTTTGGTGATAGTATCCACTGAACGACTTCTCTCCAACCCTTGTTATGTGTGTACTCTCTCTTTGTCCATGTGTGTACACTCTCTATTTACCCATGGTTGTCCTCTTGCCTTGTCCATCCTAACCATGTTTGAATACTTTTATTGTATTTGGCCAGAAACACAAATTACTTATTCATCTACTCACCAACAGCCAATGGGATGATGCTGTTCTTCAGCGGTGGGATTTTTGATACTGGAGCCAATTTAGTTTTTTCTTCTCCATTGGTGATCATGGGATATTTCGTAGAGAACCTGTAGAGCTTTTCTACTCGATTCCTCAAGACATCAGTAACGTCCCAAGTCTGGTTCCTGTTTCTGAGCCTCAACAGAGGATCTGCTGAGAGAGTAAGACCCAAAAGGCTCATCTAGTCTTCCCATTCCATTTACCTAAAATAGCTTGAATTAATTGATGTTAGGATAGTCCAATGCTTATCCCAGACATGATTAATTTCAAATGCAAAGCTAGTGAATGGAGGGCTCCAGAGCAAAATAATTTGGTTCCTCTCTTGTAACTTTTCTATACAAGGTCACAACGCAGGGTTGGGCCTGGTCAGTACTTGAATGGAAGACCACCTAGGAATACCAGGAGCTGTATGCTGGAGAAGGAACTGGCAATCCACTCCAGTATCTTTGCCACAAATATCAAGTGGATCAGTATTACCATTGACATAAAGATTTCCTGGTGTGTTATAGTACATGAGGTCACAGAGAGTCAGAAACGACTGAACAATGCAAAAAATATATATTTTCTTACCTCTGATGGGGTGTAAAGGACTTCTGGAAATCGTATTTCTCTCTTTATTGGACTCTCTTGAACACTCTATGTTAATTCTGAATAAAAATTAAATAAAAAAATGAACATTTAAAGAAATTAAAAATGTATAAAAAAAAGGGTTGTTACGAAATGATAAAATGTAGACCATATGTAGTAATGCGTTTTATCTAATCAAAGGAGGTAAATGATTTAACTAGACATTGGTCATTAATAAAATTCATATGTAATGATTTATAAAAGCAGTATTCAGTATTAAACGTTCAAACTTGTAAACCTCAAGATGAGCTGCTTGCCTCCACCCCTTGTAAATCATCAAGGAAGGCAGTAATAAATGTTCGGACACAAGCTTATGTCTAGACAGGGGCAGCAGACACTTATATAAATAGGTAATTCACTTAAAGGTTGTTTAGTTGCACCTACACTGTCCACTTGGTAGTCCTCTCTTGCCTGCCCCCTGGTGGTGATCGCACAAGCTCGCTGTCAGTCTTTTCCCTCTGCCGCAGGAGGTATTCAGGTACCAAGCTGCAGAAGGAAGCCACCGGCATGGGCAACAAGCTCAGGACACTCGGCCTTCTGGGCTGTAGAGGAATTAAGCAAAATATTATAACTGGAACTAATTAAACTCCAACATGGAGGACACCTACAGGTTTCTTGACATAGACAATGGTTCAGATGACCTTAATGGGGACACTCCAATTAAAGAACCGCAGCAGAAGCCCTACTTATTCAGAATATAACATTCTCCTAACACACTGATTTTTTAGCAGTAATTATATCAGTGATATATTAATGGCTTCCTTTCGTGCATGGCTTCAAAGGTATAAGTAGAGTATGACTCTACCTAGATTGAAACATAAAAAGCCACATCCAGGGAATCATTAATTATTCATGAGATTTTAGGTACATATAAGAAGACCTCTCTGGCAAGGTTATCTCTTGAGCTGAGTCACCCACAAAATCTAGTAAAATAAAAGATGTTTTGCTAAATTACATTTTTAAAATAATTTTCAACTGCAGACATTCATTTTTATTGGTACTTTACTACCCTACCATGACTGAGACCTCTTCTTTGAGAACACTTAGTGACCATTAAATATTTAGTTATAGGTTAAGAAACCTGCCTATCCCCTCTATAAGACATCTTCAATCACAGGTCTTTATGCATTTTCTAGTAGGACCACTAGAGGTCTCACAAGGTAGACCATGATTGAAGCTCTACACAAGGTGCCTTATCTCATAAGATCTTCATCTTACTTCATATGTCCTGGATTCTTTGGTTATTCCTATATGATAACCAAATGAGAATGTTTTCGGATTGCAGGTTACCTTCAGAGAATTTCTGTTTGGTGACATTTCCATGCTTTTTTCTTGGCTGGCTCCAGAAGGACTATGTCTTCGGTTCCTCAGCTGGATTCTCTTCTCAAGCTCTCTCTGTGTTTTGTCACTCTGTGAAACTGACTGAGGAATTAAGACAGACTAGTTGGTTTGCTTGGAGGGATCAGGAATCTCTATATTGTCACAAGGACATCTCTACTATATCTCTACTACATCTTCTCCAACATTCCCACACTGATACTTGGCGACTTCAACATTGCCATTGACACTCCCACCTCCCCAGCAGCCGCCAAACTACTTGCACTCACCTCTTCCCTCGGCCTCTCACAACTTTCAGATTCTTCAACTCACCATGCTGGACACTCTCTTGACCATCAATATTAGCCCTACCTCCAACTCAGTCATCCACCCTCTCCCTCTATCTGACCATTACCTCCCTACCTTCAACCTCACAACATCTTCCTCTCATCACTCTTCTTCAACCACATTAACCCACAGAAACCTGCTAGAACTTGACCCTTCACAGCGCTCCAACTCTCTCTTGACACCCTTTCCCCCATAACCGCTTTTTCTTCTAATCACCCCCTGTCTATTGGCGTACCCCAAGGGTCAGTCCTAGGCCCCCTACTCTTTTCCATCTACACATCCTCACTCGGTACCCTAATGAACTCTTTTGGGTTTCAGACCCATCTCTATGCAGATGACACTCAAATCTAGATCTCAGCACCAGATCTATCCCCCTCTCTTCTAGCACATGTCTCTGACTGCCTCTCTAGTATATTCTCTTGGATGTCCGCCCACCATCTAAAACTCAACATGTCTAAGACTGAACTCTTAATCTTCCACCCTCTACTACAGCTTCAATTCCTCACATCTCTCTCTCTGTCAGCAATGCCATCCTCACTCCCACCTCCCAAGCCCGTTGTCTCGGGGTTCTACTGGACCCTGCCCTCTCTTTCATCCCTCACATACAGTCTCTAACCAAATCTTGTCTTCTCCATCTAAAAAACATATCCAAAATACGCCATTACCTTACACAAGACAATACTACGATTCTAATACACTCTCTCATCATTTCTTGTCTTGACTATTGCAACTCGCTCCTTGTTGGCCTGCCCACCACTCGCCTCTCCCCACTTCAATCCATAATGAATGCCTCTGCTAGACTCATCTTCCATGCACAATGTTCAGTGTCGGGATCACCTCTCTGTCAGTCACTTCACTGGCTTCCCTTAGCCTCCAGAATAACATTTAAAATCTCGACCCTAACTCATAAAGCCCTCAACAACAGCGCACCCCCATACATCTCTGTTCTCATCTCCAAATACTCCCCCACACGCCCTCTTCGTTCTGCTAACGACTTTCTTCTTTCTACCACTCGTCACCTCCTCCCACTCCCGCCTCCAGGACTTTTCTTGCGCTGCTCCAATTCTCTGGAACTCCTTGCCTCGCTTCACCAGACTATCCTCCTGCCTTAACTCAAATTTCAATAAAAACGCACCTCTTTAAAGAAGCCTATCACCTTCCTCCCTAACATGCTCAGCACTACTCTCTCCCTACTGTACCACATACAAACTTCAACCTTTAGATTGTACGTCTGCGAGTTTCAATCCTGCGCGGTGCTTTAGGGAAAGCGATATGGACACCGGATTCAAAGCTCAAAGACAGGGCCGTCCATTCATCGCAATGTGTGAATCTTGAACTTGTCATTGCCTGTAACTTAACTTATCTATAGCGCTACGGGATATGTTGGCGCGTTACAAATAAATGATAATAATATTAACAATAGACTTTAATGGAGATGGTCAGTGCTACTCCATCTCTATTCCTTCTCTACTGCAGCTTCTGTAAGGATGGATTTTAATGGAGATGGTTGGTGCTACTCCATCTCTACTCCACCTATAAGAATGCACTTTAATAAAGATACTTGCATTGACCTCAGACTTGGATTACTGACACGCTGCCTAAACCCCAGCCTGTACATTTCTTTGCAGCTAGTAGAACGTGACCCTGCGTAGTAGAGAGGTCTCTGGAATCATACACCGACCCTATTCCCATTTTATTCTTTACCTTCCACACAATAATGAGTACCATATTTTGGATAAATTGGGCAACAACCACTTTTATTCACCAGCTGACAACATGACAGGACAACCATAACTGGTCACATGGCCAGCATCATGGGTTCAGACACCAGTGTTTTGCTGCCAGATAGGCCCCCACATGGATTGTCCAGAGAGGGGTATCACTTCACCTACTAAACTTAAATAGATCAAGCTCAGCCTCACAGGGGTGGCATTTAAGCCTTCACAGAACCCTGTTCCCTGGCAGCAAAAATGCCCGCCATGGAGCTGAAGCAGGGGTAAAGCTTCTGGTGGTGCCATGCCCCGGGGCTATCATCTGTGCAGAATGCTATTTTTCATAAACATATTTTTGGTGGGTGGGTTGCAGGTGTTGGCGCCTGGTCGCCCAGGCAGAGCAACAAGGAGCTGTTTTGGGAAAGGGTCATGGGGGTGGGTGTTAAAAGGGGCTAGTGGCTGGGGGACAGGGAATTGAGGGGAAGGGAGCGGCGTTAAGAAGCGCTAGTGTCTGGGAAGTGGGGGTCTTGAAAGATAGGGAGGTGCTTTGGGAAGCGCTCTTGATCATAATAAGAGGGTGCAGTGGCTGGGGTAGGGGGCCTTGGAAGGAAGGGAATTGCTTTAGGAATGGGTCTTTTGCAAGCTAAGCCGGGGTGGGGGAGAAGGTGATGCTGAGTGAGATGACACAATGTTTTTTATGCACCAGGGCCCTCCATTAACTAGCTCCACTATTGCTTTGAAGATTGCCATAGTATCTCACACTTTCAAAACATCCCCTGAACATGCTCAGAAACAGAAAACTTACAAATTAAGGTTTACTCTAGAAATACTGTTATGCTCATAGATTACACATCTGCTGAGTTTGTTACATACTGTACATTTATATTTTTTTTAATTGATGTATATTGCACTGTAATCCTGTTATTCCTGAAACTGCCTGCCTCTCTGCAGTGAAGGCGTCTGCAGATCCTGCAAGGACCAAAAATCCCAAGCGCCTTGCAAATGACAATAAAACTCTCATTGCTGCAACCAAAATCTGTAGTATTGTTCCTGTATAGAATTTATCACTGTAATTATGTCAACCAAGAGGGAGTGAGAGGATACAGAAGCTGTGAGTATTAATAATGAAGCATATATTGCCCGTCTCTTTTTATAACGCACCTGTGTTGGAGCTGGGTGAGATCCTGTGGTGCCTTCACTTGATTCTGTAGACCAGGATGTCACTGAGTCTCTTCTAAACAGGAGTATAAGTTAACATGACCTTTATTTATATATTAATAAACAATCAGGGAACTTGCAGATATATTTTGAGTCATTATTTGAATATTGGCATCACCAGAAGTCACTAGATGCACTGTGCATCTTAAGATAAAAAGCATGGAAAAAATGGTTTTTATTGTTAAAATTGATGCTAAACATAATAAGTTAGATAGAACCAGACTCATAGGTGTTGTATTTAATATATTAGTTATATTGTTCTTTTTTATCCATTGTTAATCAGCAGCTAAAGCAACCACCTTTTATTATGGAAAGTTGTGAGTTTAAATCCAACCAGTTCTTGATTAATAATTATTTTTTTTAGGTTACAAAATAAAACAAAAAAGATATGATTCGTAAAACCCAAATTTAGGTGTCGTAATGATATTTTTTAAACTAAATTTAAAAATAATGTATCAAATGAAAGGGAGCTGGGCTTGGAACTCATCACCTACCATATCAATGAATAATCATTATGCTAATCAATGCCACAATCTAATCGGTGTGACAGAGCAAAACAATCAGTAACTAAAATGAAAATATATATAAGTCAATTTTCAATAAAATGTGAACTACTTTACCCCATGGTCTGTAAGTGCTACCTAATAGTGCAAAGCAGTTTTGGTGACTTCTCTTTAAGACAACCAAATAAGTGATAGGCCACTCTAACTGCATTTGCAGTAGGTACAAATGATAATTAAGAGATACCTGGGTTTGGGGACAGGGATTCTGTTTTCCCTCTGTCTGTTGGCTGTCCGGCTCATTACCAGTCTGCCGCTGAGGGTCTTGGCTGGAGGAGGTTTAGTCTTCGGTTTCACCGTAGTGTCTGGAATGTCATTGGCCGGTGACTGGGTGGCTGTTTGGTTATTGCCAGTGGAAATAGCATTTCTGGAGTGCGACAATGTAATAAGTGAACATGTCAACTAGCGTAAAGTTTGTAGTAGCCAAATTTGTATGGGAGTTGATAAGTTTACACCTGTAACATTTTTACATGTGAGAAGCCTATCCTATAACATATTGAACGTTAAAACATTAAAACCAGCCATATTCATGTGTCTACTACATGGAACTTTCCATTACTTTACTGACAAAATATTATACACCAGTGGTTCTCAACAGTTGTCTCTCAAGGCACAGCTATCAGCCACCTCCCCTCTTAGTTCCATCAAGCTCATGCTCTTTGCTTCAATGACCTCATCTATCCATCTCCACCTCTGCCATTCCCTTTCATGTTGTACCACCTTATTAAATAAGTTCTGCTTCTCAAAGCCACTTCCGACGAGCACTGGAAGGTAACCAGCCGGACCCCGTAAGCACTGGAAGTTAACCAGCCGGACCCCTGTAAGCACTGGATGGTAATCAGCCGGTCCCCGGACCAGAAAAGGTTGAGATCCACTGTCTACCCTGCCATCAAATTGCACTCACTAAGTTTTATGTATGATCTCTAGATTCTGCAACCACTCATTGTGGCTCAAAATACAGAAGCCAAAAACAACCATCACTCTATTGTGTAAAAAAACAGCAAGTGCACCTACTATATGCTAAATAGTGTGAAAAAATAATCCATTAAAATGGATAATCTGCCTTCTACAATACCTAAATATTGTAATGAAAACCATCAGGACAAATCCTTAAACCAAAGCTAAACTACCCATGTACCATACCAAATGGAGCCCAATTTATGTATTACCTAATTATGTGTCTTGAATATGATGTGTCTTAAAAGCATCTACATCTTGTTGCGTAAATGCTAAAATATAGCATGGCAACAATTGCTCTTCTGCTCTCGTCTTCCTTGGCCATCTTCCTCTATACCTCTGCTTAATGAATTTTACATCCCTTTTGTATACTCCCAAGGGGCTGACCTCCTGCCACCTTTCTCCACATCTTGCCCCTCTGTCCTGCTCTCAAATAACTATTCTCCATGAATAATATAGGATACTAGCGACTTGCCCGTCAAAAATGATAACAATAAAATTTGAAGCCTGGCAATGCTGTTTGCCACACAATGCGAGGCTCTCCACCCTCTAACTTGCGGGCCTCGCAATGAGCGCCTTTGGCGCTCATTGCAAGTCTCTTTCTCGCACTACATTATGGGCCTCGCAATGAGCGCCTTTGACCCTCATTGCGAGCCCCAAAATGAGTGGCTTCATCGCTCATTGCAGGCCTCGGCCAACCCGCAACTTTTGTGCCCAGCAATGAGTGTCTTTCCCCTGTGTCTCTTTCCCCCCTCTTGCTCCCCTGTGCCTGTTTCCCCCTCTCTTCCTCCTGTGGTTTTTTTTCCCCTTATCTCCCTCCCCTGTGTCTCTTCCCCCCCTCTCTCACCCCTGTGTCTCCCCCCCAACTCCCTTCCCTGTGTCTCCCCCCCACTCCCTCCCCTGTGTCTTTTTCCCCCCTCTCCCTCCTTTGTGCTCCTACGGGTGTGAAACCATTTGCGGGTTTTGGAAATTGATCATTTTCCCCAAGCCTGAAATGTGTTTCCGATTTATGGGCTTGAAAAACGTCATTACGGCTGCAATTTTTTTTCTCGCATAGCCGTATTGAGACGTCCAAAAACGACAATTACATATCAAATTAGCTTGCAACCTCACTTACAGGCTCACCCTGTGCTGTGTGTGAGGTTGTTAGTTAATTTTCTCCTGAATTGGCTTTTATTGGTGACCACAGAACAAATTTCGAGTTACGCGCTTGAAAAAAATGGCACCCGTTATCCCTGTAATTTTTTTTAAGCCTGTAACTAAGACAGTCGGCGCTCATTGCAGCCCGTCAAGCCAGTCACGGACAGGCCTTGCGATGATCGCTCATCGCGAGCCATGCAATGAGCGCCGTCATCGCATTCAAAACTGTAACTTTCGGGCCTCGCAATAAGCGCCTTTGGAGCTCATTGCGCATGCGCAACCTGAAGCATATAACACAGCGGTATATGTGATGGCATTCATGCCATGGAGGAGTACCATTTTGAAGCACTATGTTTCACCCTCGATTATGCCTTGGAATCAGCTGCACCCTGATTTTATCCTTGGGACTGGGGACCAATTACTTTATCCATCCACTAAATCCAGCTGCCTCTCCCTGCGGCTTGTGTACATCTCTAGCCAGACCCACCTCTCTCTCTCTGCCCTCCTCTTGTCTTGCCTCCTCTCACCACTCCTCTTCTTCTCTCTTTTACATCACACCTCTCCCCCTCTCCACTCCTCTACCTCCTCCCTCTACTTCTCTCCTCATTCCTGTCCCTTTCTCTATATCTATCTACTCCACTGCCATCTCATCTGACCACTCCTCTCTCCTTCCACTCCCAGGGGCACCGCTTGCTCCATCTCTCCCCTCTCAGGGGTAGGAGTGAGGTATATATGGAATGCATAAGTTAGATGCCCTATGGAATTTATATATGAAAGTAATAAGTATATACGTAGACTATGTGTTATTATTACAGTTTTTTATAAAGCGTCAACATATTCCGTAGCGCTGTACAGAGGTAAAATTTAATGTGTAGTATAATATGTAATCTCAGTGACAAAAAAGCTCCTACTCTAAACTTCACTGCCTATCGCCATCCAAATCCAAACTCTGTTAGCTTACACATCACAACACGGTCACCATTGGAACGACACCTAAGTAGGTTTGCTCTGTAGGTCTGGTTACCTACACAGAGAGCAGCCTCCTTTAGCTAATTTGTGCCCTTCACAGGGAGAAATACCCTGTATATCAGTCTGGTCTCACCCAATAGGAATCAAGCCCCGAAATTCCAGGCAATTATACCCTGAACGGGAGTAACAGCAAACCCCAGAGATATGTTTCGGCCTCTCTAATATACTCCACAATATTTCTCCCAGTAAAGGACACAAGTGAGCTGAAAGAGGCTGCTCTCTGGGTTACCATGCCTATAGAACAAACCAACTTCAGGTGTTGTTCGTTCTCAGATTGAGCACCTCTGACTTTTTTTAACTTATGCAAATGACCCTTAGGGTTTTCTCTCCCTAAGGTTATAGGGACTCCAGAAATGGACCCCTTGCTCACTGTGCCATAAGTAGTTCAGCTAGACTCCACTGATGAGGTCCACTCAAGGCCGAAATGTACGTCTGCTGTTTCTCCTGTTCAGGGTAGAATTGCCTGGTATTTCAGGGCTGGGTCACTCTATTGGGTGAGACCAGACTGATACACTACAGGATATTTCTCCCTGTGAAAGGCACAAATGGCTAAAATAGGCTGATCTCTGAGGGGGTTACCATGCCTATAGGACAAACCTACTTCAGGTGTTTTTCGTTCTCAGATTGAGCACCTCTGACATTTTGTTTTGGCAAATTGGGAGAGAGCAAATGAGAAACCAGTTACCGAGCAACCCCCCTGTCTATATGAACATAAAAATAACATCACTTTCATTGACTTATATTGTAGAGTCTACAATAAGCACTCTTATTTTAAAACTGTAAATTCCAAAATAGACTGTAGTGTTCAACAGCAATATATCTCAAACAGGTAGTATCCTGGAGAACCAATCATTCAATTCCATACACCTGCATACAAGAAAAACCAAAGTCGGACAAGTGCGTTCAATAACAAGATCTATTTTATACAGAATAAGGGGTTGCCTGACATGTCACTTCGAAGAGTTCTCCTATCCCTCATCAGAAATGATCTCATGATCATTAGTTTGCCACTTACTTGTTTAGATTTCCATATTCATCCTTGGAGGTGCGTTTGGTAACCGGTCGACTCTCGTAACGCCCTTCACTAGTGATAGCACAGACAGTACAGGTGTAGTCAGTGTTAGGAGTAAGTCGTCGAGCAGCATAAGAACGCTTTGTACCCAAGTAGATAGGTTTTCCGTTCATGCACAGTTCATAGTTGAAGAATCTCCCAAGAGGAGCTTTGGGGACTTCCCATGTTATGAAGATCTCACTTCGTCCAATGACGTACAGAGTCAGTTTGCCCGGTGCATGGTCTCCTTTATTCAATGTTCTAGCAACCAAAAATACCTTCTGGCTTTGGCCCCTTGAAGTACAGGCACAAACGCTAAAATTGTAATTGGTTGAAGGAGCCAGACTCCCCACAATGCAGCTCAACTCAGACGTTGTTTCAATTGGCACCTCATTCCGATACACTATATAACATTTAATGGATACACTAGTGTCTACAGGTGGTGACCAGTTTAGCTTCACTTGTGTTGCGGTGCGGCCTATTACTTGAAAATCCAATGGGCAACCAGGCAAAGGTTCTTCAACAATCATCGTAATTGGACTGTCGGGACTATAGTCTCCTTCAGTTTCCATAACAACTCTAAGATGGTGCTCCTGACCTGGCTTAGACTCAAGGAATAGATAAGAGCAGGAGGGGCCCTGGTAGATCAGCATTTCATCATCAAAGAGACTGTGAACAGAAAAATAATATTGAAAGTATATCAAGGTGTAGGGCCTCTAGAAGCTTATAAAAAGAAAGAAATAACACAATAAAAATCTTCTAATGATTTCCCTACGTTTTTGTCAACCCCCCCCCCCCGCCCTTAAATTAAAACCCTTAGAATACAAAGACAGACTCCATATATAATTGATTGCAGGAAGCAATCTTCAGAACGCCTTGAACTTTAACATCACATCCTTTCTTAACTTCATCTTGATCTACATACAAAACAATAGTTTGAATTTGTTGTGGTAGGGTAAGACTACATATGGTCATCTTGGTGCACCTGATTAAGGCCAATACAACATGGACACAAATGATCAAACCTATCATTATTGCAAAAAAACAAGGATACTGAGACAGAAGACATGACAGATTACAAATAAAATGGAATCCACAATGGTAACATATACATGAGATTGGTGATTTGTAGGAAGGAGGAAGTAAGCAGAGTAGATGTAATTCTTGATGCTCTTCTGGGCTGCAGAGTATGTTAAGAATAGGATTCCCAGATTAATTCAGTGATAGAACCCTATCAACAGCACCCAAAATGTCTCCCATGGAACCAAAGGCCTCACCATAACCCAAGTCTGTACTGCAACCTTCTAACTCAGGGATGTCCAAACTCGGTCCTGGAGGGCCGCACCCAGGCCTGGATTTGAATATATCCTTTCTGTTTACAGGTGAGTCAATCAGGATAACTGAAGAAATGATTGACTCACCTGTGCACAGCAGGGATATCATCAAATCCAGGCCTGTGTGCGGCCCTCCAGGACCGAGTTTGGACACCCCTGTCAACTGGTTTCAGAATAATAACAATGACTTACCAAGATCCTACAGCTTCTCGTCAGAACCCTAATCAGTGGTCCTCTGCACCCCCTCAGTCCACTAGAGAAGATTTTTTTAGTAATGTTTTTGATGAACCATTAGCCACAATGTTAGTTTTTTTTTGTATCACTGTCATATTACTCACTTATAAGTGACAGGTAAGCCACTATCTGGTTTATGTTCCTCCCAGCCCACCCATACAGAGCCAGATTCCAAGATCTTTGTTTTGGGCGATGAGGGTTGAGGAAGTCGTTTAAGCCTCTTTAATGTGTTTTCCACCTCTTCCAGTAGCTCCTGTTCAGCTGTGTGCGAGGATGCCAAATTCTATAAGGAGGATTAAATTATTATTCATTTTATCATTTATATATATAATGCCCCAACATATTAAGTAGCACTAAGTAATGGGGTAGAAGTGAATCCAAAAGATAAACAACATACTAGTAGAGAAGGACCTGAGATACAATAGAGGAGACTGATAGTGGTCTTGTCAGACTTCATGAATCATCTCTTACTTTCTGCCATGTTAGCACCCCTTATAGATCATTCATCATTTACCTGCACCCCTTATAAATCTTCACCTTTTACCAACCATCAGTCCTTTACTGGCACCCCCTCATAGACCATCACCCTTTACAGATCCTCCATCATCTACCGGCAACCCTTAATTATCTTCGAACTTTAAAGGTTATCAGCCCTCTATCTGCACCCTCTGCAAAAGCTATAACCCTTACAAAAATAAATATTAAGTATACCATCTAACCTTCAGAATTGTCTCTAGCAGGTGATGTTGACGGAGTCTCACCACACCCGGAGGGTGACTGCTCAGTACATTCACCGTCCTGTATGGTAAAAAAGCAGTAAAAATGTTTCCATATTTAAGATTGATTCTGGACCTCAGGCCCCATATCAATTTCTATTTTTTTTTTTATAACTAGCTGAATCATTTCAAGGCTTCAACTTACATTGCTGCAAACCAGCAGGACTCCTGCTCTTCAGAGTGGAGTAGCTGACAGAGTGAATCTATGACCTGAGGGAAACAATGGCTCCTTAGAACATGCTGGTGACCTTCTTGATCCATAGCTAGGCAAGTGAGTGCAAAGCAGGCATTCCTGCTCTCTCCTGCATCTCCTCCAGAAATCATGGCCTCCAAAGCCGGGATCTAGACTTATCAAGAGATAGGGACTCTTAGTGTTGACTCAACATAGAGAACATATCTGCCTAAACCTCTATGTAACCTGTACTTGGAATATGATCCACATCATATATATTGTGTAATACTGAGGAAACAAAACCTAACACTCAAATGGTCAGTACAGTGTAATAAGCCTGAGATTAGCAGCATATCATAGCAGAACCTATCATCATAGGGTTGCTGGGCAATCTTTGAAACTTTGTGACCTCTTAAGAACTGAGCATTCCTTTAAGAAATTATTTACAATCACTATAATTCATCGACGTGTACGGCATCATGGGAATATAGATCCGTTTTTGAAATATAGATGTGCTTTTACTATACATTTTTCAGATTTATATTTCTAATCTTTTTATGTATCATTAATAAGAGTTAAGTTTTGGCATCCTTTGTTTTGTCCCCTGAATTGTGGTGGACTATTTAGGACTTCATCAAACAGTATGTGCTTTGGATAAGTGTTTTTTTTCCCTTTTATTTAATTAATGGATTATTGGAGTAGTATATAAAAAAAAATGTGGTTGTTGAGATCACCCCTGGGGGTGATCAGTCTCTCCTCATTATCAGTAATTCTCACCCTATACATGTCTCTTTCTCATCACATCACTCATTCCTTTCTCCCTAACGACCTGCAGGGACCGGCTGGTGAGAAGCACTGATCGATAATGTATTTACCCATATGGTGAGCAGTAAAGATATATCAATGCATAAGTCCTAGCTTCCCATCATCCTCTGAGGATTCCAAACACCCTCTGCTCTCACCATGTCTTTGGCTTCTTGGAGACATATCACCCGTCTTCGTCCAATGTCTGTGTCACAGAGCTGTCCCAATGCGAATGCAGCGTTCAGACCACAGCCTGGCAATTTTGAGAGCTGATCAGGTTAACCAATCTAAAAGTTCATCACTATTTGAATCTAGCCTATCCTATCCTAAAATCATGCTTACATATATCTAAAATGGCCAAGGTTTTAAAGAAAGAGAAACTACCTGACTTTATTTTGATTCTTACCCTCTTCAAAAGAATTCTGCTACAGGATTGTCAGTAAGTTAGGTCATTGACTAAGGCCATTGTCTGTAACCGGACTGTTACGATCTGCTTCTTCAGTTGGGCTTGATAACGCTGTTGTGGCCAAACCTACCCAGCAGACCTTTCAGATTCTTTTGATCCCTTCACCAAGACAGCCAATATCTCTTAAAATGCCTTTACTCTCTATGCAGCATTTAAAAATAATATGAACTCAGGCTCAGCATTATAAATGTCAGGAACTACTTTAATTGTTGTTATAATTCATAACAGGTACAATAGATGTATATTTAATCTTGAGCTGATAACATTCTGTAACAGTTTGTGTGTCTTCTGGATTTTATATAAATTACTATTGACAAGTTTTCATCTGCAAGGCATCATAACATCCACTTCATTATTATGTTCTCTAGGAATGCTGACATATACATATATCTTCTAGATAGGTTTCCTCCCTTTTTATTAGGAGCCTACACACACTTTGGTTTTCTCCCCTTTGATTAGTATCATATACAAACTTCAATAATTGTACAGGATCAGGGCAGCCATTTTCTCTGAAATATATATATCTTCCAGATATATTTTTCCATATATATATTAATCCTATCTTCACTATGTATTCTGATACAAATATATCTTCCAGATAGCTCATTCCATATATATATTAAGCTTCTCAGTCACTTAAAGCTGTTGCCTTCCCTTCTCTCCTGTCAAAAGCATCACAGACTGCCTTCAGAGTGACTTGATCTCAGAGACGCCATTACATCTCACTCAATCTAACTGAATCTCAACTGACTCTCTCTGAAAGTTACAGGCTGACAAAACAACATTCTAAATAACACTTTATGAACCAAACATGCAACATACAGCAATCAAACATCACAAGTCAATAACACATAGGGAAGATCAACTCAACTTAACAAAAAAACATATTAAATAACAATAACAATTACAAAACCCAAAGGATGGTCAGGGGGATCATTACAACTACTATAACCCTGAACCACTTCACTAAACACAATGTCAATACTCTATACCCCAAACCCATAGACAGATCAGCGTACCTCACGTGTGACGGCTCCCACCCAAAACATACCACTATCTACAGTCAAGCCATAAGTTATAACCATATCTGCTTTGATAGAAAATACAGAACTTAACTGTGGAGTCAGGAACCAAGCTTATCACCCAAGGGTCAACGAAAACCCAATTAGCAGAGTAGTCAAAAAGGTGCTTGAACATAAATCCCAGTTTGAATACAGATGAAGCAATTGAATGCTAATTTGGTAATTGCTCATCCTGTATTCACAAAATGTTACACCTAAATCATGGTCTGTCTGATGGGTCTTGAGGAGGGGGTGAGAACCCCTGAGTTAGGTCATTGACTACAGCCCTTCTGTAACTTAGATCATTGATTAAAACCCAACTGTACTGTATAATAAAGTACATTATTGTGATTGGCATAAGGCTACCAAGCTTATAAACCAAATGCTACGTAGATCTGAGCAGATATGAATATCTACTGTTTTTAAGCAAATGTGGCACCATTTAATATTTTTTATATTATTAACTATAAACTTGAGTATAAAGGAATTGTTACGATGTTTGTCTTTCCAATATATTCAGAGCCACATGACACTCTTAGAGCCTTATGTGATCACTAACCTGAGTCATCCACATGCAATGATGCTATTAGTTTCCTGAGGATGACATCAGATTTGGGGTGGTCCAAGAGTCGGGCACATCCTTCAGAACACAAACAGATCCGAGCTAACACCAGGGCGCTGTTACTGCTTGCCCAGTCATTAAGTGAGCCAAGTAGGGCGGTGATGTTCTCTATAATAAAATCACAATCCGGGGATGCCAAGATCCAGCGGCGACCACATCTGTTGTCTGCCTGGAATTAGAAGGATCAGATCGAAGTGTCATATTTATATTGTTCTGTTATGATGCACTTGACTTGATAATGTGCAACATGCTTTAGGAAGTTTAAAATAAATATATATGCAGGCTTTAATTCTTAACTAGTAGATTAACCCTCCACGATAGGCTACAGACAGATTAGCTATCTAAGATGCCAATAACACAACCAAATCAGCTAAACTAGCCTATATAGCTGCTAATGTTGCTAGTTTGTTACATACTTTACGAACGTGCAGTTTTTCTCAAACTCCAGTGGTCTTTTAAATGGACCCAGTGGGACATTGCTCACTAAATTGGGTGAGAAATAAGAAATCCTCATTTAATTCTTTATATGATTACTAGTCATTTGCCTGTCATAAATGACAGGATAATATATATTTTTTTTCCCCCCACCCCCCTTCCTCTGTATCTCTTTCCTCCCTCTCCTTCCCCTGTGTCTCCCCCCCTCCTCCCTCCCCTATGTCTCTTCCCCCACTCTTTCCCCTGTATCTCTCCCCCCTCCCCTGTGTATCTTTCCCCATGTCTCCCCCCCTCTTCCGTGTCTCTCCCCTCGTGTCTCTTCCCCCTCCTCCCTTCCCTGTGTCTCTCTTCCCTCCCCTGTGTCTCTTTCTCCCCTCCCCTGTGTCTCTTTCCTCCTCTTCCCTGTGTCTCTTTCCCCCTCCTCCCTCCCCTGCGTCTTTCCCCCCCTCCACTGTGTCTCTTTCCCCTATTCCCTGTGTCTCTTCCCCCTCCCTCCCCTGAATCTCTGCACCCTCCCCAGTTTCTCTTCCCCCTCCCCTGTGTCTCTTTCCCCTCTCCTCCTCCTTCCCTGTGTCTCCCTCCTCCCCGTGTCTCTTTCCTCCCCTCCCCTGTGTCTCTTTCCTCCCTCCCCTGTGTCTCTCCCCCTCCTCCCTCCTCTTCTTCTCCCCCTCCTCCTCCTCTTCTCCTCCCTCCTCCTCCCCCCTCCTCTTCCTAAAGCCGCGCATGGCGCGTGCACAGCTCATGCCACACGATATGCGTACAGCATTGTAAATGTGTACTTTCCTTATGGAGCGTTACACACTTATGACAACTATATTAGTTATAACAATGTGGCAAATACATTCGGAAGTATTTTTCGTTAATTAGACATTAACAAATCCCAAGGGATTCACATTATTTTTATATGACAGTCTTCACTTACAGAGGTATAAATACATGACTAGTGATGTCGCGAACATCAAATTTTCGGTTCGCGAACGCAAATTTTATCAAATGTTCGCGAACGGACGAACATCGGCAAACCGCCATAGACTTCAATGGTCAGGCGAATTTCAAAACCCACAGGGACTCTTTCTGGCCACAATAGTGATGGGAAAGTTGTTTCAAGGGGACTAACACCTGGACTGTGGCATGCCGGAGGGGGATCCATGGCAAAACTCCCACGGAAAATTACATAGTTGATGCAGAGTCTGGTTTTAAGCCATAAAGGGCATAAATCACCTAATATTCCTAAATTGTTTGGAATAACATGCTTTAAAACATCAGGTATGATGTTGTATCGATCAGGTAGTGTAAGGGTTACACCTGCTTCACAGTAACAGACCAATCTCCCTGTTTAATGCACCGCAAACAAACGCAAACAGTCCCTTTGCACAACCGCAAACTCCCCATTTGCACAAGGTTGGATACCAAGCTAGCCATGTCCCGTTCCTTGTCCTCACTGATGTCATTGAAGGTCTCTTCCTCCACCCAGCCACCAAGGGTCCCCGAAAGGTGACAACAAGCCACCTTCCTCCTTTGACTCCTCTTCTTCAGACTCCTCTCTCTGCGTTGCCTCTGTCTGCGTTATTATAAGGTGTGTACTGTTAAGTAGTACTATTCCTATCGGTTTAATCCCTGTTACGTCTACTATTAGGGGACGTGTATATGGCATGGATTTTTGGAACAGGGAGATGGAAAAAGATGCTTGGTCGGTCCTCCCACTTCAAATTTGGGGCACTGCGCGTGCAATCTAAGGTGCCACCAGATAGGAGTGGTGTATTAAGTTGTACTATTCATTCCTATCAGTTTAATACCTGTTACGTCACTTATCAGGGGACGTGTATATGGCATGGATTTTTTGGAACAGGGAGATAGAAAAAGATGCTTGGTCGGTCCTCCCACTTCAAATTTGGGGCACTGCGCATGCAATTTAATGTGCCACCAGATAGGAGTGGTGTATTAAGTTGTACTATTCATTCCTATCAGTTTAATACCTGTTACGTCACCTATATTTCCTCCCAATAGCACATTCTATATGTCATCAACCGGCCTGTGTGTATTTAGAGAACCACACTTTTAGGCCCTTAACCTGGGACAAGGTGGCTTGGCTATCAGCATTGCCTCAGAGCCTTAAAAACTCGCCAAACCCCCTAATCAGACACTCACTATCATACTGGAAATGGGCCAAGAAACACACAGGTTTGTTCCCTGGATCCACCCAAATGACCCCAATTCTTGACCACCCTCAGGCCCCGAAACACATGAACACAACATCACAACACTGGTGGAGGTCAAGGAAACTAGATAGACTGGGAGACTGGTTAGTAAAGGGCCAGATGCTCACCTATGAGCATGAGCTACCGCTGTCAGAACATTACAATTACTGTAGGCTGAGGCATTTCACACACTCCCTGACCCAGAAACAGGGGACACCGCTCTTAAATTGGTTCTCCAAAATTTGTAAAGATAAACCCCTATCAAGGGGGATCATTGGGTCGCTTTACAAATATAAAACATTTGTTACTGGTTGAAGCGACACTGGGGGAAGGACCGGAGTGGGGGAGCCCTGGAGACCCTTCAGAAGCAACCGGCGGAAAAATCATCCCAGGAAAGGAGAGGTCGCTCACTGAAGCCTGCCCTAGGGTAACGCAAGGGTGATTGCCCAGGTTAGATATTGTAAATAATAAGCTAAGACTGCTGGAGGGATGATAGCTAATAGGACTTTGGTGTTTCCTGCAGATATACTCTTTACTATTGTCTGTTTTACCATGTTTTAGGTATCTGCTAAATTGCAATCACAGTAAAAAATAAGAAAAATGATTAACCTAAAAAGTAAAAATAAGAAGGAATAGCCAGCTAACTTTCACAAAATGTCTTTATTGTAAATATGTATTTTTGCACAACTGTTATGCAAGACTGTTCAAAAATGCTTTATTTTTCATTACATGCTGTACGCCTTCTAAAATAAAATAATGTAAATGCAAAAATTAGGTATTGTTGCAGCGACCAGAAAAATTGATGTTAGTTTGCCAGGCAGAAAGTGCCCTAAAACATTGCGTCTTGAACCCTAGTTGGTGGCGTATAAGTCATACAAGTCATCCGGCATTCGGGGATAAAATACAGCAGCGTGTGGACCATTATTAGCTCAAGGCAGCTCATCTATCAGGCCTTTTTTAATCGAATGTATCGCCCACTGTCAGTCCCTTCGGAATCCATCCCTCATTCATCTTAATAAATGTGAGGTAATTTAGACTTTTTTGCCCTAGGCGACTTCTCTTATCAGTGACAAAACCTCCTGCTGCACTGAAGGTCCTTTCTGACAGGACACTTGAAGCGGGGCAGGACAGAAGTTCTATGGCAAATTGGGATAGCTCAGGCCACAGGGCAAGCGTGCACACCCAGTAGTCAAGGGGTTCATCGCTCCTCATAGTGTCGATATCTGTAGTTATGGCGAGGTAGTCTGTTACCTGACGGTCGAGTCGTTCTCTGAGGGTGGACCCCGAAGGGCTGTGGCGATGCATAGGACTTAAAAAGCTCTGCATGTCCTCCATCAACAACACGTCTGTAAAGCGTCCTCTCCTTGCCGGCGTGGTCGTGGGAGGAGGAGGATTATGTTCACCTCTTCCGCTGTTAGATTCCCGTTGTGCTGTGACATCACCCTTAAACGCTGTGTAAAGCATACTTTTTAATTTATTTTGGAAGTGCTGCATGCTTTCCGACTTGTGGTAATTCGGTAACATTTCAGGCACTTTCTACTTATACCGGGGGTCTAGTAGCGTGGACACCCAGTACAGGTCATTCTCCTTCATCCTTTTTATACGAGGGTCCCTCAACAGGCACGACATCATGAAAGACCCCATTTGCGCAAGGTTGGATGCCGAGCTAGTCATGTCCCGTTCCTCGTCCTCAGTGATCTCACTGAAGGTATGTTCTTCCCCCCAACCACGTACAACACCACGGGTACCAGATAGGTGACAACGAGCAACCTGGGATGCCTGTTGTGGTTGGTCTTCCTCCTCCTCCTCAAAGCCACATTCCTCCTCTGACTCCTCTTCCTCACAATCCTCTTCCAGCGTTGCCGCAGGTCCAGCAAGCAATCCTGATAAGGCTGTTTCTGGTGGTAATGGTGACCACAACTCTTCCTCTTCCTCTTCACGCTCATCTACGGCCTGATCCAGCACTCTTCGCAGGGCACGCTCCAGGAAGAAAACAAATGGTATGATGTCGCTGATGGTGCCCTGGGTGCGACTGACCAGGTTTGTCACCTCCTCAAAAGGACGCATAAGCCTACAGGCATTGCGCATGAGCGTCCAGTAATGTGGCAAAAAAATCCCCAGCTCCACAGAGGCTGTCCTAGCACCCCGGTCATACAAATACTCGTTAACGGCCTTTTCTTGTTGGAGCAGGCGGTCGAACATTAGGAGTGTTGAATTCCAACGTGTCGGGCTGTCTAAAATCAAGCGCCTCGCTGGCATGTTGTTTCGCCGCTGGATATCTGTAAAGTGCGCCATGGCCGTGTAGGAACGCCTGAAATTGGCACACACCTTCCTGGCCTGCTTCAGGACGTCCTGTAAGCCTGGGTGCTTATGCACAAAGCGTTGTACAACCAGATTACACACATGTGCCATGCAAGGCACATGTGTCAACTTCCCAAATTCAATGCCGCCAACAAATTTCTTCCGTTGTCACAAACCACTTTGCCGATCTCCAGTTGGTGCGGAGTCAGCCACTGATCCACCTGTGCGTTCAGGGCGGACAGGAGTGCTGGTCCGGTGTGACTCTCTGCTTTCATGGAAGTCAACCCCAAGACGGCGTGACACTGCCGTATCCGGGATGTGGAATAGTACCTGTGGAGCTAGGGGGGGTGCCGTTGATGTGGAGCAAGACATAGCTCAGCAGAAGAGGACTCAGCCGAGGAAGTTATGGAAGAGGATGGAGTAGAGGAGGTGGCAGCAGGCCTGCCTGCAAGTCGTGGCGGTGTCACCAACTCCTCTGCAGAGCCACGTATTCCATGCTTGGCAGCCGTCACCAGGTTTACCCAATGTGCAGTCTAGGTGATATACCTGCCCTTACCATGCTTTGCAGACCAGGTATCCGTGGTCAGATGGACCCTTGCCCCAACACTGTGTGCCAGAGATGCCATTACTTCCTTTTGCACAATCGAGTACAGGTTGGGGATTGCCTTTTGTGCAAAGAAATTTCGTCCGGGTACCTTCCACTGCGGTGTCCCAATAGCTAAAAATTGTTTGAACGCCTCAGACTCCACCAGCTTGTATAGTAAAAGCTGGCGGGCTAAGAGTTCATACAAGCCAGCTGTCAGTTGCCGGGCAAGGGGGTGACTTTGTGACATTGGCTTCTTACGCTCAAACATGTCCTTGACAGACACCTGACTGTGGGCAGATAAGCAGGGACTGCTCAGGGCGAGACACAGAGTGGCGGATGGTTGAGAGGGGGCAAGCAGGGCAGCAGTGGTTGACTTGGCTGAAGATGCTGGACCAGGAGGAGGATGGCGGCTTTGACTTTGTGTGCTGCTTGTACTCATGTGTTGATCCCATAGGCGTTTGTGATGTGACATCATGTGCCTTCGCAAAGAAGTTGTACCTAGGTGGGTGTTGGACTTCCCACGACTCAGTTTCTTTTCGCACAGGTTGCAAATGGCATCGCTGTTGTCACAGGCAGACACACGAAAAAATTGCCATTCTGGTAGTGGCAACAGCATGCGTTGACTGGCGTGCTGTCTGGCTGACCCCGGGTGCCGATGCATGCTGTCTGACTGTGGCACTATCTACTTGCGACGACCTCCTGCTGCTTCCAACTCGTCTCCTCCTCCTCTCTGTCTCCCCATCTGAACTTTTCTCCTGTTCTTCTTCTCTTATAGCGGGCACCCACGTGACATCCACGGACGCATCATCATCATCAAGCGCTTCACTTGTATCTGACAACTCAACAAAGGAAGCAGCACCGGGTACAACATCATCATCATCATCATCAGACCGTACATCCATGTGTGTAATGCTGCCTGACTGATATCCCTGTTATCTACATCCTCTGGCACTAATGTTTGTGCATCACTCATTTCTTCCAACGGATGTGTAAATAACTCTGCTGACGGATCAATTGAATTGGCTGTGGTGCTAGTGTTGGTGGTGGCTGCAGGGGGGCGAGTGGTAACTGAAGAGGTGCCCAAAGCTAAGCTGGAGGAGGATGGTGCGTCTAGGTTCCGAGCGGAAGCTGTAGAAGATTGGGGGTCCTGTGTTAGCCAGTCAACCATGTCCTCAGAACGTTTAAAGTTCAGGGTACGTTGCCTCTGAAAACTGGGCATTATTCTAGGGCCAAAGGGAATCACAGCACCACGACCACGACGGCCCCTGCGGGGTGGCCTGCCTCTGCCTGTCATTTTTTTTACGATTAGTGGTACTATGCGTGCAAGCTACTGTGACACCAGATATGAGTGTCACTGTGCACTGGCAAAAGTTGGCAGAGTAGATGCAATAGGCCTCACACACACGCGTGTAGGCAGGCAACTGATATTCAATCGATTACAGTCAAAAAAGGGTTGTTTTATGTCACTGTACACTATGGTTGCACCAGATATGACGTATCACTGTGCACTGGCAAAAGTTGGCAGAGTAGATGCAATAGGCCTCACACACACGCTAGCAGGCAGGCATATGCAATTAGATTACACAGAAAAAAATAATAAAATAAAATAAATGATGTTCTAGCCCTAAAAAGGGCTTTTTGGGTTGCTGTCCTTGCAGCAGATATCAAATGAGTCCTTCAGGTGTGTAGTGAAAGCTAATTACACAGCCTGGCTATCTATTTCCCTATTAAATCAGCAGCAGGTAGAATATACTGTATGTCCTCTCTCAACGAATGTAGCTTCAGAATGATTCTAAAATGGAGGCTGTCCTTCAGATGGAAGGCCCTGGAAGGGAGTGTATGCTGCCGATTGGCTGGAATGTGTCTGCTGACTGTAAGGTGCAGGGTCAAAGTTTCCTCAATGATAAAGAATAGGGGGCAGACTGAAAAGCGCATGTGTTTGCCGTTAGTTGCGTCTCCTCATCTCTGTGAATTCTTTCTTCACCTCACATATTACCTTTAAGCAGAGCTTTGTTCCGTGCTCCGAGGAACGCTCTAAACAGATTATCTTATTATTGTTGTAACTGTGCCATCGAAGCTGGAAGTGGCGTAATCTTCTGAGGTTTGAAATTTGTGTCGCTTGTAAGTCAATCTCTGTTGTTTAACCCAACAAAACAGGCCATGACCCATGTGTGAAATAACCGTGCTATTCACACTTGTAATTGCTGTGTCTTAAGATAATTGGCGTGGTCCCTAATGTCCTTCAGACTTATCAACTATTTCTGGATAGCTGGTGAGCCCTGGAGTAAGTAGATTGGTAGTAGTTGAGGATACCATGTTGTGGATCCCAAAGCTTCCTTCTTCCAGTAATATTTAATAAAATGTACATTTGAAAATGTTTATTCTGGCTAAGGACATTGCCGTGACCATATATATAAGGTTTTCTTGGTAAAGATATTGTCTGACCTCTCTGCTATGACTTCAACAGGACAAGGTAGTGATCCCAAAGGGACTAAGGGCATTAATAAGCACACATTGTACCTATTGATGGCAACTACTGGCGTCTTGGCTTGTGCAGGAAAAGGGACAGGTGTAGAATTTAGTGAGATCCAATTACCTAACAAATCCTCCTCCTACATCTCTTCCCCCACCGAGAAGATAAAGGATAAAATGTAAGGAAGGTAGAGAAAAGGAGAGCAGGTAAAAAAGGATATAACAAGGGGTATTGGAATAGAAAAGGGTGAGTTAGAGGACAAGAAAGAATGAAAGAGAAGTTAGAACGGGTATAGGGTGATTCAGAGAGATGGGATGGGGTGAAGATAGTAAAACAAAGAAACATGAAACCACATATAAATTGCGAGGGCCGCGGTGAGCACCGAAGGCGCTCATCACGAGGCCTGCAATGGAGTGGGGGTGGGGGCTCTGAACAGCTAACGAGTTACAGGCTTCCAAAAAATGACAGGCTCGCAATGGGCGCCGAAGGGGGAGAGGCTCGGAACAGCTTACGAGTTACAGGCTTCAAAAAAATTACAGGCTCGCAATGGCGCCAAAGGGGGAGAGGCTCCGAACAGCTTACGAGTTACAGGAGCACAAAGAAGGGAGAGGGGGGAGAAAGACACAGGGGAGGGAGAGGGGGGAGAGGGTGAAAAGAGACACAGGGGAGGGAGTCAGGGGGGAGGAGACACAGGGGATGGAGTGGGGGAGAAAGACACGGGTGAGAGAGAGGGGGAAGATACACAGGGGAGGGAGAGGGGGCAAAGAGACACAAGGGTGAGTGAGTGGGGAGAGGCTCGTAGTGAGCGTCTTTGGCTCTCTTTGCCAGGCCCGAAAGTTGTGGGTTGGCCAATGCCTGCAATGAGCGGCGTCTGCCATTGAGGGGCTCTCTATGAGCACCGAAGGCGCTCATCGCGAGCCTCGCAAGTCAGAGGGGGAGAGTTTCTCATTATGTGGCAAACAGCATTGCGAGGCTTTAAATTTTATTGACGTCATTTTTGACAGGCAAGTCGCTAATAGTCACTCTTGAATATGCTTTCAAGATGTAGGTAAGGGTAGCAGATTGTCGTAGGGTTCATTAGTTTGTCAGTTTATAAGATGAAGGCACAAAGGGCAACTACAGAGGAGAGTGAAGGAAAGATCGGTTAAGATGGAACAAAGTCGTAAATAAAAACATATTTTTTATATGGATGACAGCATCCCATTGACACCATATTAGTTCTTCAATCGATTTAGTGCCAAGGTCCAAGTAACCTCTCACTGGACACCTAGGCCCCTATTCAATTACAATTTTGAAATTTGCAACAGTTACAGAGCAACTCAATTGAACAATCCCACAACTACCTGGCTGAAAGCCTAATCCGTAAAGCATGCAATCGTAAGTAGCATTTCAGGATCAGGATCCATTAAGCGAGGCCGTAACTACTGATTTAGAAACAGCCAATAGAAAATGAGACTGTCATCATTGCGTCAGTAAGACATGGAGGTTACACGTCAATCAATTAGCCTTTAGGTGTCCGATATGCGATCAAACTCGCAATCCGGCAATGTACAAAATAATAAAAATTAATGGCGATTCTGTTCTAGTCCATGTGGGTAGCCTGATATTTATTAACTCATTGATTCCCGAGACTGATATGACACAGAAATGACACATAAAAAATAATAATTTTTGATTGCAGATTTGCGGGTTTGAGACTGTTGTGCAATTAATCTAAGATCTTTCATCGCTTTCACCGTCTTTAAAAGTGCAGTATTGATTTTTATTTGCATTTACCGAGCTATGAAAAGGTGTTTAACCCCCTGGCGAGTCCTATCTTGTACCCGTAGGATTTTCTTCTACATTTGCCATTTACGGGTGTGAGAACATTTGCCGGCTTGAAGAATTGTAACAATTTCATAGCGATTTGCGATTGTAACATTTACAGGCTTAGATGGAATAGCAAATTAGTTTACGGGCTACATTACGGGCTCCAGTAACTTACAATTGCTCAATTGAATATGGGCCCTAGTATGCCCAGGAAAGTTACGACTTACCAGTGTTCCCAGCGCCCCGGCAGCATTCATCACGGCCTCAGCATCCTCCCAAAGCAGCATGGCAGCCAACCGTCCCAGGAGATTGCAGTCTGCTGAACGTTCTGCCAGTTCCACCAGCATTACTGCCAATGTAGGGTGTTCAGCCAGGGTGCCCAAGATGAACGCCACATTACTACACAGACTGAAATGCACAAGGTAAATTTTGGTGAAGGTTATGTATATGAGAGGGGCATTTACATTTCTTCAGAAGTAGACTTGCACTTATAATTGCAAGCTTTGGTTTCCGAGCATGTTCAGTGTAAGGAGGCGTGTGCCAAATACAATGATTTTCCTAATCCCCCACAAATCTGGCCTCTGTTTGATAAAATAAACAAGTCCTCAGACTCCAAACAAGCATGAAGTTCATTAGTCGGACAAGAGGGAAACTTTCTATACACAGTGTCTTCAAAAAAGAAATAGTCCTTTACATTAACTATTAGTTAAATTGTATTATTCTCAGTCTTCTTCACTATGTAATCTGTCTTAATGCCCATTTTGAAGTGTCTTTGTAATAAACATGGATCTCAGACCTGGACTTCTCTTAAGATCTGTGGACATTAGAGGGATTTAGTAAAGATTAAGTGCCCATCACTCTTTCTTGAACGCTGTTATAATTTTAGTGAATGTGATGATGCAATATATTGTTTAGTGGAACATGACGTAGAATTGGAAAGAGTTAACAGGTGTGTAGAGAATGTGCCACCTCCACCTCCTCTCTTGATCCTTGGCACGGAGCTCACATGAGCCGCTCCTTTAAATACCACAAGCCCAGCTTGGCTGACCAGTTACTGGGGAAACAGTTTTAACAAAGATTAGTGAGGCAGGACGGAGATCTGCCAAGACGATCCATGGAGCATGAGGCTCGAACACCTCCTCCAAGACAAATCTTGGGAACCATCCAACTGAGATCACCCTGAGACAGCTCCAAATATAGAGATCAAGACAAACATCTTACTAGAATAAAAGGGTTAAAAGTCCATCATATTATCGTGTACACAGAAGGTCCTCCACATTTAGAGATTAAACCTAAAAATTAGAAGCCCGTAGCGGCATCGGCACACCCTCTAGGGCTGCGGGCTTGAAATTCGGCTGCGTTACAGAGCTATTAACTTGAACCAGGCACCGAGTTGCGGGCCATAGACGCAAAACCATAAACCATTCTTGCGCACGTTGGATGTGCGGCCGTGAACATGATCAATTAGTCAAACCTGTAGTTGCGGGTTTAGACGGAACCAATGGCAACTGAGATCGTCATCATTACGTCACTGAAAATGGAGGTTAGATTTCAAAGCCTTATGGGTTTGAATTACGAGTTTCGATTGGACCCGCATTCGAGAAATAATGCAATAATAATTGCCGGGATCGATATAACACGGAAATAAAACAGAAATAAAAGTATTTTATATTGCAGATTTGTGAGCTTGAGAATGTTGTGCTATTCATTTTAATACCTAACATCACCTTCCCTTTAATTGGAAATAAGGTAGTGTGTATATTTGCATTTACAGTGCTACGGATAGGACTTCAACTCCCGTGCGGGTCCTCTCTAGTACCCGTTGGATTTTTGGATCCATTTGCAGGTTACGGGTTTGAAAGCCAATGGATTCGTAGCAATTTAATAACGATTTTCGAACATAACAGTTACGGGCTTGACAGATCAAAGAATTTGCGGCCGCGGAGTTAAAATTTCGACGTCCCGTAGGGTTTTTCCGCCTTTAACCCGCAGATCGTTAGCGTGTTGCTTTACAGGGCCAATTTAATTACCGTAAGTGTTGCGGGCTACAGGTTGAGGGGATTTAATAGGGCTGTCAGAGCTTGGATTTTTCTGTTTTGGCCAGTGGTCACTAGGTGGCGCAACTGTTGGTCGCCGAGATTTTGTTAGATTTAGGGTTAGGAAAAGTCCAACAGTTTACTAGATCATCACATATTATAATTGTCGAACTACGAGACTTCGTTACGCTTTGCGTGGTGCCTACGAATTAGGAGATGAGCTCCAAAGGTGCTTATCGCTTGCTCGCCTCGCCAAGCGAGGCGAGCCGTTAACTCTGAGCACTTAGGAGATGAGCGCCAAAGGCTCTTGGAGCACTTAGGCGATGAGCGCCGATGGCTCTGGGAGCACTTAGGCAATGAGCACCAAAGGTGCTCATCACCTGCGAGCTTCGCACAGCACAGCACTTAGCGAGGCGAGCCGTTAAGGCACTAACACGCGCAACACTTGGCCGATGAGCACCAAAGGTGCTCATCGCCTGCGAGCCTCACATAGTGAGGCGAGCCATTAAGACCCTACAACTCCCAGCACTTGGCTGATGAAAAAAACAAACAAAAACATCACACACAGCACGGGGGAACAAAAAGGAAAATGAGGCTACACGACCCTGGACCGTGAACACACCGCCAACTGCGTACCACTTTCACACAGGAACGTACAAGGTACAAAATACACTACTACAAAGGAAGCCAAATACTCATGAACTGCGTAGCACATACACAAACAGCGCTACTTTACACTCTGAACTTGCAAATCACAACATTACGCATCTACAGTCGCGCTTTACACAAATACACCAACGGTTTGCCCTCGCGCACGCAGCCTACTTCTAATGCACAGTTGGGACATTCATAAAACTCCACAGGCCAGCACCAGTCCCACTGGACATTATGAGCTGCGGGAAAATGAAAAAAGATTGTTAGCTCTTCAGCCTATTGATTGATGGATATATTAATTACAATTAGGTAAAGTATATTAATTCATTAAGTAACTAATTAATTGATTATTATTTACAAAAATATAGACATATGTATCTGTCTTTGTGATGAGCGCAGCGGCTGCTCAGAGGAGCAAAAGTACACCAGAGGAGAGGCTCGCAATGAGCACCGAAGGTCCTCACCGTACAAAAACCTTTACATGTGTGGCAAACAGCATTGCCATGGCTTCACATTTTATTGACCGTCATTTTTTGACGGGCAAGTTGTTAGTTTCAATAGTCTCTCTTTCTCAGGGAAGATTAAAGGCTTATGGAAGGCTCCTGGGTGTTACTAGGTATATAATACCCCTGTGTATCTATTTACTGACATGTACTTCATTTTATTAAGAAGTGCTTATAAGCTCTGTGCTTACTGCCTAAAATCAGACAAATAGTCCCTGTATGGGTCTGCCCACTGCAAAAATATGTGGTGACGTAAGTTTAGGTTATTTTAATACACATAAAAGATTGTACTTACAAAACATGAAAACTGCAGAAACTCGTCCACAACCGGTCAGTACACAAATAGACCTTATAGCCACCGAGTAGAGATTAGTCATCTACTAAATACTAAAAAAGTTAATTATTTGACACAATACATATGTAAAGCTCACAAAAGTGTAAATAATCTGCCTTAATACATACGTTAAAGAGAGGTTCTCCATAATGTTTAAAATAATTGTCCTTCTTAGTATTAAGTAGATAATCGTTTGTTATGTTTTGTACAATATGTATGCATGTATTAAAACAACCCAAACTAGGATTACTATTGCGACAACACATCATCAGTAGGGTAAAACGAACCTGTCTCACGGCGCTCTAAGCCCAGCTCACGTTCCGTATTTGTGGGTGAACAATCCAGCGCTTGGGGAATTCTGCTTTAAAATTATAGGAAGAGTCTACATTGAAGGATCAAAAAGCGACGTCGCTATGAAGGCTTAGGTCACTATATGTCTTTTTACATTTTTCCCCTTTTTTGCTGTATCCTCTAAATTCAAAATCAAACTGATTTACTCTGCAGGGAGGTCTCTCAAATTTTCAGGATAGCTGCTCATCTTTCACCTATATTTGGACTTGGACTGATATTGCCTCATATTACTGCTTCCATTGGTGGATGGATACGTACCATTGATGTAATATTCTAACACATTTATATTATGTAGAGCGCCAGTAAGGTATGTTTTCTTTATACTTGTTGACTGGTCTGCCCTCACTTCCCTTGATTGGCCTGCCCTCTCTTCCCTTGGTTTCCCGCCCCTCTCTTCCCTTGGTTTCCCGCCCCTCTCTTCCCTTGGTTTCCCGCCCCTCTCTTCCCTTGGTTTCCCGCCCCTCTCTTCCCTTGGTTTCCAGCCCCTCTCTTCCCTTGGTTTCCAGCCCCTCTCTTCCCTTGGTTTCCAGCCCCTCTCTTCCCTTGGTTTCCAGCCCCTCTCTTCCCTTGGTTTCCAGCCCCTCTCTTCCCTTGGTTTCCCGCCCCTCTCTTCCCTTGGTTTCCCGCCCCTCTCTTCCCTTGGTTTCCCGCCCCTCTCTTCCCTTGGTTTCCCGCCCCTCTCTTCCCTTGGTTTCCCGCCCCTCTCTTCCCTTGGTTTCCCGCCCCTCTCTTCCCTTGGTTTCCCGCCCCTCTCTTCCCTTGGTTTCCCGCCCCTCTCTTCCCTTGGTTTCCCGCCCCTCTCTTCCCTTGGTTTCCCGCCCCTCTCTTCCCTTGGTTTCCAGCCCCTCTCTTCCCTTGGTTTCCAGCCCCTCTCTTCCCTTGGTTTCCCGCCCCTCTCTTCCCTTGGTTTCCCGCCCCTCTCTTCCCTTGGTTTCCCGCCCCTCTCTTCCCTTGGTTTCCCGCCCCTCTCTTCCCTTGGTTTCCCGCCCCTCTATTACCTTGGTTGGCCTGTCCACTCTTTTCCTTGGTTGGCCTGTCCACTCTTTTCCTTGGTTGGCCTGTCCACTCTTTTCCTTGGTTGGCCTGTCCACTCTTTTCCTTGGTTGGCCTGTCCACTCTTTTCCTTGGTTGGCCTGTCCACTCTTTTCCTTGGTTGGCCTGTCCACTCTTTTCCTTGGCTGGCCTGTCCACTCTTTTCCTTGGCTGGCCTGACCTCTCTTCCTTGGCTGGCCTGACCTCTCTTCCATTGGTTGGCCGGCTCTCCCATTGGTTGGCCGGCTCTCCCATTGGTTGGCCGGCTCTCTCTTCCCTTGGTTGGCCTGCCCTCTCTTCCCTTCGTTGGCCTGCCCTCTCTATCCTTGGTTGGCCTGCCCTCTCTTCCCTTGGTTGGCCTGCCCTCTCTTCCCTTGATTGGCCTGCCCTCTCTTCCCTTGGTTGGCCTGCCCTCTCTTCCCTTGCTTGGCCTGCCCTCTCTTCCCTTGCTTGGCCTGCCCTCTCTTCCCTTGCTTGGCCTGCCCTCTCTTCCCTTGCTTGGCCTGTCCTCTCTTTCCCGCCCCTCTCTTCCCTTGGTTTCCCGCCCCTTTTCCCTTGGTTTCCCGCCCCTCTCTTCCCTTGGTTTCCCGCCCCTCTATTCCCTTGGTTGGCCTGTCCACTCTTTGCCTTGGTTGGCCTGTCCACTCTTTGCCTTGGTTGGCCTGTCCACTCTTTTCCTTGACTGGCCTGTCCACTCTTTTCCTTGGCTGGCCTGACCTCTCTTCCCTTGGCTGGCCTGACCTCTCTTCCATTGGTTGGCCGGCTCTCCCATTGGTTGGCCGGCTCTCCCATTGGTTGGCCGGCTCTCTCTTCCCTTGGTTGGCCTGCCCTCTCTTCCCTTGGTTGGCCTGCCCTCTCTTCCCTTGGTTGGCCTGCCCTCTCTTCCCTTGGTTGGCCTGCCCTCTCTTCCCTTGATTGGCCTGCCCTCTCTTCCCTTGCTTGGCCTGCCCTCTCTTCCCTTGCTTGGCCTGCCCTCTCTTCCCTTGCTTGGCCTGCCCTCTCTTCCCTTGCTTGGCCTGCCCTCTCTTCCCTTGCTTGGCCTGTCCTCTCTTTCCCGCCCCTCTCTTCCCTTGGTTTCCCGCCCCTTTTCCCTTGGTTTCCCGCCCCTCTCTTCCCTTGGTTTCCCGCCCCTCTATTCCCTTGGTTGGCCTGTCCACTCTTTGCCTTGGTTGGCCTGTCCACTCTTTGCCTTGGTTGGCCTGTCCACTCTTTGCCTTGGTTGGCCTGTCCACTCTTTGCCTTGGTTGGCCTGTCCACTCTTTGCCTTGGTTGGCCTGTCCACTCTTTGCCTTGGTTGGCCTGTCCACTCTTTGCCTTGGTTGGCCTGTCCACTCTTTTCCTTGGTTGGCCTGTCCACTCTTTTCCTTGGTTGGCCTGTCCACTCTTTTCCTTGGTTGGCCTGTCCACTCTTTTCCTTGGCTGGCCTGACCTCTCTTCCATTGGTTGGCCTGACCTCTCTTCCATTGGTTGGCCGGCTCTCTCTTCCATTGGTTGGCCTGCCCTCTCTTCCCTTGGTTGGCCTGCCCTCTCTTCCCTTGCTTGGCCTGCCCTCTCTTCCCTTGCTTGGCCTGCCCTCTCTTCCCTTGCTTGGCCTGCCCTCTCTTCCCTTGCTTGGCCTGCCCTCTCTTCCCTTGCTTGGCCTGCCCTCTCTTCCCTTGCTTGGCCTGCCCTCTCTTCCCTTGCTTGGCCTGCCCTCTCTTCCCTTGCTTGGCCTGTCCTCTCTTCCCTTGCTTGGCCTGTCCTCTCTTCCCTTGGTTGGCCGGCTCTCTCTTCCATTGGTTGGCCGGCTCTCTCTTCCATTGGTTGGCCGGCCCTCTCTTCCATTGGTTGGCCTGCCCTCTCTTCCCTTGCTTGGCCTGCCCTCTCTTCCCTTGCTTGGCCTGCCCTCTCTTCCCTTGCTTGGCCTGCCCTCTCTTCCCTTGCTTGGCCTGCCCTCTCTTCCCTTGCTTGGCCTGCCCTCTCTTCCCTTGCTTGGCCTGCCCTCTCTTCCCTTGCTTGGCCTGCCCTCTCTTCCCTTGCTTGGCCTGCCCTCTCTTCCCTTGCTTGGCCTGTCCTCTCTTCCCTTGCTTGGCCTGTCCTCTCTTCCCTTGGAGGCTGCCTGTCCTGGGAGTAAAGTTGAATTGCACCTCTCAGGGCCACAGTTCTTTTGTCTCTTTAAACTTTATCCAATTGTTTGGGGCTCCTACTCCAATGCATCCAGGAACCTTCCATATCCCTTTAAGGTTTTTGCATATGATTTATGGACATGTAAATAATACAATGACAGGACTGTAATTCCCAGGTTTCTCTTTGTGCATGGGAATGTCTCATACTACAATACACTGGGCACTTTAGTAAATTAATTAATATATCAAAGATGCTCCATTGTAGATAACATGTTATACCCAAATGGGAGAATATGGGCAAAAGTATATTCACAAAAAGGGCAGCAGCAACCAATCCCTAATATATCTGCCAATTCATTCTGAACGAGAGAACCGACCAACCCCAGACATTATGATCTTCTTCCGCTTTGTTAGTTAGGGCCTCAAAATCGAAGAGTCATTAGCATAAAATACCAAGTTAACTGCAATACCATAGCTGGATTTGTCATTAGACCAACCAGGCAGCTCTTTGAAAGGTGCCTCATTTCACACTTCAAAATGTTCCTTTGCATGAAAAAGGAAATACTGCAGTTCACAGACTTGCTGCTAGGGGGAGAATGCCTGGAACTAGAGAGTTACAAGAGGGAGGAAGCTGCTGTGCCCAGGGGTGCCGGAGATCACTCAGTCCTGAGCATATGCTATCACAATATGTCACCAATCCACCCACCATAACCATCCTGATTACCTTCCACCTTCCCCTGTGCTTTGGGACAGAACATCTATTGGGTGAAGATAAAAAAAAACTGGAATGCCTGGAACTAGAGAGTTACAAGTGGGAGGAAGCTGCTGTGCCCAGGGGCGCCAGGGATGTTAACCCAGCCTTGGTCAATATTACTCCATGAATACCCTCCATTTGACATTTCTCCATCTTTGAAATATGAGCACTATGTTGGCCCGGTGCTCTTCATCTATTGAATCTCCAGGGCCCAGATTTACTAAGGAGCAAGATGGACAGGGGACTGACTTTCTTACATTCACAATTTCTTACATCTCCCAAACTGCTCTGGGAGGTAGCAGATGGGAAAGGGTGATCTTGTGGGGATAAATGTAATAGGAAAAATACATTTAAAACTTGAAAAAATAATGTATTAACTTTTATAGGTAATTATGCTGTATTGGAATCTACCATTGTGGTTTCTGCTGATAAACTTTCTGAGGTGGGAGAAGACTGTGAATGCACATGAATACGATGATAACAGCAAGATCAGAATAATGATAATAATAATGACGACTTTACCATAACCCTAACCCTGGACTATTATTATTTATCCATTTGGGCTTGCTCTTCATAACCCCCCACCATATAGGGGAGTGGGAGGACTTTTTAATGTAACTTTCAAACACAATTATCTATCATTTCCACTCAAAATGTTTAATAAAAACCAATCATAATTATATTTTCTTATTTGTGTACTTTTCATTTCTGCAGTTACTGGAGCTTTGCTGGTGAAGCACTTGGGCTAGTTATCATGTTGCCCTCTGGCTAGCAATATTGACATTTCTACGCTTGCTATTTACCATGCAATTTATTTTGGGCTCGGTTGCTGAGTATCTGTCATGCTACTAGCGCGCAGTGTTTACCGTATGGCTTTACTCGTCTTTACCTCTATGTTACGCCATGATCTCCTTTGATAAGCTTTGCAGAGATTCAACACACACCTTCCTTGAGTCAACTCCATGGGGAGGTTTCTTTCCCTCTCATAATAGTGTTCTATGTTCCTTGTTAGGTTTAGTAGATGTGGGCCTCCACTTATAGGTAAATAATGCCATATTACTTGACAAATCGGACAACTGTTATGTACAATGATTATAACTGATAAACAAAACAAGTGCAATGGCGCCTGCCGGATGTTTGTGGTGGTTCCCAACAGGTCTAGGTTTGAGGACATCCCTACCTCAACAGGCAACTTGGTGCAAGATTTGAGTGTTAGCATGGGAATCTGTGGTCTTCAACACCTGGTCAAGATTCCCAAATTGGTATAAAGGCTTGAAGAGAGAAGCAGAGCAACGGGAACAAAAGACTTTCTAGACTGCGTTTTTGTGGCCAAAGACCTCCTAGACTGCCCATTCATTCATTGTGCTCATTCCAGGCATGCTTACATTTCTTAACTGGCTTTGACCAAAACCCTGTTCCACTTATCTAAAGTATCTATAACTACAAATCATGACCTCTTGTACCTGTATTACTATTTTATTGAATCCTTTGATATATACATATCACTCGTCTCTCCTCTAATCATACATGTTAAGGACATTAAGTCTTTTGTTGTGTCCTTTAGTCCAGAGGGATGGGTGAGAGATGGCTGGTGTCAGAGGAAAATTGAGAGATTAAGGAGGAAGACAAAGTTAAATAATGGAAGGAAGGAGAGACAAAGTTGGAAAGAGGGTGCAAGGGGAGGAAGGGGAATAATTGAGGAATGGATATGGAGTGAAATAAATAAGAGGATGAGTTTGAGGATGGATGGAAAATTGGGTTGGCTGACCCATTGGACATAGGGATAACATCCCCTAGTTCTATCTAAATGATAAGTCTTTATCGAGGAGACGTTGGGTACCCAACGCATGGACTGGTTAGATCGGATTATTCTGGTAGGGTGACATTTATGAGATGGAGCAAAGTAATGGAGTTTACAGAAAGGTATGAAAGGAAATTGTGGTATTAAAGAATGCCTTGTGCTCCAAGACTATCCAATCAATCAATACTCCAGGAAATGAAGCAAAACTGTTCACTGGGAGGTTTGATCATGAGGCTAAAGCTAAAATATTTTGGCCATATCATGAGAATATAGGATTACTGAGAAAACTCTGATGCTAGGAAAGACGGAAGGCACATGAAGAAAGGAACGGCAGAGGTGGAGATGGATAGATAAAGTCACTAAAGCATTGAACATCAACTTGATGGAGCTTAGAGGGGCAGTGGCTGACAGATGTGGCTGTAGTGCTGCGGTCTATAGAGTCACAGTGAGTTGGACATGACTGAGCAACTAAACAACTACAGATGAGAGGAAAATGAGTTGATGGCACACCAATATGGAAAGAGGGAATGTATCGGGGTCCATGTGAAGGCCACTTTGTTGATCTCTGTCTATAATATTCTATAATTACTCAATAATTATTTTCTAACTACCTTAATTGTATTGGGCCAGCAGGATAAAATCTTAATTGGTGTTGTTGGAGAACTTGACCCGTTCACTTGAAGCTTATCTTCCACTTTACATGTGTTGGTCTACGAAGGTCATCATCGGATCTGTCCATGTTAATGAGGTTCATTTGTGTGTTTTCTCAGCTTATTCGGTCTTACTTTCAGAGGGGGTAGGTCCTTATAACATAATGAGCTTTCCATTATTTATAAAAAAATTACTGACAATTGTAGATACCATGTTGACAACAGAAGCCTTTTCTGCATTTAAAGTCCCCTCCCACCACAGGAAGATGATCAGCAGAAACACAAATGATAGGTTCCATTACACCTTAAGGTAAAACAATTGTACTGTACTATGTTGTAAACATTTAGCCTATTTTTAAAGGAGTATATGGTAAATATAGGACTACAGAGGTCAAGATTGATCGCCAATAAATTTCTACAAATCCACTGGAGTTCAAACCTGAAACCCGCAAATGGAGCCAAAAAGCCAACGGGTACTAGAGAGGACCCGCAAGTGGGTTAAAGTCCTATCCGTAGCACTGTAATAGCAAATAAATACACACTACTGTACTTATAATGAAGGGGAAAGTGATGTTAGGCATTACAATTAAAAGCACAACATTCTCAAGCCCGCAAATCGGCAATATAAAATCAATTTTTTGTATGTTTAATTTCCGTGTTATATCGATCCCGGCAATCAATGTGTTAATACATATAATGGAACTCGCATGGACTAGAATATAATATTTACTGATTCATATTGCATTATTTCTGGAATGTGGGTCTGATCGAAACTCGTAATTGAAACCCTTAAGGCTTTGAAATCTAACCTCCATTTTTCAGTGACCACGGGTTTGACCGATTGATCACGGTCATGGCTGCACAAGCTTGCAGCTTTTTTCAATTTAAGCTCTGTAACGCAGCCGAATTTCAAGCCCGCAGCCTTTGCGGGTGTGCCAATGTCGCTACGGGCTTCGTATTTAATAGGGCTGTTAATCTTTCTGAATCACATTGACAGCCAAGGTTCATTCAGAGTTGACGGAGGTGGCTCCTCACCTGGTGTTGGTATCTTCCAGTAGGACACACATGGCCTCCATGTACTGGTTACACCGCGTGTCCTCCAACAGAGCCTCCACCAGATTATCACGTCCAACCATCTGCAGCTCATTGACCACTTGTTCTACCCCTTGCAGCACCACATGGGGCAAATGGGACAGCAGTTGGGTCAAGATGCTGCTCATGTCAGACACCTTGCTCCCCAACTCCATCCCTTCTATTCATGGACAATCTGTCAGATTAAGCAGAATTATTTGGGGTCAGCAGTATCTTCATATATTCATTCTCTTATTGGTTTTGGCTGGTTCCCCTGCCAATAGCTCTTTGCCAGGATCTCAAGTACTATCAATCAGACAAGATATCTACAGCTCAAGAGAGAACACGGAAAATGCACCTCAATGACGTCTTTGTCTAATTGAATACAGACACAAGAGACACTTGATGTTCTTATTAAAGGCTGTGGGGCGAGGAACCAGAAAAAATGACACACAAGTACTCAAAGGGTTCAAGTGCACGCTAATCTTTAATTCACTTTTCAAATAAAAGTTATGTACAGATAAAAGGGCCATTGTAGTTCAAGAAAAGTTACACTTGTTTGTGAAGTATGGAATACATTTTAGGATTTGGGTTAGATTTACGTTAGGTTTGGGGTTGGGTGATGGATTAGAGGATGGGGTTAGGGGTTGGGGTTTTAGTTTAGGGTTAGGGTTGTGGTTAGTGTTAGCGAGTATGGGTTAGGGGTTAGGTTAGCATTTTTGTAAGCTATAAACATTTTTATATATTTTTTGTTTCACCACTTCCTGAGAGCTGGAGTATTGAAGGTGTGTTTTTAATCTACCAATTCTGGGAAGGGTAATGGAGAAGGGAACAGAGGGATTTAGTGAACCGGATCTCACTGAATTTGACACCAACCACCAGTGGGGAAGCTAGTGAATGGAGGACCCCGGTGCAAAATAATTGGGCGTCCCCCATTGCACAGCTCTATACACCCCATAAGGGTCAATGAGAAAGACCAAAGTGGGTGAGATCACAAACTAAGAGGACTGCTGATAATAGAGGGTCCCTACCCTGATGTGGGCCCTAGTGCATTGCACCTGCTACACCGGCAGTATCTCCTCCATTGTCAACCACCTTTTCCCTCAGCTTGTAACAATAAATGCAAGCACTGCACCTGCTGCAATGTGAATGTGAGCACCTGCAGGGACTGATTCATAAGCTTTATTTGAAATATGTTTATAATTGCAGATCTTTTTCTTTTTTTTAATTAATATTTTATTAAAATTTCAAGAACTGAGTAATATGTAAATTACTTACCTTTCAGTTGTGAAGATGACGAGAAGAGGACAAATTATAGTTTAGTTACCATGGATGTGGAACTCTCCGGCAAATTCTCATTTCTAGGACCAAGGTTCTTCTCAAGAGAAAAAAAGGTATAAAGGTAATTACTTAAAGGATCTGGCAGGTTCCTGGATGTTACTAGGTGTATAATATCCCTGTGTATCTATTTACTGCTTATAAGGTATATAATACCCACTGCAGCGCATGAAGACACCGACTCTGTACTGTGCAGTGCTGCCTCAGAGCTATGTACTGTGCTGTCTCAGAGCTATCTCAGAGTTTTATCCCCTGCTGTCTCAGAGCTGTATCCCATGCTGTCTCAGAGCTGTATCCCCTGCTGTCTCAGAGCTGTATCCCATGCTGTCTCAGAGCTGTATCCCCTGCTGTCTCAGAGCTGTATCCCGTGCTGTCTCAGAGCTGTATCCCCTCCTCTCAGAGCTGTATCCCGTGCTGTCTCAGAGCTGTATCCCCTGCTGTCTCAGAGCTGTATCCCATGCTGTCTCAGAGCTGTATCCCCTGCTGTCTCAGAGCTGTATCCCGTGCTGTCTCAGAGCTGTATCCCCTCCTCTCAGAGCTGTATCCCGTGCTGTCTCAGAGCTGTATCCCATGCTGTCTCAGAGCTGTATCCCATGCTGTCTCAGAGCTGTATCCCCTGCTCTCAGAGCTGTATATCTTACGGACTCAGAGCTGTCTCTGAGCTCTATCCCATGCTGTCTCTGAGCTGTATATCTTACTGTCTCTGAGCTCTATCCCATGCTGTCTCAGAGCTCTATTACTTGCTGTCTCAGGAGTGCATACCTTACTGTCTCTAAGTTCTATTGCTTGCTGTCTCAGAGCTGTATATCTTACGGTCTCAGAGCTGTCTCTGAGCTCTATCCCATGCTGTCTCTCAGCTGTATCCCTTACAGTCTCAGAGCTGTCTCTGAGCTCTATCCCATGCTGTCTCAGAGCTGTATCCCTTACAGTCTCAGAGCTGTCTCTGAGCTCTATCCCATGCTGTCTCTGAGCTGTATCCCTTACGGTCTCAGAGCTGTCTCTGAGCTCTATCCCATGCTGTCTCAGAGCTGTATCCCTTACGGTCTCAGAGCTGTCTCTGAGTTCTATCCCATGCTGTCTCAGAGCTGTATCCCTTACGGTCTCTGAGCTCTATCCCATGCTGTCTCAGAGCTGTATATCTTACTGTCTCAGAGCTGTCTCTGAGCTCTATCCCATGATGTCTCAGAGCTGTATACCTTACTGTCTCAGAGCTGTCTCTCAGATCTATCCCATGCTGTCTCAGAGCTGTATATCTTACGGTCTCAGAGCTGTCTCTCAGATCTATCCCATGCTGTCTCAGAGCTGTATATCTTACGGTCTCAGAGCTGTCTCTGAGCTCTATCCCATGCTGTCTCGGAGCTGTTCCTCCTTGCAGACTGTGCTGTGCTCTTGTTTACTTATTAGTGTCCCTCCTTTTCTTCCAATCAGTGCGAGACCTTCCTCCTGGAGGCTGAGATTAGTGACCGAGCAGTCAGAGAGTGCAGGACGCAGCCCGGAGGCCAGCTCTATAGATGGGTAGCCTTTGGCATCTGCCCAGGGACCCCAGACACGAAGGTTCTGCCCCCCAAAACTAAACCAGAACTGTCCTCTGATGAGACCGCGGGGAGCTGTGAGAGAGAGCGAGACATCACCTAATCTCTCCATGCACTCACATGTACAATAAGAACCAAAAGGCTCATGTAGGCTGACCATTCTATCTACCTTACAGGTAATTAAGTCTCAGGATGGTCTTATACTTATCCCAGGTATTTTTTTTAAAATAACTAAACTTAAAATGGGCAAAATGTTGTTATAGAGCAAAATAAACAAATACATAAACAAACACGGCCTTTACATGTTCATACTGTATACAGCTGATCATTCAGTTAGGTAATGTTTGCCTCATTGCCATAACACAGATAGAAGCTTCCTGTGTATTTAGCGTCTTCCACTTCAGGAAGGTGATCAGCAGAAGCCAAAATTTATATTATTATTATTATTTATCATATATTACTAGCGACTTGCCCGTCAACAAATTTGAAGCCCTGGCAATGCTGTTTGGCACACAATGTTCAGCTTTTTATACTGTAAGGACCTTCGGCGCTCATTGCGAGCCTCGCGCTCATTTGCGAGCCTCTCCTTGCTTGTCCTTTGGCTCCTCTCTCTATTTTATTAAATACCAATTAATGAATTAATTGAATAATAAATTAATATACCTTATATACTCGAGTATAAGCCGAGTTTTTCAGCCCTTTTATTAAGGCTGAAAAGGGCCCCCTCGGCTTATACTCGAGTCACTCTCCCCCCCCCCCCCCCCCGTGTCTCTCTTTCCCCCCGTGTCTCTCTAACCGCCCCGTGTCTCTTTCACCCCGTGGCTCTTTCCCTCCTCCTCCCTCCTCATCTTCAACCCCCCCATCCTCATCCTCAACCCCCCCTACTCATCCTCAACCCCCTCCTCATCCTCAACCTCCCTCCTCATCCTAAACCCCCCTCCTCACTAAACCCCTCTAAATACCTCCTCCTCTCCCTTTCCCCTCACTTACCTCTATCTGCAGCTGTTCCTCCACTCCTCCGCGCTCCTTCTGTCTGCGTCGGGACCCGGCATATGCTAATGGGTAATGTCACATGCGCGCCACGTCATTAGCATTGGCCGGGTCAAGACGCAGCCGGAAGGAGCGCGGAGGAGTGGAGGAGCAGCTGCAGATGGAGGTAATTGAGGGGAAAGGGAGAGGAGGAGGTATTTAGAGGGGTATAGTGAGGAGGAGGGTTTAGGATGAGGAGGGGGGTTGAGGATGAGGATAGAGGGGTTGAGGATGAGGAGGGAGGTTCAGGATGGGGGGTTTGAGGATAAGGATGGGGGGTTGAGGTTGAGGAGGGGGGCTGTGAAGAGAGTTTGTGGAGGGGGGCTGAGGAGAGAGGATAAGGAAGGGGGTTGAGGAGGGGGGTTTAGGATGAGGAAGGGGGGCTGAGGATGGGTTTGAGATGGGGTTGAGGATGAGGATGGGGGTGTTGAGGAGGGAGGTCGAGGAGGGGGGTTGAGGAGGGAGTTGAGGATGAGGAGGGGGATAGAGGAGGGGGGTTGAGGAAGGGGGCTGAGGAAGGGGGTTGAGAATGGAGGTTGAGGAGGGGGTTTAGGATGAGGAGGGGGTTTAGGATGAGGATGGGGGGTTGAGGAGGGGGTGTTGAGGAGGGGGTTGAGGAGGGTGATAAGGGAGGGGGAGGGAAAGAGACACAGGGAAGGGAGAGGAGGGAAGAAATACAGGGAAGGGAGAGGTGGAAGAGACATGGGGGAGGGAGAGGAGGGGAAGAGACACAGGGGAGGGAGACTGGCGGAGAGACACAGGGGAGGGAGAGGGGAGAAGAGACACAGGGAAGAGAGAGGGGGGACACAAGAAAGGGGCACAGAGGGCACAAGAGGGACACAGGGGGCAGCACATTTCCCACCCTCAGCTTATACTCGAGTTACTAAGTTATCCCAGTATTTTGTGGTAAAATAGGTGCCTCGGCTTATACTCGGGTCGGCTTATACGCGAGTATATACGGTAACTTACCTTTTTCTAATTAATATATGTGACAATCAATAGGCTGAAGAGCTAACAATCTCTTTTTTCATTTTCCCGCAGCATATAATGTCCAGTGGGACTGCTGCTGGCCTGAGGAGAGTTTTATGAATGTCCCAACTGTGGGAAATAGGCTGCGTGCGACTTTAGATGCGTAATGTTAGTGGAAAGTTAGGATTGTAAAATAGCGTTGTTTGTCTATGTGCTACGCGGTTCTCAAGTATTTGTCGTCCTTTCTAATAGTGTATTTTGTAGCTTGTACGTTCCTGGGTGAAAGTGGCACGCGGTTGGGGGTGTTTTGCACGGTCCATGGTCGTGTAGCTTTGTTGTCATTTTTTTGGGCCGACATTTTTTCTTGCTTAACTGATTTTCGAGCTGCGAAACTTGGCAAAATGGACTTAAATTCACATTCCACCTCACTCCCAGACGTCGTGGCTGGTCCCCCATACTGTGTGTGATGTTTTTGTTGTATTTTTTTTTTTTTGTGTGTTTCATGTTTTTTTGCTCTTCCCTTTTTATCGTTAACTTCGCTTGCAGCCTACGGTGATCGCGCGTTTGTGAGGCTCACAGGCGATGAGTGCCTTTGGTACTCATCTCCCAAGTGCTGCGACTTTTAGTGCCTTAACGGCTCACAGGGGATGAGTGGTGCGAGGGAATGGCTAGTGGCTACTAAAAAAGATGCAGCTTCATATTACCAGAGAGTTGATTCTTGGTCCTAGGACAAGTGGGGGTCACTGAAACCTTATTTGCTGGTCCTCAGGAACATAGATGGACAAGGAGAACCCAACACTTTGCATATACAAATGGTAGTCTGTGGCAAAAACCAGCCACCTAGTCTTATTACAAAGACAGTGTGTTATTGATATGTGTTAATATACAGAGAGCAGGGTGTAATACACAGAGCTAGAGGGTACGGCAGGAAAAGGGTTAAGCGTTGCCCTGCCAGAGTCATGGGGGATTACTTGGTAGCTATCTGGTAGACCTTGTGGAGACAGATAGGGCAAAGAGAGGGATGATCCTATCAATCTCTGTACTATATGGTAATGCCTGTTATTGTGTAAGAGTAGCCAGCTAGGCACCGGGAGATGTGCGATGTGACCGCAACTATTGTTCTCTCTCTCTGTACTGTGTTGATTTCCTGTTTTCCCAGGATCACATATATAGCTGTGAGCATCGCAGGTTGTTGCTAACACTTGCGGGCTTGCACAGTAAGCCCGCTGCAGTTGCTGACACTCATCCCTACGACCCCGTACGACTTAGGCAGTGAGCGCCCACTGCGCTGGTGGAGATGAGCGTCGTAGGCGCTCATCCCTGTGACCAACAATTCAAAATGCGAGACCCGCAGCAGTTTGAAAAAATCCAGTGGAAAAATTACGGCCCGTAACACTTCGCAAAAAGGAAAGCGGGACTTCGAAAAAAAAAAACGAAGTTAACGGCCGAACCCCGCACACACAAAAAACAACAAAAACACAAAGAAAATATGGGGGGACATCCAGGACGTCTGGGAGTGAAGTTGCACGAGAATTTAAACACAATTTGACGAGTTTAGGCACTCGAAAATCGGCAAGAAAAGTGGCTAAGCACGCAAAACACCGCCAAGCACATAAGACTGGAAAGCGGCACTTAGAAAAAATACGAAGTTAACGGCCAAACCGCACACATCCGAAAAAAAACAAAAAAAACATCACACACAGCATGGAGGGACAGCCAGGACGTCTGGGTGTGAGGTTGCACGACAATTAACAATTTAAGCACAATTTGCCGTGTTTCGGCACTCCAAAATCGCCTAAGCAACAAAAAAAAATGTTGGATGGAAAAAACTAAAACGGGGCTACACGACCCCTAACCACACAAAACATCGCCAGGCACATACGACTTTTACCCAGGAACGTACGAGGTACAAAATACACTATTAGGAAGGACGGAAAATGCTCCAGACCCGCGTAACGCATAGACAATCGCCGCCATTTTACAACACTAACTTGCTTTACACAACTAAAAAAAACGCTTTGCCCTCGCGCACGCAGCCTATTTACACTGCACACTTTACACATTGCTGACACTTACACCTCAGCAACAGTCCAAATGTACATTGTATGCTGCAGGAACATCAAAAGAGATTGTTAGCTCTTCGGGTTATTGATTGCTGCATATATTAATTACAAATAGGTAAAGTATATTAATGTATTATTTATTTAAATAATTATTATTAAAAAATATATATATATATAAAAAAAAAGAGCAGGGGAGAGGCACGCAATGAGCACCGAAGGCACTCATTGCCAGACATGCGATGAGCAGCGAAGGCACTCAGCGCCGGGCTTGCAATGAGTGCAGAGGGTGCTCAGAGGAACAAAAGTACACGAGGGGAAGCTCATCCCTATGACCCCGTACGAATAAGGCAGGGAGCGCAGAGGTGGAGATGAGCGCCATAGATGCTCATCCCTATGACCCCACACACGACTTAAGCATCATACCTACGAACTGCGAGACTACAGATCAACACAACTCTCAATTACACAATTCACAGTGCGAGCCCGTAGCACTTTGTAAAAATACCAAATACCGCCTACCAAAATTACGGCCAGTAACACTTTGCAAAGGAAACCCGCACACACAAAAAATACGACCCGCGGCACTTTGGAAAAAAATAATACAGGGTTCCAAAAATACGAAGTTAACAGCCGAACCGCGCACATCCAAAAACACAAAAAACACAAAAAATAAAAATAAAAACACACAAAAATCACACATTCGTCAAATGCTTGAAGCCTAAGGCGATCCCGCATTTCCTACGTTTTTGGAGGCTAAGTCCTGCGTGTTTCATTGCCTCCACTGCTCGCCTTGCTTTGCAAGGCACGCAGGCGATGAGTGCCTTTGGCGCTCATCGCCCAAATGCTGCGTGTTTTAGTGTCTTAGTGGCTCGCCTCGCAGGTAATGAGTGGTGCGAGTTAACGGCTCGCCTCGCTATGTGAGGCTCTCAGACGATACGCACCACACAAAGCGTGACGACGTCTCGTAGTTCGACAATTATAATATGTGATTATTACTACTACTACAAATAATATTATTATATTGTATTCTGTTACTTTATTGATCTTATTATTTTTATTATTATTATATTATTAGTAGTAGTATTATTTTATCCTTAATTATATTATTATTAGTATTAATATTTTATTTTGTTACAAAATATCACATAATTATAAAAGTAAAGACTTAGTGAGGGAGCTAGTGAATGGAGGGCATAATAATTTCCTCCCATCATCTATTTACCCCCTTAGGGGTGATCTGATCATATTACATATGATACATTTATTATGATACATTGTATCAACCTAATGTAATATATGAAGATTCCTCATTTACTTGCAGTGGCAGAGGGATCCTACCCTGTTGTTGGGCCCGGTGCCTAGCACCTGCTGCACCTGCAGTAGCCTCACCACTGCTCAGTGTACAATTAGAACTCAAGAAATGTCCTTGGTTTTATACACCGACTAACAAGGTCCAATAAGGATGTGGCTCTTGCTCCCCCTAGTGGCTACTAAAAAAGATGCAGCTTTATATTACCAGAGAGCGGCTTCTTGGTCCTAGGACAAGTGGGGGTCACTGAGACCTTATTTGCTGGTCCTCAGGAACAGAGATGGACAAGGAGAACCCAACACTTTGCATATACAAATGGTAGTGTGTGGCAAAAACCAGCCACCTAGTCTTATTACAAAGACATTGTGTTATTGATATGTGTTAATATACAGAGAGCAGGGTGTAATACACAGAGCTAGAGGGTACGGCAGGGGAAGGGTTAACCGTTGCCCTGCCTGAGTCATGGGGGATTACTTGGTAGCTATCTGGTAGACCTCATGGAGACAGATAGGGCAAAGAGAGGGATGATCCTATCAATCTCTGTACTATATGGTAACTAGTGACTTGCCCGTCAAAAAATGACGGTCAATAAAAGAAAGTGTTGAAATGCTGTTTGTCACACAATGTGAGTGTACTGTGTGCCTCAACTATATAGACCCCTCTAACACACTAATGAGCGCATGTAATAACACTATAAGTGCCATTAGGGTCATCCAGGACCCTCATCACCCAAAGTGTAAGCACTACACCATTTTAACCTGGTCTCTTATGGGGGTCTATCCAGACCACCAAGGTTAATAATATACCCTTATGGGACTGATGGGGTTAAGTAGAGGCTTATGAGGGTCTGTATTGATCCTCATGAATGACAGGGTTATTTATTGGCTTATGTGGGTCTGTATTGACCCCCATGAGTGACAGGGTTAATTATAGGTTTATGGGGGTCTATATTGACCCCCATGGGTGACAGGGTTAATTATATGTATTATGGAGGTCTGTATTGACCCCCATGAGTGACAGAGTTAATTTGGGGTTTATGGGTGTCTGTATTGGCCCCCATGAGTGACAGGGTTTTATTATGGGTTTATGGGGGTCTGTATTGACCCCCATGAGTGACAGGGTTAATTAAGTACTTATGGGGGTCTGTATTGACCCCAATGAGTGACAGGGTTAATTAAGTACTTATGGGGGTCTATATTGACCCCCATGAGTGACAGGTTTAATGAAGGGCTTATGGGGGTCTGTATTGACCCCTATGAGTGACAGGGTTTTTTAAGGGTTGATGGGGCTCTGTATAGGGTTAATTTTTTTGTTTATATTACGGGTCCTTTAAGGACCTTTACGGTACTTTAAGGACCCGTAAGGCGGAAATTTTGAATTTTCATTGCAGCAGGGGTCCCCGATTGTGGGACCCCAATTGCGAGGGATAATGTGGGGTTAATGCGGGTTCCCCAGCTTATCTCGGATCCCTTCTTCGGTAAGTTGTAGGTGTCTTGGCGGTCCAGGGTCGTGGAGCCTTGTTTTTTTTTTTTTTTGGGGCGGCCATTTTATTTCTCGCTTAGGGGATTTTCGGGTGTCTAAACTCTTCAATTTGGACTTAAATGGAGGTGTAACTTCACTTGCAGAGGTCCTGTGTGCCCCCCCCCCCCCCCTTAATGTTTTTTTGTGCACGCTGTATTTTTTCCGTTAAGGTCGTATTTTTGCGTCTCGTATTTTTTTTTGTGTAAGTCGGCGCTCCTTGCCTTGCCTTGCTCCTTGCCTTGCTTTGCGAGGGCCGAAAAGCTCGCTATGCGAGCCCACAGCGTTAGCAACAACCCGCATGCTTCACCTGGCGCCACTCGCAAACGTCTTCTTTCTAAAGCAGCTCCTTTTCCTTGAAGACCACGCCCGCCAGCCACTGGACCCTGTTAATACCACAGAAGACCCCTTCCTAAAGCAGCAGAATGGCAGAGTCCACAGCAGCCTAATTCTGAACCTTATTAAGCAGAGAGACATCACATATATAGTTGTCGTACTGCGAGTTGTCATCATGCTTTGTGAGCCTCGCGAAGCAAGACAAGCCGACGATCTCGAGCCTCGTGAAGCGTGGCGAGCAGTTGAGGCATGCAGGATTTAGGCTGCAATGAGCATCAATGGCGCTCATTGCAGGGGTGGACACGCAGGACTTAGCTGGCGCTCATTCGGAGACACACAGGACTTAGCTGGCGCTCATTCGGAGACACACAGGACTTAGCTGTCGCTCATTCGGAGACACGCAGGACTTAGCTGGCGCTCATTCGGAGACACGCAGGACTTAGCTGGCGCTCATCCTGAGTTAAGCGGGACTTAGCTGCATTGAGGCCTCATCACGAGGCCCCTGGACTTTGCGACGGATGCAAAATTACGGGCCGTATGACTTAGGACCCGAAGCACGTAGATGGACTGCGGGGCTCGCAAAAATACGACGTTAATGGCCGAACCACCGAACTGGAAAGACCTGCAAAACACACAAATGTGCCTCAAATGAACTTCCAGACTCACAGGGGGGGGGAGCCTGGGAGTGTGGTGCAAGGTAATTTGAGGCATATTTTGCCTTTTTTCACGATCGAAAATCGCTGAAGCAATAAAAAAAATTGCTGCCGGGAAAAAAACGGAACAAGGCAAAAACGAGGCAGAAGGACGTAAATATGAGTCCTAAGACTTAACGCAAACCAGTAACACTTAATACAAGGCAGTGACATTTAACTCAAGCTAATAAGACTTAACCCAAGGCAGTAACACTTAACCCGAGGCCCCTAAACTACACAGGCATATAAAGTACACAGGAGGAGAGGCTTGCAATGAGCCCCGAAAGGGATCATTGCAAAGCGGCAAAGGTGCAGCTTTGCAAAAACGTCCCAAAGCCGCTCATTGCAGGGTTTGCTATGAGCGCCAAAGGCGCTTATCGTGGGGCCAGTAAAGTAGACTGGGGAAGAGGCTCGCAATGAGCGTGCGAAGGCGCTCAGCGCAGGGCTCTTGATGAGCGCCGAAAGTGCTCAGAGGGGCCATATCCTCGCATTTGGTGGCAAACAGCATCGCCAAGCTTCAAATTTTATTGCCGTCATTTTTGACGAGCAAGTCGCTGGTATAATATATTTGAGATAAGAACCAAATGCCCATCTTGTCTGCCTATTTTATCTACCCAAAAGCTTGACCTGATTACACCTCAGGGTAATTTTACCCCTATCCCAGGCATGCTTAAATTAATTATTAACCCAACTACTACCACTTGGACTCTGCCCCAGGTATCTACTACTCTTTCTGTACAGTGGCACTTTCTCATTTTACCCCAAATTCTCCTGATAACTACAACCCCTCGCAATGATTCAGATGTAACAAACACAAAATGGCTTCCTCTACTCATAAAGAGTATTACACGGCTGATGATAATATTACTCTGGTAAATACGTCACAAACATACGCCATTTTTCCTGAACCGCGGCGGCTCTTTATATATCAGGACATTCTGAGTCCATTTAATAGACACCTCCAGCACATGCAGGGTTAACGTCTAGAGAAGGTGTTTAAGGAAGCCCCTCCCACACCACTGTCACTCTGCAGCAGGACACACCCATTTATGTTCTGGCCCCGCCTCCTCCAGGAACAACTCTCAGACGGTGCCCACAATGGACGGCCAGCGCCGGACGCCCCTCTGTACCCTGGGCCAAGATGGACGGGTGTATCTGTGCCACAGCAGCCCTGGAGGGCGAGGGTCTGGTGGGCTGCGGATCCAGTGAGTACGCCTGCGACAATGGTATTATCCACAGCAATTAATTAAGATTAGCACAGTAATAGTGACAGAGATGTTTAACAATACAATTACCTTCAGTTTTAAAACATCCCTGTCACTATTATAATTTCCCAACTGCCCCTGCGGCTCTATTACTCCACTGCTGCTGATAAGGCCATTACCCCAGAAGGTGGATCTTTATATAAAATAACTCTAATTTCTAGATCGATTGTAAGGCATTTTCACTTAGAATTTTTCGGCGTTATTACAATTTTGTGTGTTTTTCATTTCTTAAATAAATGGGTAAATGTATCCCCCCGAGACCGGTCTGCCTCAAAGTGAAGCTGGTGTGTGGGGGGGAGCTGCAGGTGCACAAACCGTTGTACACCCTGTTAACCCTGTATGTGCCGGCAGCCCATGTCGGACCAAAAAGCATAGGAGCCAGCGAATGTGTCTGTGTATGTGTGTGTATGTATATATATATATATATATGTGTGTGATGGGCGGCAGTAACCTCGAAACAGCTGTAGGTGGGTGGGATTATTGGCTTGTGTATAATCCATCCTGAACTTTGCTCAAAGCTGTGTAATACAGCAGGCATATGCTTAAAGGAAGCCATGTTTACAATGATAATGGATTACAAGAGCGAAGCCTTTGTGGGCACATGTGCATGTCCCTGCTCAGGTTCCCAGAATGCAGTGTAATAACCGTATTTCTCGGAATTCTGGGCATGAAACAAGTTTTTTTTAACTTTTAGACATTCAAATGTGACACAAATGTACTATCACATATAATAGTTTACAAACTGCGAGGGACGCAGTTCTGACCACAAATGCGGACCTCGCGAATCAAGGGCCGCATTTGCGGAGGTGGAGGCTCCAACGTCGGCTGCAATGAGCCGAGGGCACGCGAGGGGCCGCATTTGCGAAGCTGGAGGCTCTACTGCGCCTCACTCCCGGTAAAAAAACAACCCAGAAAAGCGCAACTTTGAAAAAAACAAAACAAAAACGGGACTTAGAAATAAACAAAATACGACCCGCGGACTTACAAAAATACGAGGTCCCAAAAATACGAACTTAACAGACGAAACGCGTACATCAAAAAACAAAGAAAAATAACAAAAACATCACACACAGCACAGGGGGACAGCCAGGACGTCTGGGGATAAGGTTACACGACAATTAAAGTCGATTTTAAGGAGTTTCGCCACTTAAAATCGGGAAAAGCGAGAGAAAAAATGGCAGCCGTAAAAAATGAAAACGAGGCTCCACGACCCTGAAGCGCAGAAAACACTGACAAGGACGTACGACTTTTAATTACGCAAAACTTAGAAAAATAAATACAAGGTCGCAAAAATACGAAGTTAACGGCTGAAATGCGTGCATTCAAAAACAACTAAACAATACAAAATACAGGCGCTGATCGCGAGGCCCTTAGGACCGTAAATTACGACTTTAACGGCTGAACCACCAAACTCGAAAAAACACCAAAAAACACCAAATAATAATAATAAAAAAAAAATACCTTACACACTCGCACACCGCGCAGGGAAAGAGCCCGGGAGCCTGTGCGTGAGGTTGCACGTTAATGTGAGGTACATTTGGCTTTTTTGGGGCGAAGGCGCTCAGCGTGTGGCTCGTGATGAGCGATGAAGGTACAACATTCTCAGCCTTAAAATTTTATTGCCGTCATTTTTGATGGGCAAATAACTAGTGTGTGTGTGTGTGTATATATATATATATATATATATATATATATATATATATATATATATTTTGTGTAATTTATTTATTACATATTATTATTATTATTATTAATATTATTCTTTTATTTTGTTTGTCCATTTTTGTTTGATAATTATTACAAGTATTTAGCTGTTTTTTCAGCGAAATAAGAACTTTAAAACTAAAATATACAATAAAAACAAAGATTTGATGGAAGATAAGCACCACCATGCCCATCTAGCCTGCCCATTCTATCTACCTAAGTAATGACTTCTGCTTATCCCAGGTGTGCGTTGGCCGTCCCTCTTATCTACTACCCTCAAAATTGTTGTTTTGTTTTCTTAAAGGAATCTCTAAAACTTTATCATAAGTAACTCCGACTAACAGGCTGTTGGCTTCAAGTTTTGCCTACTCAATTCCCTTTTTTATGCAGTACTAGCCAATCAGCTTCTTTGCTTGAAGCCAACAGCCTGTCAGGTTCTTCTAAGTAAGTTTTGAAAGATTTAAGATTTGAGGACAAAGCCAAATTCAGATCTTTTTTACTATTTATTACTTTACTAGCAACTTGCTTGTCAAAAATGACGGGGCCACACAATGTAAGGCTTTTGCTCCTCTGTGGACTTTCGGCACTCATTGTGAGCCTCTCCCCTCGTTTATTTCAATTGTCTGGCTTTGCAACGATCACCTTTGGCGCTCATCGCGATGACAGATATATAAGTACAGTGTAAAATGGCAAAAAAATGTGAGTGCAGGGAATTAATAAAGTAATATGAATTAATAAATGAATATACTTTACCTATTTATATGTAATACGCAGCAATCACTGTCCTGAAGAGCTAACAATCTATTTGTATTTTCCTGCATCTGAAAATGTACGGTTGGAGTGTTGATCATGTGAGGAGAAAATGTCAGCAGTGTGCCAAGTGTGCAGTGTAAATAGGCTGCGTGCGCGAGGGCAAACCGTGTGTATCTCCTTGTATCTCCTACGTTCCTGTGTAACTCGTACGTGCCTGGCCGGGATTTTCGCGGCTCTGTGTCCTTTAGTCTTGTTTTCATTTTTTTTCGTCCGCCATTTTTCTTCTCCCTTAAACGATTTTCAAGTGCCGAAACTTCTTAAATGCGACTTAAATTTTCATGCACCCTCACCCCAGACGTCCTGGCTGTCCCCCGTGCTGTGTGTGATGTTTGTTTTATGTTATATTTTTTTGTTCTTGTGCTTTTCGTGTTTGTGGATGTGCGCGGTTCGGCCGTTAACTTTGTATTTTTGCGACTTCGGATTTATTTTTTCTAAGTTCCGCAGGTCAGCAGGTCATAATTGTTGTTTGTAAAAGTTGTACGTCCTTGTCGGTGTTTTCTGCGCTTCGGGGTCGTGTAACCCTGTTTTCACATTTTTGGGCCGCCATGTTTTTTCTCACTTAGCCGATTTTCAAGTGGCGGAACTCCTTAAATTTGACTTTAATTCGCGTGCATCCTCACCCCCAGACGTCCTGGCTGTCCCCCCGTGCTGTGTATGATGGGTTTTTTTAGGTTTGGTTTTTATTTTTATGTTTTTATTTTTTGTTGGTGTTTTTTGATGTACGCGTTTCGGCCGTTACCTTCGTATTTTTGCGGCTTCGTATTTTTTTTTCTAAGTCACACTTTTTGGGGTTGTTTTTTTACCGCACGCGAGGCAGCGTGGAGCCTCCACCTCCCCAAATGCGGACATCTTTGGCAGTTTATGTCCCTCTCTGCAAATGCGGCCCCCTCTTTGCAAGCGACTCGCTTATTATATGTGATTAACATTTGCAGATTCTAAAGGGTGTGTTTATATGTTTGTGTTACTTTGTATCAACCCCCCCCATGTGATACTCGGTACCACTGATATATTTCCTGTCTCTTGCAGCGTGACGGATGCAGTGGATGTTTGGAGCGCTGATGTGAGCGACGAAACTCTGGAGGAGTGGGTGAGTGGGACACTACAGATCTTGCATCACAACAGATACAAGAACACATTTAAAGGGCCAGAGCAGATTGCACATTTGATAGTATTTTATCGGTCCTTTCCCTCTTTAAATTCACCAGCAGTGCCGCCCACCGCTCATTAGTTTACATTAGTCCTGGGGAAGGAGCGTGCCCAGTCTTTTCTGATACAGTGTCCCAGGGATAAGTCGGAATGATCTCTCCATTACCAAGAGATACCAGACTGCCTGCAGAGGGTGGATCAGAAAGGCTGACTGACAGGTAAAAATTGCTAATTTCAGTCCCATGTTCTGTAAGGAACTAGATGTTTTAATGATATAATAATTAATCGATCCGGTCAGTGGGCGAGGCGGCTTTGTCTACTAAACAGAGCTTAGTTTCAAACCAAACGTTATCCCTACACAATAGGCTCTACCGGCTAGAGGTGTGCTGTGTTAAAGTGATTTCCTTTGTCATTGGGTTTCTGCTGTAGGAGGGGCGGCTTATGAATGATTGTTTGGTCTCTTCTCTAACCAGATTATTCTGTACACCCTTTGGACCTGTTCCTCAGACAAGCACCTCCTTATACTTTGACAACCTTATGAGAGGGAGACCGTCAGCTCAACTGGAGGCTAATGCTCTAAGCTTTGAAAATTAATTTAACACGCAATATTTATATTATAATAGGAACTAGCGGCTTGCCCGTCAAAAAATGACAGTCAATACGATTTGAAGCCCTGGCAATGCTGTTTGGCACACAATGTTAAGCTTTTTATACTGTAAGGACCTTCGTCGCTCATTGCGAGCCTCGCGCTCATTGCGAGCATCTCATCGCGTGTCCTTTGGCTCGTCTCTATATTTTTGGAAATACTAATAATGAATTAATGAATTGAATAATAAGTTAATATAGTTTACCTTTTTTTAATTAATAAAGTAACAATCAGTAGCCTGAAGAGCTAACAATCTCTCTCTTTATTGTTCCGCTGCATATAATGTCCAGTGGGACTGCTGCTGACCTGAGGAGATGGTGTTATGTCCCAACTGTGGGAAGTAGGCTGCGTGCGCGAGGGCAAACCGTTGGTTTATTTGTGTAAAGCGCGACTTTAGATGCGTAATGTTGTTAGTGGCAAGTTAGGATTGTAAAATAGCGTAGTTTGTCTGTGTGCTACTCGGTTCGCGAGTATTTGCCGTCCTTTCTAATAGTGTATTTTGTAGCTTGTACGT